>CM050653.1:52784617-53424283 GCA_027574665.1 Rhynochetos jubatus | reverse complement strand
CTTCTGAAAAAAAAAAGGCAAGACTCATTTATGTAGTTGATTGAACGTTTTAAAAGTTTTTTTTTAAGCGCACCAAAACAGATGCAGTTTGCCAGCTATGCTGTCATTATTTCGGCTATCTTGCCTTCTACAGCTCTCCATTTTGCACATCCACGAGGTTTTTCTGAAACAGCTATCATTACCATACTGTATTTTTCATAACAGCATATAGGGATACTAACCCTAAGTTTTTATGTGCTTCCTATTTTTTTCCTACCACACTTCCCTTTCACTGTGGTACTGCTTTCAAAATTATATTCCCTCTTTTCATAAAATGATTTTATGCAGAATATGATGTATAAACTGTTTTCTATGCTCAAAGTAAAATCAAATCTTTGCTAGTCTTTGGGAAGGAGAGGAGGTATACATGCTTAGAGCAGGTCAAGTATAGAAACAAAACACCTCATTTAATTAATAAATAATTCTAATATTTTGTACTTTAATACATTAAAAACCCATTAACTCTTACCGTGGCTTACGCGATGAAAGCAGTAGTATGCCAAGTCCACACCCAGGAATGTTAAATACCATGTCCATTGCGAGTCCCAGGGCAGTTCAAAGAGTCTGTAGTTACTCCATACGTAGATGTAACTAATTAACTCAAGACTTCTGAATAAAACACTGAAATAGACATTAAAAAAGTTTTATCAATAATTTTGTCAACTTTAATTACAGAAACTTTTTACTCTATATTTACCATTTATCAGATGGGAGACCTTTTGTAACACTTCAAACGCGTCCCCAAGTTCTGCAGTCTTCGTCAAGTAATATTACTATTGACTTCACTGGAACCTTTGATTAAGGCCTACCACTTTTTTAAAATCAGCCCTTACCCACTCACCATCTGCATTGTGGCATTAAGCAAGTTCAAAGGCTGAAGCACTCCTGCACTCTGCAGGTGCTATGGCATTCCCATTCTCCCAAATCTGGAAGAAATCCATCCTTGCTAACTCACAAATGACTGAAGTGTAGCAGCAATTATGCTCAAACATTAACGTATGACATTAAAATATCTTGACTATTCCCACTGTAAGGGCATAGAAGGTGACAGGACTTCTGGGAGCAGTGAGATATTCGAACTGTTTAGCATATCACTTCACTTTAAAAGAGGATAAATACAGCATAAGGAAACAAAGCCAGTACCTTTGAAAAGAACTGGTAGAGAGAAATGGCAGGATTACCACAGCAGGGGGGAGGAAAAAATAATGAACTCCCAAAGACAGAAAAGCCAAAATCCAGCAGCTTTTAGCTCCTGGACTACAGGAAGTAAGAAGCTACCCCTTACCTAAAGCAGATCAATACTGAGACCAGGCAAAGGAGAAAGAAAGTAGCTCTGGGATGGGCAAGCCAGATCCAGCAGTAACTCTCCACAGCTGTTTAGGTTAATACAAATTTGGGTTGCCCCAGTCACACCCTCCACTCTGTGCACCACCAGCTCCCACCTCATTTCATTGATTCGGAGGTTGAGCTGTCTCCAAACAAATTGCTTTGGTTTTGCTGAGTGAGTCTTTGGACAGATTAAGAAGCACTAAGCCCAGCATGACTGAAATGAGAGGTGCTGGGGTGGCCCAGGTGACAACTGGCTTGGTAGCCAATTGGGTAGCTGTGAAATGGTGCCTCAGCTGCAGACTGATTGACACTGGCATTTTTGTAGAAGAGAGTAGTCCACAGCATAATTTGCAGTAGCTTCCTCACACTCCCTTCTGCTACCCTCCTTTACTGTGTTGCTAAGAATGTTTGTGGGACTGTGGTGAACTGAACTGGGGCAGCCTCTGAAAAGCAGCAAGCAGAAGATTATACTAAGAAAGTCACACATATCCTTTTTTTATATATCAACAGGTTAAATACACCTCAGTTTAGGGCCTAAGGGTCAGAAATAAGATAATCATTAGCACCTTTATCTACACACAGAAAAAAACTAATCTAATTCTCAGATGTTCTGCTGCTGTTATATTTTTGGGACATGTGGAGGACTTAATAGCAGAACAACATCTTTGTGCAAAACTGTGGAAGATTTTAGAAATCTATAAATCATATTCATGGTTAGAGGAAGACTAAGAGATTCAAATTCAGAGACCTTCAAATGGAGATTACAGATGGCATACCTGAAAGTCACTACTTAAATAGAGGTGGTAACAAACCGCGTATAGGTGCCACAGCCTTGCAAAGTCTCAGCTGAAACACTGACACAGAGCAACATGTCTCTTTCGTTTCAGTCTCACCTGGAATTTCACCTTACATTGAAATCAGCTAAAAGAGCCTCCATGCATCCCTGTGTCCATGCTTGCTCATTCTTGCCTCAGTGCCCTTCTCAATGGTATGTGTTCCCAAACCCTGCCTTTGGGGTTTTAGTGGGGTTTTTTTTTCCTTTTATTCAGCTAGGTTATTTTTTATGTGATTTCCATGATTTAGTTTACAGCACAGTCCCAAAAATATTTGAATCTACGAAACTAAAAAAGGGCATACAATACTTCTCCTCAAAAGCCTTGTTTCACACACCTGGAAAACATTCCTGAAAACAGTCCAGCCATGCCCTGTCCTTTTGGGTATCTGCACTGAAACACAAGGAAACCTCAGCAAATGTGGATGGTTTAGCTTGTGAACCAGCCCCCATGCTATGGAAGAACTTTGCAGTCGCCTTCATATTTCTGCAGAGACATTCGTACAGAAATTTTATACTTCTGGCATTAGCACCTCTCCCCATAACAGTGTTTTGAATAACACTAGAAGGAAACATCTTGAGCTTCTGTGCTGGTAGTTTCTCTATTAACGAGGAACAAAGTCAGCTGAAAATCCCAAGCACATAATACTAGCCTGCAAGCAGAATAGTACCACATCCACCATTTTATCCTGGGAAGCTGAAGCTGTACAAGGAGTTGTTGCTCAGGGAAAAGAGAACTAATATGTTTTCCACAGCCAGCTGTCACATCTTACCTGCGACTCATTCCTACCTTTACTATAACCATCCCAATTTTTCTCTTGGACAAAACCAAAACACAATAAAACCCATGAATTTTCATTTCAGCAGCTGGCAGATGAAGAATTTCTCTTGACTAGCAATGACAGGTGTATCTACCACTTCAAAAACAACTTAGCTATGCCCAGAATTTGGACCATACACACCTGGAACATGTTTAATTTTCATAAGAGCTGTATTCTATAAATATTTTTAAAGAAGATTATATGTGTCCAACCAGACTTCTGCAATTCACCTCAAGAGGCATCTGTAAAGTTCAGTATAAATTCTCAACGCCTTTCTCAACAGGTCAGAAGGGAGCTGATATTATTCAAGCACAAAGAAATGGGCATTTCTTAACATCTTTTCAATGACCAGGAAATTTGAAACACCTCTTGCAACATAGAGCATCAGTTATTATTAGGTACTGTTTTCATACTTTATTCTTTTGCTTTTATTAACATATAATGCCTTTGCAGTATATCCAGCGATATGTGAACTAGTACATTTCCTCCATTTTTGATCAGCTTTCTGTATTTCACCCTCGAGTCCTTTTTTTTTTCCACCGGCTGAGGCCAAGGTGTAAAACTTGAGCTACCCAGGCAACACATTTTTTTATATATGTAATTTGCTGTACAAGTCAGAATTTGCTTATTATTTCCTTTATGTTTGAATCACAACTCTACAGCACATAACACTAGCTGATTAATTTAAAGTAATCCATCATATTAGTATGCAGTGCTGGAGAAAGAAGAGTTGCTTTAGCTAAGTATTTTTAAAAAAATTTACAGTGTGATAGGAAAGTCCAGAGCATGCATTCAATTACAATTCTGAAAGTTCACTTGGAGTTTTAAAGGTTTAACTTGCCCCTTTTTTCCTCCATCAAGTTCCATTTTCTTTAAAATACTGAAGAGAACTTGAGAAAACTTCATCCTCATTTAAATGTTAGTTGTTAATCATAAATATGATGGAAGCAGATAGGTAAGACTTTTGTCATCTGGACAAATCCTCTGCCTAAGAAGTAATAAATCCTAGAACAGACAGATTATATAGAAAACCTTATTTTTTTATATATAGCATAGATTTTTTTTTCTTGGATTTTGAATATTTCTGCTGAAAATTCTATTATGCACTTAGGCAACAGTTTTGACTTCGAAAGAGGGTTCTTTTTCCTTGTTTCTAAAGTTCATAAATACTTTACTCAAAGGTGGTAATATATGTTTTAATAAATTATTTTCCCTTTCTCCTCCCACTGTGTCAAATTACCACTTCCTCTAATTAAAAAAGTCCAAGAAGGAAATTCTGGGAGATTAACTGTCTATGTGGACATGAAGATCTACTTAGGGTAGATCCCTATGGGCTAATGAAGGAGGGAAAAGTGTAGGAAATCCACTGGAAGAAAAGGCAGCTGGATCTTTTTAAAAAAATACAAGGTCCTATTTTTTTCCCTCCAACTCACAGATAACCCTTACAACCTAAAACCAAAGTTTTAGGAAACTTCTTCCATGGTGCCCAGGACAGTCACCAAAAGGGAAGATGGTCAGAGAGAGTAGCTGTTTTCTCTCTTCTGAGCATGGAGGAAGATCCATGGAAACCCAAGGAAACCACCTTGTCTCCTTCCACTACTGCAGTCACCCCCTCATGTCACACTGGGAACCAACCTGGGGCCCCTGAGCTAAAAACACAACTCTGCAGCTGGACCTACAAAAGATCAGCTCTCAAGGGCTTTAACAGACTTGCATCCTTGGAGGTCAGACACAGAGAGAAACATGTTAAGACACCCCGGTCACAAGGTTATATTATCATTAAAAATAGTGAGATATTACTAATACAGTTTCCTTGGGTTAAATAAATTCAGTTTTCCTAGCCTGACTCAAACTACATGAATGTAAAGTTTCAAAATGTTGAACAAAGGCAGTTTCTCCTCAATAATTTGAAATTATTCAGACCATATATATAACAGCAGGATACATGAATAATTAAATGCTCTGTAAGTCTTTGTTTCAGAGTGGAAAGCATAAGGATTTCCATCTCCAAGGATATTCACAGAGCTTTCTTTTCCAGATGAAAAACTGGCTCCAGTCACAATTGAAATAAACATTTTGATAACATGATTTCAGTAAAGAGGAGAAGGGGGGAGGAGGTAGAGGAGCCTTGAGAAAAGGTCCATTTGCAAAACAAAGCAAACCTCCTGCAACTGAAATCCCCTTTTATTTCCTGTACAGGTGCCAGGTCTTGAACAGACACCCAATTTATTACCTTGTCAGCTGACTTATTAGGGTTGACACAAATCGAGCTGAAGTATGCCTGACATACTGCAGTCAAGGCTTTTTTCACGCTTTAGCACAAAGCCAAACTTTCCACAAGGTGGAGGGAAGGGGAGAGGGAGCTGTGGGAGTTCTATTCCCTGTTTTCTATCATCAAGATGAATATGATCCTCTCCCATTCTTAATATGCAAAACCAGTCATGAAATAACCCAAGGCTAGAAAATAATTCACCAAAATGATACAGCTGGGAAATGATTATCAGGCTCTGGAAAGCCCTTGATTACAGGAAATAGCACCTACATTTTGAGAAAATGTTCCCACCAGACACAAAAGCTGAATCAAAGCCTGTCCTCTTCCTCAGTATGGCTTTCTTCTCTGGCATTTTTGCCTAAATAATGCAAAACCCCAGTTTTCCTCAAGGAGAAAACAACTATCAAATGCAAAATGAAGTAAAACGGAGGTGAGTTTTGTACGTGTCTTATATGCAGTATTGCATAATTGTCTGACAGAACTGACCTTTTCTTCACCAAACATATTGCTGTTGGACTTCATTTTTATACTCTAATTTAAAATACAAATATTCATTTACAGGTTGGAATAAAAAAATGAAACAACAGGTTTTGGAAGGAGAAGAACAAAAGTCGGTGTTACGCTTTTTTATTAAGTCCTGTCTATATAATTTAAGTCACATGTGGTTTATCTTTTCTCTTTCATACATAAATAAGCAATCAATTAAAAATCCGGCACAATTTAAGTATTTTCGGGATAAGTTCCACAGCCTTTAGTGATATAATCCATAGTAGCAACACATTTTGCCCTAAGTTTATGCAAGGTCTTCTGGTAAATTTAATTACACGTGATCTTTAAAAGATCTCCAATCCTAGTTTAAAAACTTCAGTACAGCTGAGCTTCCAGCACTGTAGATTACTCTTCTTCCTCTATGAGAATGGAAGTTATATTTTTTTAGACCCATTTATGCCTGCCCAGCACACTGGGCAGTAAATTCAGGACACACAATACTAGGAGATTCTAGAACGTCATCTCCTGCGAGTTAACAGGCCTGACTTCTCAGTATTTGTACAAATAGCACCATGTAAGTGTAATACAAATGCTTATTTAGTACCTTTTTCCAACAGAGGATCTGATTTTGATCTCTCCTACTTGGTTGTTCCACTGAAGTCAGCAAATTTTCATTACAGTTTAAGTTAGATTAGGAAGAAGCCTATAATATTCTCAAAGTTCACATAGAAGTGAACTATTCAACTCAGATCTTCTGAATTTATCTAGAGCAAAAGAACTGGTAACAGATGACTGTTCCTATGGCCTACAAAAATATAGTGAAATAACTTCAGTGAGACATTATAGCACATCAAATGATGAAATGAGGAAAAATATTTACATGAGAACTTCTACTGAACTGCTTTGGTCATACTTCTGAACTCTTAAAATGAAAGTTTGTTTTAGTCTGTGATACACACAGTGGTGAAAGTCTATTCTTTTCAGATCTGTAACACTGATACACAGAATCATTAAGAGATTTTTCCCCAGTTTCCATAACTTCTAGGTGTTGACCCAGGAAACTAGGTTGGCCAGCTCTAAAAATGCTACCCCTGTGCTCCATCTAGTGGAATCCTGACTTAAGCTTAATGCATCTTTGTGCAGAGAAGTGCTTCAGTCAGAAGGGTACTCTAACACAGAGGCAGTTCCTTCGAGTGTTTCCAAAATGCGTGCAAGCCAACACAATTTATCTTGAAGAAAGAATACCGAAACATGAAACAAAAATCTACACAACATGTAATGGGTTTGAAAAATTGGTAGAGCTATAGAGACTACTGAACTTAATTAGTGACATATTTCCAATAAGGGTAAACTCTGTTCACAGCCTGTACTTTCACAGAAGAGCACAAGAATATCTGAGAACAAACACTAACAGCTTGTCTGTGTTTCTAAAAACATGGCAGGTGCAAAGCTGGGTCCTGACATTCATGAACGAGCAATCACTGAGCCATTTACTGGCCCCACTGTATAGGAAAAGGCAATGAAGCAATACTAAGGATGTAGACAAATACACATTCTGCAAACAGCTGTGTCTGTGCGAAAGGTTACATACAACCTAAACCAGTAATTGGCTCCCTGACAGGCTTATGTGAAATACAGCAATCTCTAGAACATTTTGGTAGGTAGGGACTATCAGTCGTTTCAATTAGTTTGAGAACATCCCAAATCTCCCAATCCTGTCTCCCAAATCCTTCTTTATAATATTTAGTAGCTTATGTGTAATTTCATTAGAAACTCCAGTGTTTTAAACTCTGGCTCAGAGCCTTCCTTAGTCATCAGCAGAAAAGTAGCACTCCATGCATGCCAGACTATCTAGAGCTGCTCTTTGGCAGCCCTGTGCTCTGCCAGCAGCTCTGCCCACATGGGTGCTCTCCAGTCTGCTTCAAACAAAATGAACCAGGTTAACAAAATTCTACAGTTTAAACCACCGAAGAAAATGCTGCTGATATGCCTGGGTAGGACTCACCACTGAGGCAAGAGGAGACAGTAACACGGGACTGGGGAGGTGGTGATGAGCACCTGACAGCAGGCAGAAATTGCTGGCATCTTTACTGGGCACAGCTGGATATAGCCCAAGGCCACGGCAAGATTTTGGACCAAATTTGTAAAACTGTGTTAAATTGGTGCAGTGAGAAGATAGTAACTCTGGTGTGGATTAGTTATCCTAACATTTACTGACTGAGGTCCACTCAATTCATCGATGACAAACCAAATCAAAAAAACCCTAATTAGACCAAATAAAGGTTTGACTGCTGAAAATGCTACCAGCTCCTATCGCACAGCACAACCCCCCTATTGAAACTGTTTACCATACTGTGACTGCCTTACCTACAGAAGATTAGTGCGTTATTTCACAACCTGGTCTTCTGACAGAGTTGTGAGGGCTGGACCTTCAACAAAATGTGGGAGCAATTAGCAGCGTATATGGGACAGTGCAGTCAGGAGGGTGCCCTTATGAAATATATAACAACCCAGTGCTACTTGGAGAGTGGGAGGAGTGGGGAGGTGAGTAGATTCTGTCTCTTCAGGCTTGTTACATATTAAAAGCTTAATTTTTTTAAACATCTGTTGACAGGTAATGTGTTAAATTGCCATAACTAGCTGCCGTAGGCATGGTCATGGCCTAAGCCAATACAGCTCTTGGCTGCCACATTCCCACTCGCTTGTCCATCTCTCTGCCTTAAGCAAATACCTTTTTGCTCCCACAATGAACTGAAATACCTCCTTACAGGATCAGATGAGCACCTGAACCAATACAAGAGAAAGGGAGGACTACATAAATGAGTACAGGAAGGACAAAAGGGCAATAGCCAGAAGTTAGGTTGGTTTAGGGGCATGGCATGGCACAGCAGCTTTACTTGCTATTTAACCAGGTTAAGCGATTACCTTTCCAGTTTAGCCCCATCTGCTCATCACTGCCCTAAGTGTGGTGGTTACCAGCCCTCAGACCTGCCAGCGTAATTGCGTGTATAGTTGCTCCCTGACCTGGCTCTGTCAAAATGAATGCAGCTGAGCTTAAACACCTCTTTTATAGTTCTTGGGGGGCTTTTGTTTCTGCTTTTAGCTGGATCACTTTGTCAGGACCAGGTTAGGGAGCAATTAAATGTGCAGTTATGTTGGCAGATCTGAGGGGGCAGCTGGATCAGAAGCAACACATCTGACCATGCTCTAAATAAACATCTGTCCAAAGCCTCAGTCAAACAGATGTGGAGAAAAAATGTACCTAATAAGTCTTGAAGTGAAAATACAATTTATGGGAAACTGCATGTATCAGATTTTCTTCTAAGAGATGCAATCACTAATTTATGAGATTATAATTTTCCTGTAGTCATACATGAAGTATCAAGTAGATACCAAGAAACCAGGATGCACTCAAAATGGATAAATGCATGCAGGCAAGTATTTTGTGTTCTGTCAGGACACTGACAGTCCCACAGAGTTGTGAACTGATTGCACCAACTTGAAGCAAGTAAATTCTAAATCAGCTCTGCATATTGCTACTATTAAAAATTTAAAACTTCTGGTTTCTGACTGCAATTTTACATGTGTTTTAAAGTGGACAATGCTACAAAAGATTTGAGTATTTCTTGCCCTGTAATGCTACCTACTTTTTTCTAAGTCCACTTTCATGCTAGCACAAGATTTTGAACAGCAGTAGTAAGATCTGATGCAGGTTAATATGATGTGGGGTTCTGGACCTGGTTCCTGGGCCACTTCACCACAGGGCAACATGAACACTGATGCTGGCAAAAGGGGAGAGAATGTACAGAGGCAGGAATGAGCAACCAGAAGTACAGTCAAAGGTTCTTCATTTGGCAGCAATGCTGGTCTAAGATGGACTAGAAACTGTCTCTTCAATCCAACTTCTGAAAAAGATTATTTAAGATCCAGGTGAAGTACAAAACTGTGAATACACTGGTCTAGAGCAGAAACAGGATTTGTACTCCTTTGATTGAGTTACTGCTGATGTGCAGGTATCTTAAGATGCATGAAAGTTTGAACTAATCAAAAAGTTAATAATCTCATTCCTTTCTGATGTGCAACAACACTTCAGAGAAATCTAACCTCCGTTTCAAAACTCGAAGTAAATAATGTATACAAACTGTAATGTCCTCTTTAGAAACGGAGTTCATTGCAGACTTGACTGACAAAACTGTATTAGACATACATGTATACACTCACACACTGTATGACTGTGTTGCAGAGTTGAACACCACAAATTGGCAATTGAGCATGACCATAAAGAGCAGAGACTTTCCCGACTAGTTTGAAAATGTACCTACCTCAGTTATCCCCCAAACACTTTTTGATTTATGTTCTGCTGCTTTAAAAGAAGCAATGGGCCAATATGAAATAATGCACATACTTGTATAGTGGATATTTATACCCAAAATAAACTTTCTCTTGGGAGAATATTTTTAAAGTGGCATTTCAAGTCTCCTGGCAACGGTTCGTTAGAAAAATTACTTATTTATTTAGAATAAAAGTTCTCAGAAATTTTTTAACCACCAACATTTAGGATGCTGGGTGTAAGCTTCATAATTCAAGTTCCTCTCTTTCCCCCAAATTACTATTCATCGCATATAACATTTAGTATTCATACATGCAGAGGAATGCATAGTACGCATTAAGGCAGAGAAAATTATATTTAAGAAACGTGTGGACTGTTTTATGAGAGACGATGTGTACGTGCAAAACAATTCAACTTACTACATGCTGTTGAGTCTAATAAGCCTGAAAACAAAACACATTGCCTTGTGTGATTAGACCTTTCCTCCTGCACCTACATTTTTAATATTTGGCATATGAATATCAACAATTTATGATCTGCATTCTCTCCAACAATGAAGTAAAAGACCATTTTTCCTCAACATATGCAGTACTTCTGTTATACACACTGTGAAATGGAAAAACATACTCAGAGGCTGAATATAGTCTGCAACTCCTAATTTTTTCATTAAATGTAAATACCTCTTTGCAGTGATGCATCTGAAGCTTCATTCTGACTAATAGACTGAAGCCCACCATTTTAGATTCAACCACAGATTTTTTAAGGAAGTGGCAAACCATTGCTGCTAGTTGAGAAAATGAAAATTAGTCCCTGGGAGAGGATACAATCAATGGTGTGTTAATCTAACCTTCAGCTGTTAATGATTTGCACTACTATTTCCCCTGATGCTGTGGGTTCTGCTGAAATATTGTTTTAGCAGTTTCTGTCAGCTTTCCCTACCTTTTTTTTCTGCCTGAAAGGAAAAGACTGAAGCGAAAGTCTTAGCAACAGATTTTGCATGTGGTTTTTTTTCCCCCCTTTTTTTTTCTGACCCAGTTCTTTCACACCATGGAAGCAGAAGACAGAAGGGTAAACTGTTCTGTCTTTTCAGTTCAAGCCTTTTTAGTCAGTCTATTATTCACAACTCCTCTTACTTACAAATGAGGTGTTACACATGGCAGTTACCATTATAATTCCCATATTAACATGTGATTAAATAATTTAGAAAATCAGTATTTTGCCTGCTTCTTTCACATTCAGCCAGAAAGCTAAAAGCTTTACAGAACTCTGTTTTGGAAAAGAACGGCTGAAGGGGGTCTTTCCAGCCACAAGAGCCACACAAGCAACCTAGAAGAGACTTCTTGTACTGATGTAATAAGTGTACTGATCCTGCAGATTTGCCTGATCCTGTGAAGTTTGTCTCCTTTAGGATCCATTGGTTCACACAGTGAAACAACCTTGAAAAATCATTCTTATCTGAAAGAAAACTGCGTAGCCCACAAGCCAAATTCTGCCACAAAGTACTGAGTGCCAAAATAATAAAAGTACTCAACACCTTGCAAAGCTGTGCTCCATACATGCAACGCTGGATTTCTTAGCAAGCACTTCTTCCAGGAGTGAGTGCATCTGAAGCGTTTTAGCAAAAAGCCTCACAAAACCATTCAAAGTTACTTTACATGTATCTCAGTCCCCTTCTTTATCAGTCCTGAATATTTCAGATCAAATAAAAAGTACTTATCATGGTAAACCTGTGAAGTGTGTGACTGTCTAGAAAATTAGGGTTAAGCTGAAGATGTGATGTTTGAACTACTTCATTATTGGCTGCATGCAAACTCGCGTAAGCCTCAAGGTTGTGTGTGGGTGCACACATGTCTAATGTATTGATAAATATTTAAAATATAATGAAAATTTGAATGTTTCTCCTTCAAGATCATGCTCACAAATCATATTAAAAGCAACACAATGGTTTCAATATAGGTTGTACATTAGCTGCAAAAATAGCTTCATGAAATTCACAAATAACTTAGACAATACTTTATGTTTGAAGATACCACTTCATGTTTGAATATTTCTCATGCTGAAAGATCATTCCTCTTATTTGCCAGTATATGAAGAGTTTGGGAATGTCTCTACGTGACACTATTTATCTACCAAACTCCTTAAGAGGATTCACCCATGATATTTACTTCTTATAACTATGATAATCCATCACAAATTGTTTTTGTACCTGATTTAAAGGCACAGACATAGACCCTGTCAAAACATTTCTTGATTGGAAAGTTTAAAGAAAAATATCAAGTAAATCTCAAATGTTCGATAGAATGACTGAAAGACTTGAAAATACACTATATAGTGAAATTCAAATAATAGAAACTTTTCTTCGTGTAATGAACAGATTATATGCAATTTGATGGCAATCTGTAAATTCATACATGGGGAATAGAAACGTAATCCAATTCTAACAGAAAAGACGTAATAAAATCTATTATCTGAAAGCTTATATCATGCCAAGGCAGATCTAAAATATGATATTCATTAGAAGTAATTGAGCTCCTGAAAACACTAAAAGCAGCTTATATAAAGAATTTTCTGGGTTCCCTGTTATTGAATAATTGGTTATCCACAATGGCTGTATCTTTAAAACACAACTCTGTTCCCTGTGAACTAATTCATTTAAATCTAATCTACACTGGAGAGTAGACAATCATGTTTGCAACAATTCTCTCAGGCATCAAAATCAACTAAAGTCAAACACAAGATTATGACTGAGTTCAAAGAACTTTGGGTGACGTGTGTTCACAGTTCTATCAATCTGGTTACATGAAAATATAATTAAAATAATGGACTTGTTTGGTTTGTTTTGTTTTCTGCTTTCTGAAGTTTAATGAAAGAAAACTCAGATTTTAACATACAGTCTATCATAAGATACGGTCAAGTCAGCTGAAATCCCAGAGTCAGCAAAAGGTGACAACCAAGATCAAATACAGATGAATATAATTGGAGCTGGAAAATATCCTGCAAGTATCATATTTAGCCTTACAGATTAGAAAGACATTTATACTCTTTATGCAACTTGATTTTAGTAAAGTAAGATCCAGATGCCTTGTTTAATCATTTTGGGTTAGCAATAAAAATTTCAGTATATAATTCTCTTTTTTCTTTTTTTCCTTCACAGTGATTAAAAAACAGTCTTAACCTAATATAACACATATACTTACTCTGGCAGTCGAGACAGGATACCTAAAGAAAGAGAACTTATGCCATCATTGATCCGACCTGACAGCTTACGCTTCTGAACCCAGCTGACAGCAAACTCCAGCCCAATAAAAGCAATGAAGAATGGTATACTCTGAAAAATAGTTTGAAGAAAAGAAGTCACAACACAAATATAGAATTGGATTCACCTTTCCTAACAGCAGTTTATGCAGTCAGATCCTCCTCAGGTTGGCTAGCACCTTACTAGCTACTATTGTGACAAAGCTCCACATGAACCCTACGAATCAGAACAACCCAGGCTACCATTTAATCCAAAATACGAGCATAAATCCAGTGCACTAACCTCCTCCCACATTATTTTCTTCTGTGTCTTCTGCACATAAATTATTAAATGGCATCAAAACAAAACCCAAAAGTGTTTTCAAACTCATATGTCTCATATTCAAGTAAATCAGTGAGAGCAGCAACATTTGTGGACTCCTCTAACCACAAGGTAAAACAGAATATGCTCCTGATTTGATATGTAAGCAGTTTTTGAATGTGTTCAGCCACTGATTTTGGCATTCAACAGTATTATCTGAAAGACATAGTAAAGTGAGTTTCTTTCTACTCAGCATTTCTGTTGCCATGCTTTTTGCTGCAGATAGCAGAAGCTCTTCTGTATGCGTTTTCATCAGAGAACCTAGCAACTGTGTCACCCATTCTGATTTGGGCCATACAACATGATTTCTTTCCAAACCAAGTAGCAGTGATACAATGTTCCCTTTTTTCATTTGGGTTGTACTAACTGTTTTTTTTTTTTTGTACTACTGATTTTCTGCCTTTCTGAGGAAAAGTAGAATGATGAATGAGACTGAACATTCTGCACTCGGAACTCTGCTTCACTCTAGCATTCAATTCACACTATCCAACCCTGCGTCCTGGTTCAACTGTAAAGTTGAAAATGCACAACAGCAGCACCCAAGTAGAGAAAGGTACAGCTGTGACTAGTGGTAGGACTGGTAACATTATTGTGACAACACCATTTTTCATCACTGGAGAAAGATTGTTAAACCAATTCTCAAATTTTCATCTGCATAGTCAAGAAAAAAGGATTTAATAACAGTAATTGGCAGAGCATATGCATTTTAGTGGCACTGGAGTCCTAACAGCCCCTGCACTTCATGGGTGGAAGGAATGACAAGGTGGTGGCAGCATTATCAGCCACCACCACCAAAATCCAGAAGGCCTGTGACAAGGAAAATAGGAGGGGGCTACTATACTTGCATCAGACACTTCTATGCACATGTATGTTCTTTCAACTGCCTCCCTCGCCCTGTAGAAAACTTTTAGGTGACCTCAGAGACATTCAGGCAACTCCTTCTCAGTCGTACTAAGGCATAAAATTCCCACCATGTCTTGAGGGCAAGCGAAATGCAAGACCAGTGAGTTTCTGCACCATTCTGGGAGGCATCACACTGCCAAACTTGCCCTGTGAATTGCCTTCTGCTGTCCCCTTCAAGTCACCTGCAAACCCATATAGATTCACAGGCTGAAAGGTCCAAACTGCACTGCTGCGGAAGAGAGGCTGCTCCTGCCTATACAACATTTTAATGGAAGAAGCATGTTCCCTCTGCAAATGCCATTGCATTTTGGAGGGTGCTCATTTTTGTTGCCAAGTGAGATATGATCTGGGAATTCCTACCAGGCTGGGACACTAAAGAGACTAAGATGGATATAGACCAGAGTGCTCAGTCAAAGAAGAACTGGCCGATTCAAACCATGCAAGTATGAAGAGATTTATAGCATCCGGGACATGTGAAAGTTCATAAACTTTAGCAGCTCAGGGTTAGGTTACAATAATAGATGAACAGAGATTAATATCAACATGGCACTTTTTAATTTAGATGCCTATCTTGCTCTTTAACAGCATTTTAGGTGTCTAAAAGCCTGTTTGGGATATGTACTAACTGATGATATAAAAAATTTTGAAAGCAAAGGGAGACCTATGGATAAAGCCTAAACAGCAACAAAGAAAATCAATGTGGTAAATATTTGGATATGTGAAATCATTATAAATAAATAAAAAACTAAAACCCAAACCCCACAACCTACCGTTGGAAATCATTGAAACATTCTAGGCAAATACTCCCTGTTTTGCTCTAGCTGCTTCATTTCTAGGCATAGAAGACTTTTAATGTACTTCACTTAATTGATATAATTAAAGAAGAGATACCTAACTTATTAGACAAAGGTTAATGACCACAGCTGTACATTCCAGCAGAGATAAACAGGGTATTATCAAGAACAACTAAGAAACACTTGACCACATTTTAGGTTCCAGGTGCCATAGACTACAGGCACTTTGAAGTTATGGCACAGCAGAAGCAGCACAACAAATTCAATGGGCTGAGGACAGAAAAAGTGGGATGCTTTATTCATGAAATTAAAATAGTGAACCGTAAATATATGATGTCTGTATTCTATGTGACGATTCACTTTACTTGGCAACCTCTGAAACGGTTAAAATACTTGACTTTATACTAATACACACTAATATAACTTTTTTCCCCATTGACTTCATTAAATATTTTCCTCACAGTGTGAAGCTGTGAGACAGCCAAGGATTTGACAGCACTTTTTGACTCACAAATAGGGAGTGTCATAGCAAGGAGGATAGAGAAACATTCAGACAGCCTTAGCCTTCTGCCCATCAAGGAGCTTGGGAAAGGAAAGGTTTATTGCATACCTCTTAGTATCTAAGAAATTACTACATCTCTCCCACACAACCACACTGAGCTTTGTCCAATGCAGATCAAAGGGATCAACTACGTCAAGACTAGCATTTATTATTTACGTGATCATAACACCTAACAGCTATTGTCATGGAGCAGGACCGTATGGTGTTAGATGCCGTACAAACAGAAAGAAAAGGCACACCCTGTCCCAAAGAGCCTACAGTCTCAGGATGAGATGTAAGACAGCAGAAGAATAATGCAAATAATTGAAGAGGAGACAGCCAGTAAAACAGACAATAGTCTAACCGTTACACTTTTTCCCCCTTTTTTTATTTGTTTAAGCAAAAACAACAATGAAGGCATTTAAGAACCCATTGAGGATAGGTAGCTCTGAAAATGTTTTCAAGGATTGCCCCTACAAACCAAATGGCCCAAAGTTAAGAAATAGCCACTGCTGGCATCACAGGTGAGAGACAGAAGCTTGATCCTTTAGAGATCTTCTGGTCTACACATGTTTTTACTCCCTCTGTTTCCACTTTCTTTCTCTTTACCCATCACCAGAAATATTTAATGGAGATCTGCATTAGCTGGTTGTTTACCTGAATAACTGGTCCATAACTTGAAAGTCTTACTCTGAGCCCTGAGTAAGAGGGGTTCACTTATAAGTAACCAACTCTTACTGAAGGTAAAGGATTGTGTAAAATCAGTTTCTGCTTTATACAGTTGCAAAAAATAAGATTCTAAGTTGAAACTCAGCATAAATTCATGGGTTTATTGCAAGCCTTGAAACAGTTTCTGTTTTCTTAAAGTCCCAGGTTCTTATAAGAATCTCATCTTTCATGTAAAACTAAAAACTAAATATGAAGGTTCTTTACCCCATTATTTAGAAGCAAAGCCTAAAATGTGAGTTGAATGTAAATGTGAACTTAATCTTTATGCTCTCAAAACCGGAGAGTAAATAGAAAGGAAAAACAGTGATTATTAAATTTAAAGCTTTCATTTTGGGACCCTCAGTGGAAGAAACAGTGCTCTCTCTTCCTGAGTCTGACTCATGGAAGTCTTTACTGAGCACAAGTGATGATTTCAGAATGTAGCAGGGAGCAAAGTGAAGTAGTTGTTGTTCACGAAAACTATATTCGGCAAGCAAAAAGCAGCACTCCATCTGCCCATTTGTAGAGTATAAGAGAATAAAAAAAAAAACAAACCCAGAGCATTCAGAGCATAATCTTATATCTACATCAAAGAGGATGTTCCTGAAAGGACAGGGCAAGCATCGGTATACATTTTAAGAGCCAGAATGTTCTGTCGTGGAGAAAGAAAATTGACATACTTTCTCTTCTCTTCCTGTAAGTAAGGGAAATGTCAAGGCTTTCAAATTCTACATGACAAAAGCTCACATAAAAATAAATGCTATGATTATGGTCCAGGATTTGGACCTCTTTTCCAACAATTTTGAAAATTATTTGGAAGGGTGACTTCTCCTTGGGCACTGCTGCAGAGCTTTGCTACTAGTCACTGGTAGTTGATAAGACCAAGTTTTAAAAAGGACTTGGGGTGTTCACGTACAGCTTTGCCAACATACAGAGCACCACGCAGGGACTGGGAGCTGTCCTGCCTCTGAAAATGGAAGTAATATAACCACAGCCAAAAAGTACACCACACAGGTTAAGCTAAGTTATTCGTTTCTCAAAATTAGATCTGTTTCACCCACTGCTGTAATTTGCTGCCCAGATGTAGCAGCACAGCTGACTCTAGCCCAAAAGAGCTACTCCTATGAAGTGCACATATTTTGTAAATCACCAAAGGACTCAAATTTTGCAGATCACTAGAAACATGAATATCTGAGTGAGGTAGGAGGTTCTGCCACCTGCCTAATGCTGGAAGGTGCACATACCCACAGATGTAGCCATGTAATGTAACATACTAGAAATACTGTCATGCATCTGATACATGATAGGTCACAGAGCTGAGATCTAAATCCCACTTCTATACAGTGTCACAGAAAAAAACCTAAAAACCGTTTAGGAGACACTGATGTAAATCAGTAGTTTGTTTCCCACCTGCATCATCATTACATTTCATTTAGATTGAATTATTTGAGCTGAGACCTTCATTTATTGCAGCTCTACACTAGACATTTTTTGGTTCTGGGTTGGGCTGAGCTCAGACACCCACTTCTGTATTTACACCAACTCAAGGGGTTACCACTCCAAGCCCCCTTTAAATGGCTCATCAGCTCACTGTTAAATGTAGACCTGCTGAATCCAGTGGATCTGCTGCTCCTGAAAGTGTTCCCTGAACAGTCCAAGAGAAGGTGTCGGGCTAGTAGGTCAAATCAACAACAGTGACAAGCAGCTGGAGAGGGACTGTACATAGTTACCTTCTGCCCACAAACATATGGCCAGAAGAAGAGGTGTGAACACTGTCTAAGCTCAGATCAAAGCCGTAGGGTTAAGACACTTATACCACTAAAAGACTTTTACACACCCACCTAACCAAGCACCAAAAGATCTGTTCTGGCAGCAAATGCACTAGAGGGGGTATTCTCGTACAGCTAACCCAAGATAACAATTATAGACAAGTATAAGTATAAAGGGAAACCTTTTCTAGTGCAATTTTTTTGTAACGTTTATATTCCTTTACAACAGCAGAAGCCTGTAGGCACTTTTATAATGCAAAGAAATATTAATCTTTCTGCAAACTTGTACAGCTGTGTGACAAGTAAAGGAAATTCCAAGTTTGGCCAAGGTCTGAGCTGAAGATTGCATAGGTCTGCATAGGAGGAGAAAGCCCAGGGATGTTAATGAATGCTGCTGTCAAGAAAGTGAACAGTACTCAGTTGGAAACATGGGAACAGTAAAAGGGATTAAGATAAGCAATAGATAGAGCTGGAAGGAGAGATACGCTGACTAGGCAAAACTGTCAAGCTCTAGACAGTCTTCCTCAATAATGACGCTATAGCTTAGTTGCAAAACTCCTCTGAGGAAAGCAGTCCATCGACCAAACGCTGCACGCACAGGCTGGGTTTGCAGCAGCTGTCCAATTACCTTTTCCAAAAGGGCAATGTTTGCTGAGAACTGCCATCAGCAAGGGGCTTCTGCATACTACAATTCCCAGAAAGCTGCTGACGGTACTGCACTGCTCTGTGCAACCCACAACACCTCCACTGCATCCCAATAGGAGCTGTTTCACGGCAGTCCAAGGTTTACCTAGCAGAGGAGCTAGTCAGAGCTATCAGGACCCGTATAAAAGGAATGTATCTTCAAGGAAGCTGAATTTACTTTGACAAGGGCAAAATAGTGTTTATCTGCTGTCTCCATGAAAAGCTTACATCATTTCCAGGTTCAGCAGGAGCTGTGTGCCAAGATACATGCAATAGGTAAGACAGAAGGGAGCAAAGGTACCTTCATGGCAGTCGATAAGCTGGCAGGGCAGGAGGGAAGGGAGTGATACGCTGCTGCCTGCTGACATGGGAGTTCTCACCCCTGACCTCTGTACCCTTGCCTTGGAGCTTTAGGACACAGCACTGTCCCAACACAAATATTTGCTCTCAATTCTCTTAATATTTTTTATTTTAAATAGAAATTTTTATTATTCTTTCTTTGACTGAGCTTGTAGCACTCACCTTAAGGGCACAGAGAGCCCTGATTTCTTGCTTGCTTTAAGAACCATAATAGCCAAACATAGTACCATGTTTTGCAGTTTACTCAGTCAAGTTTGCTGTCACTATATCCAGCAGAAATCACAAGCTGAACAGCGTTAGCATCAACGCTGAGATATTTCGGGTGCTTCGCGGAAAACTTTATCTCCTGGTATCAGGAGAAAGCATCTGAGCCTTCATTTAAAATACATGAGAATAGAGTGCGCGGTTACGCAGGCAGCTTACACAGGCAGCTTGCAGAGAGCCCAGGAGTGAAAGCGGTCAGAGAAAGACAAGGTCTTTAATCTTAATTTAGGTGCTCTTTCGCCGACACCGTTTTCTTCAGCCTCCCGTGGCTTTTGAAAAAGAGGCAGGCGGCAGCTGCGCGCAGGGGGGGAGGGTGAAGGATGCTGCCGGGGGAGGGGAAGGGGCTCTCACCTTCTCCACGTAGTCCGGCACCTCCTCCACCGTGCGAAAGGAGCTCTCGCCGGGCGGCAGCACGTAGAAGAGAGCGCGGAGCTGCTGCCCCGGCGTGGTGGTCCGCGGGCCGCCCGCCTCGCTGCCCATGGCCCGGCCGCAGGTGCGCTACCAACGCCGACCCGACCGGCCGGCCGCCCTCTCTGCCCGCGCCGCACCCCGGGGGCGCCCCGCCGCCCTCGGACTTTTAACTCGGCCCCGCGGCCCGAGCGCCTTTCCCCGTGGCGCTGACGGGCTGGAAGGCTGCTTTGGGGAAAGCCTCGAATTTCTGATTTCTCTTGGAATCGTGCAGCTTCGGAGGCTTTTTTGGGTTTTGTTACTTTTTGTGTGCGTGTGGCCCACCTCTGGGAGCCAAGAGAAAGCCCTCGCACACCTACCCGCTGCATGTCCCGGTTCCCTTTTCACCCTCAGAAAGCTCTGAGCAGCACTTTTCCACTATCGGACAGGTTTACACATGCAATATTGCTCAGGTTTGGACTGCTGTATAAAACAGAGAATGTTATTAAATTAAAATGTGGAGGGTTCCGAGGAACGGGCTGGGGTGTGCTGCTTGGCCTCTGTTCAGCTCTGTGGGCCGGGCCAGCACTCTCGCCAGTGTCTTTTAACCTTTCAGAAGGGCTTATCGCGGCTCAGTTGTATATAGCTCCGATTAACGTGACTGAAGGTAACCTCTAGAAGCCATCTATTATCCTTTCCTTTACAAAGGAATGAAAACTAGGGAAATACAAAGAAACGGTGAAAACGCATGTATGCTGGATCCTTGTAGAAAAGGGGGAAAAGGACAGGTTTTGTACATTCAGGCCTTCAATGTGAAACTCAGGAGCAGGCATTTCCCTGCCAAATGTTTGTCAATCACACTTGATAGGTTGGCGTTTGCACAAATAATAAGCTTTGTGATTAAATAGCTTAGCCAGAAATAAAATAACACGATGTCCCAACAACCCCCTCAGCTCAAACGTTCAGTTCCACTTACGGTCTTTGCAGATGAAATGGACTGTAAATCCTGCTGTAAAGAATTTTGCCACAATTTAAATCCTGCCAGTCATTAAATTGAGAAAAACTTTCTACTTTGAATCAACACTCAGTTTTGGAAATCAACTATGAGAGGTTATTTCAGATGAAATTTCTGTTTAGAAGAAGAAGCACATGTAGAAATAATAATTGAGGTAATGGGTATTTGTGATGTTTGTGTTAAATATGTTGCCATTTAAACAACAGCAGGGGCAGCAGATTTAAACAATACTCTGCAGTTGGAGTAATGTAACAATACTGTAGTGCATGAGTGTCAGAAAATCACTGGAAGTACCAATAAAAATATTTTACTTGAAGCCGAACAAAGCACAAGTATTTTAAAATGGTGTTAATGGTGAAATAGATTTGCACACTCTCTTAATATGTGCAGTTTATACTACTAGGATAAGTAAAAATTAATAGACTTATTACAGTGCTTTAATATTACATCCTAGTGTTCTTAGCTTCAACATCATTTTACGGTAATATGAGGTTCTTAAAGAACGCTAGTTATTAACTTCTAAAATCTGAATTAATCTATATGAAAATTTCAAATTTACTCAAAATCACAAAGATCAGCAGCATTCTGACTAAATCTTCATTGCAGGCAATGACATATGGTACAAAATGTTTGCTTTTTCATTTAGATTAGCCTAAGCATTTCTATGGCAGGACTCTCACAGTCGAGCTCCTTGAACTCACCCTAATCACAGCCATACCATCCCAGCAGGCCACCCAAGCCCTTCATTGCTCTGGTGCTGGCGTTCATCTTGCTTCACTATCAGCTCACAGAGTTAAAATGACCAAAGCTTAATCCCACACAAAAAAAAAAAAAAAAATCTTACCAGTGAACAACATGTGGGGACCACTCTGGGGTGAGAAGAGCAATTAGTAGGGCAAGGGAGCCCATGGCCACACAACATGAGGTACATTTCGGATACCATGGAACCACGACTTCATATCACACTATTCTGGGAAAGAAGAGAATCCATCATTTTTTTCAGGAATCTATGCTTTCTTAAAAATTATTATTATGGATTCTCATTTCAGTGTGATTATCATCCAAGTACCACCATACTGAAATTCATGTTTTCAAAACTAAAGGAAAATATTTGGACTTGATTATGCCTCACAGAGGAAACAGATGGGTGGTGTTTTCCAGCTCCTGTGACCAAGGAAAAATAGATGATAGCTCTACAGTAACTATACCTCTCGTGAGAAGAGCAATTTGAAAACCTACCTGGAGCATCTGTGAGTTTTAGACAAACCTCAGTAATCTGGCTCTACAAATGTAGCTGCTGTTGTTTATTTAAGCCTTGAAACGTAGCATGCATTTTCCAGTGCTCTCTTTCCTTTGTTAAGAAAGGAATAGAAAAGGAATAGAAAATAAAGCATCCAGGAATGTTGTTTTAGTGGAAGCTTTAACTCTTTACCAGACAATGCTCCCTCCATTCCATGAAAGGCAGATTTTTTTTTTTTTGTAAGCATTGATTATTTTTTTCCTTATTTTCTGCAAAGAGTTAAATTTTTTATTTTTTTTTTTTTTTTTTACAACAGAAAATAGAAGAGTAGATATTTCCCATGCTATCCTGACATCAAAAATGCAGAAGGGTGTTCTGTCTGGAGACTGGGATTCTGCTGTTGACTAGTAGATCGTTCCAGTAACTAAGGCAACAAAAGCCTCTGTTCTACTTAAAGGAAATTGGGGAGCTGGCCTAACATGATCTGTAGGTGGATCATATTTTGTTTTCTCTAAAGAACTCCATCCCACCCACTTCATGAACAGAGAACGCCCAGACGCTTCCTGTTTGGATGTCTCTGAGCACTAAACCAGCACTAAATAATAAACTCATAAAGGGAATTAGGGCAGGTTGAAGATGGGATGGGCGCTATAGTCTGCATTGGCAATCACAGCAAGCTGAATCATATCCAGAACTGAGCCGGGCTTAGTATGCTCTATTTATGTAGTAGTAACTTTGGATGTAGTAGAGTACATTGTGATAAGCAGATGTCAGAATTTTTTTGTGTCACTACTCCAGGTGTTCAGTACCTATATTCACGCTTGGCAGTGGATGTCATTAGGGAAGCACTAGCTGCATCAGTGTTATAATAAATCTGGTATTACAAAATATTTTGAATGTTGTATTTTCCAGTGATAAACCCTACATCATACAGTACCTGTTTTAAAAATAATATTTAAATGTTTATTTGTTTGTGTTATATAAGCTATATGTATTAATACACAGTTCTTAATAACAGCATAATACTGACTCCAGAAGGCAGGTATGTTCTGCATATTAATCAACATCATGCCATGCACTTCGTCACTTGCTGCTTATTTTCCGTTTCTTCTACGTGGGACTGCTAACCATAGAACAGTGCTCTTATATGGATTCTAAATTATTTAATTCAGTGCAAATTGTTGGCAAAATCAATTTATTCAAGGATTGCCAAGAGGAAATGTCACACCCTTCAGGCAGTCTGTTGGGGAAAGTTAGTTTGATGAACGTATATACTAGTCTTAGAACTTTATGTTTATTTCTTATTAGCATCTATCCTTGATCCCATAGCAAGTTTGTTGTTTTGGTTTTGGTTTTTGGTTTTGTTTTGTTTTGTTTGTTTGTTTTGTTTGTTTTTTGGTTTTGTGTTTTGTTTCTTTTTTCTTCTTTTTTTAACACAGTGGTATATCTGATATCTTTCTCCTTTCTCTTATGGAGAGAATTTTTTTTTTTTTTTAATCTTAAAATTCCTTATCTTCCTTCTTCTGTCCTCTGGTGTATCGACCATGGGAATCATTTGCACCTTACACTCTGGTCCCCTACTCAGCTGAGCCAGATGCTGACTTTCTGCTGGAAAATGGGTGGGCAGCACTGCTTTCTCTCCTTACTTCTAACAGGCTTCCTCCACCATTTCCCTTGCCCTGGCACAAAGACTGACAGGATTCTTCCATGAGTTGATTTACCTCACAAACTCACATAGCAAGAAATTAAGCCAGAGAAGAAAGTTTTACATTTTTCTACTGCTCTAGTGAACTAAGTGACTCATGAGATGGTTCAGGGATTGGCAGGAATTGGCATGAAAGTCCAGGGGAAAGGGCAGGACCACACAGGTACACACCAGAGATGGAAGAAAGAGGTGGAAACAGGACTTCTTCATCTCAGCAGCAGCAATTTATTAGATGAACTGAACAGGTCGTGGAGTCACCACCTCCTGTGCATTTGCCAAAAATACGGCTTCAGCAGGCTATCATATGTCAGCATGCAACTACATCCAGAGAGCTGACACTTCCTTTACATCAGCATGTCAGTAACTGCCTTTTTCAAAGCCATCCTTTTTTTCTGGAAGGCCAGTCTCTAGTAGGATGGAAGCTTTTTCTTTTATTTGCCTTTTCACATAACTGTGTATGTTATATACTACATTTTATGGATAGGTTTTGGCTGGCCAGCAAGGCTCCCTGGTACTCCATGTTCTAGCTGCCATACATGGATGGGGTCATGGGCCATCTTCTGGAAGAAGAAAACGATATTCCTTTTCTGATCAGGAAGAGGACAACAGTGGCTCAGAGCTGCAGTAGGGAGGTTCTCCTGGAGACCATAGGAGCTTTGAAGAAGTTGCTGCAACCCAGAAAACCATCTGGGTTTCTGAAGGCAATGGCTCACCTTGTTAGGACACAGTGAGCAGCAGGGGAATTGGCATTCACACTGTATTTTGATTAATCCTCAAACAGCAAAACCTCAGTTTTCTGTATTTCAGAAGCTACTTTGGTTTAACTTCTAATAAAATCATGTTAGAGATGATAGAAAACTCTTTTGGTGTGGCTGCTATGCTGATTGCAAAGAAGATGGGCCGGGAGGTTCATCCTGAAGTTCTGATTCTGGGGAGCCAATCACAAGCAGAAAGCCCTCTAACATGTTTGCACATTAGCCTTCTTAAACAGTGCTGTAATGGCAAGAAGTTCCCAAGAGAGCCTAAGTAGTGGTTTCAGCCCTCTCTCATTTCCAGCTGCATGTTGTGAACTCTCGGTGCTTTCCTTGTGCAAGCCTTGGTGGTCATCAGACACTGCAGTGAGCCATTTCAACATGCACCATCAGCAGAAAAAATAGCCCAACAAAACAAAATGCTAAAACTGGTTTGAGTTGTTCTGGACTGAAGTCAAGACAGACATTCACAACAGAAAGGATGATCAGTACGATGTGGTAGTCTAGACTCTACCCTGCTGAAGAAAGCTTGGGAATTTCAGAACATCAGACTTATCTCAGTACCTCATGCCTAAGCTCTGTGGAAAGATTTGTCAATAAAGAAGCATGTGATCTGACTAAATGATTGTTCATCCTCTGCCTGCCTCATTGCCTGGGCTGTTCAGCTGCCCACCGGTGGGCTCCTGGGCTGCCCCATCTATTGGGCTTTCAGCTACCAATCTGCTCACGAGGTGAACTCGTAATTAGCTCAGTTATTGGCAGTCCCTGAAGTTGGCTTCTTGAGCTGCTTATCTCGGCACAACCTGAAACAGCGCCAAGAAGCTGCTTTGAAGCCACGAGCAGCCCCACACCAGCTGACTCACTCATGCCCAGTTCTGGTGCAGAAAACAGCTGCCTAATGAGTCTGGAAGCAGACATCAGGGTACTCAGGCAGGCTGAAGAATAAGGCAGAAACTTTCAAAGGGTATTTTTGTATTATTTTTTCAGGATTTTCTGCTCTTGAAATACTTTAACCTTTTGTTCCTACTGAGGAAAAATCTGTTTTGTTTTTTTGGTGGGAGAGGAGATGAGATGGGAGTTACTGGAAAAATAAATTCCATCTTCAAGGCAGGCCTGTCAAGTGACCTTAGAAGAACAACCTACCCACCTGTTGTGAGTGTTTCCAAATTTTACTTGGCATGCTCTGCTGTGCAATGTCTTGCACTTTTATTTCTAAAATCTTAATTTATTAGGAACACCAGAGTTCAAGTTGCTGCATTCTGTAACCTACACGGTAGGTCAGCATTATATAGCTTACAACCTCAGATTCAGGATAGATCTCTTACACATGACGATCATTTGATCAGACATGTTATAACCTGTTTAGTAGGTCTTTTTACTATCTGACCAATGATTATAACTGTTTAATTTGTTATCGCCAGAATAGTCTCTTTCATGTTTTTGAATTAGGAACATATGATTATCAATACTAGGTAGATCCATACTATGAAACATCTCATGACATAGCACATGCTACCACTTTACTACACGTACACAGACGGGGATCATTTGCATAATTTCTGAGTGGAAGCCTAAGAAGTACCACCTTTTAAGCAAGACTAACCAAAACACTGGGGGTTTTTATCATAAAGAACAATCCTAAAGAATTATAAAGACTACACACATATACCTGAACTTCAACAGGAAGACAGTTGTTACAAATTGACACTGAATGTATTTTAAATATATATTCTAGTACCAGCAGTGGGTGTACGTGACAAAAATCACTGGGTAGCATTTTAAATCATGAGATTTTCAAGCATTATCTGGCCTTAAATCTACTGTGTTCCTTTGTCATGAGGAACAGGGAATAATATCTTTTTCTGAGGCAAATCACAGAATTTCTGTTTCTGCCTAGCCTGCAAATCCCTAGTCCTTGAAGGAGAGAATATTTTCTGTGGAAGATTCCCTTAAATAAACTACAGTGAGTTAAAGATGCTGAGTGCAATTAATGCATTCAAATAAAATAGAAAGAATAAAATGCTTAGCTACCAAAGGTGGTAGACCACCTTTGGAAAGGTGGAAATCCCCTGTTCTTTTCTTCTAATGAGTAAGTTACCTGTGCCAATAAGCCTAGCAGGAGACGGACACTGCCACCCACCTCCAACCCCACAAAGGGAATCTACAGCCACCATCCCCTGCCACTCTGGTGTTAGTGCTCACCTCTGGCACAGCTGCCTCTGTGCTCCCCCCTTAGGGATTTTTCCCCTCCCTTGCCTTTGTTACATCCTGCAGCTGATGCTCCTGCTGCTTCAGGGGGTCTGCAAAGACTATGATGTTCATCACCTGCTTGTCATCCTTGAAGCTACACAGTCACACACTTCCTCCCACTGCTCCCTTCCCCAGTGCTTAAGTACCTCTGCCAAAGCATACCCCGCACTGTCAGACCACCCCAGGAAGAAGCACCATGTGCTCCCCACAGCCCAAACCTGCATAAGGTCATCCTTCATTGCTCCAATGCTTTTGGTGCACTCCGGGTAATTTATCTGTCACATACTGAGAACCAAACCTTACAACATGGTGCAACCCCATCGTACATGGAGACATGCCAGCATGCTCTTTGCACCCCAGCTAGCTCTCTAATTGCCAAAATACCTACAAGCTGAAGTCCTACTGACCTAAATAGGTTCTTTCCTAATCAGCAATCAGATTAGGAGAGAAGCTGAAAGCCTTTTTTAATCAACAGCCTCTATTTCAGATGGACGTTAACTGAAGCTGTTAGTTCCAGAAGGCCCTGGAAGTTTTCAGAAACAACTAAAAGCTGACATTTGAGCTGAAGAAAAATTAAAACGAGCAGCAGCTAATAAAGAAATACAACAAACTCTGCAAATAATTGTTAGAGGAAAAAGTGTTATGAAAAAAAAAAAAAACAAAACCCTAAAGGAAAGCAAGCAAGTGTAAATTCATAGAAACCCTGAAGTTTGTGGAATATTTGAAATCTAGAGCAGGAGGCTGGTTAGAGGTCCCAGCAGAAGGTAGCATAAGGTGAGGTAATTAAAGATTACTGTAATGCATAAGCACTGGAACTGTCTGTTAAATGTAAGGATAGATGTATTCAATCTTTGAGTGCTTTTCATTTTGCAAGCTTGAAGTTCATTTCATGCCCCACACTTTGTAATATGGTATGAAAAGCAAGAAAAACCCCACAAGTTATTTGAGAAAATAAATTATTGAAATGAGTATGATCAATCAAATTACAGGTAATATATATGTCACATCTTACCATAATAAAAGCTTTGTGTGTGTGTGTGTGTGTCCTCTTTTTAACATGATGAATGTAAGTGAAAAGATAAATGAAGTTTCATTTATGCATATACATCACTTTGAGGAAAAAAGACTGTCCACTACAAAATTCACTTATGAAATGCCTATTTTTTCCTCCCTCATTCTGGTTCCAAAATTTAGTTCTCCATATATTCATGAATGTTTTTAATCTTTTTTTATGTTCAGGGAATGAAGTAGGCTTCAAATTTGTATGTCATAAGTATGGAATGTATTCCTTGATATTTAGTTTTAGGGAATCCTTCCACTGTTACAGAGTAACTTACACAGCAGCTGTGATCAAGATGTTTGTAAGGTTTTCTTTGCTGTGCTGTTTACCTGTTCTGAAACATTTAGTGGTTTAATATCTGGGCCAAAGCCCCATCAGAATAGTAAGATTTGTATGTGTAGTGTTATGGGGGATGCTTAGGGGTTCACGGGTTTTTTGTGGCAATTTATCGAGATACTGGGAGACAAAATAGTGGAAAATTAGAAAAATATTTGCAAGAGTCCAGATGCAACTATCAAGGTCAGCTCTGTCTACTTAGAGTAGGTTTGTAATGAATCAACTCCATAATTTTGACATGAATCATTTATCTAGCTTTTAAGAGACTGATGAGCTACCTGGGGAGCGCGTGTTCATTCTTAAAAGATTATAAAATCTAGCACAATCTGAATAGTCAATCTGAACAAAGCAATAGAATTTATAAAATACATTATTTTACATTTTTCAGTTTAAAACCACACAATTACACTGACCTCACAACACTCTATTGTAAATCGATTAAGATTTTAGACCGTGGTTCTCAGCAGTAAAACTGCTGTTGACGTGTTTAAGCCATTTCTGTAACACCGTGATTCCTTCCCTGTGGGCCACAGAGAGGTGTATCTTTGGATTTAGAATGCAGTGAGAGGAAGGAATGGGATAGGAAGTGGGAAAACTGAGAATAAACACAGGCTTTCTCCTGCCAACTCTTCAGGATTCAGAGAAGAACGTTAATATTAACTTCAGACCCTCTTTGAGAGGTGTCACTGAGTATGGGTGTACCTTTGGAGTCCAGGTGTTGTCACAAAGCTAAAGAGATTTGAAACATGCTGATCTATGTCTCCAGTTTAGTTCTCAATGGGGTTTTTTTGCCTTTATATTTTTCCAGCTTTTCTGCCTTTCAACATGGGCCAACCCCGGGTTTTACTGTTAAGAGGATTTTTTTCCCTTTATTTCTGTGGGGTTTGGGTGGTGGGTTTTTTTCTCTGCTAGACACTAGATATAATGATCACATACAGATCTGTATTTGCTTTAGCATTACAATGCTGTAGCTGACATTAGGATCTGCAGTGAGACATTTGGTGTGTAACTCTGAACTACCAGGTATGCAAATAGTGTGTAAAATGTTGATGTGTGTCACATCCAGTCATTCTGCTCCAGTGAAGCACATAAACTCCCTCCACAGATATCCTGCCTTACTGACATTATCATATTAAAAATGTCTTGGACCTTATGCCAACTGGCATTTCAGAAGCTGAGTTTTCTTTTTATTTGCCCAAAGGAGAAGGGGAATAATCTCTAGCTTATTTTTCTTGGGTATTTTGGGCAAATGAAATTCTCTGAATTGTTCCATCACTCATATAAATACTTAATCTAATTTTGTTTTTCTGAATCACACCTATATGGGAAGCCTAAGCCACTGCAGTAGTGTGAAGACAACCCGAAATGTTATCAATTTCCTAATTTAAACAAAAAATGAAATGTGAAACTAGCATTATATCTCAAAAAAATTATACAGGTATACACATGTTCTCTGCAAGTTTCAATTTTTCTTTATAAGTGTTTTCTTTGTTGATGATTTTGTTATGATCATCAGGTTCACTTTGCAACTTGATTTAGGGTGAAAACTCACTTCCAATACCATATTTTCCACAGCACAAGAATAACATTTTTCAAAAAGTTCACAGACTGAGTACTCTATGATCATGGATATATTGTATATATAATAGATATATCCTATGAAGAGTTCTGATGAACCAGGTTAATTAAATTAAGAGGAAGTGTTTCATTTCATCTCAGATATGTACTAAGTCTTCACGATTTTGTAACTCACAGACAAAAATATCTTAAATGTCCTTAAAAATAAGATACCCTTATGGCCCTGAGCATCACATCGCTTGTAAAATGAAATCTTATGTTTTATGCTAGATTAGGACATGCTTGTACATGAATTGGAAGAGATCAGCATGGGAACTGAGCTGATGAATTTTTTTCCCATGTATTGTCATCCTTCTTTGCATTTAAGGGATACAATGCCCAAGCATGACTGTATTGATGTTAGTCTGGGGAATCTGCCATTGCTCAGGTGCTACGCCAGACACATCTGCCAATTTATAGTTACTAAATATCACAAATTATATTTTATATAAGTAACTGTTGTAATCATATTTGGCTTTCCTCATTCACTTAAAAAAAAAGCTTCCTTCCAGGAAGGAGAAAGTAAAAAACAGAGAAATGAAATCCAGTGTTCTGATTGAAATCCAGTTTGTGTAATTGCAGTAATCAAAGTGGTGCTAAGTAAGCCAACTGCAGTTACAGTTAGATACATCATGATTCGCATTCACTTCTTCCATTGTCGTTCTCTGAATTGTTATACAGCTGTGAGGTTTCACCTCAGAGAGAGCTGCACAGCAGTGATAAGCAAAAATAGGGATAATAGGTGCTTATGCTTTGCATAAAGCTGCATGTACCTTTCAGCATGATACTTTAGATGACAGTTTAAATACCTGGATGATAATATAATCTTTTGCTGTTAAAATTTCTGAAAAACCTATCTCTGCCTTGGTCCTCAGAGCTTTATCAGACTCATCGAATATGACTCTGAAAGAACTGTTCAGTAAAAAAGCCTGGCTTTGTACCATTGTGATTTTCTGCTATTCTGAGGCAGTGGAAGGTGTTTGCACACATCTTGCAAATGTGCTAGGAGATTATATTGATTCAGCCCAGGCCAAGAAAGGGTTTTGTTGTGTTGTGAAATGTCAATGGTATATTTCAATAAATGTATTCATACAAAGTCTGCTTTTAATTTCACAAGATCCTAACTCTAGTTTCATCGGGCTTATCTTCATGCCATTGCTGGATCTTTAATTCTTCTTTTGTTAGTCTCTTAAGAGTCCGTATAACTTTTAACAGGAATCTGGCTGAGCCAAAAAGGAAATCATCTCAATAGTGCTGCATGCCAGTGCTTTGTGTACATCTCATTATCACAATATGCTAAGTCAGGCAAAGGCTAAGCATGATATTGAAAACACAAGAGGAAGTCCTTATGAAAGTAAAACTGTTCTTCGTAGTAGAAGACTGGTAGTTCGAAATCATCCAGATGTCTCAGGGTTGATCAAAAATGTAACGGCCCTAGATAATTAGTTACGTACAGGACTTCTCTTTATCTCAGTGCCATATCAATCTATTGTAAATATTTTGTCAAGGGTTCTGCATAAGGCTGGGAAGAAAGTTGGATTACTTTCATCACTGATAAAGCAAACAATGCAAAGTCTTACTGTCAAAAGGAAGTAAATGTGTCTGCGCTTCCCTCATCCTCACTTTTTTAAACCACTGAAAATGTCATTCATTCTGAATGCCAAGATTACGAAGAGTTAGAAGGACTGCTTATCCAAAAGACCTTGTGAAAACAGCATAGGCAATAGGAAGCCTTGCAGTTATACTGGTATTCCCTCACCTCCTAACAGCACTCATCTGCTAGGGAGAGAGAAGTGGTGTAACATCTGGCTCAGTGTGGTGAGTTTTCATCTTCTGTTGGGAGGCTGATGTCATGTAAGGAGCAGAGCGGCAGACTATTGTAAGTGAGAGGCATCAGCAGTGCTTATCCTGGGAGCTGGGGCTCATGGACCAGTTGAATGCCTGCCTGTGGCCCCCATGTGTTGATTCTGGCCCATTAACCATCCTATTAATCTTCAAAAAGCTTTAAAGCACGAGTGCTTTGGAGAGTGAATATAGGTGAGAATTTGCAGGTGTCATTCACACAACACAGCCGTCTTCTACACTCTTTTCAACAAACAGCTCTCCCAGTCTATTAAATCACAGAAGGAAATTCTTTCTACCAACTTTCACCCTATCTGAAATTTCTGAGATTATCAGGATTTTTAACATTTTGCAAGATGGCAGTGCAAATGTAAAGGAAGGGAAAGTCAGCTTATAAGAATCTGAAGAATATTTGTTTTGGAAAATGTATACACTTTATTCAGCCCACATCCTTGAACTTTCAGTTTTTGAGTGTCACCACAATATACACTGCTGCATGAGTCATCTCAATCCTGTATCAACCAACATTTCAATTCTCTGTAATACTCTGTTCTATTCTTTTGGGAAAGAACAGCATACAAGAACAGGGCAATTTTAGGCAATTCGAAGGTTATACCATGCTTGACACCTGACTTCACTTTAGTAACACCTGCTTGAAGAATAATTAGCAGGCCACTTTTAAAGAAAGAACTTCCATACACCACAGATGGCATTTTTCATACCAGACAGGCAACGATGTATGTTGGAAGTGAGCCAAACTGTCTGCAAAAACTGTGAGAAATTCAAGACAGACATCTGAGTGGAAGGAAAGTTTTACCTTCCTCAACACCCCTACCCCCCTGCAACCATTCGGGAACATCTGTTCAAACCTACCTCTATATATAATGTGCTTTATTTTTCTTATCTACTAATGCCACAAATTACAGGAGAAGGAAAGCAGCATAGCAAGTTTCTTTTATATTGGTTATGAAACCTACGATTTAATAACATAATGTGATGATTTGCCAGCTATAGAAATCCCGTATTATGAGACTCTTGTTAGAACCAAACCCAAAATTTTCTTAACCGTCTAGTAATACGGGGTCCTCAACTTACATTTCCATAAAGTGGCACTAATTTTCACTGTGCACTCAAAACTTTGTTGAAATCAGGATACCGTGTGTCATAACGGAGGCACAAAGTAAACAATCACTTTGGAAATTATTGGCTAATGTCTTAATCCTGGACTGTTCACTGATTTGTATGAACTTTTGTGTGTACTTTGGGCTAAATCCAAATCCCTGTGAAATCAATCGTAATCCTTCCATTGCCATCTATAGGCTTTAGATGAGGGCCTTGGCTTCCTTAGAAGAATCTTTAAATCTTTCTTGCAAAAATATTCTATACAAAAGGAGTCCTGAGAACTCTTCATAATAGCATCATCAGAATCAAATATCTTACACACATAGGCTAAATTTAGAAAAGTAATAGTTCTATGCTGTACTTAGTATTGCTTATCAACTGAAAAATTGTGCATTTCCATATTTCCAATGAATAGGTATATATGTGAGAATTATAGAAATACATATACAAAATTATTTACAATGTGTTTTAATTCCAAACTAGGGCTTTTTTTCTCCCCTGGTAGATTTTACCCTCTTAAATGCATTTCTGTGGTAATTGCATAAAATTTTTCTAAGGGAACTTTTCAAGATAAATTTTTAAATTGGGAAAATGCCCATTTCAGTATTTTCTCAGCTGTGCATTTGAGTTTCTTGGCAAATAATGTGGTAAGCATTCAGAATAGGCATGTTTCTAAAAACCTTGCAGTCCATAAGCACACGTAAGTTACATATACAGTGTCTGTATATTCATGGTGATGATAAGGATGAGAACCTGCCCCTAAATACTAAACCATTTTTATAGATACTTGTCACGTCCATTGCTTCATACGGTTTTGGAACACACTTTTATAACACAAACCCCATGGTATCAACATGTGGTTGTAAAACAATGAAGTTCCTACAGAAAACAATTATTGTGCTAATTACTTAAAGGATGAGTTAATCTGAAACTTGCTGGACACTATTGGAAAGTAACATTTCACAAGGTTTCTCTTAATGTATCCTAAATTTCCAAAAAGTACAAATAAAATCCAAACGTTAGCAGAAAAGTACTTACGGCCAAATTTTGTCTCTCTTGAGACAGAGAAGTCTGTCTGTGATGTTAGACATCAGAACTGGATATTTAAATTCAAATATATAACCTTAATAGCTATAAACATAATAGGTAAAAAATTCTAAAATTGTCACATTGGTGAACAAAAATATGAAAACATTTATGGAAAGAACAGGGATGTTGCAATACGCTTTATTCCAGTCAATTAGTCCTCTGAAGAGAACTAATGCCATTTTAATTATTATTTTATGCCTTGGATCACATTCTTACACCTTATCTCTACTACATCTTTCACTTCTGCTCTGAAGAGCCACTTCTTTACTTTTCTTGTGTGAATCCTGTTATGGGAAGGAGTTAGGCTTGCGAGGGTTGGAAGAGGTTGTCATAGAACACATTCAAGGGCCAAATAAGACTAAAAAAAGAACAGAAACTCTCTTTAAAACATTGTTGGAGTCTGTCTCTGGAAAAGCACTGCAAGCAAGGGAACTATGACTCTTTCTTACTACAACTACTCTTTAACAAGCTCTTCATTTACCTCACTGTTTGGGGCTTCTCTACTGCCCAGGTAATTGCTTTCACCTGAATGAAATTAAAGTTTGACCAAATTTCCATAGACAGGAATCATGACAGTTCAGATGCCAGAAAAAGGACAGTGGCTATCAGATCTGCATACACAAAATAAAAAATAGCTCAGAAACTTCTCGTACACTTGCAGTTTGTACAGATGACTCTGATAAGTTCTCATTACGCCATATGGAGGTTCTGACTATTAGCCAGGGGCCTTAAATCGCACTGAAATTGATTCCTCCACTGCAGCGTTCAGCTGTAAATAATATCACAAGACTATGGGCCTGAAATGAAAATGGATATATATATAATATATATAATAATAATATATAAATTCTATATTTATATATAGAAATATATAAAAGCTAATGAGCTCTAGTAAGTCCTTACTAATTTGAGGTAATAATGTGCATCATCACTGAAGCTTTATGCTAGTTACTGCAGGCTATTGGTTACACTGCCTTTTTAAATGAGTATAGACATCAGGTTGTGTACACAATTCTCTCGCTCAATCCGCACACGTTACATAACGATATTAAGTTACAGCACAGAATTGGTTAAACATTACTCTTTAAAATTTCTTGAATCTTGTAGCCGATCTTAAATACTGCATGTACTCTATTAAATACAAGCTCACCCAAGAGACATAAACTGACTGAAGCCAGGAAATTCTAAATGAAGGCTCAAGCTGACATTTTGTCCCTAACTTATATGTTTCCTCAGAGCTACTAAGAGTGCACGTCCTAATGGTGTTTCTTTCTTTATTTGTACAAATAATATTATTGCAGCAGTCAGAGCCTTCATTTGAGAAAGCAGGATACATAAACTACCTTGAAACTTGCCCTGTGTTGGAAAGACATAGGTATAAAGTCTCTCCATCTTGTGCTCCTTTTTGACCAATTTTGGATCCGACGAAAAGAAAGTCAAGAAAAAATAAGCATTTAATTAAATTCCCAAACTGCTTCCAATTTGTGATTTAATAAATTCAGTCAGTTTGCAATGGTGTTATTTTAACCACACCTCTTGCACTGCTATTGCCAAATCTGAAAACAATGAAGTCATAGTAAACAAAAACACAAAATAAAAACTCAACAGTCATATGGGAGGAGAAAGAGCCTTGTACCCCAGATCACAGAAGAAAGAATTCTTATCATCTATCATGCTGAAAATTAAACTGTTAAACATCACTGCCCTTTTTACAGTCAACTCCATTTTCTGCGTATGTTTCCTAAGAGCACCCATTTCCGTGTCTGGCTGAGCGGTACACTAACAACGGAGCATCAAAGAGAGGTAGACTCTGAACAGATACGGTATCAACATTACTGTAACTCAAAAAAATATATCACTAGTCCTCAGAAGCAGGATTCCTTGACAGTAAGTCATGAAAAATGATTAGCCACTAATAATAACAGGAACTAATAAAGATAAATAAACCAAACTAGGTTTCATCACATCTCACTCTACTAAGTGCCTGCACAACTTTGGGCGACTCACAATCGTAGGGCTTGGTTTTGTCCGTCTGTTAAATGGTGTAAGTCTTCACTATACCATATGGTTAGACTGGCAGAAGAACCCTCTGTTAGTCTGCATACGGATATACGCCAATGAAGGTAAAACAGAGCTCCAAGTTATAGTTAAAACACCTTTATCCATAGCTGTTTTCAGCAACAAAATTATGGTAAAACTTTGATACAGTCATAATATGTTACAGCAGGTGATTGATCTTGGGGGCTTTGATATGACAGTTTTTGAGTAATTGGGGTATTGAGAACAAAATGAGACATCATCTGCAGTGAGGAGTCTTGAGCAGACTTGCTAATCCACAAAGCAGAGTTAAAACACAGGACATTCACTGCTGCCAAGTGTGGCTTGAATATAAACTAGCTGAAATCTGGAAGAAGCATGCCTGTATTTCTGTGGGGCTATGCTTGTAATTCCTTCAAGACTATGGGAGGAAGTTCACTGTGCCTAAACTTCATAGCTTCAATTTCTGCCAGTGTGGGATCCCTGCACCATATTGCACCTACCAATGGTGCATCCATAAAATAGTTGTTTAGAGTCACCAGACGTCCTTCAGTAATCTGAAAGGTTACATACAGTTAGCACCTTACAGCCAAACTCAATGTATGATCTGCTTTTAAAGCAGGGGAGATGATTTTTTTTTTCTGTAATGTAAAGTTACATAATTTGGTCCTTTGAATATTCATTCAATTATCTGCACAAAAATTATCCTAGCACTGTCAGTCTATTTCCACGTTTCTCTCTCTCTGCAACCTGTGCTTTAAGTCTCAACAGATTCAGTTAAAAGGAGGAAAGTGGAAAAATACTGTCTCTCCCAATTGGAAATTTTTTTCCTGGTAATGACATTATTACGGATCACAGATTGCTGTCATCACACGTATTGGCTGCTCCCTGACTCCAAGTATCCCAGTCAAATCACAGTGCTGCTAACAGAGTAATACACCTCTCAGAGTGCGTTGGACTAGGAACATGTTACTGGTGCCTTTCAGGTAATGTAAATAAAGCACTTCCATTTGTTTTGTAAAATGTCAGCTCAAACTTGGCTGATCCCTTCTCAGATTCAGGCTTAAACTTTTTATGAAACACAGCAACAAAAAATCCTACAAACCTGAAAAGCCATTTTTTGCAGAGTGTTTGAAAGACAATCATCTTCTCTCCCCTCTTCACTAGCAAAACAAATCATATTATATTTGACTTAATCTCTGTTATTAAAAAGTGTTATTTAAAAATTCAAAATGCTTTTTTTCAAATTTTCATTCTAATTTTTCATTTTGAAATCTAGTTATATTTCATTTAAGAGGGAGAACAAAACCAGCAAGAATAAAAAAGCTTTAGTCTGAATAACTAGGTTTTTTTTTTTTTTCCTATGATAATCACCACTACCCCAAAAAAAATTTTCCCATCTAGCCATGAAATCAAAAATATTAGGTATTCACAAGTAGTTGGCTTACTCCTCCAACCTATTCCCATTCTCAGCAATTCTGTATGACAGAGGCATTTGGAAAAGAACTGAGGAACAAATGCAAAACCCCCTAACTGCTGCAATCAATAAAACGCTGTAGAGTCTTAAAGAAATGAATTACCAGTTGCTTGGGTATTTTAAACTAAAATGATCATGACAACAATTAATATCAAACATACAGTGGAAAGGCTTTGGAAAACAGACACAGAGTTCTTGCTCACATTGAACTTTTAGGATGCCCTATTGCGCCACATAGCACAGATTCAGTGAACGCTCACAAGCGTTTACTAGGATATGCACATTTCTTGCCCGCTCTTTCTTTCACTCAGCTCCTTCTATCACACTATCCAGTCCAATGCACCACCAAATTTTTTGGAGATATTTTGGTTTTTTCTCCTCAACAGCTTTATTGAACAAAGGCATGTTGATATAAGTGTGCATCCCTTCCTGATATTTACTCCCTTTCATCCATTTCAGTAAGGTCCAACAAAATAGCCCTTTATATTTGCTCTAAATCTGGAAAAATGGTTGAACACACTCTTGTTATTTTTGGCTGAAGACATCATTAGCTGCTATATGGCTTTTTCCTGCTAAAGGAAAGAGTTTCCCAAATGGATCAAGGTAGAAGGTTTATCCAAGATTAAAAGCCTAAATGTGAAAACATAGCTTTGTGTTGTCCACAGACAAAGTTCCAAAAGATCCAGAAAAGACAGAGTTGCTTAGGACTTTCACAAAAAACCCTTTAAGTATCCTATGAAATCACTGTGGAGACACCAGAATTATTTAAAAAGGATTATTTATTAAACATATTTCTTTACAAAGTACAATCAATGGTTTGCATTAAATTTTGGGGTTTGATATTTGCCTGTATGTACACAAAAGCTTATAACAGAAAATGTGTCTTGATTTAACACATGGGAAACAATACTGTTACCTTCGTATTTTGATTTCTACCAACATAAGCAGTTGATAATAACTTTCAGCTTATCCGCTGTTTTTTTCAAACTGAAGATGAAGTGACAACATTTCTGCAGAGTGTCAGCATTTATCAATGTACTCAGCTATGACAAAGTAGAAATGAATAATCTTTGGGAAGTTTCCACTGAGCATGAGTGGAACATGACACTTTTTGGCAGGTTACTGGACTATCCTTATGATCCTAAAAATCATTTTTTGCAGTTATAAGATAAGAAGAATTGAGGAGCTAGGTAAGTTTAATAATACCCTATTAGCAGCAGTTGATAGTAAATGCAACATAAGGTTTGTTTTGTCTGTCATACAAGGACGTGTCCTAGCAGACGCTATTGTCTTGTTCTCTACTTGAACAAAAGTATCTGCATGTATTGTATGTCTTTGGAAAAACAAAACAAAAATAAAGAGACAAAAAGCCATTTATTGTCATGAGTGACTATTGCCATCAGCTAATATGAATGCATTGCTAAAATTAGTGAAGACAGGAAAATGCTGTAAGGTAAATATATACAGAGTTAAAATACATTTCTTATCCACTAGATATTGATTTTGTGGCACTGTGGTTTTCAGAATATAATGTCTGTTGAGAGCAATGTAATTTTCAGTGCAAGCTAAAGCAAAAATACCTGCCCGCTGTCATAAACATGACAAACAAATCTGGAATGTTCAAAGTAAGTTCGTCTTCCACTTCTCCACTCTTGAGGCACCTTTAAGACATGGCACTTACTGTAAACCATCTAAAAATCAAGACAGGCAGACACAATAAGCCTGAATTTTCCATAACAACTTTAAAAATCACTGCCAGAGTCACTTGCATACGTAAACGATGCCTGTGTAAGGCTTGCCAGCAAAGCATCTTTCCTGAGAACGAAGCTGGGACACTCTCTGTGTATCATAAGTGTGCGTGCTCAGAGCTGTGATCGCTGTCGTGGCTGTCGTCGTTCGCTAGTGAGTCCCCTGTGTGCTGGAGACCAGCTGCGCCGATGCCAGAGAGCTCGGAGGGGAGCAGCGTGCCCTTTTTCACATTCACCAGTTCCTTCTCCCGGGCCGCTGCCCCTTGCTGGCCCCCCTTTACCCGCTTCCACTTCATTCGTCTGTTCTGGAACCAAACTTTTACCTTTGCAGAAGAAAAACAAAACAAGAAAATAAATATGAGGTCATTGAAGGTAATAATGATCTTCCTAGCACAGCCCCTGGGGGTTTTTTCTTTAAAAAAAAAAAATTTTAATGCATCTTTCTGTCTGTACGGTAAAAAGCTTAGGAAGCTTTCCCAGAAGAGCAGGCAATCCAGTTTTGGACATGACATGAACCCCGGGGATGAGAGGATAATGCCTGCAAAGGAGGGAAAGGGGTAACCACAAAAAGGCAGCTGGACTATTGCAGCAGGTAGCTCCACAGGAAGAGCTGAGAGCCCTTTAGAAAACATTAAAAAGTTCACATATCCTTGAAAAATGGATTAATGCCATTTCACAGGCAGAGAAACAGAGCCAAAATGGTTCCCATCAAGGGACTGCACAGAGAACCTGTATTTTGTGTAACAGAGAGCCATGTCTGGTAGCAGGGACTGCTGCCCCCAGTGCTTACAGTGCTTTTAATTACCCTTCAAAGGAGGGTAGTTACGCTGGGAAGCAGCTTGCACTGGGAAGCTGCCATTGCTCTGTTTCTGTAAACTGGTGGTGGGTTTCAGGTGGAGCACTTCACAAGCTCTTTTATTTTTACTTGAAGGATCTGAAAGGTCATTTCTTAGCCTCGAGACTTTTGACTTCCCTATTTCACAAATGTATTTAAATGATCCTAGTTGACCGAGCCTCAATTCTACTACATTTAGCCACAGACCCTGGTCAAATTTTTCAGCCAGATTAACACCCCCAAAGCCTGAGAGCAAGACATTTATAAATCTGAGTCAAAATCAGCAAATAATTTCAGATGAGAATAGAAAAGAAATTCATCGCATGAGAGATTAAAAAAGTATCTGTATTGTCACGTTAAACCCCAAGATTTTACTCCAGCTGAAACTCATTTCCACTCCTCCCATTCTCTGTATAGAAATATATGGGGGAGTGCGGGGAAGTAAACCTAAATTATTTGCACAGTTCTAAAGTACCAGCACTGCAAACCACAAGGACTTTTTTTTCAATAGCCAAAAGAAAAGAAAAAACAAAGATGTGCATAGCATCTGTCAAATATATTAGACCAGATTAAAGGCTGATTTCAAATCAACTTCAAATATTGTCACTGAAAACTATGAATAGAAGACTGTTGGGTTTGATCCATTCAGAGTTAACGTTGCTAAAAAATCTCATGCATGTGTGTCTGTGCTGCTCTTCACATGAAGGTTCCACAGAAAAATAAACAATGTCTGCAACTTTTCACTTGGAAAGAAAGCAAGAAGGCTTGCCATGTCGGTGTATCCTCTGCTGTGTTTAGCAGAATGTGTTTCAGAGATTTAAAAGAAACAGCAAGGAACAGGCACAGCAGGACATATTGTATGACATGAGTAATAGAGCCACAAAAATGCTGTTTTGCTGAATCCGCCTTATACATCCAAGAAACATTGCAGCGTTTAACCTTTACTATCACTTTGAATTTTACATTAAAATTTTACTGCAATTGAACTGCTAGTCAGTATCACTATCTGTATGTGGGAAGAATGAAGAAAGAGTGGTATATTTATTTTTCTATACTCTATTCCTGTTAAAGCAAATGTGAGCTGTTAAAACCAACCACTTGGGAACAAAGCAAAATGATTCCAGGTTAGTTAAGAGCCACAAAGCACAGCACATCCCTTCCTTTAGTTAACTCATCAGAGCCAAAGAATCTGGCTTGTAAAGTGTAAAGGGGAAGGTACTTATTACTGGCTGCTGTGATGCTGGGAATTATCATACCCGGGTCACATATCAGAGGTATCCATGGAACCACGGTCTTCAGAACGGTACAGCATTAGTACAGAATTGGCAGCTTTCTGGGGGAAGTTGTCATTTTGTTTATTTCTGGGTTTTAAGACAATGACGTTTCTCATGCCAAAGACACTGCTGGTGCCAGGCAGTGCTGTACATGCAACTGCAGTCACAATCTAAACATCGGAAATAATACGCTTTGGATTCAACCCCAGAATATTATCTGTCTTCTGAAAAGAGAGAGAATTTTATTTGGTAAGAAGAAATGACAGGATTGGAGTGATGTTTAAAAGATCTAAGCAATTCTCTGGATATTTTTATGTCATTGAACATTCACAGAATAATTCACAGCGCTGAAAGGCTAAAACAAAATAATAATGTATACAAAAAGTGGTTTCAAGAAAAATGACAATTATTCATTTGAAGCAAAATTGTCCATGTGCAGCCTGGATTCAACCTACTTTAACTTACTGGATCAGGAGAGATCCAGGCAAACTACCTTCCAGATGCGCCCATTTCATTTTTGGATACTGGAGAAACTCAAGCTAATACTCCTACAGTCACTGTCAGAAAGTGTTCTGGCCGGGACAGACGTGAGCAGTATAATCGCTGCCTGGCTCCTGGTGCAGGTGCTCATTTCTGTTCTCTCACAGACAGGGCTACACTCTCACATCTGCTCACTTGACTTTTTTTACTCCAATTTAATAAATTATTCTTTTTTGGTTTACACTTTTTCTGACTGTATTTTGTATCTGCTGCTTTTTATAATCCAGGTCACTTCACAAAAAACACAGTTGAGAGCAGTCTCTCTCCTTCAGTGTTAAACCCAGAACCAAGTGGCACCAGCTTCCAGGCAGCGAGTAGCTGCAGACAGCCTGGGAGTACCTCTTCATCCAGATCATCTACCCTCAGGCTAGCTCATCTGACCATGCCCTGAAATGCCTCCCCCAGGGGTGACTCTAGGTCAGCATCTGTATATTAGTTGATACAAAGGATGATGATTTCCCTTTTCTGGGATCAGCACAAGATACATACATAGATTCCTCAGAGGATCCAGCATGCAATGCCATGTCTGCACATGACCCACTGCCTGGGAAACATGGCATTTAAAGCAAGTAGGGCTGAAAGGACTCCAGCTACCTTTGCATGCACTCTCTGGAGTCTAGGAGGAAGAGAGCGACCCTGGTGATCCCATAGGAGAATATATACTACTGACTGGAATACAGCCTGTCAGGCTTCCCATAAAGAGAAAATGGTAGCAATTTTAAGAATTTTTTAAAAAGGTAAAAAAGAAGCTTTAGGCTTTTTTATTAATGACTTCAAATAATCTGCATCTGATTTACTTAGAGAATATCAAAAAAGGAATTTCTTTATTTGGTATGTCAAAAATTTTCAACAGCTAGAAATCAATTACAGTGAAGTTTATCACTGAAAATATTATGAGTTTATTTCGATGTCATTTGCTGTGTTAATGTACAGCAGGAATCTTTTATGAGGATATAAGATTCCCTTATATGTAGGTACGGTTTTGATATATTTCTTTATGTCCTCCATCATGAAGTACTGAAATCCTCTTTTGACCTGATCCAAAGTACACTAATGTCACTGTGAGTTTTCCATAGAGTTCAAGGGACTCTAGATGAACACTTCAATGCTCACGTGCTAATAATATGAGACAGGTCCTTCACTTGTTATTTCCCCTAGAGATCAAATTCAGATATTGGAATTCTGAACTTCCTTTGGAGCTGAAGAGTCCATTATGAAGGGTATATTTACTACTGATACGTGATCCATCTACATTTTAGTAATGGGAAGTGAAGCAAATTTTGTGTGAAGTACTTCAGTGTCATTTTATCTAGATTCATGGAAAACTGTGCTTTTCAAATGTACAAGTCATTTGAAACTTACAGGTGTTGCTCAAAGGATGCATCAGAACAAAACACCCTGAGAAACGAAAAAGAGAGAGGAGAAAGGGGAGAGAAAATGAAAGAAAGTGAAAGAGCAAGAGTGAGAGAAAGAATGACTGAAAGAAAAATAAAGAAAAAATCAAAATTAAAATAAAGGGGAGACAAAAAGCCATTATTGAACTCAACTTTAAAAACTCTTGAACTTTTTTCCAGTGAAAGAACTAGTTTGTGGCATTTACAGCTTTTGCAAAAACAATATAAAGTAGTTTAAAGATCTACTATAGCAAACTCGACACCGTAGGTTTTATGAAGCTTTTTATGCTGATTTTCAAGTCTAAGTTAGCTCCAGTAGGAGCTGTGAGTGCTCACCACTTCCCAGAATCAGGTCCTGATGGCCTATTATTTATTCAAATGCACTCCCTCTTCTCCACCCTCTGACTAGCACAACTTAACTGTATAGAGCAAACATATGTATGTATGGAAAACAAAGGAAGTGGAGGGAAATGAAGTATATTAAAGATGATGGTAGCATTAACAGCTGTTTCTAAATCAGCACTTCTGAGCCAGTCTATTGAGCACATCTGCTTACTGGCACGAAAGCACAGTTTCTTTTCCCTTAGTCAACAAGTTGTTTAGCATCTGCATCTCCACATCTGATGATTAGACTGTTACTTAAGATACAAGTAAATTATTTCACATTGCACATCTCCTGATGTACACGATAAATGTTTTTGCTGTGACCAATTTACTTTAAGGTCTGCTCTGTAGGAAGTACAGAAGGAGAGGCAAAACAAGGAGGTTGACATTGTTAGTGTCTACGTTACTGAAGTAATCATTGTATACTTATGATATATAGGTCCGTAGTAGGCTTAAAGGCCACATTATGTGCTGTCTTGCATGTGTATCTTTAATACAACTTCATGATGTGGACATCAACACATCATTTTGGTTCCAATTAAGCATATCACCTAAACTTCTCATTTAATGCTACGTGTTCAGCAGAGCACTTCAGTGACATTAAGAAGTTGGCTTCCACCATGTTCTGTAGAATGAAGATGCTTCTTCTTGACATCAGACTTTAGCATTCTGTACTTAAAGAGAAAAGATAAATGGATACCTTCTATCATTAATATTTCTTAATAAAGACATTCTTGTCTGAAAAATTAAAGCACAGCTACCGTAGTTGCACTGTCTGCCGTCTTTCTTCTTTTAAGAAAAACAACCTTTCTCTTTAAAAAAGCTCTGCTGAAATGAAAGATTCTTTCCTAAAATTAGGTTTTCTCTTCCAAGTTTTAGTGGCATGAGTCCCAAAAGAGATTAAAGCTTAAGGTCTGATATCTCACAAACCTTAAAAATTAGAAACAAGAGTGCTGTGCCAGTTGAAACCGTTATTATGCTATAAGGGATGCATACTTTTATGTATAAGTCTTTGAAGTCAGTATCCCAAATTCCATGTTTTATTATACCTAAATGATGTGTCAGGAAGACCAAATCAGTGAGCCTTCTAAGCATGTTTTCCCTGGTCAGCCACTATCCATTTTATTTTATTATTAATATTATTTTTAATCTGTCAGTTTATTTTCCTCTAATGCAGACAAACATATGGATAACAAAATAACCCTGAATTTTCAAAATTTAAAAAAAGTTTACTTCTCAACTTTCTTTGGCTCTGAAAACATTCCTGTTATTTTTAGATAGTACACTTATGCTGCCAAGTTTTAAAGTCAAACTCCTGAACGTTACAGAAATCCCTGGTTTTATACAGCTGAAACCTCTTTATTGCATATATAGAGATAGTATTTTCATTTATTCAACAAACCTATAAAAGCAAACAGGAATGCAAATCTAGAAAAGTTTCTTTTCCTTTTCTAGGATATGAATAAATACAAGGGTTGGAAGAATCAAATCTATGAGTTTCAGATATCTGCAGAAATGGTAGTAGAGTTATCAGTTCACTTCAGCAACTAAAGATGACATGAGATTTTAAATAGTTCAGCTGGATTTCAGTTATGCTAGATACATGGGAGAGTAAGTTAACACAGTTTTATTCAATTAAACTTAGTTTTCTTCCTTACATGATTTAAAGGAATTCCAATTTCTACTTAAAAAAACTCAAAAAACTCTTAAAAAAATTAACTAAATCTAAGTATAAAATGTACAAAGCAAAATACACTGATTAGAGAAAATTAAATTTTCTTTGGAAATTAGTGAGTGGTACCAGAACTTTCTGATTAACATTGCTTAGGTCACCTGCTCACTGATTTAAAGGAATCTGCTCCGTGTTACTTTACAGGACTTTGCACTGAATGTGCATAAGTACTTTGCAGCAGCTGTTGAGAAAAAGGGGAGGTTTTGGCAGGTGCACAAAGGACAGCTGGAGCTTTTGGCACCCAGGAAGGTGTAGGAGTGAGTTCTGGTTTTTTGTTACATAGAAGTCAGTTGAGGTTTGGGTACTGCTTAGGTGATACATTCTCCTTTCTACCTCCCACGTTTAAACAGGGGTGGGATAGACACTATATTGCAGAGCAGAGCAGTGATAGGAGTATTTAATTTCAGTTTCAGAAGTCTTTGAGAGCACTCACTTTACCTCCCTCTACTCCATCCAAAGACCTGCCACCTTCTCCACCAGTGATCTTCAAAATTAATTTCATGATCAAATAGCTAACCCTTCCTATTCAAAACCTCTCTGAGGTTTCAGGGTTAACGTACCTTAAGCAGAACAGGACACACTATTTCAGGTTCTTTCCTCCTACTGGCTTGTTGCGCATAATCTAAGGGAGTATTTTTATAAAATTATTCTCTCTTTTTTGTCCAGAGGCAAAGAAAGGCAATCTGTGAGGCTGTTACTAGAACTCATTCTACCTTATTCTCCTACAATATATCTTTTAGAGTCTACCTTCATGCAGTTTCTTTGCACATATGTATAAATCTACAAAAGAAACACATGGTGGAAGACTAATTTGTGTAGAAGATTGCCTTTAGCTAAACTTTGCCTCTTCTTTGTATAGGCATTTTCCTGCATGAATTACTCACACATAGAGCATTTTATTTCACAAGAAAAGAATGCTAACATGCATCATTCTGCACCCATTTTGCACAGGTCAACTGAGTGTGAAAGTTAAAAAATCTGGTGGGTAATCCAGATTGATTATGTTGATGCTTTTTTCTGCTCCTACTTTAGTACAAAGAAAGGCAAATGTCAAGAAGCAGGACGTAGCAACCTCTGACTACCAGCCCATGACAATCCTCCAGGGCCCTATGGCTATGAAAGGCATCTCCCTGCCCAAGAAGCACCCTCATTTGTATTCACTTAAGCTCATTCCACAGTTCATAACTTCGAATCTGGAGGGACCTTTTTGCTTTCCAAGACAAGACAGTTTTGGATGGTAAACCATCTTTTGATGGTAAACTAGCTTCAGAATCAATATCCAGTTTTAAAGCTAGTAAGGCTCAAGAGGCTGCAGATGTTTTCCACAGGGCTTGCCTTGAGGAGAGGAAACTGGTGAAACCAGAAAGAGATTCTACATTTTTCAATGCCCTGCATAAAAAAAAAAAAATCTCCTTTACTCTCCATGTTCATTTGTATCTCTCCAATACCGTTTGCTCCTGATTCCTTCTCTCTGTTTTTTAAAGTGACCATAAATGACAAACCTAAAAAGCTCCTATCTCCCTAAACAGTTGACAGAAGAAGCTACATCTTTCTCAACTTTCTAAGAAATGGTAGGAGACAGCAGAGCCTTATTCACTTTGTAAAAGCAGACATATGAGCTGGTAATATTTCTGTCTATATCGCATGTGCTGCTTGGCACAGACAGAGGTTTCTCCCCACCCAGAACCTCATGGGGTTTCTCTGAAGGTGGAAGGACCTTTCACAAGTAACAGCTTGAGGCACTGGGATCTTCTCACGTGGAATTTCTTGTCCAAATTCAACCAATACTGCAAAAGTAAATATGCTGTTTGAAGTTTTGCCATGTACTTTTTTTTTTTAGAGAATTATTGCACAAATCAGAATTATGCAGAAATTATAATTAAGTTTGCTAGCAGCATTCTTTCCTAAGAAAGAACAAACTGAGTTAGCACAGTAACTCTTACTGCTAGTATTTATATTGCTCAAGACAAATATAAAAGTATTAGTGAGTTTTATGTTATTAAAAGTGCTACTTTAAATATAACAAACAATCCAAAGGATTTCAAGCCTCACAGACCCATTATTATAGCGTGTATAGAGAGTGCTTAACACATGGAAGTTTGGAATGAGCAGCTGCCTCTCAGAGAAGACATGACAGCACAATAAATCAGAAAGATATGGACAAGCTTGTCCAATCAATCCATTGTTTGACTTTGTTTGAAAGTATACAGGGGAATAATTTCACCACCTAACCTTAGAAATCTAGCTTCCCAAAGTAGGAAACTAGTGTGCTGTGTGATGCATGGAGAGACATTTACTCTTCCAGAGGTCGTTCAGAACAAACACCTTATTGAGGAACACTGAACTCCCTGGTTTCTCATCCAAGTGACTACGGGGAGCTACTCTTAACTTACCAGTCAAGTCTAAAAAATGCAGTGGTTAGACTCCCCTGAGCTCTGCAGTGCTGAAAAGGATTTTAATGAAGTCACTTGTGAAGAAGGATCGAGGTAACTGGGTCTGGAGGAAACTTTTCTAACGGAAAACTTAATTTATTGTTTGTATAGTCATAACTATGCAGTGCTATAGTGTGGGTTATGGTACTATACCAACATTGCCCAAATGCGTTTAAATAATAATGCTGCCTGCTTCTCTTTCTGGTATAAAAAGGCATTACAAAGCTTCTTCCTTTGTCACTCATCCCATGTTGGTACCACATACATGGAAGCCAAACACAGATGCAAAATCACTCTTCATTTTGACAAGGTTTTGTCCTTTGTCTATGCAAAATCAATTGCCTTAGGCCTTTTATAAATGATTGTTGGCTTCTGGGCGGGTATTGGTAAATAAAGTTAAGAAGAAATAAATCTTCTCATTGCCATCAGCAGAATTTAATCTGCCTAGGTGGGATTTTCCGTTTATGTTGGCAAACAGAAGCATTACATATTCGGACTGTTTATTCCGGTAACCTTAGCTAGCCTGCAGAACTGCAACATTACTCTTTTGATTAGCTCCATGCAAAAAGATCTTGCGAGGTGGAAAGATCTCCTACTCTTTCTATATTTGGCAGGACCAACTCCATAAAAATGTCCATTTTGCCACGCCTCTGATACCCCACTGCAGCTGCTTCCTCTCCTCATCCCACAGCGAGATATTAAAAAGTTTGCATGGAACCTTCTCCAAGTTTATCTGGATGTACAAAAAAGCCAAGAATGCGCTTGTCAAGGTTACAAATGTCCAGGGAGCTAAGATAGTTTTTAGTCTAACTGGCTCCTCAAAATATAATAGAGGCCTGCCAGCTGAAAATTATTAACTGCTGGCTGAGCAGGGATTGTGAATATGCTCTATAGGAGATGGAGCAGGAATTATATGTACCTATACTGCTGGAATTCTTACAATACCATAATAGAGCCATCCTACCACCAGATGTGCTTATAATGCTCTCAAAGTGCACTCTTAATATCTAGGCAATTGAGGCACTTATTTCATTTCATCCTCCTGTCTTGTAACTCAGGTTTCCTTTTTAGGGAGTGATGGGATTACTTCCTTCTCCTGATCCATATGTTGTGAGGGTTTTTTTCATTATTATTTTTGTGAAATGGTTTTCCATGAGTCATTTATGTTTGAACTGATCTTGTAAGTTGTTTCAAAAGTCAAATGGAGCCTTACTTTGATGACTGTAGAAAACTTTAATACCCTTATATAGCTTTTTAAATATGGTCAGACATATGTTTTTTCTACAGCTTGTTTAAATGCCAGAAAGGTAATTATGAAGTGTTAGTTGGTCAGTGCCTCTTTTAAGCTGCGGCGTATGGTTGAAATTATCACTATAGTCAAGAGGAAGATAGAGCTTTCTTAAGATAATAGGCTCTGTGATTTATCTCACATCTTGGGAAATAAAGCTGTAACTTTAGGATGACCCAACAATACTTCCCCCAGATTACTTTTTGTTCTTCTGCCCTCTGAATACTGTGATATTTGTCCATTTTTTAAAACACAGCAAAAACCAATTATGCTAAAAAATTAATTCCATCAGGGATTAGGTCATCTCTCAAACCTATTTTCTGAGGAGATGTTAGTTTACCCAATACCCACTGCTGGTTTTTGTCATTGTATAATCTGAAGCAAGTTTTAATTGCCTGTGTGCAAATTCAATGTTTCATGAGAAATGAAAGAGACATTCCAACACAAATAGGTCGACAGCATGTAATGAAAGCAAGTTTATCATTGAGGTGTTCACTTACTGAAAACAAAGGAACTACTGCCTATCAGGTACCATTTTGTGCAATGCAGCCTTTGGGGGAAAAATAGCAAATGAGAACTGTTCCAGGTACAGCAATTTTCTAAAAATGCTACCTCACTGAAGAGTGGTTTCTTTTTTGAATTCCATCAATGTATTTTAGTTCAGTCATAATAATTTTAGAGAAAGGACCGGGTTTGTTACATGTTTAAGATAGGTGTCAGACACGATCTCCTCTGTTGGGACAGCTAGTAAAAGAAAGCAGTAACGGTAGTAAGTAAGCAAGTAAGTGCTGTTATCCCACTCAAGAATAATCATTCATTCTGTTAACAATGGAAAGACAAGTCCTGAATATGAGTTCAGTCTCTTGAATGCAAATAAAGGAAATATTAGTGTCACACCAAGTTCACGCTGGAGTATTTTTGAAGTCACTGAAGGAATACTGATATAAAAAAAGTATGTAAGAGGAGTCAAGCCTTTTGGTTTACTGCATTCAGCTTCTAAAAACTGCCATATACCATGGAAAACCACACCCAGTTCCATGCCTATTTAAACCATTTTCCCATCAAAGCAATATATTTGGTTTAAAAAAAGAGACATTTCTGATTGACAACATTGGAAGTGACATCATTACTTGACTAAGTATGATTCAGAAACTGAAAAATACGTCCAGAATTTCCCCTCAATTTTCTTTTTGTTTTCGATTAACAATACAGTTTTTGTGCTAACTTCTTTTTCTTTTCTCTCATACCATCTTACTGTGGCAAGATACACAACTGGATTCTATCAAACTAAAAGGAGGGAAGGGGGGAGGGAGGCAGGCAGGGAGGGAGGAAGGATCTCTATCAGCTCAGTTGTCAGTCTGATAGTCTGGCGAAGCAGAGAAAAATTAGATTATATAATTAGATAGACTAATTATAATCCTATAGAAATCACAATTATCAGCAGAATGCTTAGAACTGACATTATGTGATAGCTAGAAAACAGAGTACTCCTGTGACATAAATGAATTGTCTGCACTTCTGTAGCACAGGCTGCCTTTGCTCCTCCAGAGACAATATTCAGTAGTTATCTGCCCCTTGTTTCTGTATGTGAAATACTTTTAATTTAACTTGTTCCTTTAGGATAGTGAACTGTCTCTTCATTTAGTTGTACTATTCAACCTGACCTTTGAAGAAAAGAATAAAGAATTTATCAGGGAGAACAGTTAAATTCTAGCCCAAATTCACTGTTATTAAACATGGGGATATATTTTCTTAATTCAACCTACTGATTCTTTTCAAATTAGCCAGTAGATATTTTTTTAAATTTTTTTATCGTTGCTCATTTCCACACTGACTACACCTTTGTCACTGAGACAAGAATTCATTCCTCCTCCACTTAGCTATCAAAATCAGGTGTGGAAGTTAATCTAATTGCATCATCTTACCTTAGTTAGTGGAAATGAAAGAGGTAAAATTTTATTAATTGTTTGATACAAAACGGTGTGCTTTACAAATATAACAAACATATTTAAGTCACTGAAAATGGCCCCAGTGGAACCTGGTAAAGTGTCCAAGTCAAACAAGAGAAAGCTTGACAAACTGGAAGGCACAGCCATTTTCTAGAAGCATTCAAAGAAAAAACACAAATATTCCATTTGCTTGTGTGAGTAAATGTGTGTTCCTATGTATAGAAAAGGCTGGATTTTAACAGAGATGTCCACTTGCATCGTGTTAATGAAAATGAAGAAAATTGCAAAACTTCTTATATCTAGAGTTCACAAATCATGGTGCTACTTTGATTCCTTCCCTTGAATATATCATCAGCTTACTGATTGTATCTAAAGCAATACCTCAATCTAATATTCATTCCTGAAGAAAGGATAACTGTCTATCAGTGGGCAAAAAGTTTTCAGTTTTAATGATAAAACTGTAGGTAGTATTCCATCAGCTTTGGTCTATTTGAGTCCACTATTCTAAATGTCTTTACTAAAACATATTTTTAAATGCGTATGTTGATGTAATTATTATTTGAAACATGACTTTACTACCTATTTAATGTGTTGGGATGAGATCCCGAAACACTTCAGTACATGCTTAACATGAATATTTCCATTAGAAATCAATGTGACAACATGCATGATGAAACTTGAGCACGTGCAGAAGTGTTTCCCGGACCAGGGTTTGGTGAGCAGGAAACCAGTAACAGTGATAAGAAATTCCATTGTCTCCTCTGCTTTCACAGTGCAGGGTAAGATAAAGTGGTTAAAAATGCCTGTATTCCAGTTTTGCTGGTGTTCCCATTCTTGCTGCCATCTGGAAACAGGATGTTCAGAAACTCTGGACAAATGGCAACTGCATATATTTAATAGACTAAAACAAGATGCTCATATTTGTTGCATGCAGGCAAATCAACTGCTTGTGCATGCAGTATTTGAGACCTATCATTTCCTCGGTCACATCAGTGTGGACAGATTAGATGTGCATCACTTTAACAGACATAATACTAGTGGTTTTATCGTCCATCTCTACCTGCTAGATGAAAGCAATCTGTAACTGGTACATACGAAAATATGAATTACTTGCATAGCAGAGAGATAATAAATGTGTATCATTGTGCTGTAAGCATTCGATCTGATAGATCAACACATCTATTAGTAACATAAACAAGAACTCTACTGTGAGAAGCTACTAACCACTGGTAAATGTTGGGCAAGCATTTAAAGTCCATTATTTTTAATCAGTACCTGTCTTTCAGTGAGGTCAAGGTTTACTGCTATCTCGTATCGCCTCAGCCTGGTCAAATAGTTATGATGAGCAAATTCTGCTTCTAGCTCTCTGATTTGCTCCTTGGTGAAAGCTGTCCTTTCCTTCCTGGGTTTACTGTTGACCTCTGACTTGTAGTTTCCTTCTTGGGAATCTGAAAAAAAAAAGATGAAAAAAATTGAAGTACAAGTGTACAGCTAAATAGGAAACAAGAGCAAAGATAACAACGTGCTTAAGCTACATTCTGCCAACTCCCTTCTCTCAGAAACACACCCTTGCTTTCATACCTATGGATTCTTCACCATAAATCAGGGAAGCAGCAGTAGTAAGCTGCTGCTTCCATTCATGCACGTCAAACTTGAGTTTAAAACCTCGCAGTGTTTCATTTCCTAACAGTTCGCTGTACAATTTCTGCAAAGCTTCAACTCCTTCCCACTTCTGGCAACCCTCTGTGCATCCAGCCAGTACAGGATGTGCATCATTTGACTGGTGTCTTAATGAATAATGCTTCAAGAATCTCTCTCCTATCTTTCACTAATACTTTAATCCAAAGCTCTGTTTTAAAGAACACACTTTAAGGTTTAGTCCAGTTGCGCTTTCAGGGAAAGGTAACAGACAAAGCATAGGAAATGCTACACACATCAAAAAGAAATTGGTGAGCACATCCCATGTGACAATGGAATCTCCTCCTACTCATGTCATAGTCCAGGTAGGGAGGTTATGCCAGAGCTGGTATCAGTGTAGAAAATTTGCTACCACTACAGCTCATTGCCTAAGGAATACTTTGGTCACAATCAGAGAAGATTTGCTGAAAGTTTCCTTGCCACCCTCCTGATTTTTTTACTCTCAGAAACAGGTACATTTGGTCCTGAGCCAAGCTACTGAACTCAGTGACAGTCATTCTGCTGCTATCAGTGAAGCCTGTTTAAGTAAATTAAAAGTGGTCAAACTGTAAAAACAAAACAAAACAAAACAAACAACAAACCCAAACAAAACATAGAAAACAGAGAAAGAGGAGTGGAAAGGGATTGGGGGGGGGGGGGGGGGGGTAGGGGTGTAGGGCAGGGAAGACATAAATAAAAGGACCAGACATTTATAAGTTTGGGTATGATACAAGACCTATAAATCCAAAATTAGCAGGAGATCAGTAGGAGTATCATTAGTCAAATTCTGGCCTCATGAACCATCTTAAAAATGTCACAGATAAATTCACACTTCAGCTGCTGATTTAAATAGAAACCTGCATCAACATCCAAATGAACAGGCCGGAAAGAAATCACTCCCTGGGTCTCTGTGTCAGATGAATCATCAGCATGCCCGAGACTGTCCTACTGGCCAGTGGTTCTGGTTTCAAAACTACAGTCAACTATCTCTGGTTTCACTTTTTGTCACTTACTCTGCTGCTTGGAAGGGAACTTTTTTTCTTTTAGGAGAACGGTTGATGTTTAACTCATTGCTATAGTCATTAATTTAAAATGTTTTAAAGCTAATGGATTCAAATCACCAAACCCCTTAACTTTTGCTGACATGACACACAGAACTTCATTCAGATGTGGTTGTACTGCTCATGTGTATGACTGAGGGTATCCACCACTGCTGAGTGGGCTGGGGAGTTGTTCAGACACAACTGCAGTAGGGCTTGTCTAGGAATTGGACCCCGATAGATGGCACACTCATTGACTACAGTGTGGGGCCAAGGCTCATTTTCCAAACTCAACACAGAAATCTTGTCAGATCAAACCCACCTTAAACCTAGAAGTTCACACTCCTTTCTTCATACTAGTTGGCAAACTAGAGTCACTATAACTTTTCTGCATTTGTCTGTTGCAGAAACATGCATGTTTTTCTCTTCCTTTAAATTTCCTCATCATAAAGTGCAAATACTATGTAGATGACCTGAACTTAAATACTTAAACCCCTTTATCACCATTCCAATGCAACATCTAAGATACCTCACTCATTTTTCTTAGCATTCAGACTTACCATTCTTATACCACCAGAGATGTGTTTCATACATGTTTGAAAGCAGGTGGGTGTGCATACTGCTTGTCTGCAGTACAACACAGAAATATATTTCATGCAAGTCATTGCTAAAGCCCTCTTAACTATCTTTGTAAACCTATGCTCATGTGAGGCCATGACCCATAAGTCCCATGTCAGTACTTTCAATAAGAAAGATCCATGGCTCACTGGTTCCAAACTAAAGGTTGTGACCTTAAATAAAAGTAATGCACCTACAGCTGAAACTGATACTACCCTGAAAATTAAATACTAGAAATGAAGACATAAACCTGGAAATGCTACATGCAAGTGGGGTCGAAGGCATAAACCCGTGGTGGCTACTGCTATCGTGAATTGTCAAAGGGAAAAACTTGAGTCCCCATCTAAACATCTCTCAGGATACTGATCTCTATAAATGACGGAGACTTACAATGCAAGCAATTTTTCTGCAAGCAGATGGTTCCATGAGGAAAAACAAATCACTGCACTAGTAAAACTATAATAAGCCAAGTCACCATTCAGGTTAATACTCCTGCTTCTGAGTTACCAATTTACAAATGCATCTAAATTAGCAAGTTACCATCTAAATTCCAGGTGACTGGGATAGTGATATAAGTAAAGAGAGATGTAAGTGCATGAGTAGCATCTGACCTTCATCTTTGCCAGCATAGAGGATTCAGCACCGCTAGCAAGGCTAGCCCACACAGATCCTGTGTGAATATAAGCATTCTTGGACAACTGGTTATTTAGACATGGATGCTACCTTTAAGTCAGTGCTGGATTGTAAGTGTCTAACAGCAACAGTTTTGTCAGCACTATGATTTCATCTGCAGGCTGACACAGTGGAAAAGTTTCAGGGTTTTATTTATTTGTTGTGAATGTCACTGAATGCATTTCTAATGGTCAAGATACTCTGAAAAAAACCCAAGATAGATACAAATATTGCTGAAAGCAAAAGTTGGAGAGGTAAACAGAAACCTGAGACAGGTACATAGAAAGCTGACTCCCTCTCAGTAGTGAGGTTCAGGCAACACAACAACTGTAATCCTAGGAAACCTGTTTCAGCAAAGATCTGGCCAGCAAGACAATGGTATATTGCTTAATGCATTTGAGATATTGAAAATATATCTCAAAGGAGACTTTGATAGATACCAGTTAGGTGAACACCACTTATGAACTCTTGCTGTCACCTGACTTTCTCTGCTGCACGGTTCCTGTGGTTCATGTACAGATTGCATTTTATTTCCTATTGATATCATACTACTTAGAATAGTTACTTTTTGAAATTTTGGATTTTTTTAATGTCCAAAGTGGTACATCTAGTTGTTCTGATTGTTTAACAGTCTCTATAAAGACAGGATTGGGAGCTCCCAATGCCTTCTGACCTTCAGGTCTCTGTTCATATCACCTGACCAGGTTCACTTTGGTGGAAAATGGGTGGGAGACTTGGAAGAGATCTTTGGCAGAAGTCACGTCAGTCAACATCTGTTCTGCAGCTGTTGCAACTAAGACAAGAAAAAAGTCCCAACAACCTTAGTTTTCTTCTACTGGCTACATCTTATGCCAAATGGTAGGTGTAGAGGCAGAGAACAAAGCCTAAAGGGATCGAAGTTACACTCCCTGCCTCTCAAAAGGCACACGTAAAATGTATACAGATGGTACAAACCACTTGATGAAAAATACAGCAATCTATATTGTCTGTCTTCCGACCTCTCCCAGACAAATTCTGGCACACTCTCAGAAGATGCAGCCTACATGCAGGTATTAGTACCTTATCAGTCTCTCTTTTGCAAACCTTTGTTCTTTGGATGTCAAGTAATGTAGTCAGTTAAACACTGCTTTGAGGGATGCAGGTCATCCCTCTTGCTCAGAGCTGTTTGCATCCATTTTCAAAAACTCCAGGCAGCATCTTTGATATATTCTGTTAGACAAAAACGCTTATTGGTAACTGATGTAGAAGGTACCATTTGGAAAGACATTCAAAGCTATAAATGACTGTTCTACAGATCTTTGGAGGCTTAGATTTTCCCTGCGTTTAATAAAAGCTCAGTATTTTTTACAAAAAAATTATTACTAATTGCACTTTTCCCCAACCTCAAAAGTTACTTCTACTTTACTCTAATGAAAGGATTGTTTTTAATCCCAACATTTGCATTGTCCCTCCAGAGTTCCTGTTTCCTTCCCTCTAAATCATTGAGAGATGAAGCATACCAAGCCAACACAGGATCTAACTCCTATGTGTAGAATACAAAACGTGGTCATTTTGGTATTTTTGGTTTTGATGCATGCCTGGGAAAAAGAAGACTGGTCACAGAACAGGGAAAAGAGACTGGTCAGAGTATTTGTGATACAAAGATCTGCTGCTGACTGGGTAGGGTCAGAATCACAAGCAAAATGTGCAAGAAGCACCTGCAATTTTTTCTTGGTACAGCTGAGGTACCTTAATTTCTCAGGCAGAAATGAACTTTCAGTTAATACCTGCAACGGAAGATCCGAAACAAGCATTTTCAAAAATAAGTGAGATTGGTAGTGCTCTATTAGCAGATGCAGTTGGTTTTAATATCCATACTGACAATGAGTAGTGACAATAACTATTAATGGTTTTTGACCAAAAAAAAGCCATTGGAATTTCACCCCTGGAAATTCAATGTCCAGGTTTTCAACTTACACTCATATCTTCCAACACTCTCAGAAAGCTTCTATCATGATCAACCTATTTCTAAATATAACTCACTATAAATTATAGTGAAATTTGTTAAATTATGTGTTCTTAATTGCATACCTTCCTCTAAATACTGTTCGAGTGTTTGATGAGACCATCTACTACACGGTTAATTACTTTAACATGAAGCAATCTATACAAAGTAATCAATGCAAAAAGCTTGTTACTTCTGAGTAGTTTAATGTGGCATGAAAGAGCAGTTCTTTCAAACTTAATTCTTGTACATTTGCTTAAGTCACTAACATGTAAACAAAATATTTGGAGCTTCTAAACATCATACAAACATGATATGTGTTTCAATGTAAAATGTTTGGGTTTTTTTCTTTCAAGATATTGACAGTATAAACTTAAAGAAAAGATCAGTATCAGAGCAGTAATTTAGCAAAATATCATAAATCAGAAATACACATATGAAGAAAATAAGCACCTTTATACTACTGCAGTTGCAAAGGGATATTATGGAGAGGACAACTGGTTTTTTTAATGGTCAGAAGTACATACTGATACACATCTAAATTGCCTAATCTAATTGTTTCTGATTCTTTACAGTTAATTATATTTTCTGACAAAATAAAATAGTTCACTTAGACACAAACAAGCAGCTGGCATAAAGGTCTCCATATGGTTCCTATTGTTTTGCCAGAAACTACATGTGAGAACAAGGTTTATCCAGAAATAGTCACTTTCAAACATTTTTGACTTTTAATAGATAATACTATGTAGTTTTTCCATTGCATTTTTTTTATTTTAATTTAAAAGTTGCTCTGAATTCATATGTAAATTTACCTTGTGTCCAAAACATTGCCCATTGCTTTGCACAATCCTAATTTAAATCCTTACTTCCTTCTTTTGAGCGTAATATTTGTACCAAAAAGATTAGTTAACTTCTGAGATATACAAAACTACATAGGTATGCTTTCTTTGATGCACCTACTCTTGTTTGCACCATTTGAGACTATGCAATCAAACGCTGCAGACTTAATCTATTTTTGTTTCATAATATTCCTTCTCTTTGAAGTCATTTCAGTAACATTCTTAGAAGATTTTGCTCAGTTAAAAGTACAATTCCAGATCACTGAACATACTCAATCTGATTGAGTGCCTCTTTTGAGAATGTCATTAACAGTACTCCTGGAGCTGCAATTCACTAAATGTATTTAGCAAATCCTTTCTGAAAATTGGGACAAATGTCATCATCACTTCCATAATTCCCAACTCTGCACGTGCAAATGGGCAAAGCTACACAGTAGCACAAGGACAACGTCAAAATTACATGAATCCTTCTTTTCATTCTAACGAAAGCAAATTTTTGTTGCTTATTAAGTTAATGCTTTCTAATCCAGTCTGTGACAATTTACAATTTAAAATAGCCTCATATCCACTCCCAAAAAAAACATTACCTGGCACAGTAAAACCTGTGGGTATTCTGAAACACACTATATACCATCCTAAACTATTACCTACTAGTTACCACTGCCAACTTTTTTTGTTATTACTGCCTCCTGAAAGTACAAGTCTAGGAATTATACTGCAGTATTGGAAACACTGATTCATAACACTGTGATATCCAATGCTGCAGGTTCTTGAAGATACTTATGCTGGAAAAGATGTGCTTCTGCCAGGTCATCTGACTGGTCTACCTACAGAGTATGTACATGCCGCTTCTTCAAACCATGCAAATATAGAAGACAACATATGAATTCTTTCATGTGAATGATTACACTGGTTAGTAGATCTTCCTGTGGAAGATGCTACTCTCAGTTCCAAATGTTTGTATAATTACAGCTTATGTTAGGAAAGGAGACACAGGATTTCCCTTAAAGAAACTCTACAGGCTGCATTTTTATAAGACTTTATCCACTGAGACTTCCAACTCCCATTTGGAGTTCTGGAGATACATGTCCTACATACAGCATCAAATCACATACATGTGGTGATTGTTTGCCTATTTGCTGAACCATTTTTATAATTTTCTGTCAGGTAGAAGAGCTTCATTAAATGAAGGTAAGAGCTGCCAGCACCAGCTCCCCACAGATCAGTGGTGAGTCCTCCTGACTAAGAGTTAACCAACAAAATTAAACCAAGACATTTTCCATGCAGAATCTTCTCAGAACAAAAACACCTGAGTGGAGAAAGCAGTAGTTGAGACAGGAGTTTATAGAATCTTCCTTCCCTTGGGTCTCACCTCCCACAGAGGCTCTTTCCTACCCAAAGGAAGCAGAATAAAAGTGAAAAGCAACCAAACCCACCCCAAATACTGTGTGTGCCTCAGTCATCATCATCAGTCTGATGAAAGTCCTTCCCTGGACAGCAGCTGTATCAGAACTCCAAGGATGCATTAAAATACTGCTTTTGGCTTTAGTTTATTGTATAAAAATACTTAGGAAAACAGATCTTTTCTGCAAATATGGTGCATGGAAGATCTAAAGCATTACAAACTGTAGCGAAGTGGCTGCTTAAGAGAAAAGAGCATATGACAAACAGAACTTAGTTAGATAATCACCTCTCAACAAGTCTTATCTCCCTAAAATGATGGATTGTAGTTTTCGTTTTAGCTTTGTGAAGCAGGGAGACCCTTGTCCTGCCAAAAATACTAGAGCAGCCAACACAGGCAGTGTTCTGGGACTCAGGTTTAACAAAAGACCGTATGTAATCCCTGCCTGAAAAAAACTCCAAAAAACTAATGTACTTTAATGATGAAGAATGTACTCTGGATGGTTTAATCCTTTTGGTCAGTGAGCTTTACAAGGACATGTTTTCTCACAAGTATAGGTAGATCTGCCATAGTTAAAATACAGTTGAGGTTGTTCCACTTTATATGACATAAAATACTAAATATTTAGCTTAAGATATTGCCAGCAAAAACAGAGATGAGGCTAAGGAATGGAAAAATATCTTGCAGTGACTTGCTGCTAAGAAATATATATAGAAATTATACTGGCATGTATCCTGCATGTGCTATTTAGAATTTAAATAGCGTGAAAAAAGCTAAATTATTGTTTTTATCTGTAAAGCCAGACCATCCCTGTTAATATTAAGAATCCAAAGTACAGTGGGGATGGAAACATGTCAAGCAATGAGTTTTACAAACCTTGTTTCTGTATTAACTTCTTTATATAAATGGTCATTAGTTTTATGTGTTTTGAAATTTACATTCAAAGTCCCTTGCATTTAAAGCAGTAATGCATTCCATCGCAAGACTAGCAATGTCTGCTTCCCAAATGGCAGTCAGCTCTTGCTAATTATTCTGTTGTTTAGAAAGTTCAGACCCTGCGGATATTATTCTTTAAATGTGTGAGTAAAACACTTTTAATGAGATGTTACAAACTTGGTTACTCCACGTAAGGACCTTAATTATTTATTTTTCAGATATCACTACAATAAATCTTCATTGTGGATTTCCAAATATCCTTCTAATAACCAATCATTGTGTTTTATTCATATGCAAATAGCCTTCAATTTTTTTACTCAGTCACCTTATCCAAAGGTTGCTGAAATCAAGGTGTAATTTCCAGACTTCCTCAAGTGTATAGCCTTCTGCTCTTTCTTCCTTAGCTGACACGCTCTATATACAGACAGTGCTATTGCCCTGACTCCTCACACAAAACACATTACATTAAAAAAAACTAAGAGCCAGAATCTCTAGTAATAGCTATAGAACTTGTAACAGACCACATCACTGTGCCACAATACGTACCTGCACTAGAGCAAACGGCCTAGAAAAGAGTGTTCCATTTGAGCGAGTTTCTAACGATAGGCCAAGTTCTTCTCCAAACTACAGTGGGCAAGCTGGGGCAAGCTCAAGTATTTCAGTGGAATCGCTTCTCAGTCACTCGGGTGTCAGAGCTGACTTTGATCCCATTATAAGTCCCAACTTTGTGTATAATCCTGAGAAGTCTTGAGTTGATTAAAGAAAAGTATTTTCTTAGGCTCCTACGTATATATTTTCTCAAAATATACATGCAGAATTTACAGTCAAAATCTTGCTGACTTCTAAGTTTGCTTTTAAAAAAAAAAATTTATTGCAATTGCATGAGCTCCTGTCCTAAAAAAAAATAAATAGTTTGCACGTAAGCCAAAGAATCCAGGCTTTTAGTTTTCCACACTTAGCAATAAAAGTTGAAACACTTAAAGAAGTTTAATACAGCTGGAGTTTCTTTAGGGCTCCATATTACCTTACACACCCATCTTTCCAAAGCAGGTCTTCAGGATATAGTTACACAAAGGAAAATATAAATGGGTACCAACAATTCTACTTTAACTCTTTCTAAGAATTATTTTGCTGCTAAAGGAAACAGGAAGCCATTTCACAGTGGTATTTTTAAGCATAATTCTTCCACGTGTGTTACATTGGCTAATTTTTTTTTCCATTCATCATGGAACAGATTACTTTGGAACTCCTTAATGATGTAGTGAAAATTTTATATATGTTGAACATGTGATAGAAAAAAACAGTGTCTGGAGCAAATCTAACATCCAATATTTCTGCTTAATCCTATGTTAGCCATTCTCCCTTTTTTTTTTTTTTTTTTTAATCAATCTGCCTCAAATGTTTTTACTCTTTCTAAAACTTGTCCTTTTGAAACACGCATCACTGGCCTCTGCAGTGCATGCAGCACCTTGCAGAGCTGCAGGATCACAAATCACCTTGCATTTCACAATCTTGATGAGCATCATGACAAACAATTTCACATGGTCTTTCCCTGCCTTGATGGCTGCCCTGGTTAGACATGGCTCAGCTAGTGTGGCATTACAACTTTCATCATGAGGCACAAATGTGATCCCTGCCTGTGTCTTTAAGAAATATCATAGGTTTCTGTGCGAATGCATATGCCTGCTATGTTCTAGTGACATGTTTTGTAAATCTTATTATCCCTCAGAAAGCACTAAAATGAAGCCAACAGGCCCAGCTGTGCTCATAACATACCTTAGTAGATATCCAGACTTTTTTTAAGAACAGAAAAACATACACACAGGCACACTCTCCTACCAAACAGGGTTGCTGTTCTGCGTGTATTCTACTATTTCATTCACAGTTTACTTTACAACATTGTGCTGAAGTATAACACTAACTATAAAAATGGAAAAACAGTGGAAAGTACTTTCCCACATGCAATTAAATTGAATTACCTGTCTTTCAGGGGAAACCAAAATAAAAAGGGTTATAAAATAATTTTTTTCAGATGTTTAAACTATTTATACCATTGGCTTTCGGACCAACCGTGAAAGTTTCATTTTTCACTTAAACTATTACTATCTGTTAATACTAGATAGAAAACCTCCTAATGACTACTTCAGAAGTTCTAACTATCAGCTGTTTTTCACTTACAAGTTCTCCTACTTAGTGGCATGCCACATTTTCCTTTCTTTGTGTTTTCTCAAATGATCATCGTAAATGGCGGAATCCATTAAAAACACCCAAAGGATTTGTCATGTTTGACGCTAACACAGTTTCCTTTTTTCAAACTCTACTACAATTGTTAAGGGATGGAAAAATGCTTATATAATTAAACAGAAAACCGAAAATAGTTCTCTAAACAGTATATTGGAGAAAGGAAATAAATCTATAAAAGAAAAATATCAAACTAATAGTGCAGGTTTAAGTTTCTTCTAAATCCATTTTACTATTATTTTTACAATCTAGGAGAGCTCTTTGATGAATAATTTTTCTTGATTGCTGACAATCAAACTTGTTGCACAGTTAAAGTTTGTGACTCATAATGGAAAGCTTTGGCAGGGTGCAATAAAAAAGAAACCTTCAACTTTGATGTGAGCAAAAAGCCTCAACGTAATTGTTTGGAGTACTTCCTATTGTTTTAAGATTAGAACGTAAGAAAACATTTACTATATAGCTAAGAGGGAAGGCCACTTCAACTATGGCTTCAAGTATAGTTTTTGAGACAGCAAACTTTCATGCCATACTTGTACTGTGCCATTTTATATGTCTGTGATAGACTACAGTTAAAGTAACTAAGAGGTCTAAGCCACCTTTAATCATCTAAAATGCACTTCCAAAGTACTTGATATGCCTTGCAAAGTCTTAATTTTTAATTTGGAAAGAGGAAGTACAGTAATAAGGGCCTGATTTTGCAAACACGTCAGTGTATACAGAAAGTTCAGGTCTCAAGTGAGCATTTTGAGAATAGATATATTTAGAAAAAAAGGTAAAAAGAAAAGAATCCCCCCAAACCCAAGAGCATCTAATAATCAAACCACAAGCCAACAGTCAAATCAAAAGGTCATTTTGTCCACAGTTTCATTTCCAACTCCTTTTCAGTAATGGAAAGTCTTTCTGTAATTACTATACTAATACAAAAGTAGAAACCTTTATTTTCCCAAATAAGAGAGGCCATTTGGCACACAAATGTTAAATAATATGGCCTGGCTCTTCCATTATTCACTTCACACAACTTGCTGCATATAAGCTGGAGAAGAAAGGCCTTCCTGGTAAAGTAATGTGCTATTGAAATAGTCTGACAGTGCACGTCAAAGCATAGTAAATCCTATATATGTCTTACAAGTATTACGTTTTTAAACAAAGGTCATTTTAAATACCTACCTCTGCTGGGGTAAGAAAATTAAGAAACATTCGTTACAATTAAAGATACAAGTTGGGTAGGTATACATTTTTCTTCATCCTGGAAGTTGTAACACTGCAAGCAAATACATGGATTATTTAATTATTCTGTAAAACAACCCACATCGGTCCCCACATTCCCTACTGCTATCGATTGTCACCTCCAGTAATGGTTAGCAGGCTGGAGGTAAAACATCATCCCCCTCTTTTGACTCTGAGGGTTTTGAACTCCATCTTTCTAAGAAATGAAAATTGCTGGTTTATTTCTTTCCTTTTCTTCCCATCCTTATAATCTAGGGCTGGATGCTGTGCAGTGAGAGTAGACACAATACTTGAGATTATGAGACCACAGAAATAGGGGGAAAAAAGGGCAATAAAATTATTAGCACACCTATGGGAGGATGTACTCTCAAAAAGCAGAGTTTGAAGCAACAATGAAAGTCCAGCAGATACACCAGTAACCAGCAATTCCAGAGCTGGACTTCGTGCAACAATGAACGCTGTATTTTCCAGTGCTAATGGGGTGGGGGAGTGGAGGTAGAAAAATCCCGCTCTGAATCTCAAAAAAATATCTCCTTAACTCTGGTCTGGCAGCTCTGAAAAAAAGAGTATGTGGCAGCTCCGAAAGGGCAGAAATTCAAGAGGTATATTAAGCAGTGGAATAAAGTTCTGCAGCTTTCCACAAAATGAGTTATAGCAGTTAGACACGAGCTCTGGGGCATTACTCTTTTCAATATAAAACTTTATTCCATCTAACTTTAAACTACTCAGTCACGGAGTTTCCGCCCAATTAAGTAAGATGATTGGACATTATATTATTTTTATCCAGCATATCTTATTTTAAAATAGCACAGCTTTGAAAAACCTCAGTGCCAAGGAAGTAGCTTTCCCAATCTTTTTTACCTATTGATAACCACCCCCAATATGGAGCTCCCGCAAACCCTCCTCAGGATCTTGAGGCAAAAGGCATGCCTACGGATGAGAGACTGTTCACTTAGCATCACGATATAGTGACTGATAGTTTCTATTGACAAAAAACAAAAACTGAAGCATCCGACCTCAACTGTCTGTTGTGAGACAAAATGTCATGAGGCAGATGTAAAGGCAAGTATTGAACAACCTTGTTACCTTCTAACCCACTCTTCTGCCAAGAGCTCCTTAGCAACACAGGACTTTCAGGTTTCATCTGCTTGCTGCCAGGTTATTTAAAATGTCCAACTAGCATGACTTGCATCTCCCTTCCTTTCTGCGGCCCCTAGTGACTCCAGTCAGTAGAGCAAATGTCACTAGGGCTTTGATTTATTGTAGATGCTGGTCTGAGTATGCTCCAGTACAGCACAGCCCTATAAAAATGGTCCTTGTTGAATAACTGCACTGGGTTGTTTCACATTGTTGCAATGTTTTCCAGCGAGTTTATAGGCCTCTGGGGCACTGAAAACATGGAGCAATAGCTTCTTTCACAGATGTAAACATGGATTTCTGTAAATAGTTAATTTATGCTGGTGTTAGAGCATTTGGCGGATGTTCCTAGTCATAAACAAGCTTTCTCCATCTTTCAAAACAAAACCAAATACTGGATATTGACATTCCCTATCATCCAAACCTCCAGCTTGCTTCTTAAGCAAAATTGGACCCAGTTAATTTAACAAATCTGAGACAAAATTCAAAAGGAAAGAGGTTAAAATGTTGATCTGTTAGGGTTATGACTACACTGAACTCATATAAAACATAAAAGAGCCTAACATGCTGATATATCTGATGTTTTTATGCACGACTGACTTGTTTCCATTAAACAGCGAAAAGACAGCTACTGTTTAACTGAAGAAACTGATGGAAAATCCTCATTACTATATAAACTGTGGTTTAGGCATAAAAAAGTGTTTAGTTTATGCATCTGTGCATTTAGCTGAACACTAAAGTTTTCCTAAACATAATTTGGTGTCTTCCTACTCACATATATTTTCACTTTCTTTTTGAAAGCAGGAAATCTGTGTCTTTTCATGCCTCAAAATGTAAAACAAAAAAAAAATTAATGATTTTTGTATCATGTTTTTTACATAACCCATCAGAGAATCCCAGTACATTGTTCCTAGTGTTGTAGTTTCCCTTTAAAGTCTGTCTTTTTTTATCTTTTTTTAACTTTATTTCCAAGGGAGACTTTGGTCTACCACCACCATAAAAGACCTCACTAGCTAACATCATCTACTTATTCTATTTTGGGATTTAGACCACGTGCTTATTTGGTGTTCTGTCATTCAGCTGCTTATCCAGACCTAAAGCTGAAGTAAATAATCTCACAGTCGTGCAATTACAACAGAAAGTTCTCATTTTACTTCCCTTAGCTTTTAAGTCACATCAATAAAAATGTATACACAGACCATTTTTTTTTTTTCGATTATGGCTTCCATTCCTGGTTCGACAAATTTAACCTCTTTCAAGCTGATCTAGTCCCTGTTTAAAACCACAGTATCAACCCCTTTCTCTCTTCATTCAGCCCTTCAAGTCCGTGACATAATAAGAGTTCTCTTGCAGTAACTGCCATGCAAGGTAATCTTCAGTTTTGTGGACAAAATGAGAAGACGTTGATAAGACAATGGTAAGAACATCAAAAAATCACCAGTCATTCCTTCTTGGATTGCATCAATGGTTACCATCATCTTTCAACGTACTGATGAGCATTAATTAACCCATATATTAACATGCAAGTCAAACAGGATTATTTGTATGGATGGTGCCCTGTTTGTAAATAGGACCTGCCCCCAAAAGCTACTGAATAGACCCACACTTGCTTTTTTGTATTTTAATACATCAAAAATGCCTTTTAATAAGTTAAGAACTGATTCTGATTTGTTTCTATTTGATTTGCTTTAACAGATAATAGGAGCCTGTTTCAGTTAGTTTGCTACTACTTTAAATAATTCATCAGTCATTCTCAGGAATTACTATCACTATCATGACAGTAAAGCATGACCTTACTAAGCCTTGAAGGGAAATAAACAAACAAATACATTTCTATAATATTGCTTGGGAAAGACAACATTTCAGTCAAAGACTGAAGAACAACTGCCTCAGCTAGGAAGCCTGGTTCCCTAGCGACTTGGACATTTGTTTGGTTCAAAAAATTTAGAATGAGCCCAGAAGCTCCTTCATTGGATGAAGACGTGTATGCACAAAAGAATGAGACAGAAAAACTTACCATGTCTTATTATTTAGTATTAGTGTAGCAGTGTTGCTTAAAGGGCACCCTCATTATGCTGGACACTGCATACTAACAAATCAAAGTCCATGGTCTCAAGAGCTCATGTGCTGCACCTCACATCTTTGTGGTGGTAATAAACAAATAAAAACGTTGATCACTTTTATCTGTCTGGTATAACAGCAATCATCATCCTGGCTGTTATACCAGAACAGGTTTTATGGAATGACAGGGAAAACATCACAGTTGTGACATCCTTCCACTTAGTGTCCCAACTCATCTAACTGAAAACAACAGTTTCTATCTTGAACAAGACTTTGATCCTTATTAGAATTAGAGTAAGGTGTGGCAATAACTGGCCAAGTTTGTATAATTATATATTGGTTTGGATATGAATAGTATCATATGACATTCACATTTCAAATAACAGATCTGTGGGAAAAGAAGGGCAAGGAGGTGTCAGATTGCATGTGATATAGTAAAAGGTGTGCAGGCAGGGCATAGGATGATGCTCAGGTCACATCACACCAAGGTATAACTGCAGAAGCAATGGCGACACAGTCTGTTTCTCTGAGTCAAAATGGTCTTCTTCAGTGGTACAATTCTGAAATTCCTTACAATATGCTTATAACAAAAAAAAAAAGTATAATTTATCTCAAAGGTTGCAGGAAATTAAAGAATCATAGGAAAAGGTCAAAATATACACTGTTCTCAGGCTTGTGTTCAGCAAAAGGCTAAGGAAAAAGAACCATGTTGGGGTCTAAACCAAGAATGGAAGGACAAAAGAAACATCAGAACATACGGTTCTCAGCAAATCTTTGTAGACTTGGGTGGGAAGGTGAGCAAACTTTTTGTGAGAGCTATGCCAACAGATACTCAGGTCCTCTGAGCTACACAGTAATTCAGATGCTTTAGGATCTGATAGCACCAGTTTTGTGGGTATAAATCAGCTTCTCTTCTACATGACAAATTGGTAATATGCAATGCAGGTATGGTCTATTCATTTTATAAATGAATAATTCAAACAGAGGAAGAGAACCTGATACATAGAAATCTGATCTAAAACTCCAGACATCCTTTACGAAGTAGGAATACAAGCCACAATCACCCAAAAATGGTTTCAGGGTGGAAGCAATTTCTGAAATTATAGCAGCGTCATTGCAAATGCAAGATAATCATTTATCAGTAAAGGAGCTATGAAAATCAGACATTCATTTTTAGCCAATTCATACATCAAGTTGCCCAGGTGTAAAATCACTTATCAATATTTAGACTTCCACCTTCCTAAGCACATTTAGAAAACAGCCATTTTGAAACCCTTTCCACACAGGGTATGTTTAGGGGAACCAAAATAATCTTTAAAACTTGCTAAAAGAACACACATAATGTATGAAAGTCATTCGCTCAAATCCAGTTCTGAAAACTCGTTTACAAATCACAATCCCACGAAGCACTCATACAGGATATGAACAGTGTTTCACAACGCCCAGCAATGTGTGTGTGAGAAGAAAGAATTGGTAGAAAGTACTCAGAAAAGTACACTGCCTTTTGTACCCATTTTTCTAAGGAAAATGACCTTCAATGACCCACAATGCTGTTCCAGATTAGTCATTTCTCTACATCTTCTGCTGCTATTGATCATCAAATTTATGCATCCCACTTTGATGGGTTATTATAGACAGACTTTCCTCTCAGATCCAGAACATTGTGAACCATTATGAATACAATATCCTGGAATATCTATACCATTCCTTTCTCAAAGCATTCAGTATTTCTACAAAAGTACTTAAGAATCACTAAGGCAATAATGTTGAGATGACAAAAATTATGTTCAGCTCCTCATTTACTATAAATCAATATTAAGAAAAATGTAGGAGATGGCAACGCTATATCCGGTACAAATCATCACTTGGACAAAGCATAGCTGACTCTAGACAGGACCAAAGTACTTGTCTGAAATGCTTCCTTCTTTCTGAATGCCTTCCGCCTCACCCCCGCCTCCATCCTGATGTTAAGATGTGCAGGCAGATGCCCTTGTCACTGCCTAGCCTCTGTGTATTTGCTTGGATTGATTGTCACTGTGCTTAACTCTCACTCCAGATGATGAAGGTTATGGCCCGTCCTACCCGAAACAAAGCAGGCACCAATGAGCAGAATTTGCCAACTGATGTAATGCATACGCAGGTACTAAGTCACGCATCCTGAAAAAAGGGGAGTTGGTTCATAAACACACAAGCAGTTTTTAGCATGAAGATTCACACGGCATACCACTTTCCTTCTCTGTGCACCGGTTCACCCTGGAATCAAGAGTCCCCCTCAAGCTCTCTCTATAGCTGCTTAAATCACACACTCTACACCCACCCATCCCTCCCAGCCCCACCCCCCCAAAAAAACCAAACCCTATGATGAGCACCCTGGCAGCTTTTTCTCTCCAAGATATGACTTTTCTAAGACAACTGTGTTCTACTGAAACAATTATAAAACTTAGGAGTGTGAGAGGCTCATAAATGCAGAGCCAGGTCTTTTTTACCTCCAAGACTGAATCTCCATTCCCGTAAGAAAAGTGTGACTCCAGAATTCACGGTTTACAGGAGCAGATACAAAGCTCTCTTAACTCTGGTTTGATAAGTTATGCACTTACACACAACACAAACAAAAGCTGGATAGAACACACAGGAAGCAGTTACTTATTTTCTGCCATATTAATATACAGAATTTATGAATATGCCATCTTTAGGTTCTTGTAAAGTAGCTTAAAAACTGTTTATTATTTCAATTCATAACACACTAAGAGTACTAAACCAACATAAATAAAAATAGTGAACCAGCTTTGAAAAATTGGCTGTGGCTTTTGCTCTGAAAATACCATTAAATTTTTTGATGCTTACCTGGAGCTTGCCCAATCATTCCAGACCTACATTAATGGGACTGGATTAATTCTTTAAAAAGAAGTCTTTCTGATTGAATTTATTCTGTCTGCATGATACTTTTTTTGGGGTCAATTTTTTGTTGAAAGATAAAGTAAACAGGAAACTCCCAAGAATTTAACTCTTAAAAAACTAGATATCAAACCAAAGACAGCAGTTTCTAAGTTTTGAGTTCTAGGATTAATTAAAGTAGCTTGAAGATCGCACTTTAGCACTACCTCATCCTACTATTTTTGATCTCGAAAAAAACTGCTTCTTCACTGCCTTCTTTACCACTTCAGAGATGATATTCAATGAATGAACAGGGAAAGGGATCCCTTATTTGCTCAGTAAAATGTAAAAACATTCTTTATACTTGTCATATAAGTAAAATTCCTTGAAGTTCATGTAATGTAGAGCTAGGTGTTTAGTAGCCCTCAAATTTTCCTTTTTCCTGTAACAAGGTGCTTTAGCAGTTACATAAATAAATCACCTAAGGACATAACCCAAGAACGCTTAGGCAATTTTTATTCATATGTTCTTTAAAGTATACCTGTGCTTATTTAATCTTATGGGGTTTCCCCCTCTATTTCTTTGATAGATCGGCTTGAAAGTAAGTGGCAAACCCAGGATTCCCATCTATGCAGAAGTCTACATGCTACCTGACTGATACAAAGTGTGCAGATGTTGCTTCACGTGAACAACCATCAGCCTTTATTGTTAATGATAGCTCATAAGTCTCTGGGAAAAATAGAAACAAACAAAAAAAAGGTAACAACAGGAGGAGAAAAAAAAATATAAGGCATGGGCAGACTTCGGATCTTCTACTTCATATTTCCTACATTCCCACCAGCTAGAGTTGGAATATAGCATTTTCAGGAAATTCAACTTTTATAATCTCTCCGGTTCTCTCCAGTCCTTCCCACCATTTCATTATTTATTCTTAATGGCCCCAGATTATGCCTGTGATACATCACGGCCTAAACAGTTTTGTAGTTCCAACAAATGTGCCTTTTCAGGACTTGGAGCTACCAAAATCACATTTGAAAAACCATGTCTAAGCACTTTTCCAGAGTGTATATGGATACATTTCAGGATATTTTGGCAAATGTAATTTGGAAACTAATCCCAGTTTTATAAACAAGCAGTCTATTTTGTAGGAATTGAACTGTCATGCGTACGGCAGACAGACACACACCGTTCTTCATTTTGCTCTGTTATTGACAGAAACATCATTTACGTGGGGTTAAATGTAAGCCAGGAAATATATATTGTCAACTGAAGCCCCAAGATATTTCCAGAAGTTTTCCAAATTAGATCTGGCATGTGGCACTACAGCAAGTGCCATACTCCTTTGAGTTTAGATTTATCCCATTTTACCATAGGTCTGGTTTTACATTTCCCTGCCACTAGTGCAATCAATTAGAAGTCCAGAGAATAAGAAAGGAAGAGGGGCAGCCCCATCCCACCCTCACATGAGGGGTAAGTTCCTGGCTCAAGACAGGGTGTGGCAAACACATCCCCCTGGATCCACACAGCACTGTCTCTCTCCAGTTCCCTTCAACCTGCAACTATCTTCCCACAAAGGAAGGTAGAGACACCTCGGCATTGTGCTGGGAGGATGCAAACACCCAGTCCGTGGCAGGAAAGGGACAGATACAGGAATGTCCCTTCAGTCATTGCTGGTAAAAACATGTAATTTTTTTTTTTAAAGCCCATATTAACTTATAAAACACAGTATATACACAAAGCATTAGAGGACAATCTGAATAGAGGGGTTAGAATAAGCGTTTGGACAGGATATAGCTGAAGCCTGTGTTTATGCTTGCAGTAATTACAAGAATAGTTTCTACTTTATCAAAAGTTCAAAATGTGAAGTATTGAATTTGCTAGCAATAAAAAATAGAGTGGAATGTCAGCATGAGTCTGAAAATAAGTCACTTAAAAGGATTTGGATAAGAACAAATTAAATATTTTATTTATAGGGCTAAAGGCAAAATAAAATGACTGGCTGTGGATCCAAATCCAAGACAGAACATTTACTGAAACTGTAATAACACTGTTTTCCAAAAAAAAAAAAAAAAAAAAGTCATTGGAAATACTGATGTTAAAACTCAAGCATCAAATGATTTAGAAATAAGTATAACAAATGGAATGGATAAGGAAATATGAAAGGTTTTTCAACACTATTTATAAACTACGTTGTAAAGCTGTCCCGTTTGAAAATTCTCATTAGCTTTTGCTGGACCAGGGGTCCACCCCTAATGAAGATTCATTAGATTTTCCTAAGAAAAGTCATCTTTCTTCTATTATTGATTGTTCCTTTCATGAGTTCAGCTTCCATTAGCAGTTTCTTGTAGTTTTCATATTCACAGACATTTGAACAAGTCAAAAGTCAGGTTTTATTAGGAAGAAAGCTTAAAGATACATTGCTGAAAATAACTGCAAATTTTTAACAGGAACATTTTCCTTCACTTTTATGAAGAAGTAAACTATACTAGTTAACCTAAATATGAGTTACAGAACCTAAACCCAAGTATTTTTCTCCCTCCACAACACCTACTCTCGCCTGTCAGAAGCTTAACTTCCATGGTCTTTTTCAGCAGTGGAAGTAGTTCAGCAGAAAACCACCAGAATGAATTAAGGACTTTACTAGCTTTCCAAGACTAATTTTTCACACTGAAAAGAGGTAAAAGATAAGACTCAAGCCACTGATTGTTGGGAAACAGAGGCTCCAATGAAATAAATCTCAGCTCAAGAGTAAAGAAAAGGCAGATGCAAACTTACAAGTGAAAACACTCAGTGCTGAATGCTGTCAAGGCACACAGAGGTACCCTGTGGAATAAAACTCCCACGTGCAGCAGGCAGAGGACCATCTAGTTCAAAAAGGGAGCCAGGGAAGTGTGGAGGTCAGAAATACGGCACCAGGCAAACAACAGCTGATTCAATGGATCTCACGGACCTAGAAGAGCTTCCTGGAATCTTTCAAGTTTCCTCTGCTCCTGTGAAACTGGCTTTCTTTAAGTAGTTTTGAAGGGCCTGCAATTCATTTCTTGGCTAAGCAAGCTCACTTTCACTGAACACAGTGATCTGAGGTTTGTTTGAATTCCTGCTGTGTGGAAATCTACTGTACTTTCTAGCAGGTGTGAGAACACTGAGGCTCCTTCAGTTGCAGCTCATTTCCACTTACTAACTATTTTATCTCCGTGGATGAAGCAAAAGTGACTTTTGTGTTTCCTGGCAGTCTGCTGCTTCAAAGAACCTAATAGTGATTTGTTTATTTCAGAGGAAATGGAGACCAGTCAGTGATGACAGATTTATTGGTTAAATGGACATCACAAAAAAATTTTCATGCAGTACAGGCTGGCTTTAACCACACTGTGAGAACTCATAGTAAGGGGTGATGTGCATTCCAGAAATCCAGTCCTATTTAATCCACTCCAATCTGTACATTTATATGGCACCCTTCACACAATTTCCGAGAGCGCTGTACAGAAATGTAATAACCACTGTACTGAAAAGTATCCAGGTATATTGTTGGCCTACACTGAGACTTAAAAACACAGAAAAAGGAGACAGATTGTTGAATATCTCCTGGCAATGAATCAGTCAGTGATAGGCAAGAAAAAAAAAGGGTGTTTGATCTCTTCCAATTAAATCTCAGGATAGAAGTTCCTAGTTCTGGAGAGACAATTCACAACATGGCGATTCGCAACATCTCCTAGTGGAGGGGTGGTTTACATCAGAGCAGTAAAGCACAAAAACTGCTGTGAAGCTTTAGTGGGACCCAGTATAAATCGTACAACATGGCTGATCAAACTCAGTCCAACAAGAGCAAAAGTCACAGGGTTTTCAGCAGTTGGTAGGTTTGCAACACGTGAAGGCTTACTCAGAGAACTGCGTAGTCTCAATGTGAAAAATAAATAAATAATATCATTCTAGAGCAAGATATACCAAATTTATGTTGAAACAGTCTTCAAATGCTAACTGGATGCAGTATTTGCCTGTCAAAGAAGGTAACATAGATTTATGGATAACATATACGAACCTATGTTGAAAATCCCAAATAACCTGACAACTGCCCATTTTCTATAAGGGCAAGAAACATTGATCCAGGCAAGCAGTGAGATCCAGCCAGTCAGCAGGGCATTCCATTTGATCTGGATTCAATTTCAGAAAAATGTCTGGCTGAGGTCGTGCATCAGCCAAACAAACACACCATTTGGAAAGAAGCTGGAATATTTGTTGAGGCAGAGAAATATATCTGTACATCACCTCTATACATATGGTTGGCTAAAGCACATCTGCCAATAATTGGCTCCAAAAATCATCAAAATTATAAAAATGCCTCTATTTAAGATTATAAAATAAAAACTGTTATTTATTATTTGGACCTCAAAAATACATTGATCAGTAATTCACTCAGCATTTAGTCACTGGAATTATCATTGCATTTTGACTCCTCCTGCTCCCCAGTCTAGCTTGACATCTTGAGTGGTTTAGCTCTGTAAGCCAGTTTTGCTCACTTTACAGACTGAAGATCTGAAGAACAGGGTAACTCTAGCACTGTGTAAGGATTATTGAAATTACTCTGAAGGAAATTAAAATAGTGGGTCTACATGGGGACTCCCGTAGGGAGGGTGATTTGCCCAAAATAACAGTCAGGGTGATTTGCCCAAAATAACGTACTTGCTTCTCAGCAGGGGCAGTTTGTCTGCCAAAATCACAATGCTGACCTGTATGTGCTAACTGCCGGCTCTGGAGACTGCTTGGGTGCTTCTGAGCAATGCTCTAGTAGACCAATTCATACAAGTAGTCTGTGCAAACTTGGAAGCACAACTTTTTCCTATTTTTTTTTTCAGGGTCTTATTTCAAAGCCACTCATCTTTTCTGCTTTTGGGGTGCAGGATAGTATGGTGGCTTATTTATTAAAATTAGACTTTTAAGCCTACTAATACCCCCTCCTTTCAGTAACTTCATCTAAATTTTAAAAACTCACAACCCAAGAAAGAAGTCCAAAGGAGCTATTGAATCAAATACAACATCTTATACAGCCCACAGCACAGTAAAAGTTGAAATGGTATTTTTACCATGTTAGCATTTGTGTTAGAATGTGTGCATGTGTATACAGAACTTGTGTAAAATTAAGTGCCAATTTTTGCTCTTTTTTTAACTATAAAAAGGCTCACTAGGTGTCTTATTTGATCTTGATTTAACTCAGTCTTGCAATTACATATACTAGGATAATCTGTATATTATGAACCTTAAAGTGTAAGCACAATGATCTGCAAGCCTCCTACGCACTAGCCTGGCTCAAGAAATTTTCTAGGACTGGGAGCTTACTTTATAGAAGAAAGTGCACAGCTGTGGTTTCTTTAAAATATGTTATATTTTACAGGATTGCCAGCCTAAAGCAAACAAAAGCATATGACTATACTGCATTTTTCAGAGTCTACACGCCGGTTGAACTCCTTGAAAATGTATTACCCAAAGCATTAGATGCAGAGAAGTAGGTCCCCAGTACAAAAACAATGTGAGGGACATGCATTTTTAAAACACTGGACACACTGAAGAGGTGCAGCCCTGCAAGATTAACAGTAGGTTTCTTACCTATAAGCAAATGCTTAAAGGATATAGATGAGGGACAATTCTGGAATAAAATGTTTACATTTAAAGTTCTACAGCCATGAAGAGATAGGCTAAAGCCTAAAAGCTGCCCCAACACAAAAGGATCAGCTTTCAAGAAAGCTGCACACCCAACTGTTACCATTTAGGCACCTAAATGAAGAACAATGGGGGCTGCTGGGTTCTGAGCTCTTTCAAGCATCTGGTCCAAATTCTTTCCTTCCATATGAATCAAAACAAATGTTTAGGCTACCAACTTTCCATTGCCCTTTCAGTTTAATGCCAGCTTTTCTAGCTTTTAAATTCCTTAGTATAATAAGACAAATAAAACACTAACTTAGCAAAATGCCCAGTTAGGGACTATTTGCAATATTTTATCTTTTATTACTAGCAGACATAAAGTTTGTATAAAGTCATTGTAAAAATATATCTTTCAAAAAATATCTTTTGGAACAAGATTCGTTGGTTTAATACATTTAAAAAGACGTGAATCTGTCTTACTTGGCTACCAAACAGTGGTCACAGATTAAGTCACTGATTTGAAGACCGAACAGACTGAAAATCAGCATAAAACCAAGTCAATTATATATGAAAACAAAAAGGAGATCACATCATGATGTGGAAGTAGAACATCAGTCGATGTGCACTGTGCCACGGTATGCTAAGGGACATTTTAAGGCTACATAATTCCTGCTGCTCAGGACAATCTGTCCATCCTACAGTAGTGTGGAGCCTGATACAGGAGCTGCAATGCTCTGCACGAGCTCAGTATATATCATAGTGCCTGGACCCTGATACATGCTAAGGTGGTTGAAAGACTTGGTATTTAAATGTTATAGGGCAACTATGGAGACAGAGAGGCAAATGTAGCTACATGGTAGTGCCATACTTCTGCAACTAAAACGGATGACGCAGGAAACGCACAGCTTTACCTAGTACTAACCTTGGGAGCGTAAAGGTCAGTTCCCAGTCCTCTTCCCACTATGGGAAAACCCATTCTGCAGGAATGTGCAAATTCAAACATTTTAAGAAAGTCTCTGCTTAAGGACAGAAATTTTGCAGACTTATCACAGTGAATATCAAAACATTCAACACTTTCAAGCAGGTTGATGAATAAGTAGACTTAGCTGCACAAAAAGTAAAGAACAACCGGATATCTCATTTTCATTTTACAACACACAGCAGCAAAGGAAACAGCAACTAGTGAAAACGCAAAACCACGAATGGAAATCTGTGGGATTTTTCTGACTTGAATGAAAGAAAGCTGCTACAATAAGCACGTAAACAGAGTTGGCAGGAAACTTTTTTACTAATTTACATGAGCTAATTTAATTAAATACGAGAGATGGAAAGAAACATACAGTCCATTTTCAGCTTTTTTTATACCTAATGAGCATTCTTCTCATCAGTTTTCCTTTTCCAAACTATATTCAGGTTTAATGTTTCTACTGCTTTATGATTCTTAAATAAATTATTTTCTGCAAGTGATAGTATGCTAAACAGCATTATGCCAAATGTACCTCTGACCTTCAGCTGTAGAAAGAGTTTTCATTAAGACAAAAACGAAGAACAAAGACTCATCCCCAAACTAATTAATCCTGTCTATAAGAATGCAAGAGAATTGCCTTCTGAAGCTGGATGATGAAGAGAGGGGATAAATTGCTTAAGACTGTAGTAAAGCATGAGACAAGGTTCAGAAAAAAAAAAAAAAAGTTTGGAGTATTTTAAGATGAGTATCAGGCCAAAATTCCTGCAAGTGAGATTTATTACACCACGGAGTCTGTTTCCTGAGACTGCTAATGAAGGCAAGCTATTTTTTAAAGTCCAAATGAGCATTTAATAAATGAGTACCACACTCACAAACCATATACATAACCCGTTTTGTCATACTGAATTGAAAGAAATCAACCCACACTCAAGCCTTTTAGTCATCACTACTTCACTCCCTCTGCCACTCGTCTAATAAAAGAATATTAATATGGATTGCCGTTTGGCTGGGGTACCTTTTTCCCTGTATAGGATTCCTCTAGATAAAATGTGTGGGACTTTTTAAGGTTTCCTTTCCATTTTTTTTTAAACCTGTACCGTGTTTTATGCCCTTCCAATCAGTCCTAGGTCTGCATAGCTAGACATCAGTGCAATTAATTATCTTGTAATTAATTCTCTCAGGGGTTTTGTTCAACCACTATCCACTGCACCATCTGATCATCATCCACATTCACTACACTGGAAATAATGACATCCCTAACGGACACTGCAGAGTCTGGAGTTCCTCTCCTTTTTGGAGCCAGAGAAAGCTTAGCCTGGCATAGAGTAGCATGGAGAAGAGCGGAGAAGAGAGGGTAAGAGAGGGAGAGAAGAGTTGTTTTCTACTCTTTCTGAAGGTGGGAAGTGAGGTGAGGAGGGTAGTGGTGAAAATCAGTATAATTATCACAAAAAAGGCTTTCAGCTATGATCGTTTTGCAGCATTTCCTGAAGGGGGGCAGCCTCTTGATCCTTTTTAATATACTTATTAGTCCCCAGTTCAAGAAGCGTGTGTGAGGACATGTTTAACTCCCATTGAAGTCAATGGTTCTTAAGCATATGCTCAAATTTTTTCACAAATCAGGACTTTAATCTGTTCCTTATGTACATTACAGAGAAGTCTTCTGTTTTTGAAGTTGCTGGAAACATCAGCTTGCTGATGGGAGGTGGGGGAAGGGAGCAGGACTCCATCACTTTCAGAAGTCTGCAACTTTCTTGTTTAACATTTTTCTAATTTTGACCAGAAAAGTATCTGTTTACCAATCTTTTTTAAGTCTTCTCAAATACTGTCTATTAGATTCTAATGTGTGCTGCAGAAATGTGAGTTACTGACACAACACACTTCTAGGTTTTCGTTAGTTACGAAGTCACAAATAGTAAGGTTAGTGCCTTATTCCTCCCGCCTTCCTCTGTAAAGTTGATAGAACTCTTACCAAAACCCAAAGAGATTTATTCCTAGCAAGGGGAAAGAAGAGTTGAGACAAAAGCTGTAAAACTGTCTCCGTCCTACACTGCAAATGCACCTCAGTTCTGGCATCTAGTGCTTTTGGCTAGTTCAGTCCTGGAACATAACCCTCTTCACTGAGCCTGAAGGTTGTGCCAAACTGTATGGCGATTTTTGTGATATGGAAAAAAGGCCACTGGAGACTAGCCGGAAAGCAGCCAATCTTGTGATCTGATCCTCATGTGAATTTATGTCTCCAAAGCTGAGATTTAATATCATCTGTAATTTTACCATGCACTCTGTTTGCTGATACTACATTGAAACACCCTAGATATTGAAAATAACTGCAAAATTGCCAAGCCCAAGCATTCAAAAGGTACCAGCAAGACTACTGTACCTTTTCTTTTCTCTCCCTGTCTGCAGCTCTCTCAGCCTCCCCAAACGGTTCCTAAAACACATTTAGGAATTAAATAGCACAGTATAACCAAGTCCTGGTCCAGTCAAATAAAGTGGACTATCCAGGTCCCTACCTGCTGTTATTTTGATTTGATACACACATGTACGTGTGCACACACCCCAAACGTATTTTCATGTCTACTCATCAATGAAATGGAATCACAAAAAAGAAAAATTTACTGTTTTCAAAATTCTTCTTACAGAAAACTAGAGCTAAAGGACAAATTGCCAATGCTATTTAAAGAGTTTACAGGCTCCTTCCAAATGAGACTTTACTTTCTTTGAAACACATTCCTTCTGGCACAAGTAATTATTACCTAAAATCTTGGAATTAAAAGACTGCATTTTAAGAAAGTTAGATTCTTTTTTTTTTTCCACCTATTTGGCTTAGTTTCAAACGCTCCCTTTTTGCACAAAGCTCTGCTCAACACTGGGTACATGACTGGTACTAAATACCATCAGCATTGTCATATCTGGGTCATGCTGGATTTCCCCTATAGCTGAATCTGCTCTGTGGTGCACAGTCTTGTGAAGTCAAAACCTCGAGAAGAGAGAGCACACGAAACATCTTTTTTTTTTTCCCCTGTTTACTCTCAGCCTTGCACACTTTTCTTACACACCATAAATACACAGAAGAGCTATGACCGACCTACAGTTACCAAAAGTAACTGTGCAGTAAAAATATTCATCATTTGGGGCCAATGGGATAATGACAGAATATTGCTTCTGGATGTTTCCTGCACCTATGTGAGCCCTACCAAAGACAGAGAACAGTGTGAATGGAAAAAGGACAGCACGGAGAAAACATTGAGATAAGAAATGGGATCTGAAACATTGGCTGGGCAGCAGTTGGGCAATGCCTTATAGGAAAGTAAGTTTAACTCTGAGACGATAAGCTGGAACCAGAAGAAGGATTCTAGCAAATTCAAAAGGGTATGATTGAAAGGCAGGATCATTTCATCAGCTTCGGTTTTGGCAGGGTTAAAATAGGAGCCAAGAAGAGGGCCAGGGCAGGAAAACAGGATTAAATTTCTGCTAAGTGGTGTAAAAGTCATTTGCAAAATAGTCTGAAAACATGCTGGGGAGAGGGAAGATTGATAAAAGCAACTTGCAGACTCTCAGAGCAGAATAAGATCTTCTAAACCACAGTTCTCGCCCTGTTCGGAAGAAGCAGAAGTCCATGGCCTTGTACTGGGGAAGCCAAGGACAAAGTTGTTTTGCCCCTGTAAAAACATGTGTTGTTATTACTCCAGGTCTCTTTTGTGAGCACTTTTTTCCTACACCCGTACATTCTTGCCCTGGAAGGAAAGGAAATGCTGTCTGCTTTTATAAAGAAACCAATCTTTACTGCATAAAGCTGGGCCTTGGGCTTTATGGAGAGCAGAGATATACAAGACATTAAATGACATGGCAGGGAAGGTGCAAAGGCTGCTTAGTGAGACCTTCTCTTTGTGCTTGATGTGCGACATGCTACACACATTCACTGGACTTGCTTCAGTCCTGAAACCTGCAGAAATACTCTCTCAGACGTATTTAGGGAACACGCACCCCCCGGCAAATAACTACAGAACTAATAAGAATCCATGAAGATTCATATGAATGCCTCAGATAAGTGCAGTACTTCTTGCCTTTCTAGCTCAGTGTGGATTTCACCTCTGCCTTTTGTAGTAAGAGTCTACTGATACGTTAACAAAGTCCTTTTAATTAACAGGCCAGCAATAACATGTAGCAAAACTCCACTATATGCGTAGCATCAAGCTTTCCACTTATCTACATGATCAAGTCAGCCATATGTTTCAAGGCTAACATGGATGCAGCTTTTAGTTTGTGTGTGAATTAAGACTATCAATTAGTTGTGGAAACATGCTTGAAAAACACAAAGCAAGCCAGAGCCTCCATAAATAATATTTTTATGGTATCTACCCATATGTTGTGGAACTGCAAACATTTCTTAGCCGCACACCATCGAGCTGAAAGAATCAATGACAGAGTAGCAACCGACATGCCTGTGCTTAGCTTTTTCAACATTATACTGTTAATTCCAATAGAATTATGTGCAGAAACTCGCGCTTTGACAGGATTAGAGCATCAGTACGCAGACCAGCAAAGCACTGAGTGACTTTTGCAGGAAAGAAGGAAATGGCTTTCCCAAGATCTTTGAAGGATTGGGCCTTTCTGTACGTTATATTTCACTACACATACTTCAAAACGGCTGAACACATTTAGCCACTGTACTTGAAACGCACAATCTCTATCCAAAAAAAGTGTTTGTTTGGGTGTCATGTCTGGCAAAGCTTTCATGATATGTTTGCAAATAAAAAAGCATTACAACTCCGGTATTTCTCATGCCAGCAGACTGCAAACTTGATTGGCGTTTTTTCTGCATGTCTAAATTTCAGTTTGGGACCAGTGAAATAAAGTTAGCTTTATGGGTTTGAATACTGTTAGATTTCTGTACATACCCTCATATTAAAGCAATAAAGATGCTTGCCTCATAAAGTTGTAGCAATGTATCAAAGTGTAAAAATCAAAGGGGTCAGAATGGGTGGAGGGAAAAAATTTAAATGCAAAGCTAAACCAAAGCTACAGCCAAGTTTGGCAACATATTTCTTAATAATGTAAAGCTATCCAAAATATTTGCACCTTTGTCTCCAGCTTTTTCTTTGCTTATTCATATAATTTTTAAAAAATTTAAAGTTTAATTTGTTCTATTTACTACTTTTAATATATTGCTTCATAAAAACAAATAATGCAGACAGAATTGTCCCTCTTTTTATTGGCTTGATAACATAATCTGTAAGAAATTCATGTAAATTAAAGTGGTAACAATATAAGAAAAGATAATGTTGCAGTTTCAAGATGCCTTATGGACAACTGCTAATGAAGCCGCCTATTTTTGTATGACTCTGCTCAACTAATCCGTAACTGTTTCACCTTGTATTGCCTAACAGACTAACATTACCTAACAGTGCTGTTCTATTTAGCAGATCATTGCGCTTCTTAAGTTATTGTAGGCTAACATCTAATGGAAATCTGAATAAGGTAAAGGATGGTATTTTCTGTTTTGAATAAATAAAATGATCATTCTGCAAAGATAAATGGAAATTGAAAGGATATACAGGCATACACTGCTTCAGAAAGGGACTTGTGTAGAAAAAGAAAGAGAGGGAGAACAAGCCAGGAGTGAGACCATTACTGTGTATTGTTCTAATGTCCTCAGGAACGCAAAGACTTAACACACAGCCGCGGCCTGAGGTCATTGTGGTACTCTCAGAACAAGAATATAGAAAGAAGAAAAACAAAGGAAAAAGAAAAAAAAGCACGTAATACTACTATGTCACTTCTGAGTCAATGAGATCACTAATGCCAAAGTGCTAGGACTTGCAGTGTTCTCAGTTCTCCCTACGCCGAGTATGACTCGCGAACTTTTACTCAGTTTTAAAGTCCAGTTCAGAAAATACCAGTTTGAAAGGAGTCAACATGCCTTAGCTCCCGTTAGACCGCTGTTTTCTTCTGGCAGAAAATACTGTCTGGCATTCTAAGCACAAAGCTTCACAAGGCATCTCTGAGCAGTGGACGTCGCTGTAGCCGTCTGGGCTTCCATTCACACCCTTGTTACCAGCGCAGTGTACCGAAGCCTAACTATGCCATCGTGTAGTTTATCAACACGTCTGACTTCAGTTCTTTTTCCTTCAGTAAACCAACCGATATTTTCATGAATTTAGGATACATCTAGTCACTGTTCCATTCTTTTTACAGTAATAAGCATATTTTAACAAGTTGGTTTTGCTTGTCATCATATCCTACGAGTATGGGGCCTACAGCATTCTGGTGTTCTGCACCAGCTGGAAGAAAATGAAAGGTTTGAAAAGCCACTGAGATCCATGTTCCTGAGGAGCCCCACTCACCCTGTAAAAGCACCCCCTCCAAAGAAGCTCCCGTGCACACTCAGAGTACATTGTATACTACTAGAATATGCCATTTTTTGCTTAACAGGTAGAAAACGCCACAGTTCATTCAACTCTCTTCAGAGCTATATTGTCAGTCCACATATGTCCAACAGATTTTTTAGTATCTATTTTAAGAAGGACCAAAAGTGGGAAACAGTCTTTTCTGTTTGGTAAATTTAAGTGACTAATGCCCCCAATTCACCAAAATGCGTAAATACACACTTAGCTTCAGGTGTACTCGTATGAAAGTAATACGACGACTTCTGCTCTTAAGTCCTGGGTCCACACAGTATTTCGTTTTGGCTTCAGCACACCCATGATTTCACTCATCTCCCAACATACAAAATTAAATGCATACTGGCATCATTGTGTGATCACAGTATAAGAATTAAAACTCACAATGGTGGCAGAGGCTACTGAAGTGCATCTAACGCAGTTTATGTAAGGCAGCATTTTTCAGGCTCACTTGCTAAAAATAAAAAATAGCTCTTAGACATCTGAGAGAATGCAGAAGGACTTTTAAAAGCCTGCAGTAATGTGTTTCAGTTTTAGTTTTTCATACCGTATTTGCTATAAAATAATGAGAAAGAAAGAGAGAGAGAGAGAAGAAAGAAAAAGAAAGAAAGAAAGAAAGAAAGAAAGAAAGAAAGAAAGAAAGAAAGAAAGAAAGAAAGAAAGAAAGAAAGAAAGAAAGAAAGAAAGAAAGAAAGAAAGAAAGAAAGAAAGAAAGAAAGAAAGAAAGAAAGAAAGAAAGAAAGAAAGAAAGAAAGAAAGAAAGAAAGAAAGAAAGAAAGAAAGAAAGAAAGAAAGAAAGAAAGAAAGAAAGAAAGAAAGAAAGAAAGAAAGAAAGAAAGAAAGAAAGAAAGAAAGAAAGAATTACTTGGTTTCCACTTAGAGTTTCATAATCCACTGGATTTTATTGGTTTAATAAAATGATGCTCTTCCATCACAAATGAAAGATTTGACTCATTCCTCTGAGGTTTGTTTCTTCTGCTGTTCGGTCAAATATTTTGTTTCATTTGTTGAAAAGAAAGGTGAAAGGAAACATAGGTTCAAGTACAAAATAACCTTCTTTCAAATGGCCGTTAAGTTTTCATGTATGTTTTCTTCTGTTTATGTATTTTAAGGGCCCCTTTTCCCATTAATGCAAGGTTTATTCAGCACAGGTAATTTTCAATACAAAGTTCAGAATGCTTTTTAAATTTGTATTGAGCAAGAAGCTCCAATGATTTCACACTGTATAGTACTGAATGATTACGTTCATCATTAAGCAACAAATTATTCAATAGCCAATTTCCAAATGTTATTTCTTATTTTTCTTTTAATGTATAATTGCATTCCTATTTAGTAAGATGTGTAACTTCTAGTCGAGTAGCCTACCGCCAAAACTATTTGTAAAATTCACAATTTCATATGGCAAATAAACTCATGCTCCAAATAGGAGGTATGTTACTGCCTTCTGTAAGTCCAAGATCTCAGAATGAAGGATATCTTCCCTAATCCACAATGGATATTACATCTTTAATATCACTGATGTTAAAAACTAGAATTTTGACAGCCTAAGTTGTCTATTTATAGTGTTTAGTAGAAGACTCCAGAAGCAACTTTTCATGCGTGAAAGTCTACTACTATTTCCCATTATATTAATGGGGTTTCTTCCACTTCGCATCACTCAGTGAATGCTAGGATACAGTGATGCAACTCTGCACCGACGGTATTACATATATATACATACAACATTAGCAGAGATTGAATAACATCAGTATGATTTCAATTTTTCTCTATTAAAATATTATTTTAAATGGATATGGTTAGGTAACATATCAAAGGACACAGATTTTGTAATACATATTAATAAATAACAAGGACAACAAATGTGTTTCTACTATGCTAGAAAACTAAGGCCAGTGGCAGCAGTAATTTTTTTAAACAAGCATTCCTTCGCCGTGTTTGCCGCTGGAAGCATGCAAGACGGCCTATCACCAAAAGTATAAGCACTAGCACGGCTAACTGGTTTATCTCCTTCTCCCAGGCTAAGCTACACTCATAGTAAGAACGCACATCTTAAAATCTGGTACTATCAAAAATCGGGGGGAGTTTTGTCATTAATACCTTCCAGGTCAAACATCCCTTAGTATGTACTTTTGTAAATCATTTACTTTAATTACCTTTTTTAGTGATTCAAATACTTCAGATACACACAAGACCAGACTGTGTGCATCCAACACAGTTACATCAGGCTATTCTGAAATTATTAAACGCAATAGAAAAGCAGCTATCTGGTCATCAAAGAGCCTAGACACCCCAGAAGTCAAATGACTTCTTGCTGTGCACACCTACGCAGCCACACAAGCTTGTGCTGGTAAAGGTGATGGGGAAGGCGGCTTTTTCTGCGGGGTTGCTGTGCACTGTCTCGCTCCTTCCCCGCCACCAGCAGTACTTGAGAAATGGTGATGCAGATCTGTAAGTCTTTAAAGCCTACTAAAACAAAGCACGGGAGCACACACACGCACACCAAGCTACTCATTTAATAAAAGCTTACCATGCTTCACAAATGGAAAGCACTGGCCATGCCATTGTACAGGCTGGGCAAACGGACATAAACGGACAGGGCACACACTTGAGACAGATCATAAGGCTGGGTTCAGTGCCCAGCTGTGCACGGATGTAATGAAGTAGCCTCAAGCGCTGTTTATCAAACCTCTCCAACACCGCACTATTTTAGCTAGAAACCTTATTAGCGACATATGCAAGTATTTATATTTTTAAAATATGACTTTCCTTTCAGGTCCTTTCAAGTTGCATTCTTAAGTGTATTAGAACAAGGACACAGGATAACACAGCAAAAATAAGGATTGAACCCAACCCCCCTGTAACTACATTTTACTGAGGAAACCAGATTTATTTTGCTTCCTTTCCAGAGACTAGCAAAACTGCTTGGTAGAATACATTTCACTGCTGAAAGAAACGTGCTACAGTGACCATTCACACTGCCGTGTAAAATTGTATTTGCTGAAAGCAGTAATCCGGTGAGCAATATCAGATTATTAGCAGACAGCAGCAAAGATAATGTTGTCACCTTCCCTTGAATTTCAAGACACAGAACTCAATCCTACTCTTGATAGAGCATATCGAGTCATCACATCCCTAAAGAAAGAGTATTTCCAAACGGCAAACTACATGCAGATTAACTGTCTCAATTAAAAAGCACTTATTAAATAATCGGCATGTCTAAAAAGGGCAACAAGTCTGACAAAAAAAGATTCAGAATCTGATTACTTACTGTGCAAACCACTAGAGAAGCTGAATTGGCAATGCTCAGACAATCAGGCAATCCTAATATTTTTTCAATAAATATCTGCAACAACTATAAAGCATTTTTCTTTCCCTACCAGACAACAGTTTAAAAATCCCGAAAGGTAACAACCACCATGACTTTTTAAAAAGTTTTAGTGACGTTTTCTCCAGATATTGCCAGAATGTTTGGATCTTTTGTCCCCATGTGTCCATACCTCCTTCTGCATTTCTTTCTAGTACCACACCTCTTAGCCATCCAGACCCATCAGTTGCTTTGCTTTGGAGACTGGGATTCTTGATAGTGTGCAATAGCAAATAATAAAAGAATAACATGCATTTAGATTTCTGTGCCAAAGATTTAAAACAGGGTAACAGAATTAAGCTCCAACGGCTTAAAAACTCTTGGGCACTTCAGTAGTTCCACTAGAGCCAACAGACCCTCTCACAAAAACATTTGTGCTCCAGTGAACATCTGGATTGGGACCCTGATGTTTCTAAAAGGGTGGGTTGGGGTGGGGGGGAAGGGGGAGAGGGGGGAAGTGTAAATCCTACTGAATGATATATATAAACAGACAGAAATACATAATTAGAGGCCATATTTATTTCTGTCCACACAAAATTACTCTTTGGCTATAAGCAAAGAATTCTGGGAATGTCTCAGTAAAATAGCGTTTAAAACCTCCTAGAAAAGTTCCTGATTATATTTTCTGAGAGCAAAAGTGAAGGTTTTGCATCTATTAAACAATCCAGCAAGGCATTTCATCTATTAAGCAATCCGTCCAAACTAGGCAGCACATTTGCTAAGCAATCAGCCTTAAAAGTTTTCTCCTAAAACTATGGTTATTATTCATAGGATTTTGAATTTGTTTCATTTATGAAATCTACAGAGATGGAGGTTTTTTTGGTTTTGTTGGTGAGTTTTTTTTAACGGTAAGTGATGCTTTGATACTGGATAGCAAACAAATTTACTCTTTCCAGATAAAATATGCTTTATTATGTATTTTTCCTTGCTTCCGTTTACAACCACGCTGAAAAGCACGGTCATATTGATGAATCAGTTACACTGTTCTTTTTGACTTCAAGTGTGCAGCTCATTTTTCTTACTGATGTGTTTCAGAAACCAATCAGAAGTCCTCAAAACCCGTGATTTTGCAGTATTTATAATCATTTATCAAACTGACCTGCTTTTTAGAGACCCTTTCAAACAAGTACCTATGATTTATGATATTTAGATGTGTTCAAAATAAATTCCTTGGAGATGTAACATTCACTGCTTGCATGTTGAGAATAGGAAGGTTATAAAAGATGTTAAAACACTGGAAAAGAGAATATTGTTTTCTTTACGTGTGATTTGTCCATGAACAAAAACCAGCAGAAGTGCTATTGAAACATTGGATTCCTGAAATGTTTTCATAGGTTTAACAGCAGTGTTTCTATATGATACTATTGTTAATGCAGTCAAAAATATGAATAGTCGTTATTACCTGCTAGCCTTTGCTTGGAAATCTGCGCCATATAAAACCATTTCTCCATATCAAACTTAAAAAAAAAAAAAAAAAAGCTTCTCATGCCTGGGGGCATGTGTTTAATTACATTAGACTTCAACTGAAATCAAATTTACTTATATATTTATCACAATTAAATTTCTGAATAGCTGTAGTGCTTAGAAGAACTGCTTTAACAATACTCAGCCTCCCCCTGGTCTTGTCAGCATAATGCAGTTGGGGTTTTTTTGCCAGAGCATTTTATTCTTTCATAAGGCTACCAGATTCACTTTCTTTTCGTATTTCTCGCTAAACCTAGATTACACTTTCTATGTAGGCATAAATATGCTTTTTTACTGACTGAAGTTTTAAGAAAACTTGGACCTATGTAAGCCAACTTAGACAACCACAGTAGTAATCTTGCATTTGATGTGCTCTGCATCGTCTGAGAATCAAAACCTACTCTATAAAAACCAGAAATAAAATGGTTTCATAAGTCACAGGCAAGTAATGAGAAGGAGAGGCATTAGAAAAATCCAAAATATTCCATATAGAACAACTCGTACCACAAAGCAACAAAGCTCTCCAAGAAGATGTTTTTTATACACTCAGCATGGTTTTCATCCACACCTCATTAGCACACAGATAATTCTGACCATTAGTGCACTTTAAAATAAGTGATCTTACTTGTAACCGATCCTCAAATTTAGTATTGTCTTTTTACTCCTACATCCTTGACAAATGCAGAGCTGAGTTACAAAGGCAAGGATGCAGATGCCATTATTCACTGCAAATGTTAACATCTCAAGATTTGTGTGCATCACTCCTCAACTCGCAGGCGAGTTTACTGACCCACTTCTGGGCCTATGCAGGTTGAAAGGAATGTTCTGAAGATAATAAGAGAGCAACCTCAAAACCTGGAGACACTGAGAGCTGTAGCATGCAGGGGTCGATGACTAAGCAAGCAGTATTGCCCAGTCCTTTACAAGAACAGTTGACAATTTCACCCTGTACTGCAGCAGCCTACTCAATATCTTCAAAGGGAACTTCCCAAACTGCTTAAAACCTGGGTTAGGGCAAAAGAAAACTGTAAGTCAGACAGTTTATAAAACTATCACGAAAGCACATTTCACCTGGCTTTCTCAATCCCAAACAAAAGCCTAACACAGCGTAGCGCAAAGTATTTCTAACCTCCCATTCCCCTGCAATATGTGAATTCCAGGGAAGAAGAGCAAGCACAGGGACAAGCCCACAGTGCAGCGTCCAAAATTTTGCTCGCCCTCTGGATTTTTGTTTATAATTTAAAAGAATTACAGTCCCACCATCCTAACCAGTAAGTAAAAGGAGGTCTCTCTGCTGGCAGATTTTCAGAGTATCTATATGGCTGAGCAACAGTTACTAGTTTGGGGGACAAATGACACAAGCAATGTTCACGTTTTACTTTCTTTAAAATGTCTGCAAACTCGGCTTTAGAAGTCAACGTTCCTGATCTTAAACATTCAGAAGTAAAAGCAGAGTAGTGCAAGAAAGGGGTAGCCTAAGGTTAATTCAGCTCTGAAATGCGGAACAGATTCAGTGCTCAAGAAAACACTGAACATTCTGTGGCTTTAAGTGATACGCTTAAGAAGAGGAAATGTATCTGTAAATAAGCAAGAGCATTAATAATTGTCTTAGAATGCTGGCACTGAAACTTAAACAGCCTCTCTTCACTCCTTAGTTATTTACTAATAGGATTTCATACAAATGCCTACTGAAGTAGTTCCAAGTGTGATGAATACGTCTCCAAAAAGTGAGGAAGGCGTGGATGAAATTCTTTCAAGTACAGTAATTTGTTTTTTAAAAAAACCAACAGATTAATGAGAAATAAAGGGGATGATTTTTAACTGAATGAGGGCCAATTATGAATGACAAATACAGAAATGCAGCAACTCAAAAATAGTTCTTGCTGCCATACGTTAGAAGGGCATTAAATATCTAGCACCAGGGTTGAGGATTAATAAAGGGGTGGGGTTAAACGTTCAGTCCACAACTCAGGCTTTTCCTGAAGAAAAACCAAAGATACAGCACCTACCCGGTTGTTGTCAAAAGATGCCTATTTTCAGTTTGAGAGATTCAGAACTGTGTGAACGGCCGTACAATTTTTTTCTTACGAGAAAGGAGGAGGAAATAGTTACCTGCCGTGATCTTCAGAAAGTCTTAGAAAGCGAGGCTCGGCGTACAGCGCAAGATAAGCGTAACCATGGTAAAGGCTCAAACCTTTGCCCATTAAATCCAGTGGAAGAGTCCAGTCACTTCAGGGTACGGTTGGGGACATTCCCTGCTGGTGGGGGTTTTTTGGTTTGAATTGCAAAACGAAATAAACAGAAAGCGACACAGATACTTCCCCGACAGTGAAAGGGACTGATTTCCTTTTTTCCTTCAGCTTTAAATAGACTGACAAATACAACAGAGCCTTACACGGACAGGCACCCAGTTATTTTCCCAGTAGTAACGGGCACTCAAGTTTTAGTATTGCTCATACACCTCCCGAAATCAGGGAATTCCTTACATCTCTCAAAACGCGATGAAGATGCAACAATTGATTTCGCCGCCAGTGTTTTGACTAAATACGGCTTTTAATCTTGGAAGAGTTTTCAGGCTGTACAGCAGCTACGTAAGATGAAATTCAGTTAAACCCATTCTGAATTAGTGTAAACACTTCCTACTGTATTGGATAATGAAGAAAATGATGGTATCCTTGAGGGTTATTTTTTAAAACAGTTTCTGTTGCTCACCCACTTTACCAAGCTCGCAACATTTCCCAGTGAAAGAGGTCACGGTTTCAGTTGTGAACTTCATAAATATCTGGAAAAGCCTTTCACTTTCTCTTCCTCGATAATAAACAATCCGCTACGTCTGCTCCTGAGTTTTCAAACTGTCAAGCCCTCTCTTTTTCTAGTGCCTCCTGCCTAAGCACATTTTTGATGACCCTCCTGGTTTACGTGCGCTCTAACGGAAGTGCCATCGGTCGCGTTGCCTTCGCCGAGTGGCTTTTGTCAGAGTGGGACTTTGACAGGCTTTGCCGGTTTAAAAAGCAGAGATTATGTCAAGTTTTCTTTGCACGCTCAGCGATGCCAAACCTGGAATGACTGCGGAATGTCTACATGTTTTTACGCCCGTCTTTAAGTAAGAATTGCAGGGATTTCAAAGTCAGACAGCTCCTTCCTTCCCTCCGACCCCGCCACCAGCAAACTGAAGCAGCTTTCTAAACCTCCCCATTCACCCATTTGCTTTCTGACTCCCAATTTTGCCCCTTCCACGCTGAGGATCCAGGACAGCATGGCATCGGCTCCTCTCCCGCATCCCCACTTCCAAGGCAGAGCTCCCAAGCGTTGGGCAATCTCGTCGGAACCGCAGGCAGCTCCGCGGCGAAGGGGCGGAGGGGAAGGAGCGCGCTATATTCTGAATTTTGAAGCAGAGGTGGCGTATCGGGCTGGGGGGAGGGGAACGCGGGACCAGATGCTAAAATCCTCACCGAAACTACAAACGCTGCTCTCTTTGACCGTAGGAAACTCTCCCCACCACCACCTTGATTTCATGCTCTATCACGTGCGGCATTTTCCCTTTTTTATGCCTCCCCCGCTCTCCCCCCGTAGCCCTAATAAAGTTTGCTTTAGTGATGGAGATCCCGAGGGCGCGTTTGAGGGAAGGAGCGACCCGGCAGCCCGGTGTCAGCGGGCGGCGAGAGCACCGCGGCGGCCGGGGCCGGACCGGGCCGGGGCCAACCGAGCCGAGCCGGGTGACCCTCCGCCCGGCAGCGCCGCTTCCCCCCACGCCCCCTCCCCGGCACCCTCCGCCCGGGGGTCCCCGTCCCGCAGGGGAAAGCGTGAGCCGTTACCTGAGCTGTCGCTTTTCCTTTTGCCGGACCTCTTCTCTGTTTCCACCGGGGACAGAGCCTGCCTGCCATAGTCCCCTGGAGCACACGCTGCCCCCGTGGGGGTGTTAGTGCCCAGGCTGGAAGAGTTTGAACACAGGACGGGGGGGCTGCTGCCCAGCTCCGGGGGTCCTCCTGAGTCGGGCTGAAGGCAGAGGCTGTGCCGGGCCGCGGCGGGAGGAGACGACATCTGAGGAATGTGCCAGTTCGTCTGCAAAGCCTGGTGCTGCTGTTGCTGGTGGTGGTGGTGGTGGTGATGGTGATGGTGGTGGTGCCCCCTATGATGCTGGCTGGCAAACATGCCCTCCTCATTGGGGTATCCCGCTATTATGCAAGAGGAAGAAGAAGAAGACAGATCAGGGTAGGACATGTGGTCAGATCTTCCATGCAGGGCAAGAGAAGACTGAGAGAAAGGGTGCAAGCTCTGCGCAGTGGCATGGGGGCTGCGCAGGCAGCCAAAGAGTGTGTGATCCATGGCATGCAAGTCTCAGGTTCCACGCAGGAGAGTTTAGGAAAGATCCAACTTCACCACCCTTTGTCAACTTTCACTGTAAACAGATCGGGGCTGGGATATTTTTTTCCAAAACGGCAACGACAGACTTTGCAGCAGGCAGCTGAGCTCAGATAATCCAGGTCTTTAGCCCTAGTGGCCAGTCTCCGCTGCGTAAACACTCGGACCTAGATGAGCCTTTCTCAGAGCTGCTCAGATGTCAAGAAGTGGGAGAGGTTGAAGCCAATAGAAGGTGGTCCCAGAGAACTGCTTGAAGGGGGAAACAGCTCCGAGAGGTTATAAATACAGTAGTGTGTAACGTGAGCTGGGGGCTGGCTTAGCAACACAGCACTGACCACATGCAAACTCCCTCCAAAACGCCAGCGCCGTCCCCGCGCCGAGCCGCTCCGTCAGCGGGCGGCCGCGCTGCGCGCCCGCGCCCCGGGCGCCCGAGGCAGCGGCGGGGGGGCCGGCTCCGCCGGGGGCCGGCTCCGCGGGGGCGCAGCCCGCCTCTCCCTGCCCCCGGGCGGGCCGCGGGGAGCGCGCCTCCCCTCCGCGGCGCCCGGCGGGGCTGCCCCGGGGCCGGCTAGGCCGCCCGCACCCCCCCTCCCCCCCCCCCCCACGCCTCCTCCGGGCGGATCGGCGGGGGGGAGGGGGGGAAAGGCGGGAGGCGGAGGTGCCCCCGCAGGGCCATCACCGCCCCGTCGGGGCCGCTCGGGGTGCCGCCACCCATCGGGAAGCGGGCAGGGGAGCGCAAGAAAGACGTGCAGCGAAACCCGCGGGGTTTGCTCTGGGGAAGCAGGCGGGGGTGCGGGGGCAGCCACCGCCCCCTTCTCCCGGGGGCTGGAGGGCGCTTGGCAGCGCCTCACCTGCGCGCCCAGGTGGGAGGGCGCCGCCGGCCGCCGCCTCCCTCCCCCCCTTCCGCACCGAGGAGCGCGGTGCGGCCGCGGGTGCGGGTCATTCACCCGCTCCGCCCGCACCCAGCGCCTCGGCCGAGGCGCAGCGCTGCCCCGGCTTCCCGCACGCTGACCCCCAGCACCGGGGGGCTGGTTCTGCAGCGAAACGACCGGCGCCCCCCGGGCCATCCAATCTGGCCGGAGAGACACGAGTTTCCCTTCTTGCCCCCTGCCCCGGCAGCACAAGAACTCGCGGGGGTTTTATTGCCCGCACCTTCACCTTCCTCGTTGCGGTCTTTTGGTGGCTGAGGAGGGACAACCCAGCGGGTCTGGGCTTGGCGCTGGTCGAAAACACTGTGCGTGTAGTGGAACTGACAGGAGCCACCAAGGCGGCTGTTAACCGGTTTGAGTTAGGGTAACGCGTTCATTGATCGCTGCCCGAAGAGGTGCCCACTGCGCGACCGTTCCGTTTCTCAGCCCTTCCTCCGCCTCCTCCTCCCCCCACATCAAAATTGAAGGGGAAAATTAAAAAAAGGGGGAAAAAAAAAAAGGAAAACCATTGCGCTCCTGCAATTTGTCTAAATGCTTGGGTCCATGTGCGAAAGATAAAATGAATTTCAAATGCTATTGGAAAAAATCAGGAATTGTATGAGATTTGCAAGAGCTAGTTTCTTAAACGGAAATTGAGTCCTATTTTGTGGGAAATTAGTTTTGCAGACTTTCTAAAAAAAAAAAAAAAAAATCTAAAACTTTTGTTCAGCAGCTGCTCCACTTTTCCCTGCAGTTTCAGGCTGAGCTGGAACCTGCAGCAGCCTTTCGACGGTAAGATTTTCCCCCCTTTTCTGACATCTAATGCTTTTTAAAAATTGTCTTTAGATTTAACTGTAACAATGCGGTCTTTAAAAGGAGAGTGGCGTCCAAAGCAGAAGTTGCTGCCTCTGTGCACTGTTCAAAACTTGATATTTCTTCAGAATAAAGGAAATATACAGTTACAACACTGATGAAATATTTTGTGCTTTTCATTGTGTTTATCGTTTCAATATGTGCTCTAATATTAAAAGAGAGGAGTACAAAGAAAACTCAGTGCCTGAACCCCTCTTGGGCCGGCTAACTCGCCGGGCTGCGAGCACAGGCTGGCGGTAGCCCTCAGGACCCGGAGTGCCCCGGAGCGCTGACTGCGGGGCACTGACCGGCGCGGCGCGCCCGCAGCGGCCCCGCCGGCCCTGGCCCGTCTCCCCGCCGGCGGCGGCCCGAGGGGCTGCGGAGGCGGGCGCAGGCGGCCCCAGGTGGGAGCGCGGGGAGCGGCCCCCCCCCCCCCCCTCCCCCGGCGGCCGCCCCGCTCCCCTCCGCCCCGCACCTCTCCCTTCCGCGGCTCTCCAACCTGCTGCTGTCAGTCCGCCCGCCCCGGCCGCGGGGGCGAGACGCCGCCGGGGGGGCCGGGGGGGGGCGGTGGGGGGGGCAGGAATGCCAGCACCCCTCCCGCAAGGGTCGCAGCCGCCGAAGGCCTGACACCGCCGCAGCTGCGAGGGGGCCGGGGAAGTCCCAAAGCCCAGCCAGTGTCAAAATGCCCATTTTTTTTTTAATTCTAGGGGATGGCCGCACCGGATTTCTCGCACGGGCTAGAAAAAGTGAAGTAAGCGCAGCACAATGAAGAAAGTGAGAGGGTGCGAGGGGGAGGGAGAAAGATTAAGTTTCCAAGAGAAACAAGAGACGGAGCCAAATAGAGCTTTTGCTTTTTTTTTTTTTTTTTTTTTTTAGGGAGAGGTAGGAGAGGCTCCAAAAGGTGAAGAAGAAAAAAAAAAAAAAAAAAGGCGGCAATAGCAAAGCTGCAGTGGCACGGCGAAGGGTTTGCCATTAGCTTCGTGATCAGATCTGGGCATTGGCGGGTGTGCTTCCTTGGGCTCCTCGGTCCCCCGAGAAGGGCACAAGTCCTACAGCAAGTGTTCTCAGCACTTCTTTAATAAGAGGTTTGAAGCCCGCAAGAACTGGAAATGCAAATCTCTGCAGAGCTTTATGCTTTCATTTTAAACTACCTAAGGAGAATGCAAATATAGGCAACCAATGGTGAGGCAAATAAACAGCTTCAAACGCTTACTGAAACGATTCGAAACGTTTCTGTGTGGAGTTATCAAATAACTATGGCTACACGATACCATCCTTTGTGAAAAATTATGACTTCTCAGTCAAAGAAAGCTTCAGTGCAAAGCTTCTCAGCAAAACGATTGCTGAAGAAAGCGTAAGCAGTTATTACCTCTCAATGACTGAATTCATGTTCGTATCGTATCTTTTCAGAATGTGCGTTTGACCTACATGTGGTACAAAAGCATAACTTAAATCATTGCCAGCAAGTTTGCCCAAAGCTTATAACATCAAGTGAAAAAATAGAATGTTTTAAATATATGAAAACAGTAAACCGTTTAACTCATACAAACATCTGGAGCCAACACAGTTTGGAACATCATTTATATTTTCATGGATGGGCTAATATTTGCGTTCGCTTTGTGCTTTTCAGTTTTGGGGGTGGTTTTGGTTTTTGTTTTTTTTTTTTAAACTTACGATTTATGGGGAAAGAGATCATATAAAATTGATCTGAACGCACCAGCGTACTATTCCTCCTCTCCCGCACTTTTGTAGTCTTGCTCACTTTGTTACGTTGGAGGCTGAAAGCACCTTCTTCCTGAATATTTGTCAGAATGTAAGTAGGATTCTTGAACGGTTCTTTCCAGCGTGCAGTTTGCATACTTGCAGTATGCATATTAGCGTAAAATCAGGCAGATAGTCATACTTGGGGACCACTGTTTGAGTGGTAGAAATTGTCATAACTTCGTTGAAGTCAGCAAAAAGATGGCAATTTATGACATTTAAGAATATTCTCCTTACTGTCAAAGACTGAGCTTACAAATATGAATTCAGTTTATTTTAGCAAAGATTTTATTGTACTCAAGAGCCTACCAAAGCAAGAGGACGAGGTTTTATTGTACTGTAATTATGATCAGTTCGTATTTTTCCATGGCAATTTGGTGAAGGCAAGCATCATTATTTAACCTTAGAGTCAATCCAGATTCACAACAGATGTATGTTTATTTTCAGTCTTTTCTTTTTTTCCCTAAATTTTGCCTGTTTTAACTCCCACGGAAGCAATATAATGCATTTCTCATGATACCTGTGCTGCAATGGGAACCTACAGATACAAGCAGTAATAAAGCCTGAGGATTATGCATCATTTCAGAGATGCTTGAATGCGTTAACTGAAAATCCTTGCACAGAAAATGAGTAATTTGTTGACTGACTTGTCAAAAATACTGAATCCCTGACTAGTTAAGAACGACAATAATCGCATTCACCATTTGTAAACCTACTGAGTACCAGTATCTTCACTCTACTTCGCCATAAAAGCAATTTTTGTGTGAGAAATTACACTACCACAACACGTACCACATAGCTTTAACTTTGCATTTCTGTGGTGTACTTCCATTTCACTCTTTTTAACGTTTACATGTGCCATGGTTTAGCACTTATCTGCTACAATTTTTGCTTTAAAGTCTACATCATATCTATAAAAACTTTAAGCCTGAATCCATATTTTGAGCTACTTCTTCTGTATACATATGGATTCTGTTCTAATTTTCATGATCTCCAAGTATTACAAATTTTAAAGCTATGCCAGCAATTTAGTATATTACATAAAAGTTGTGCTGAAATATGGGGCCCTCACTGAAAATGATTTACAAGTTTGCATTACATCATTAAAAGTTATTTGAATTGCCAGCCCACTCTAACCAGTAAAATATCTTTTGCTTCCTATTTAATTTAAATAAACTGATGAAATATTAAAATAGTTAATGTACTTGAGGCTTCACACCTGAACTATGATGTCTCAGGAATGCTTTTAGAGTTTAAGCTATACGGAACTTGCATTCCACAATAGATACTCAAAAGCCCCAGAACAAGCTCTTTTCAAAACTTTGATGTGTGTTTCTCTCAAATACATAATTTATTTGCAAACTGAACTGTCTTGCACAATGCTATTTGTTTCCCAATCTGTATATGATACTGCAATTTAACAATTGTTTCATTCTTTCTAGTATTATCTACACTAAGCCCGCTGAACTAAAAAGCAGTTATCACAGTCCTTGAAGGATACTTTAATAGCTTGTATCTTTCATTTGTATTTAGAAATGGATTTAAAGTGCATGTGCAGGGAAGTCAGTGATGCCTGAAAAATATGTTTTCCATTTTGCTTTCTCCAGATCTTGACAGTTAGACACTACATTCCGTCCATTCTCCTATTAAAATTACTAATCACAAAGAAAAAAAAAAGGCTTGTATTTTTACGTATTATTAATTTTATTATTTGATACAATTTGCATTGTGGATTTTGATCTGTATATGCATTCGAAAGACAATTTACCAAAGCTCCCATCGAAAATACAGACACAGCTGTGCACGGAAGAAAGGCGAAGTGTATTTTCAGCCCTCTATGTTTTTAACACTGCTTACTTCGCGCTGTGCTGCACAGTTAGTATTTTGCTGATTATACTTTGAGTTTTAATCATCCAAAATAAAAAATACAGATGATTCATATATTTGTGCTTCAAATGTTTTATGCCAAGACTTAGACCCATTTACTGGGTAAATACGCATTATGCTTACATTACAAAGACCGAACTAGAGAAAAAAAGTACACCATTACCTGTAGTATTTATTGTCCCCTGGCTGACATTTCCAGGTCCTTTGCAGGACCAGCAGCAGGGGGCATATTCCATAATTCTGCCTCCATCAGGGGACATTAGGAGAGTGATAAGTCACTAATCTTCATCACCTCTTTTACACATTAATGAGTAAAATACTACTCACAGTGTGTATTCCTAGTCATTTCTAATTTTCCCTGCTCTGGAGTGAGTAAAAGACACATAGGTATATATCTGTGCACCAAGAATAACTAGCTACAAAATATCTGGGGTTTAGTAGCTGCTGGGATTATGTCACTTACTTTGCAGGTGTGTTTGCTTATGATTTATAGCGTGATGAGCTCTAGACTTGGAGCAGCAACCCCTAACTAGCTAGTATTCGGAACAGAAAGAGATGCCCTGTCCTGAAGCACTCAGGCTCTATTCATTTCACTGGTTTCACGTGGGAGTACTCCTGTGTTTTACAGAGCCGTTTGCGTTCATGGGGATTCACTTGACTACAAGCATTTGCAGGATTGGAACCTTAATTAATAATAGCTGTAGAAAACAAAGAGCTAAAAATTGCATGTCCTTTTTTATATGCATAGCTGCATCATGATCCTCAAAGCCTAATGTCAGATAATGTGAACAACAGATACTGGATAGGAGAAATCAAATCCCAAGTAACAATTGTTTGAAATTATAATTTTAGATTAAACCAGGTTTTTTTAAGCATTGTTAGGCATAATGGCTCGTGAAAGAATGGGAGTGGAAGCAAGCTAGAATTCCCTAAAAAATACAGGCCAACAGCTTCATTTGCAGAGACATCACCAAAACGTATTCCTTTCAAAGATTCTGAAATTTAAAAAAAAAAAAAAAAAAGGCAAGTTCTTAAGCATCTTAAAGAAAGGTCCAAATGGCATACCTTAAGAAGACTGACACTTTCCAAAACCACACATTTGCATAAGCTGATTCTTTGTTTTACCTTCCCAAAACAGAATGTAGCTTTGTCGATGAGGTGTGAATATATTATATTATTTCTTGAAATCAACCTTTCCAAGATATTTGTATTTGTCATGCATTATCGTGCATCACACTTGCATGTCCTTTGATGTAATGCAGATAGGTCTCAGAGTGGGTTCGATAAAGTGCTCCACTAAAGGACAGTCTTTGAGGTGGCTTCAGACCATCTAAGTATACATAGTGGGCTTGGGCATGCTGGATCACTCTCAGGAGCCACCTTCCTCTCATCATTGATGCTCGTCTCATAGATTTCACTTAGATTAGAAGCCCACAATAAAAGTGCAAAGCCCATTTATTCCTACCCTTTCTTTTCCTAACGGAAAGTACCTAGCCCCACGGGCTTGGTGAAGCTCACGTGTAACAGCAAAGAAGAGGTATATTATTTGGCATACTTTTCAGCTGACTGAGACAGAAATGCAAAATACATACACTCTGGGTTTGTGCAATTCCCTCATAGACATTTTGTCCATGAACACATTTGTGCGTTTGAGCTGTAGAATGCATCACTTAGGGATTTAGATTTTATTTAATAATCCAAGTATATTTCAATACAAGATGGTAAACTAAAAATATTTTCCATGTAACTGTTTCAAAACGCCATGTGCAAGAGAACACAACAAAATGGAATTAACTCATAACATATGCAACTCTTATTTGTGCAAGAGCAGTATATGCCCCTAAATCCAGACTGCAGCATCTGGAGGCATAGCATGTCTCTAATGGAAGAGAAAGGCACAAGACATGTCAGCTTCTTGGCTAAGTTACACGGAAAGCCATGCCTTTTCCTTCGTGATACCCAATGCAACTCTGATTAAAACTAATAAAGCAGACACTGTCCAGGTAAACTGCCTTGGAAGCACTTTGGATTTTTCATCTCATTAGCTGCAGGCACTCAGATTAAACAGAGATGGATATTTACAATATATAAAAAAAATTTCTTATCTAAAGCTCTTTCATTTGCAACGATCAAGTTTGAATGAAAACTAATATCCCATGGTATGAATCATGCATCCACAGTGCATCCAAACATACAAATTCCCATTTGTAGAAACAATTTTTGCTGTCACCAACATATCTGTAGTGCCTCTTTCTTATTATTACTTTCTACCTCTAGCAGTATTAGAGAATAATGTATTCTTCATATACTTTTACTACTGTAGAGAGTCTGAAAAAGTTTTAGTGAATCAGTTCACCCTTTAAATGTTTTACAACATGAACTGTCTTTGGACTTGACCTTGAGAAGTGCTGAGTCTTTTCTTTTCCCCATCGACCTCGCAGGATCGGCTTCATTGTTAGACTGTAATAGCAATTAAAAAAAGCGCAGCTAGACATAAATACTGTTCCTTGTGGTCAGTGAAACAAAACCCCAGCACTAAAAATTGCATTGTGAAACAAATGCGTGAAAGAGACATGGTGGATAAAATATTTTACTAATGCATTTCCAAATTTTTATTGCACTAAGATCAATAAATGATCTGCTACAGAAGTTGGGACATCTACTTTTAAATTTTCTTTAATTCATTTTTATCAGTTAATCTTCTCTCTTACACTGATAGTAAGCAAGGGAGAAAGTATGCCTGTCTATTATAGCTATTCTTATTTGCAGAAAATGCAAGTAGAAGCCGAGAAACTGCATTGCTACAAAGTTTTGTTTACTAAACTTCCAAAATCCTATCATGAACAACATACTGGATGTATAAATACACACATGCATACACTAAAAGAGGGTGTTCAACCATGCAAAAATACGAGCATACCTCCAGGCTCAAACCCTTAATGTACAATTAAAACAAATTAGATTAGTCCCTGTTTTCTTTTAATAACAGGGAGGGTTCTTAGATGCATTATACAAAAACAGAAAGCCTCGCATTAAAGCAAATGAGGTAGCAGAAAAAGCTCTTTGCACATCTACCAGACAAAGTTCTGACTTTGCTTTCTAGCTGAGGAAAATGATTGAGAATGTATCTAATCTAACACACCCTATAAAACTGTACAGTAGTCCCTGGTACAACAGCGAGCCGTATGGAAGGAAAGGTCACATCCCAGAGCAAAATTCCAAGATCTCAGCCTGTGATCCAAAACTGCCTGCTTCATTTCTAAATTGTGAAGCTCTGTACCCATTTTGGAAAGTAGGTAGGTAGTCTTCCCTTAAACATGTACAGCAATTTCATTATGTATGACCCCCTGAAGCTGTGGTAACGAGGCTTTTTTTAAAATATACCTTGACTTGATGATGAGAATATTTTGCTCTAAAAATAAGTCACATATTTAATTTCTAATGTGGCAGGCATGGCACGCATCCAGGGGTATATGCAGTGTTTACCCTGTACAATTTGTTAGTCAATCAAACTTTCCCAAATAAAGTCCCATAAATATGAACATACATTGCTTTTTTGTTTTCTTCTTTTTTTCTTTTTGTTTTTTTAAAGTTTCCTTTATTGGTATTATAATAGTATGACCCAAATATAAGGAAATAACCATATCGTATTAAACACAGGAATACGCTTTCACAGTCGTTTATTGTGCATAGCTAGTAAACATTTCCTGGCAAACAATTTAGAGAGTCCATAAATTCCATCCTAACGCTACTTCCGTAGCTAGATGCAATGCACCATACACGAGGGTATTAGCTCAGTCTCTCTCATCCGGAATGGGTGGATTGGAATTGAAAAATCCCCACCCCCCCATTATAGCACCATATGTCTCGAAAGTCTATCCTCTCTCAGGGCAAACGGCTCCTCTCAGATCCGCCTGATGGATCACGACTAAAACGCTGCTGTCCCTCGCTATTTAATCCAACAGCATTTCTGAAGTAGCTATCAGGAGAGCACACCGAGCCAAGCATCCCTCGGGCGTTAGTGGCAGTTCCCCCACGCAGAGAATATCAGGGATATGGAATAGCAAATGGAAAATCTACCACACCGTGCCAATTTGTATGGAAAATATGATCCTCAAGCTAAGGGTAGGGAAAAGAAGAAAACCTCTCGCTCCAGAAGTGCTCATGATTCCCCCGTTCCTTATGTAACCAGTTAACCAGTGTTAACTTTACAGCATCTTCAGAGGTCCTGAGACTGTAAGGATTTCAAACAATTTTCTCTAGATACCTTATTTAGGTGTTCATAGGCTGAGTGATTATTAGGGCAACAATTTACTCATAAATACTTGGGGTGTGTTCGATTTCTGCTCAACCTTTTTCCATTCTCTTTCTGTGTATGTGTGAATCTATACTGGAGGTAAGGGGGGAAAATCCTTTAAATGACCCTCAAACCCTTGGTGTTTGAAAGAATTTGTATGAGATTATCATGTTAAGGTAAAGTTCATATTGTTAGTAGGAGAGGCTAAGATGACATATTTCCACCAGTTTATGTCCTTATTACAGGTATACATTAATATCGTTCCTGTTACAGCTATTATTTCCAGATTATTTTGGATTGAAAACAAAAACTTAGCAAAAGTCTGGACTGGTTCCAAAGACCATCTTGAAAGCTCAAAGGGGTTCAGTCACCATGTCAATGTTCTGCTTTACGATCTTTAATTTTACAGGGTATAATATTAAAACCTTTCTTCTATACCCCTTGAATCAGAGTTTTCAAAAGGGTTGTATGATAACAAAGATAACTAAGGGCAGAAAGATTTTATTTCACTGGTGGTGAAAGTCTGGTTTTTAACTCCTTGCTTTAAGAATTCTCTTTCATTTATTTATATCAAATGGAACCACTATTAAAAAAATAGTCCTCCTCTTAGTTACTGGCATCATTATATATATTTGATAATCCATGTATATTATCATAGTCTTTCATCAAATGTGCTTTTCTTTGGAAAATTATCACAGGAACAGCAATGTCTTTGGATTAGTAAGTGCAATGAATTGTTGCACCGTTTGAAACTAATTAAAATGACCAGGATATCGCGGCTCTAGAATTTTGGATTTTTTTTTCTGTGTTGTCCTTTGCCCCCTGCTCAAAGACCTTTCAGAAGCATCCCTCATTTTCTGGATACTCATCTTTACAACCACCCTGTACTTCCTTCTAGTACCTCTAAGGCATCGAGCTCAGCCACGAGGCAGTCCTTCAGCAGTACTCTGAAGAGAAGTAGCTTGTGGTCTGCAATTTGCTCAACTTATTGTCTGATGATAAAGCCCCTAATTCCTTTCCTGGACCAGGACCGCCGCCAGCTTCCTTTCATTGTGCACATGGGCAAACAGAGCAAGAAGAAAGATAACGCCCCGCTTGTTCAGCACAACTCCAGCAATCATTTTCTTTTTTATGTTTCCAGTGAATCTGATTGCTGGCAAAACCTGCCAGAAAAGGACAAGTCTGATCAGAAAGAGCATGAACAGAGAAAGTCCAGTTACCCAGATACATAGCCTCAAGGACTAGTTTGTACTGGTGATAGGGTATATCAGTCACTGTGCCCAGTCAACCTTGGCCTCTCCCAAATCAAACAAGTGTTCTTGCTCAGGTGAACGTCCCCCAAGAACCATTTTGCTGTGAATACTTGTCTGCTTGGCACAATATGCTACTTTTTCCTATTTAGCATTACGCATATGCATGGTTATATGGATTTTTTTCCTGACTCTCCTCATGGTGCAGAATACCAACAACAAATTCAATTCATGTGTTTTATGTACATTAAATAGTAGGAAATACATCTGTGTAGAAAACGTAGCTAGTTCCTGTGCTTGCAGAGTCTCTCTGGATTTATTGTATTGAAGCCAAATCTATTGTTAATCCATTTAATACTGATTGTATTCCTCAAATATGTTTGGTGTTTCCTTTCTGAACTGTTACATACTTCAATATTGTACATTCATAAGATACGGGCATAAAATCACTAAAACCAGGTAATACATTGTCTTCTTGCCGATAAAATGCTTAAGACCTCACTAATTAATTTTACATGGTGACCAGTTGAATTATCAGTAATATTTTAATAGGATCACTACAGAGATCTTTGCCCTTTTGTGTCAGGTGCTGTGCACTGAATGGGTGAGCTTTTCATCTAGATATGAAAGATAAAGGGTAAAAGAAATTAAACCAGATCATTATAAGGCAACTATACCTAAAACTAGAAATGTATACCACAGGCACTCGGTTCAGGTCTGTCGTTAAGAACAGTTTGCTTGCAACACAAATACAAATGCAGTATTCCTCTTTAAAAATGTTTCTAGGTAATCATGTAGCAAAAAATAGGAGATGTATTCCCTGAAAGCACTCTTATTTAATACCGTTTTTAATAGGTTTCACCCTCTTAAAGAATGGGATTAAATCAGGGTGAGGTAATTGGGAGTTATGGTCCAGTTAGTGAACTTTACCATTAGGCTTGTGGCAAGTTAAATCATTATAATATGGAACAGTGTTTTGTGAAGAAAACTGCTGGAAGTCTAAAAGTTTGAGTGCTACTGACTTCAAAGAGGCTGGAATTTCAGACCCGATTTCCAGAATTTTATAATTTGTTAGAACTGTAGCTGCATTTTCGGTGTGTTATGTGTTTCTGCTCAAAGCATCGAAGTGGGCAATCTGCATATGATACTGTAAATAAACAGAGGCTATAAGAGAACACTATGAATACAGGTTCACACTTTACTGCTACCAAAAAAACCCAAACGGCTTCTGTAATTTAGATCTTTCGCACCTCTCAGTAACTGTGTCAATATTTTTAAAACCACGCTCTATTATGAAGCAATAATTCAAATTGTAGTTGTATCAGACTGACATTTTATATCTCACTTTTTATGCCTCATTTGAAAGATTCTCATTGCTGTCAAATTTAAATAATAATTTTAAAAGTCTGTATTTCTTCCGTACAGGTAATGAAATATCTTAACATGGAAAAAATGCTTACAGGGTATGGAATAATATTTACATGAGCTGGACACCTCAGAGTGTCCATAACAAAACATCAGCTACATTAAACAAACCAAAAATGACAATTTTCCTAACTGCATCCAACACGGAGGAATTCTCTACTAGACTTTGGTGTGACGAAGGAATCAGAGAATTACAAATTAATTGTCTATGGGCACATAGCTACAGCTTGATTATATTTATTATGAGTGAATGAATTAAAATCCAATGTTTATATTTGGTGATAGAATACAGTCAGCTTTTACAAAGTTGACAGTGAGTGTGAACCACTTATTTGGAGAAAGTATTAAAGGAAAAAAATAGATTGACAACTTCAATCTGATAAAACTTGCTGTAAAATGTCACAATCAAGATAAAACCACCTACAGTTTTATTCTAAATAGTAAAATTACTTTGTGTCTGAAGGCAGCTACTAAAAAAAACAAAACCAAAGGGAGGAGCAGGGGAAAGTGTAGGAATTAATTTACATTAGAAGCTGGAAATCACACAGCATTGATAAAGAAAGCCAAAGGTCACAAAGAGAAAACAGAGATAAGGACAATATTAAGACATTTTGAAATTATATTATGAACAAAAAATTCTAACGATTGCCTTGCTCCATTATTAAATGGAAATTAGTAGGACTTTTTGTAATATTTCAAAAAGGGATCCTCAAATACCTTTCTTCTGTATTTTGGGAAAAAGTCAAGTGATGTATTCATATCAGATGATTATGATGAAGCTCTAATTCAGTGGTAGCACAGGAGAACGTTAAATCGCAGCTAATAAAACTAGACATTTTTAAAATCAGTAGACCTGAATAATTTGCATGGAGGTATTTTAATACATTTGGCAGAGAACCTGTCTGCACGGTTAGTGAGGATTTTTAGTATGTCTTGGAGAACTAGGGAGGTTCAAGAGAACTATGCAAAGTTATTTTGTCAATAGTTAAAAAGCAGCAATGTGATGACTTAAATGTCTATAGGTGTTTCAGCCTCACATTGATCTCACACAAAATAAGGAATAGCTTCTAGGAATTTTAGTTCATTTTAATCAAAGCCGTGAGAACAGAAATTTATGGAAAATTATCTTGCCAAAGCTAGCTAGATATCGTTTAATAAGAGTATGTATTTGGTAGGATAAAGATAATTTTAGTAGTACTAAATATGCAGAGGAATATTGGAAGGGTTTAGTTGTTAATCATAATATTTTGATGAAGAAAAAATTTATTAGAATCAATATTTTACCTATTAAATAGAGTCAAATCTCAGTCTCAAGCATGTACTTAGTGGGGAAAAATAATCTGGAGTGTTTATTTTAACAGTGACCCACAAATGCATAGCCCTGTGATATTTTTTTTTATCTGTGACTTTTATCAGTGATAAGAAAACATATTTAGAAAGTTTGCATTTGAAACTATTGGAAGATTAGTAAATAAAGCTATAGCCAAGTCACTGTGGAACCCAGATCGCTCAGAAAAATGGCCACAGTTAAACAAACTGCATATTTCAGTCCAGACAAACATAAGACACTGCTCAAATAACAAAGACTGTATGTCGCTGCTACAAGGTAGGGACCCTGCCCGCAGGCTGAAGTCAGTCTGAAAAAGTCTTTAGAGCAGATTATCAGGTGGGAAGAGCTGTGAGTACAGGCGGGTAGACACGTCTCTGATACAACCCATGGGCACATCACCAAAGAAATACACAATATGGTTGTGTTTCCTCTGTCCTTGGCACGGATGCAACCAGTTCTGGAAATACTGTGTCCACAATTCAAGAGAGATTGTTGAAAAATTGGAAAAGGTTCAGAGGAAAATAACAAGAATGATGAAAGGAGTGGAAAACATTCCTTGTAATGAAAGACTCAAGGAGCTCAATCTATTTAGGTTATCAGAGAGACCTTTAAAAGGCTACTTGATCACAGCTTATAAATAACTATGTGAGAAACAGAAATTTGATAACACTAAAGTTTTCAGTTCGGTGACAAAGGTATAACAGAAGCCAGTGGTAAGAAGATGTAGTTGGAGAAACAATGGAAGGTTTAAATCAAGATTGAATGCTTTTCTTCATTAAAATCACACACACAGAGACACACACACAAAAAAAAGAGTAATTCAGAAAAGTTCTGGTGCCCCTTACGCAGGGGGGGCAGACTGAGTAGATGACCATAATAGCCTTTTAGTTTTATAGGCCATGAATCTACGGCTTCAATTGCAGGCTTCTCTGCTTCGTATTTTCTTACGCCACCACTGGGCAGATCCAACCAGTGCAAAGTTAATCGGAACCAGGTGGAGCCTGTATTTTGCAGCACAAGGGAGCGTCCCCCTGAAGCTACATTGGATAAGACTAGGATTTGGCTGGACCGAAGGAATTAATACAGTACAAAGAGCGCGTGTCTATCATATTGGCACCTATCCTTTTTAATTATTGCAAAATGAATTGATATTTGAGCGAGTATGAAACACTGTCTTGAGGGTTGAAATACAATAAACTTCATGGCAAAGTGTTTTTAACCCACACACACCTTATCGGCTCCCGAGGAATAAAAGGAAATAGAAAATTACGCACAGACACACAGAGCGCTGTTTAAGCGAGGCAAAGTACAGGAGAGAGAGCTAACTCGTTTCACCTGATTTTTGTGCACTTGAGAGTAGCATAGGTCCGAAAACCTTTCTTTGACCACAAAAGTTTCTGAATTTACATTGTTGTTAGGAGAGACTGCAGGAGGAGGTGGAGCAGCAAAGAGAAATGCTAACGGAAAAAACACGTATAAACAACATACCATATGTAGGACACTCACCATATGCCAGCCTCACTTTTTTCCTTTCTCTCCAATGTGGTCCAATAATTCCAGTCATCTAGAGGGTCATTCACACTGTCTACTTCAGGCATCTGATTTAGGTGCTTTGAATTGCAGCTGCCCCCCCTTGCCTACAGCCCCCCGGCACCTCTGTCTCTCTGCCAGCTAGGCAGGGAAATACAGACGCCTAGGTTTAGTTCTTAAAACTCTGCCTAGGTTAGATATTTAAGTTAGCCTAAAGCTGTTGCATAAATACCACTCTTTCCTATTAAATCTAAAAATAAAATAAAATAAAAAATTATTGCTATGGAAAAAATTAGTTGTTTAAATTACAGGGATATAAAAGTGCAGGAAAGTTTACAAATTCAAGGCCAGCTCCTTAGCTGGTACAGTTCATATACTGGCACTCAAATAAACAGACTGATTCCCATTTGCCCCGGCAAAAGTACAGCCTTCAAGTCGATTTTACAAACCAAGTCAACCACCTGACTCTGCTGGGTAAAGCATACACGTTTTCATAAATTAGAGAAAAGAACATTTTACAATGTAAATCCGTTAAGAAAAAGCCTCGGGGGGGGGGGGGGGGGGAACCTAAAAAGAACAAGTTGTGTAGGAAATGGCAGCTACTGCAGTCTGCAGAAAGTACTTCTCTAATAAAAGCCGAGAAAACGTGATGAGAGAACAGCATCAGGCTCAATAACGATTGAAAATAATGTCTTTTTTTTGAGGAACTCTCTTACTTCCCTTCCTAAATAAATTGTCATTTTATTTTAAAAACTCTTTAAATGCCTTGCTCCCTCATGTTAGCTAATAGCTTTACTACATACTTCATTTCTATCGTGTGGTGCTGCGGCACGCTGAAGTAAGCAAGGCGTGCAGATCTCAGCTCAGTACAAAGCTAGACTTTTCCCAACAGCAGAAAGGCAACTTTGCGCAAATATTGCCGAAAGACAGTGAAGAGAGAAGAGGAAATTCTGCGTCTTTAATGCTAATATATATAAAAATGCTTCGTATACTCCTGGAACCCTTCTGTTACACTGTCTCAAACTCTAGGGACATACTGTATGAGGCAGTTATGCACCATTTAAATGTGAAAAATGCACACTTTACTTGGAAAGAGATGTGTGATGTGAAGTGTTTTTAAGAATAATTGAATGATTTTGTGATTCATTAAATGCTTTTTCCTCAGCAAGCATGTAATGGCTTTTCCACGAAGCACCCAAAGGGTGAAAAGTCAAACAGAAGGACTGGAGCGTCCTTAGGAAGAGGATCATTTAAAGTGCTTTTTGTTTTATTTCTTATCTCTTTTTTCATTCCAAGAGGAACAGAACAAAGTTGGCGGGGGGGTGGGGGGGTGGGGGGGTGTGGGGGGGTGGGGGGAAGTGAGTAACTGCATGTAGGAAATTAAAAAGATTGAATGCTGGGGACAAAAGGATATGTGGCAGTTGTCTAATCTTCGGTTTAAGAGGAAATAGAGAAAATTGTGGCACCTAAGGTTTATTGAATATGGCTTCACGTACATATCCCTGCTGAGACCATGGGACCAGTTCTTTTATGGGAGAGGAAAAAAAAAGAGCTGTTTTCATATACCCAATATATCTTTAAGCCAAAGTGTAAATCTTCAGTTTCTTTCCTTTTTCTTAAAAAAAAATAAAAAAAAGAAATCTAGGGAAACAATACACACCTTGACTCCTGCAAAAAAGATCTCTGGCAAAATCACAAGACGCCTGCTTAAGTAATACCCAAAAGGTAACTCCATGCATTCCACTGGCCAGAAATAATTCACAGCACGATGAATCCACAAGAAAGTCAATAGCATATTATAACGCTCTTAGGGGAGCTGTAGCTGTAAGAGCAATGTGAGGCAATGCCTTAGCATGAGCGATCACTTTATATATGTGCTGTATACATGAGCATGAATTATATTACAACATTTGACACGCTATGGCTTTTGATCTGCTGTGACTTATGACCTCTGTCCTATTGTGACCTTCATGCCTAAACCTGTAGGGAATAGTTCAAACAATAGGACATACACTATAGATGACACTTAGATAGGATAAAAGTGTATCAGGAATATAAACACTCATGCTCAGGGCAATAGCTACCCAAAAACTGCCAAAGATTAGGAAGATACTTCCCCTGGGATACGATATTATGAATTTTTTTGCATCTTCCTCTGAGGCATCTGGAGCCAAGGATAGATGGAGCATTGGTCTGATTAGGTATGGCAGTTCTAATATTTCTGTGAACATATGCTAGTGTGGAAAAATACAGCTTATATGGTTAATAGAAAGTTCTGCATAGACAGGAAAGAATCTTTGACCAGCGATAAAATCCTTGTGAGCTTTCAGCTGAAAAGCCATTTGAACTTTGTGTAGATTCTGTTTCCACCCAGATCAACTGAGATTTCCAGCTGATTTCAGTGGCAGCAGAAGGAAAATGGCAAAGAAGCCCCACATACTCTCTTGTATGGGGGAGCACTCAGACCCCACAAGCAAATACATTTTTATTCTTAATTAAAAAAAAAGAAATCGCTGTAGATCTGGGGTCTTATGAGATTTTCCAGATAGCCAGGCTTGACACTTACTTCCCTCCACAGGAGGGAGAATTTGAAGATAGTCTTTTACAGCTCATCTTTATCAGCCTCTGCTGCTGCTCTATTTTTCAACAGCTTCTATTTGGTTAGCCTGTTCCAGCAGCTTCCAGCTGCAATCTTGGACTCCAAAGACAGGCTTCCTGCTCATCAGCTACCTGGCTCCACAGAAGAGTCCAGGGACCAGGCATTCAAATGCAATTAAATTGCTCTCCAAAAGAAAGCTGGAGAGCAAGAAGTAGTGTTGGCATGCTGCAGAAAAGCAGGAAGACAAAGAATCAACTGACAGTCTATATAGCATGAGACTGGAGTCTTTGGCTAAAATGTGGAATTATACTGCATCGTGGAAAAAAGTATGCACAAAAAAAGTATGCACAAAAAAAGCAGCCATGGAATGAAGGTATCCATAAGGCCTTGGCTGGAAAATTTTTCAACAGCTAGATATAGACACATTAGTAAAAGTTTGATCATAAATCATACTTTTACTATTATTGTCGTAACCTTAAGACCTGAAACTTACTATCTTTCATAAAACATAGAACCCATAGCTTGTCTGTGCCAGGTGTAAATGTCAATTTAGTTAACTAAGCTGATATAAAACCAAACAAACAGAAAACAGTTTCTTGGATAGACACTGAGTTTTGCTAAAACCAAATTTATTTTAGTACATTCCTCATTGAAAAGTTAAAGCAAAACAAGGCACTGAAACTGTAGCCAGACCTTGTATACCAGAATTTATATTTGTTTGAAAGAAATCTATTTAAAAATCAAGGAAATTTATTCTGATATGGCTAGGTCCTATCACCCCAGATAGCCAGATTTAGCCCTATGGGAACTCTGCTCTTGCATCACTCTGTGGAAAGGGCTGAAACCTGTGGGTTCAACAGGCAAAGTCTGCAGCTGCCACCTGCATCACTGCCCACTCAACTGGCTGTAGACTGGGAGGGAGTTCTGGAGAAGCACAAAGAATTTACACTGAAGAAAAAGCAGTGTAGGATAGATGGATAATGTATTAAGCAAGGTCTAGAGATTGGCAAACCGCCCTTTCTGGTGGAAAATTCATACATGCACAAGCTATTAGTACTATCTCCTTCATACAACAAAATGTATGAGCTCCAGCTCAAACAAGCCTCAGATGATACCTGCCATCTACACATGCCCTCATACACAGATATTTCTGATGTGCTGTTCTTGGTATGTTGGGGGTGTGATGTGAAATGATGTCTGAAAGTGAGACATTGCAAACAACAAGTTGGATGGAGTGGCTTTTGCTGTTGTCCTCTCATGATAACTGCTGTTATGGGGGGTAGATATAAAGTTTGCCATCTTCCCCTGTCTTAAATCTAGTGAAAGCAATCTTACAGAAGCTAGACAAATTGTAAATAAAGCTTGTTTGGAAATTTACTAAATTCTTCCTGAAATATTTTTGTTCTCAGAAGCAGAATTGGATGCTGTGCTGGCTAAATAATACAGCAGCATTAGTGGTGAAAAGATTTGGCATCCTGGACTGAGATACACGGATGTAACTTTAGCCATTTGTAGCCTAAATGACAATATGCAAAATCATGGTTGGAAGAAGCAGATACTTCCAAGCAGAGCTCATCTGACGTATTACAGATATCTACTTTATATAAGACTGAGCCATTCCCTAAGCTCCACTGACTCAATCTCCAAACAGCTCTTGGTAGCAGAGAGGCCAGTTAAGAGGCCAGTTCTCCCTACTCTGTTTGAGGAGTACTGCTGTCACCAAAATCCCCTGAAAAGACAACACTTCTCTCACTGCTACACTACCATAAAACAAATCTATAAATATGTGGACTGTCAATATGTCCTATTGATAATCTAGCTAAGGGTTTGAACTGTACTACTATCTAAATATATAAAAAAACATATGGGTTGTAAAATAATAGGTTGTCAGCAGTACATGCCAATCTATTTAGCATGAATTGAGACAGAGATGCATTACAGAAAGAAAGCTGACACCGGTGGAGTTTCTATTTCCCCTATGACACTGAGCACGAACTTTGCCTCCAGACCCTTTGTCTTCACACTTCTTTGACATTGTTCCTTTCCCTGTGTTCCTTTTGTCTCTCTGCTTGTCAAACTGTTCCTCAGACACCTGGGCTTTTTTCATAGATTTCTCATGCAGTGCTTTGGAACAATATATTTTTGATCTCACAGATGTATGAACTGAGACATCGTATTGAGTTTAAAGAAAAAAAAAAGTCAAGACTTAGTACATATTCAGAGCAGAATCAAATGTTATCTGTTTCCTAGAAAGTAGTTATTCTCTGCAAATAGAGATTTATTTTTTTTTCAGGACAAATCAGAAAAAAAAAAACCCTGAAAACCACAACTTATTCTAGTTGAATCAAAATATATTTTTTCTATTCCTCTTTCCCCATGTGATGCAATGCACACAGCATTCCATTGAAGCAAAGTAGTTTATTTTCATGGATATAAAAAAAAAGCTGAAGAAACAAGGGGTATGATTCACAAAACTGAAGGGAATCAAATGAAGGTAGTAGGTACCACCTCCAAAATGATCAGAGAGATGTAACTCTTCACACAAATGGAATGACAGAAGTTGGGGATGCTACAAGTTTGCCAAGGTCACCAGCTAAACTCATGTCAATAACCAGTGACTACTAAACATGAGACAACACTGCGGATGATAAAGTTCCTGAGCCACAAACTGTTGGAGGCAGAGTAGTTTGTGGAAAGACCAAATATGTGCTTGTTTGTTTGTGGGGTTTTTTCCTTCACTTCTCCCTTAGCATAACAATAAAATGTATATGTACTGAGTCTGGTCCACACTGAGTATAGCTGGCACTGAAGTAGAGACAACACTGCTGTAAGACTGAAGGCCTGGAAGGGCTCACTTTCTAAATACCCTGTCACTGCACACAGCAAACAATACTCTGGGACAGGTGCTGCACCCCAGTATGACAAGCCCCGCAGTGGTGTAGTCCACTGGAGAACACCAGCTCTGCAGGAGGCACCTCAGACCTAGGCTTTATTACCGTGGCTCAGAGCTGGTCAGGTTGGACTTGCGCTGTCTGCACAGCTATCCACTTGATCTTGGCCATGGCGTGATTCCCAATACCCATTTATGTAGGTTTGTGAATAATTTTGAATATTCCACCCCTTTTAATCATGGATTATAGGAAGTTGTTGATTTAGACATCTTGTTTTTCCTGGTCTCATTTATCTCTGAATGCTGATAATCCAAAACTTGTTACAACACTTTATAAGTAATTTTATATATGGGAGGAAGGGACCAACTCCTTTTCATGTAGGTATTTCTAAGAACAGTTGAGATGGTGGTTTATTTTTAAATTTTTTATTAAAAGCAGTTCATTTGTTTGACCAGCGTAGCTGATCCTAAGCTCACATCTAGGCAAAGAGCAGAGTGCCACAAGAACCACATTTTATGCTATGTATATGCTCACAAAATGGAGGAAGTGGAAGTGATGAATGAAGTGAGAAGCTTTTGGTATGATTCTTTTAGGTTTTAAGGGTAAAAAAATTGAGAATGAATCTCCTTGGAGAGGAAGGAAAGAGAATGGTACATCTAAAGGATGCAATCTATCATCCTAAACATTGGTAAGTGACATTTCCTTAGGCAGCTGATGGCTAAATATGTCTGGGTTTTTCAACTTGTGCTGGTAGAAGAAAGACGGAGTCTTATGCCCTCATTTTCAAAAAGGATATACACAATTTGGTGAACATAATTTGGTACACAAGCTACCGGTAGAGGTGTATTTAACATACTTAGCTACATAGCATTTTCCTGTGTGGATACTTTGGGAGGAAAGGAATTTGTTTGTTTTCATGTGTGTTTTTTATGGTTTTTATTTAAGATGCCTGCGATGTGTTAGAAAGCATCATGTGTGTAGAGGAACTGCAGCCCTTCCTGTAAATTCAACAAACTGGTATTTGCTGAAAGCAACCTCTGAATGATTTACCTTTTTCACAAAGAGAGGTGAAGAGTAGGCGAGGGGTGGGAAAACAGCAGATTTTTTAAATTATATTAACACTCACTACCTGCAAAACTATTTGTAGAGAGTTACCCAAATCTCCTGTGGGCATTTCAGCGTAAGTCCAATACAGAAATATACCAGAAAGGAATGACTAGTTGATTGGGCTACAGGCCAATCTCAGCTACAACTGTATGGTATCATAAAACACCTTGGCCCCTTCCACTAGAAGAAATAATCAAGTCTCCATCATACTGTATTCCTGAGGAATGTGGTTTTTCGAGATAATTTTCATTTTCTGAGTCACTGTTAATTTTCTTTGGGCCTATGTACAGTTCACATTCCTGTTACAAAGGGAAACACCTTAAGAAAGTACTGAGATAGTCAGAAAGCAATAGGAAAAGAATGCTAAAAGCAATTACTTCCTCCAAAAGACACCCGCCGTCACTTGGGTTTTTTAAAAATATGACTGGTTAGATTCAACCAGGAGGCTCAGGGAGCTAACCAACACTCTCCTTGGTTTCCTCCCCAGTGTGGAGCCAGGAGATCCCTAGACAAGCCCCGCCAGAAGCTTGCACCACTGCTCCACTATGTCCTCTTCAAGACTGCCCAACTGGGAATGAATATAGTGTCTTGTTACTAAAGTTATTGGTTTAAGACTCACCACCATTGACAAGTCAGTAAAAATCCCTCCCTGTGACTTATTCTAACTGCACAAATTTATCTGGAAAAAGACCTATATATTGCTGTATAAAGTTGTTTCAGCAATTATTTTAATTAAGTGATTAAGAATGGGCACAGTATTATCTTCCATATGTTATTATAATGCACAGTAGTAGTCCAATGCCTACAAAGATTTACATTTGTGTTGGAATAATATTCATGAATTGGGAATTAAAAATCTCACTTAAACGTGCCTTCACACAGTGGGCCAAATAAAGCAAAGTTGTTCAACAAGGGACTTCTGTGTTAGAGACCTTGAAAATAATGACTTAACAGTATGCTAACTTGTTGAAAAGAATCTCATCAGAGGGCTGTCCAGCTATGACATGTTATAGATTTACTTTGGACTGAGCCAATGGGCTGAAGTATGCCATCGAGATGAAGGAATACAACTTGAAAGATATATATGTCTGTTTTAAGTAGGAATGTTCATTCATTAGCTCACTGCTCCATTCACGAAGCCGTGCACAAACTGCTGCTGCGCAAATGAATGATTCAATACAGATGCCTTTAATACACCACATAGCAGTAAGTAAAGAGCAAGGTACTTGCCATCACGACTCTCCTGGTGAGACAAGGAAGCAATTTCTTCATGGCTGTGCTGGGAGGCAGAAGCCTTGAAATGAAAGAATACAGGCTATACTGGGCAAAGTATTCTTTAACCAAAAGCAACCTATGGATTAATATGCTCACAGTCCTCCCTCACATCTTCAATGTTACGAATTTATTCTGGGGAAGCAAGGGATAGAAAAGGTAAGTCGGTTTGAGGTCCAGGCTGAGCAAAACTCTCCAGAACAGCAGCTCCAGGGGCCACTGAAATAATATACAAGCTTTCACAGTGCAAAGCATGCTAAAGTGGGTCATACAGTTTATTTCCAGATGTTCCCACCCTCAGAGTATTTTCTAATGATATTGATGAAATCCTTAAAGACTTTCTGTATAGGGCCAAATCTGTTCAGAAATGAGCAAAGCCTGTGCAGAATAATTTACTGGGATGTAAAAACAAACAAGCAAGCAAGCAAACAAAATTACATAGTCCCTGTATTTAGAGCTCAAATTATTAAATTTTCACTGTTAGTAATTTATCAAAGTTCACAGAAAGCCTTTTTTTTTTTTTTTTTCCTGGAAAGTTTACAGGCTCAAGAAATACTCTAAATAGAAGAGAGAGTTTAACAAATACCGAACACAGTCAGGAGAAGCATACAAAGAAGCAGAGAAAAGACCAAGCTATGTAAATGGTAAAAGCTCTCAGGTAAAGAATTGTGTTTTCCTATTTGAAGAAGCTTTTCTATTTTAAGACTATCTTTTTGTTGAAGCTGTAAAGTGTCTGTAGCAAAGACTGATAAGAAGTCATTTTCGTAAGCAGCCCAAGAAGGACATACGTGTTTTAATTAGAGGGCTTGGAATATAAAGAGGGGCATATTCTCAAAACGAAGCAGAGCATAAGAACATCTATGGTTTTGGTCACTAAAGAAAAACCTGCCTGTTTCAGTAGAAATGAAAACACAGTGCATTAGATAACATGATATATGGGCTCGAGCCAACAGAGTTGCATTTTGGCCCATATATATAATACACAAAATATAATGCACATTTGAATCTATGCGCCTTCCCAAAGATTACAAGATGACACTAGAGGTCTTATGTTTCTTAAATGGATACACGTGCCATTGCCGCTATAAAGCACTTTCTCATCACAGACCTTAGCGCTTTCTCTTAGGGAAAGAAAACCAAACAAAAGAATCCCAAAGTCTTAATGCCTTTAGCTTTCCCTTGCAAAATATTGTACCCATTAATACACCCATTTAACAATGGAGTAGAATGAAGTGCCATTGAAGAACCTGACTTAAGAAGGACAGAAGTCCATAAACACACATGTGATATATTTGTATACTTTTTTGAGTCAGACCCATCTGCACTCCAGCTCTTTAGAATAGCTAAAGAAAAATTCTCTGTGCCTCCCTGGCACACACAACAAATACAGTATGTTTTGCAGGGTTCACTGTGTTTGATTTATGTGCTTTAAACTGAATTCAGACTCACCAGTAGGACTAAAAAATCAAATTAGACAAAAGCGTACCTGGCAAAATTTACTTGAATTGGACAAAGTAAGAAAGTTAGAGGCTCAGTATCAGAAATACGGTCTTTTAATTGTCAGGTATGCATTAAAACTAGTCATCCTTTCTTCTGTCATTTAACATCATTTTCCCTTTCCACTATTTTTCATTGTGACCGTGGTATTTGGAGTACATATCTGCTGTCTTTTCTGTCACAATGTATCTTAGCTACTTTTTTCCCAACTGATTTTATAGCCAGGAGATACCTTTTGGTCTTCTAACCTGACCTGCTATATAAATTAGAGAACAGGACACAGCAATTTCTGCATCAGCCATAATATCTGTTCTAGACTGGGTGTCTTTCTGAGAGGTATGTTACAGCTCAATTTAAGAACTGCAACAGATGGAAAATCCAGGACATTGCTATGATGGAATTTTTTCCGAACATTAATTACTATCACTTGATATTTGTGCTCTGCTTCCAGTTCAAAATTGTCAAAATTAAATTTCCAGTAGTTCTATATTTATCATCAATTGGATAATGATCAAATAATCATAACAATTAAAAATTAACAATAAATTTTAAAGAATTTATTAGTTAACTAAACAGAACTGGTCAAGAACATCTTTTCCATGAAAGGTCTTACAGACTGTGATAAAGTCTCCTTCTAACCTTGAGTAAATCGAGCTTCTTTAGTGGCTGAGTATAAGGCATATTTCCCAGGCGTCATGCCTTTCTTGCAGTTTTCTTCTGAGCCCACTCCAGTTTGTCAATGCCCTTCTCAAAGTGAAAACGTTAGAACCGGACAGAGTATTCCAGGAATGCTGTCACTAATGACATACAGAGGGAGTATCACCTCCACCCGTACTCCATCCTTGCTTAGACATGAAGGGATTGCATCTGACGTTTTAAACATAGCATCATTCTGGTAGCTTACTTTCAAATTATTATTTTAAGTCTTTTCTAGAGTACGGGCTCTAGACGACGCAGTTCCGCAATATAAGTGTTATGTACTTTCTTTGTCCTTTAGCCCCAGGTTTGGTCATGCAATACATCTCGGTTTAATGAAACTATAGTTATGTGCACTCCAGATTAGCTCATTCCCCCTTCATCATTATTAACTGTTTGTCAGAGGATTTTGTCACCTGTAAGTTGTTCTATTGATAATCTCACACCTTTTGGACTGCTGAAGATATTGAATGGCACTGGAGAAAGAACTGCATGACTACTCTACATCTATACTTATTTCTTTACTACCTCCATTTTAGCCTTTTGTGTGATTTTTAATTAATGGTGAGATTTTCAATCAAAAATCTCTTAAGTTGTCTGCAATTTCCCAAGCATTCTGTAACTAAAGAAATGATTTAGTACTCTCAAATAAACCATCTTAACTTTCATCAAGGTTGTTATCTGATCTTGGCAATTAAAAAACAAAAACCACCAAAACAAAAAGTAATAATATTTGTTCAGCCTTGTTTCTAGCTACTAATGGGATAGAAAAAAACTTTTCATTAGCTTTAAGGCAGAAATAGATCTTCCTGTCTTTTTCTAGAAAAACGTATGTGTATGAGCACATCTGCCTTTTGCACATCATGATCCATGTTTTTACTATCCTTGCTGAGTACTGGATTTAAACTATTACTAAGATCTCAGTTTTTCCTTATATACTTGTTGTTTCTTATTTTCCTCTGTCTACAGAGTTTTTCAAAGATACTTTCAGCTTCCTGTATCAATTGTCCATATTTCCCTAGAGCCAGTTTTAAACTCACTGTTATTACTCTTGGTTTTAGTTTTGTGATTTTTTATTGCTGCCTGCATTTTCTTCTCAATCAACAGTATATTTTTAGGCTGAAGAGGTCTTTTAAGTATTGCAAACTAGTGTGTCTTTTGGCACTGAATTTATCAAATCTGAATTATATTTTATATTTGCATGTTTAAACCTTTCCTGCCTCATAATTTTGCTCAGTTTTTCTCAACCTTGGGAACCACTGTTTTAAAAGGCAAAATATATACATTACTAGTAAAGTATTGCCAAGGCAGATATTGGTAAACTACATAGATATTTCTGATGGGAAAGGAATAATAATCTCACTCTTCCTGTCCCCAAAATACACATCAAAATAAGGCTAACTGTAGAAATATTCTGGGTTGCTGGGTTTTTTTACACACAAAATAATATTTTTTGTTCAAAAAAGCGTTTCGCAGCTTAATCCATTGCTTGCACTGATTTGTCCCAAGAAAAGTTATATAGAAATTTAGAAGTTAACCCTAAATACAAGATCTTTTAGCCTTCTCTGTCTCATGTCCTCTGTGATACGGAAAAAGTTCCTTAGTCTCTCTGTGCCTCAATTTCCCAACAGGAAAATCGAAATAACAGTTTTCTAATATAGATAGACATTATGCACAAAATTATGGAAAGTATGCTGAGACAAGTGTCCCTGATTAAAAAGCAAAACCACTAAATGGATCTGCATCCATCATAAGGCTAAGTGCAGAAACATCATAAAACTGCGTCTAGTGCACTTTTGTTATTTGCATTTTGGAAAGAACCATTTGGAAAGGACATCGGTGTCTCTGTACCGCTTCAGCAGTTCTGAACATCTTAATTTCAGAATTAAGTATTGCATATGCATGCATAAAACCAATAGTACTAAGGATTTTTAAATTTCCTTTCTTTCTGTATAACAGTCTCAAAACATTATGAAAAACTGGATTAATATATTCTGAAGGCTTTTAAATGGTTGTATTTGTAGCATTGTAATTCACTTAGGCATCTGTGGATTCTTTGACTTTTCAGGGAGTGTCACAAAAAGAAAGCTTAGAGTTTGTTGTCTGGATCTTTAATTTAACCGAAGCATGCGTTACAGAGTCCGTACAGATAGACATGCGACAACCTTGCTAAATAGACTGAAGAGCATAACTTCTTCCTTCCAAAATCAACAGTGAACTGGGATTAGATTCTCCCAGAATTAATGGCCCAGAAATAATTTACGTGCTTTGAAAAAAAGGACCTAATCACATGCGGCCAAACCCATACTGTCTCTTGGAGATTCACCAGTAGAATTGGAGAGAAAACAAAGACATAATCTTTACAGAATCACAGAAAAATGGTGAATGTAAATGTGAAAAACCTGATTGCCAAGTGCCTTCAAATTCTCAGTCCCTAGTAGCCTATCTGAGAAGGTAATTTGTATTTACACATCTAAAGTGAACATAGGACAAACATTAACTGTTTTACCCAGGCCACCAAAGTCGCTTCCTCTACTGTTGCTTCAAAAGTGACTTGGTCAGATTTAGCTCTTATATTATGTTCTCCAATTATTTTTTTTTTCCTTTAGAAAGAGAGAACATTTATGGAGACACCTGACACACAACCATTTCAGTTTTGAAAGGAAAGATTTTGTCTTATTTCATACCAGTTACCACATATTTCAACTCAGATCAGAGTACATAACATCTGCCTCTAAAGTACACAAAGGTCAAACTCCAAACACAAACAACATAAACCTTAGCATCTGATCCTGACTTTGAACGCTGAAGTGCTGGAATTTCCATCCCATGTTGAGGAAATAATAAATAAATATTGTTGTGCAATAAAGAAGGGAATTTCAGCATTCGTATGTGATTGTGCATGTGTGTATACCTAACCAATTTTCACAGGGTTAAATAGAAATGAGATTATATAATCAGAAACCTAATTACAAACATCTACATTCATGAATTTGCCTGTTTGGCTGAAAATACCTTATTAATTTTAGTTCACTAAAACATAACCCAGCTGTAACTTGACCCGTTTTGAGTAGCTATACTTAAACCGGTGTTATGTTTTCAGTACTAAAGACTGATAACTTGATAGCTCCCCAGGGTTTGTTGGTTACAGTTTAAGTACAAAGTTGACATTACATGCTATTTTTCTGAAAATCCCAGCAGTAATATTACAGATGAGATACTGGTGTTCAGAGATACATTCAATGATTCAGTTAGAGCATGCGTATCTTCAAACATATACCTAAACATTCCCTAACCTGCAATTTTCTTCATTTTCAGGCCCCTTTAATCTTATGAAAATGGAACTGTTACATGTAATGAAAACAGCAGTTCAGAAGCATTCTTCGGGCCAAGACAAAACCTGCTGGATCCTGTCATCCTTACTCATGGTGAACAGTAGGTTACTCTGTAAACAGACTTCATTATTTCAATATGGATAAAGGTCACCCAATTTGGTGCTTAGGGATTACATAATAATTTAACATCTACATTTCTCAACATTTTTAGAAAGCATACATAACTCATTCATTCTTCTTTTGCAGTTGGGAAGCAAGTTGGTGTAAAGTTAGATCAAATGAGTTATCTTATATTGTTCAACAAGACAAAGGGAGCCAAGAACTGAACCTCATTTATTTTTCTGAACAGATTTCAATAGAACAGGCTAGCATTCTATTAGCATTTCTTTCTGCTTCTTTGCCATTTCCCAAAAACTACATTTTAAAGAAAACAGAGACCTGCTGTATCTGGGTTTGCTACTGTGATTTCTCAACCCATCAATGGATGCAAACAATGATGCTGTCTGATGACAACAATCTCTTATTCCAAATGCAGAACAAAAAAATTACCATAGGTAGCAAATCTATGAATCTGAATGATTTAAGGCTTTCATGCAGATTAATGGAGGATTTTATTCTATTTCCCAGAATTTATGTGTTTGTTTTCTCATAATAAAGGAAGTTTCTAGCTTCTGGTTGTGAAGATAGCCTTGACAATGTAAACCAACATACTTTCATCTTGTTGAGTCCTTATCCTTACCAGCTAAAACAATAGCATCAAGCGAAGTTAACTTCCCCCATTCATCTTACTGGAGTGTCAGCCTTGAAGCATAAACATGCACCCTTAAGTACCAACACTGTTAACCAATTCACTGCTTATTATCAGATTAGAAATAACCAGTCAGCAGAATTAGACAGTGGCTGGATGTTTGCGTCCTTGATATGTTATTGCTTGAAGATGCTGAATACACTGTTGATATGAAAATAAAAAAGAATCTAAGTGTAAGACCTCTTTTTCTAAAATAATTACCTGTGTAATGTTGCATGCTTAAGTTTTGGAATGCTTTTTAAACACCTCCTCCTTCTGCACATCTAAAAATGTCCCAAACAGTGACTCCTAAGATTTCTGATCTACTCCCTACCTCTATTTTTGGTGTTCTGTGACCAATTGCTGCCTCACTGGCAGCTTCCTCTGTCCTGACAGGGACTTCACTTCATAGGTATGTTCAACTTCTTTGAAACAGTGCTAAGGGAGAAGCATTTAAAATTGCCCCAAAAGCACATGGACACTCATTTTTTCTGAACTGAATGAAACAACTAAGCAGGAATTACAAAAACCACACATAATCCTTCCAGCATTGCAAGGATGAGGGAGGAGACAGTGGGATCACATGAAACCTTCCCCCTCTTCAAAACCATCTCAGATAAAAATAATGTCCAGTTACTATACATCACCTTTTCTCCCTAGAAATAAAAACACTTTACTGATTGTTTCTGCACTGCTTACTTCATCCATTTAACAGCTGAAGAAACCAAGGCATTACACTGAAAAGTTCATCCAGCAGGAGAGCAATGGCAAAGACAGGAAAGTATGCCAACTCCCAAGACAGCTCTCAGTTTATTAGATCACTTTGCCTCTGCTCAGGTAGCATCTTAAGCACACACTGCAAACTCTGTTACCAGCTCCTGAGGACAAAAGCTTATCTGCCCTCTGGCCCCCTTACCTCGAATGTCTGACTTATAACATGGGCCCAGAGCCACAGCGTCAAACATAGAGGCTGGATCCCACCTTTGCTACCAGAACCTGTGCAATGCTGCTCTCTGTGGTTCCCCACGCTGCCAGCCTGCCAGAGGACAAGACCGGTGGAGGAAACCAGCCTCTGCGAGAAAAGAGATTCATAAATTCCCCAAACAATGCAAATAGACCTTAACAGGAACCAAAAACTTATCACTGATTCCTTTCTGCGTTGGTCAGTGTACTTTGGTTTGGACTAGGAGAAAATTAATCTAATTCATACACAGAGCAAGTACATGATTCCTGGAAGTCTATTGATGATTCCCACTCAGGATTTCCTTTTTTTTACCTGCATTCATTTGCTGGAAATGTTTATTGCCAGCTTTTCTGCCTACATCTACCTGCCTCCATTTCTTTCTTGAAGTCTCTTTCAGAATAACTTTTTTACACTGGCAATGCAGTTAAACACCTAATAACTTTAAAAAAAATTCTATAGTATGCGGAAGTAGGATGTATTCTTTACATAATGAGAGTGAAAACACTTGGAATGGGTATTTTTTAGAATAAAAATGTATTTTTTTGTGACACGGTGCCGAGAGAACACGTATGCTGTTGTGTTTATTGAGCAATACCTGACATATGTTCATTGAACAGCCATCATGACAGCATTTAATTAAAGCCCATGTGGCTCTAAATGGTGGGAAGCTTAAAAAAAAAAACAAAACCAAACATAAATTGTGTTTACTTTCCCTGGCAAGTGCTTAGCTATTGCACAAGGATTATTTCTACTATTTTTATTTAGAAGGCACTTTTCTCTTTCAAAGCAGTTAACAAAGATTCCGCAAAGTATCACAGAAGTTGCACAACTGTTTTGTTAATGCATTTTTATTTAGATAGCTAGAGGAGTGTGCAGAAGCTGCAGTTTGAATGAAGAGCATGAACGAAGGCAGGAGAAGAAGATACCCAACTGGCAGTAATCCCAAGCTGCTCACACGCCGATGTTCAGGACAGCACATGTGGGTGCCACATGAGCAGGTGAAACTGTGATTCGACATGTGTGGAAGGGAGGATAATAATTAAACAATCAGATGTGCTAAGTGTATCATGCTGGGACATCACTACGTTTCAGATGGATTGTGAGGTTTGAAACTGAAGGCGATAACCGAGGAAGCGGCCAAGTTACAGCTGTAATCGTAAGGTTTTCTGCGTGGTCCCTGGAGCGCCATGGTGCCAGTCTGGTCCTGACACACGCCCCGGTAGCGTGCCAGACGCTTCGCAGCCTAAGGCGTGTGTTCGACAGCCTTCAGCTGCTAAGACCCCTAAGATTTTCACTCTGGATTTATTCCAAGGCTGCTCTCCTGCATGCCTGTACATGCTGCAGCCCTCCTCTGCCACCGCCTGCGAGCCTGCCTGCTGCCGCCTGCTCCCGGGGGCGGTGACTTGCCCCTTGCAGCGGGCCGAGCCTGGCGGGCCGGGGCCGGGGCCTGGTGCTGGCCCGGGGCCGGGGCCTGGTGCTGGCCCGGCGCCGCGCTCTGCCCTCTGCCGACTGCGCGCCGGCCCGGAGCCGCGGGCCCCGGCGCTGCGCTGACACAGCCCCGCGGCAGCGGCCGTGGAGGGGCGGGGGGATGCGCGGGCAAGGCGTCGTTTGATGCCGATTTTAACTGTAGCGACTGCAATGGCTTCAAACAGTGACGCGAAGGGTCGTAATAAAGGCCGAGGAGTTAAAACCTGCCCTCAGAGGGCTGTATGAGAGGTCAGAAGCTTTCATTACACGTCACTGTGTCCTTCTGCGTCCTGGCTTGTCTTTCCCTCTCCAGTTTGGCCAACAATCTTTGCCTGGCTGTTTTTTTAACTATAATGTGATAGTTGAATTATTATTGCCATTATTATTTCAACTACTATTGTTAGATATTAGAATTATTGTTGTTCTTACTATTATTACTAATATTATTTCTTTTGAGGTTGAGGCTATACTATCTGGAGAACACTGATTTAGGCTTTGCACTGTATCTGAACTATTAACCCGAACTGCATGGAAATGCTACACCAAATAGCCATACATTTGTTCAGCTGGTTCTGGCCCTTTTTAAAGCAAAACTGGGGAAGTTTCTCAAGAAGAGATACAGCAGGGGGTCACAGAGGGCACCCGCCCCTCTGCTCCCAGGCCCTGACCTGAGGAGCACCAACGGGGCCCTCATGTTTCTCCTCTCTAACACACACACAGAACTGCTGGAGGGACCTGTGCGGCTGCACAGTCATGTCAGTGTGCGGCTGTGGGTTTCCGTACAGTCTTTCCACATGCAAAAATCTGAAGGGAAAGCACACTAACCCACCCTCCTGTGGGCTGAAAATCACAGCTCGCACCATGAGGCTCAGCCTCCCGGATCACTCCTCCTTCCACTGCTGCCACTGGCAGTTTTGTGGCTTCCATCAGTCACTTCTCAGGTCTGCCTCCCTTTCCACTTGGTCTGAGGCATCTGTGTTTTCAATTATAAGGTTTTCTGGTTAAGGATGATGTCTGTCCACACACTTGCAGAGTGTTTAGCACAACAGCCCCGATCTCTTGCATTGCCTCTAAGACCTGCAGTCATATGCCGCTAGCAATAAATGAATAAATGAAACTCCGCTGTCTCCCTCTGAATACAAAGCAACTCAGAGCTTTGCCTCTGGTGATAGAAACCTTGCAGAGCATGAGCCCAAGCTATTTCACAGACCACCTGCCTTTTCTGAAGCATGTGTAGAATTGACTACCAGGAATCCCTATGTGTTTTATATGTTATTAATAAAGTTAACATTTCTATTAACTACTACTCCCTTCTGGGATTCTCACCCAACTCCGAGTGCAATAATCAAGAAAAAAACCTTTCTGTCACATTATTAAATGTTCAGTTGCAACAGTATAGAAGACTCTGGTAGCATAATGCCATGTTGGCATCTTTCCAGTATGGGAAATTTTTTCCATGGATTTTTTTTTTTAAGTCCATTTATTGCAAAACAGTTGCTTTCTGTAATATCACAGATTTATCCAGAGTTTACAATGCAATCATTGCTCCTTGCTATTGGAAAAGATTTATTTAGCCAGTTTTGGCCTTCATTCCAAAAGGCTGGATGCCAAATCATTACAGTGTATCTGGTGTTCTGTTGTCAGAAAATATGATCTAGCATTAAGATACTATTCAGAGACCCTAAAAGCCAGAGAAAATAATTGTGGTAAATCAAAACCTCATAAATACTTTATAAAGTTGTTTTTAATGTCTGTCCTCATGTGTGACAAAAAAGTACCAGTTTACATGCAACAAGAATACATGAGTTTTGAGGCTTCATTTCCTATATCGTCTAAGTTTTAAAACATTATTAAAGTCTATCCCATATAGATGCAAAAGTCAGGCAGTTGTTGTCACGTTGTATTTGCTAGTACTACTGCATTTTAATAAGACAAAAGAGCAAACCACCTTTCTAGACTTAACTCCAAATGACATTTTCTCTTCTTTTTTTTTAAATGGAGACACTGAGGGGCTAAGAAACATATATATGGCTCTGCAGCTCAGTCCACAACCATGCAAGCACATACACGCAGGCAATGCTCAGTGTGGTTAAAGAAAATCACATGCCAAAGACTTAGGAGCAGCTGGCCCCAAATTTTGGCCTCAACACACCATGTGAAATAGAACATATGTGTGGACTAGGTTTGACTCCCTTCAGATGCTTCTGGAACACAGTAATATCTCACTGGGTAAGAAAGCTGTTCTGTCTTCCAAACTACCTATGCCAATAACTTTTTATATCTCCACCAAAAAATGCAAAATTATTTTCCTGTGTAGCACATCAGTGTGACAGATACCAGTGACTGCCAGAAGCTTGGAGATGGCAGTATATCTGGGATGGATATTAAACTGAGTCTGTCTAGAGGCATGGGAAGCATGGGGGAGCAACAGGCAGAGTAATAAACTCATGCAAAGATCATGTCCAGATCTTACTCTGTAAATATTGCACTTACTTATTTTTGGAGCACCAGAAATCTATCAATAATTTACCTTTTAACGTTGTAAAATTACTTATAACCTGTGGGCCAGGGAATCTACTACCTCACATCATATTGCATACAAATTCAGAAGCAGCTAACCAATGCAATATGGAGAGGTGCTTTTTGCAAAGAGGAAACCACAGAGGCCAGGAGGGAACACTGGGTTGAGAAAAGGAGCTGAGCTTGGAGGTAGCACTCAGCCTGATCTGACTCAGTTGCCTCTGAGCAGTTGAAACCATGGCCGTAGTCCAAAGGAGGACAGAACTTACTTAATCACTGTTTTGCTTCACTGGTAGGAGAAACTGAGTGTAGTAAAATCCTGCCGAGCTCTGATATTCATGGTAAGCTATAGAAGTAACAGCAGTTTGGTCCAACTGGTGGGGTTTTTTTTTATAGGAGACTTGTCTATGTGTTCTGAAGTGACCACTAATTTTATGGACTTGACTCAAAGGAAACACTTTCATAAAAGGTGTTGAGCACTTTCTGAATATTAGGCAACCTTAACAATGTTTCATGTTGAACACTCAGAACCTGACAATATTCAGACTCTAATCAGTTTTGAAAATTCAATATGGATAAGTTTCTGGTAAAAGTAGAGAGGGCGTCTCACCAAGTAACCCAAAATGATGAAGAGGTAATCTGGGGAGCACTGTATACAGCATGTCTACTTCTACCCTCCCATCAGAGTTTTTAATCCATCCTAATTCCTATTACATCAATCTGTTTTTTGAATAAGACAGGCCCTCTGCTGTCTCTGCAATGACAGTCTCATTTTTAAAAATCTCCCACAGGCAGTAAAACTTAGTAAGTCTGGAATTAAACCCCAAAGTTCTAGAAGAACTTGGGTTTGACCTGTACATTCCACTTTAGCAGACTGTGAGTATAAGTGGATTACTCCCAATTTACTAGGATTGTGGAATAAGAATGCTTCATTTGGACATTGTGTTCGACAGTCCTAACTGCCCTCATAGTTTGATGATCAGGCTGAAGTATAAAATGAAACTCACCAGCAGTGAAAAAGGGAAAACATGCAACATAGAAGTAACAAAGTTTACTCCAGTTAGATTCAGCTTCTAAGAAATATAAATAAAGCTTTGTAGCAACCACCATTATGTTTTGCTGAAACATCCTATTCAACATACTACATGCACGCACTTAAATGCATCCTTGCAGTGAAAGCACACTGGAGCTCCACAGCAAAGCAGTCAAAATACACCATTTCCAGTACTGGTGCCTGAGCAATGTTAATTCAGTCACCTTAGATATATACATGAAAGCTACTGTCTTGCACTAGGGGTGTTTTCTAGAAGTCTTTGTTTCATTGGGGATATTCTTAGTAAGCATCTGGTGAATATTCCATTTTCTCTGTGTAATTCAAGGTGTGACTTCATGCCACATTGTGGTACACAGCTCAGTCTTACTCTGAAGAAAGAATCTATGTCGATTCTCTCAGGTTTCACAGTGGCATTAACTTGTATAGTGTTTCAATCAGCTACAAAGCATGATAATGCCCTTATAAGTTCAGGGGAAATCACCATCCACATTCTTATTCAGAAGTAACAGATAGAGACATAGCTAGAGCTGGCAGACCAATTTCACACATGTAGCAATGATTTTTTAAAATGTCTATCATAGCAAGTATTCTATAGCTCTTAATCACAGTTCCCCATTGAGATAAGCTACAGTTGTCACTGCTGAATAGTTATGCAGCTTGGTCCTCCACAGCCTCTGCCACCAGACACCCAGAAAGTGAAGAGCACACAGTTTCTGACAGCCTTTGATAAGCCAGTTTTAATAGTCGCCTGGCACCACCTCCCTGGAAGCAGAGGTAGGAAGAGAACCAGATCATCAGGGCACCATGGAGCTGCTGTGCAAGCAAGACGGTCTTCTACCGTCTGCAGTTCCTTACTCATTCAGCACGTTTCAGGCTCTGCAACAAGCAAGAACGACACCAGTTGCTACAAAATCCTGATTCTCCCATTAATGAGTACACCCAGTACACTGAAACTTTCTTCTGCTAAAATAGTAGATAAACTTGTAAGGAAAGACTTTTATAATCAGAGATGCCAAAAGAATTCAGGTTATCTCTTTGTATTCCATAGGAAATTCTGCAGTTCAATGTTGAACATGCCCCACAAGTCTATAAAAAAGAAAGCTCTCTGAAGCTGATCTGTTTGTTTTGATTTAACCTTTAAAACTGTTTGTAGTTTTCAATATTGTATTTAGTTCAAAATAAGAAACGAGATGACAAGAAATATCAAAGCATTTCAGTCTGAAAATGGGGAAGCAAAACCATGCAGCAGCATCAAAGCACCTCTTCCTCTCCTGCCACCGAAGGAAATCTTTGAAATCAGCAGATATTACTACAAATTATATGCACTCTCACTTCTCGTACAACCAAAATTTTGAAAAGTTCAGAACCACAGAAATATTATTTTATGTTGCTTGTGTATATGTTATTTTCCTTTTAAAATGAAAACCAGAAAATCAGAAAAAAATATCTCGGTATCATATTATCAACCTCGTGATTAACAACAGGGTTGGAACACTGTGATCCTTTGCAGACTTCAGACACTGGGAGTTAATGAAGGAGCTAACAGCCACGGGAGGATTTGTGTTAGGGTTTCGTCTGCTGTCAGAGAAGAAATGGTGACACCCAGGAACTCAGGACTCATTCAAGACCCTGGAACCTAAAGATGGTACCAACCTACAGGTCAATTCCAGACAGCAAAGCTTTCATATCACCTGCAGAAAGACCAAAATATTTCTCCAGAACCTCTATCTGTAACTTTTAGAAACTATGAGCAAAATTCATTAATTTTTCTCCTTTTCCTTCACTCTCATCTCCCACAGTCAATGAGAAATCTTAGGGTAAGTAGAGGCTTTCATATTATGAGTCTACTGTTCTTCCATTAGTGGTTATGATTTCTTGCTGGTGTTTTCAGAACACATCATTTCCTTGTGACATCTTCTTTCACCCTTAAAATACTACGTGACTTGAGAACTACTTTGTGTTTATGAAGAATTAAGATCAAATTCAATGAACCCACTATAGACTGAGTATTTGCAATTGTATGTGAAGTTTTACTCCACTGTACGCTCTGAGACATCACGCTGACAGTAACTGGGCTCCAAGAGTAATATGCACTGTCTTTCACATCCCCTGTGAAAAGAATCTCTTATTTATAGATATGAATACATTGGCCAATTGTCAGTATCAAAGATCTTTTTTCTAAAGCTGTGAAAGCTTCCAGGGTTTGAAAATCTCTTTCCATGATACAATTCTCGATGCTAAACACTTGAAAAGTTATAATATTGTCAATCTGCGTACAAAATTCACATTTATATAATTCAGATTTGAGCTGTGAGGAAGCCTATATCTGCCCACAAGGATATCTGCTGTTCCTTAAACCACCCTTCTGTCTAGTGTGAAAGACAATAGTCAACAAACACAAGGTGCAAAATTATCTTTACTTTCTGCCCTGAACTTTTCTAATGAGAAGTTTCGTGCAGGCAGAACAGTGTCAGGACTGATTACACTTTATTCCTTCTTTAACGGCTTTTCATCCAATTTTGGGGTTTAAAACTCTCATGACAAATGTCTGTGTTTAGCCAATAATTTCATTTTTTTATACAGAACTTTAGAGGAAACAGGGGACAAAAAAAACCCCCCAAAACTAAGAATTGCCAAGATGCATTATAATAGCAATTTAACACCTGGGGGGCAATAAGGATATACAGACTACTGAGAAAATGTACAGTAAATGGTGCTGCACTTGCCACAGAGCACCTGGTCCAAAGTTTTTGGCAGCACCATTTAATAGCTGCTCCCTGCCCCACTCCACCAAAGAGGTGTGGAGTAACCAGGAATCCTAGTCCATAGAGAGGAATGGAGACACAAGGCAGGATTACATTTGTCAATGAAATAATGCAAAACGGATTACATTTTAACATTTTATCTGCTCTATACCACAAAAAGAAAGAATAAGATAGGACCAAATTACAAATTCGGAGCTGAGGGAATTCCCAGTTTCTGTTGCAGCCATGCTTTTTCAATTTTGTTTATAAAAGCTTACAGGAAATACTGATGAAGATAAAAATTGCTTTTAGTTGTCAGTTATCAGTGAATATGTCACACGGGGTGGATAGACACAGAATGAAGAAAAAAAAAGGAAAAATATATTTTCAATTAACTCTAATATTTTTCTGATTTTAGCTGGCAATATTTGAACCACTTCTATACTTTTATGCAAGGTGTGATAGGACTATTTTAATGAAGCTTTGAAATACTTCATTTTGGCCAGGTTCTTCATTTTTAAGCACAGAAAAAAACCAGCAACGTGCTTCCAAACACAATGCTCTCAATCCAAAAGAAAAATGAGTACTAACACAGTAGGTGGTCTTCCCACTGAATCACTATCAATGTCTGCACCATCTGGGTTTTCCTTGGAGGTCTCCTATCCAAGAACTGACAAGACCCAACCTTACTAATTTATGAGACAAGATCACAGCCAAGGATGATCTGAATGCAAGCACGTATAGTAACATTTGTGAGGTTTACAAATACTGCATGGAACAACTGGTGTATAAGTAGGCTTTTAGGGTCATAATAACACCTTTATGGAATTCTGTCAGTGAACTTTCATGGCCTATTCAGTTTACACATTATTTGCCTGGGAAAAGTATCCAGTAAAGAAAATAAGATTTCATTTTTGTTGGAAATGATACAAAACCTATTTACTACATACAGATTATGCTTTCAAACTCCAATATGTGCCCAATTTTTTTTCTCTGGCAGAACATCCAAAAGTGATAATCAAGTGGTAGCACAGTTGCCTACAAAAAAAGAGTTAAAGATTAAAATAGAGTTTATACAGAAATTAAACAAAAATTTTGTGTCTAATTCTTAATAGAATCTTTATTCTATTAAGTAACTTAGCTTTTCACTACAATGTAATTTTATCCTGTTTAGAATTTAAGAGAAAAATTTCTATCCATGTTTAAAGGACCCTAAAGAAGAAAATTATATTTTTTAAACCCTGAAACAATACCTATAGAAAAACCTAAATTACAAACTGAACTCTACAGGCATAAGGAACTATAAATGATAACTGAGAGCAGCAAGCTTTTCAAATCTCAGAACAGTACAGCTGAGTCACCAATATCCCATATAACTCAGAAGGAAACTGATATATTTCATGATTCATAATTTCTTAGCAATATCCCAAACTAGAAAGGTAGTGGGAAAAGCAAGTTCAGAAGTTCATATCCAGGTTTAATACAAACTGAGCTGAGTTACAAGTCACTGTAGTTCTGACCTCCTACTCACTCATGAATTTTTCATGGTCTGAAAGTTTTTCTTCCTACCCTTTTATAGTTAGTAATTTGGCTACTTTGCCAAGGAAGCATTTTTTCTACTAACCTAAATATTACCCACAAGTTTCCTTTTTTATCTTCTCTGTTATTTTCTCATTTTGACTATTTTGATTTCTTTTCCCCTCTTTTTTAATAAACAGATCCACTATGCAGACTTTCACAGTTCCCTAGAATATGCAATAAAGAAACAAGAAATAAAACTTTTCAGCCAATATCCAGCAACAATGGGCAAGTTTTCACTTAATTTCCTCTTAAAATCAGAAATACATCTGACTTGTCTAGACAAAGACACAGGAAAAAGGCTTTAGGCACCCAATTTAGGAGCACTAGCTCTGCATGAACAGAATAAAGTCCTGTAGTATCTACAACTGAGAAGACTTCCTGACAGTTCAGCCAGACGTCAAGCTGTGAGAAACAGCTCTAACACCTACTAATTCAGTGGTGCTAGGGATGATGTTGAAGACCGGTTTTAAGAACTGGGAATCTCCATGAGCAGCACTGCCAGCTGTGCCTGGGCAGCTACTCTCAAGCCTGCCTTCTTGAAAGCAGCTGCCCAGTCAGCACGCATCTATGAAAGGCAGGTCCTGCTTGACTAGCCTGATCCCCGTCTATGACAAGGTGAGCTGTTTAGTGGATGAGAGAAATGCTGTGGATGTTACCTGGACTTTAGAAAAGCCTTGGATATCTTTTCCCACAGCATTCTCCTGGAGAAACTGGCTGCTCATGACTTGGGTGGGTGTGTGATTTGCTGGGTAAAAAGCTGGCTGGATGGCCAGGCCCAAAGAGTTGTGGTGAACATAGTTAAATCCAGTTGGTAGCTGGTCACAAGTGGTGTTCCCCAGGGCTCAGTACTGGGGTCAGTCCTGTTTAGTATCTGGATGGGGGGATTGAGTGCAACAAGTTGGACAGGACTGTTGATCTGCTTGAGGGTAGGAAGGTTTCACAGAGGGATCTGGACAGGCTGGATCTATGGGGTGAGGCCAAATGTATGAGATTCAGCAAAGTCAAGAATTGGATCCTGCACTTGGGTCACAACAACCCCCTGCAATGCTACAGGTTTGGGGACAAGTGGCTGGAAAGCTGCCTGGTGGAAAAGGACCTGGGAGTGTTAGTTGCCAGCCAGCTGAATATAAGCCAACAGTGTGCCCAAGTGTCCAAGAAGGCCAGTGGCATCCTAGCTTGTGTCAGGAACAGTGTGGCCAGCAGGACTAGGGAAGTGATTGTCCCATTGGTGAGGCCACACCTCAAATACTGTGATCAGTCTTGGGCCCCTCGCTGCAGGAAAGACATTGAGGTGCTGGAGTGTGTCCAGAGAAGGGCAACAGAGCTGGTGAAGGGTCTAAAGAACAAGTTGTTTAGTTTGGAGACAAGGAGGCTCAGGGGAGACTTTATCATACTCTAGAACTACCTGAAAGGAGGTTGCAGCAAGGTGCATGTTGGTCTGTTCTCCCAAGTGGTAAGTGATAGGATGAGAGGAAACAGTCTCAAGTTGACCTATGGGAGGTTTAGTTTGGATATTAGGAAAGGTTTCTTCACTGTAAGGGTTGTCAGGCATTGGAAAAGGTTGCCCAGGGAAGTGGTTGAGTCATCATTCCTGGAGGTATTTAAAAGATGTGTAGATGTGCCGCTTAGGGACATGGTTTAGTGGTGGACTTAGCAGTGTTAGGCTTACATTGGTCTCGATGGTCTTAAAGGTCTTTTCCAACCTAAATGATTCTCTGATTCTTCCTGTCTCAAGCTGTTCTCTGCATTTTGAAGTCAGCAGACCTTCTTAGACTATTGAAGACACTCAGTTTAGCTCAGGTGTTGTGCTCAGTTGTGAAAGTACAGTCCTAACCTATCTGCAGTATACAGGGACAGTTCTACTGACTGCAACAGTTTTTATACTAGTTACACAGTGCTTGGGATCTGCAATAGTCTTTCAAGACTGTTAATGACTACTGCCTTCCCTTCTCCATGGCAAGAAAAACACAGCAAAACAGATGACGCCTTCCTGCAAGCAACTAATTTCCTATAGGTGAAACCCTACAGAACAGAACAGATGTCTATGAGAAGGTGATGTGAGTCATGGACTCATCAATCATTCTGGGACCAACTCAGCCACAGATACCCTCTCAAAATATCTGACGTTTTACAAGGTCTGCTTTCTGTGTCTGAATATTAGCCTTAAAGACTCATTTAAATTTGAGCTCTGATACACTAATTTTTGTTCAGGTCTAACTCGTCCATTTTTTCTTCTTACTATCACAGATATTCTTCTCTTACACGATCAGTTATTTACAAAACTGCTTTCAGTGATTTGGAGTGTTCTGTTTCAAACCCTGTGCTCTACCACATATCCTGAGCAGGCTTTTTTAATTCTCAGAAGGCTATTAAGAACTCAGGTACTCACTGGTTTAGGTAAAGGGAAAGAAAAGTACATACGGAGCACCAAACAAACAGAAGTCCATGTGTTCATTTCTAGCAGATGTCACTGGACATTTTGTTTCTGACTGACACAGGCGCTCTACAAAATGCAAGTTCCACTTAAGAATCAAGTTAAAGGTAATAGTATAGGCTAGATAATATTTAAATGAAATAAATAAAGCACTGTTAGTGCTAGAACACCTCATATCTTAAACTAATCTTAACTTAGAGAAATAAAATCCATCTTTAAAATATCATTTCTCTCCATATTCTTACAAGAAAGCAGATAAGAACTCCAAATGAAGTTATGTCTCTGTGATGGTACCAAAACCTGCACTATTTAAGTCATTGGGATAGAAAGCAAAGCTCTGTTTCTCTCAGATATTTTCTTCAGCTAAGACTTAACAGTCAAATGTAAATTGTCTAGCTATTCTGAAGTCAATGAGGCTTGCAAACACGCAGCTAAAGACCATACACATTTATTCATACATTTTCAGAGGGAGATCTGAGCAGGAAGGCTGTTCTGTCATTCAGAGAGGAAAACAATAGATAAATATGGTGTTCACCTTTTCATTTGCAGGTACACAACAGGATAAGGAAAGAGCATTTTTTAAAATGCAGGGTTGTTTTAACATGAAAGTTAAATGGAGCTCCTGTTACTGAAAACACATCTATGTATTACGGGTATCATATCTATGTTGCAGAGTTGCCTTATGTAAACACATATTCCTTCTTTTTGCTTCAGTCCCAGACTGATTCAGACATATGGTTTGCAGAATGCTTGCAACTGTCTCATTTTTGGCACTTCAAATACAGGAAGCAATACGTTATTTGTATATTCTGCTAGGGACTAATACAATACAAAGCCCACTGACACAGCTCAACTTTGGATCATACCCTTCAATTCTCTCCTGACTAGTCTACAATGTTTCCTGAAAAGGCATCACTTAGTTTTTGGGTTTGTTTTTTTTTTTTTGTAAAGGTAGTTTGACAGTTCTACTGGTTTTTACTAGTCTTAAGGCTTTTCCTGTGTTGTTCTGCGTTTACCCTGCAATTTTTTTCCATCACTTCTGTGTTAGGCTCCAGGTCTGATCTCGGTGAAGACAACAGGAATCTTTCCATTACTTCATAACGGTTTAGACTGGAAACCAAATCTGCCCTCCAGGGTGAGAAGTGAATTGCATGACTTTCAACTAGGGAGGCTCCAGTCTGCATCAGGACACTTGCCTATCCCACCACACCCTAGTTTCTGAGTACTTGTAGGAAAGCTACAGATCTGCTGTGTCAGCATGTTAGACAGCAGTGCTTGTCAAGACATAAAATATATTCCTCTGATTCAGTGTCAACTATGCTTATATGTCATTTCCAGTTACACTTTTTTCTAATATGGATTTAATTAGTGTCATTTAATTACAATTTTATTTTTACTCTCCTTGAGTTTCAGTCCCAATGAAGTTGGCTGTTTAAAAACCTGACTGATCACAGAGCATACAGCAATACTAAGTATTACACCTTACTCTTTTTAAGCAGTGCACAGTGGTCATTAATTTACCCTTTATAAAAGGACACTTTTTTTCAGTTCTGTCTTTCAAGATCTACAGTAAGGCCTTTTCTTCTAGGAAGAAAACAGGTTAATAAATAATCCGAAGTCTGAGGTTTATTGGCCTTTTTTGTCATTCACCTCCAGTGGGAATTATAGCAAGGAACAGTTGCCCTTGTTAACCTGCAAACATTTTTCACTCAGTTAGGTCATTGCCTCTGGCTCAAGGGTCCAATTTTCCTTTCATTCATTAAGCACATTGGGAAGCGGAGTTCCTAACCCTTTCCAGTCTAAATGTGGAACAATCACATCCCCTCACAATCAAGTGCCAATGTGCTGGGACCTTTACGTTTCACTGTGATCTCTCAGTGACGCAAGTTTTTAACAATTGAAGGATATTAAGTCAAAATGTTGTTTTCTAATTGGAGGAGCTCAGGGGATTTCAAATAATGAACTCTTATAAACTGGAAGCTGGTACATGTGCCTTTCCAATTATTTTTGTTTAAAATCAGGCAAGAGGGCACTGCTAATCTCAGAAAGCAGATTCCAGAAGTTCTGCCTAGGAATTAAGGCCATGAAGCATAACTGTTGAGCAGGCATAAACCATTATTGCTTTGGGCAGTTGAAATGACAGTCTCATATGTCATTTTACCGGATGGTGTAATAGCTAGCGAACAATGTCATTCCAGTATTTAAAAGTGTATTTGGTATAGCTAATTCACCTATTCCTTTTGGAGCATTCATAAAGAAAGAAGGGAGAAGGACTTTTACCAATAGGAAAAAGACTTTGCTACAGAAAATCTCTAGATGCAGAGATGGATGAATGATGGATGCAGTCTGGTCATTAAGAGGGGAACACTTGAGCTCTACATATATAGGCATGTCTATGCACATCATTGGCTGTGCCAAAACATAGTAAAAATTTTATCTCTGTAAAATGTTAGCAGCACTATTTAAACAGGACCAACTCTATAAGATAAGCAGAAAAATCACTAATCCTTTACAGCAGTATAACTGGAGATTTTGTGAAGTAGAATATTTAAAAATGGGAATGTAATAATTAAAAAGATAACCTCTGCAAAATTTCTCAGAAGACTCTTTGGCATATGGCAAAGGAGAAAACAACTGAGAGAAATGTGGAAAATGGAAAAGAGGAGCTTGAATTTCACACCTTCATCTGATTTCTACTCCTCCTGAGTGGTTGGGAAAAAGTACAGGAAGGATTTCTCAGGAGTTGCATGTAATGATTTCATGGCATAGTATGGAGGGGTAAACTGAGAAAAAAAATGCAGTTAGGACATGAGATAAGCACGGTATGAACCAGAATCTTGGCAATGAGGATGAGGGGAAAGGGATGCAGACTGAAGACTCTGCAGAGGGAAACAATCTACGAGGGTCTGGATGTGTGGGATGCACGCAAATAACAACTCAGCTGCAGACAGAGGAAGAGAAAGGTTGACATTAACATTGGCATTAAACATTAAAAAGAGTTGATGGTCAGAGGCTGGCAGAAGAAAAGCTTCTGTGGATTTTCATCTTGAAAATCTTGAGCTTATTGTGGTCTGTATGAAGATTCCCAGAAACGTTAGCAGACTTGTCAGAGGAAGTAGAATATTGTTCAATGGGGAGAGATGGAAAGGGAAATTTGGGAATTATGTCTTGGCCAATTGTTGAAGAAATTGGAACTAAGTCAAATTTTTAGGGAGGTTCCCAAAGAGAGGGAAAAGCAAAACTGGTGCTTTTCAAAAACACACACATCCAACTTCCTTCTTACTTGTACAACCTCTGTGTCAAATGTCAAGATTTTGTTATTTCTAAAAAGGAGGGAAGAAACATGTTTTGTTTGAGCCATGTGACTGCCTACATGCAGATAGCAGAAGTGAAGACTTCAGCTAGAAAAGTGTAGGGTCAGACACACACAGTTTGGGGTCTTTCCTGAGTAAGTTACTAGTGCAGGCTGTTTATCACTTCTTACATTCTCAAAGGTGCAGAGCTAAGTTAGGCAGGAGATTGGTCACCAAGACAGTAAGTCACACAAATTCAGAGGCACTTTTTTTCTTCAGTTGGGATTTGTCAAAATTAAATTCTTAAAGTTTAGATGCATAAGTACATTTAAGTATATATGCAGAGAGAGAGAAATGCATCGGTATAGTTACAGAGATCTAAGTCCTGTCTGTCAATATTGTGCCAGATACCAGCTAAACTCTGGATCAGGCCCTGGTCTCCTGTTTAACTCTGTTTGCATCCAGCCCAGCAGAAGCACTCCCAGGTAAATCGGGAGCCAGAAGGAGTGTCTGAAGGATCCTCATTCCCACACTCCCTGTCCCATAGGGTCCAGGGCAGACAGACTTCCCTATGAGCTGGAGCTTCCTGAGGCTTCTAGACCACTGATGACTCCAGAACAACTTCATTTTCTTTTTCTTTCTTAGTTCTTCCTTTAAAAAAGCAAAAACAAAACAAAAAACCAAACATGAACGTCTTTTCCATACTGGAATGAAAACAAAGCTTCCCAAATTTGTATGTGTGTGGCAGATTTATGCTGGAGAAATTCAACTGTCTCTCACATGGTGATTGTTACAAAAGCCTGGGACATCAGAGGTTCAAATTCTTGTTCTGATATAAAGAATAGTTTTTCATCCATAAAACAGGAAAAAGAAAAAAAAAAAACCCAATCCAAAAAAACCCACAAAACCAAAACTGAATGGGACCTATCTCTTTTTTCCAATCTGGACTACAAATAGTTTTTCTTTTATCTGTTACACCCCTAAAAACAAACCTGATATAATTGTAAAAGCTTTGAAGGACACCATGAGGTGAACACCATTTTCCAAAGTGGTCCCTCTGAGTATGGACTTCAAGTAAAGCTGTCTGAAGATGAGCACAGTATTTCCAACAGATTGTCTAAATTTAGTTTTGTGTGAATGAAACTAAATATAGAAATGTACAAATACCGTGTGAAATGGGATAGCTGCTTTTTGCCCTGTTCTAGTCACACACACAGGTGTTAACGGGAAGCTCAAGGGTCTTGGCTAGAGGATAAACTAAATGATAGAGAAAGAACAATGTTGCTGTCAGCTCTCGTCCCAAAACCTGTAATGCTGTTGCTGCAGATTACACATTTTCAGTGTCAGCAGTTATTACAACTTTACTGCAAGTCGGCTGTTACTTGGTTGTGTTCCTAAAAGCCCAATTTCTGAAATATTGTAAAGACACATGAATTTAAGTGCAATTTTCCCCTTTAAAACAGATTTAGGGTCTAGAGGCAGAGAAAAGTCTTTAAATTATGAGTTGAAATGCGCAACCGCCACAGAGCAGATGGAAAGACCCTTTTCTTCAATAAATTTATTTTTAAAGTTCATGAATTTTAAAGCAGTTTGCTGAATTTCTGGAGCCCAATTCATAATGTTTGAGTGCTCAGGTTTGGCAATACTTGATTTTTTCTTTGCCCACACATAAGCTGATGCAAGTTAGTCATGAAAAAGAGCTGAATACGTCTAGTATTTGGCTCTGCCAAACCTTTGTTTGCTGAGAAGAGAAGCATTTTGGAAAGCCCTGAGAAGCACTGAAAATCTTTTCGCCAGCTTTAAAAAAAAAAAAAAAAAAAAAAAGTCCAAGTTGCACCTCTGTATTCCAGCCCACACAGACTGAAATAATTTCTGAAACAGAGATTACACAGAAAAGAATGTTCTCACATACATTTGTTAAAGCACTGAATTCCAAATGCAGTACTGATTCTTTACATTACAAGTCATTGTTACAAGACAAACTTTAATTCTGTAAGTGTATATGGTAATAACAGCAGATTGTACTGGTTTGTTCAGGAAGAAACACTTGTAGGTTAACTTCTTGATCGCATTGAGAAATTATTTAAGAAACACTGTAAAAGCTGTTTACACTTTCCATGTACCATACATAAATATTTGTTTATGGAGAAACTGTGTGGTGCTTTGCCTCTGTCAGCAACTGGAAATTGTTACTAATAACTACATTCAGGGTTATAAATGCCATAACCCTTCTCTGACTCCATGCAGTACTTTCCAAGAACTTGCAAAGTGAGAACTCTGGCCTGGGCTTCAAGGAGAAGTTATGCTGAGATACACAGAAGTGTTCTGTGAGAAACTAAGTGCTTTCCATACTCCCCATTACCCCCATCTCCACAGCCATGTAGAGGACACTGTGTAGCCTTACACAAAGTTGTGTTTACAATGTCAGTTAACCAGAAGTTTGAGTCCATTCTTAAAATCGGACCTAACCCCTACCATCACAATAGCATCACATCATTCTTCTCTGTCAGCCAGTTCAAACTTTCCCCTTCACCAAGTCCCTGAGCTAACCAGCTCTGTAGGCACTACTGTCATATAAATACTCTTAGTAGCCCCAAACTTTATCCTTCTCTTACATTTCCATGTTTGATTGTCAGTTCACTGCAGTGAATGTTTAATTCCAGTTAATACATGCCTCACAACAAAGAGCCGAAAGTCTGAAGTGTGTGTTTGAGACATGTTAACAGTCACTTTAAAGATTTAAGTGTGAGCCAAAATGGAGTACAGTCAGAAAAAATCCCGTCTCGTATTCCAGATAACAGTATCAGGCTTTGGCCATCTATTTGGGTACTAACACAAAGGCCTAATGAATTAGCCTTTTTGTATAGTTTTAAGCCATCAGGTCTTACTACGTTAGCTTGCCAGGTGAAAGACCAGTGGTATAGAGGGACCTTACACAGCAGGATAGACAAACGAGCTCAGGAAAGCATTCTGGGCTTTCCCCTTTACCATAAGGCTGTGCTATCTTCCTTCAGTGAGCACAATTCCCAGATTCCAAAAGTTATCCCAGAGAAATTAGTACAGTATTTGGCCCATTGTTAGCATACTATGCTTAGCAATCTCTAGCATAGAACAATACCCAGTGGATTTTGTGGGTTCAGCTTTCTACAAAACTATTTCTTTCCTTCATACAAAAAAGGGGAAAAAAAGAAGAAAACATGCAGGCATGGGAAAGTAAGTCAGGCAGGAAATAAGTTTGTATTCACATTTGTTATCCAGAAGAAAAGTACATTTGGAAAAAAAAAAAGAAGATATTTTAAAAGCTGAACATTTTAGTTTAATTTTAATTAATATCTCTTCATAGTCCTGTGGGAAAGAGTGAATGCCATGTAACATATCTGATGCTGGAAAGCCCTGAATATCCTCAAACTCACATTGATTAAAGTAGGAGCTGGAAACATGGGAAGACCCATGAAGGTCCCTTTTGAAGGTCTTGTTCTGTATTTTTATTTATAAGTGGAATCTAGGCCACAATTTGATAATAAGTGAAGCATTAGGGAATTCGTATCATGTAAGAATTCCTAGGAGAGGAATCCTGTGCAAAGAGTTATGTTTAAAGTTCTGGAAGAGATGAACCTCATCTGCTTTAACTGATTATATGTGTGGTCAGCTTGTTTAAAGTAATCTCTTTTATATGAATTCTGTTGTTAGACTTTTCTAGTTCAAATCTACAAGACCAAAAATTGCAAATGCAGAGGTTATAGTAGACGTGTCTCAGTTAATCTTATCTGTCATTAGAAAAGCAGTTTAAAGTAGTTCTGTGTTAAATTATATCACTTAGAAAATTCAAAAAACAAAAGGAAGTTCATCCACTGATTTTCATTTTGTGTTTGTTATACTTCATGGGAACCAAGAGTAGTCTGATGAAGTCCTCATAAATCAACGTAGAAGCAAATGACATATGAACTGACTATGTATGAGAATAGAAATAAAAAGTCACTACTGTTAGACTCATCCATATTTCTCATTACTTGCTTATTAGGAAGTACATCATGTCCTAGAACTTTAAAAAGTCTTCCAAGGACAAATCATACAAGCTTTTCCTCTCCACCACATAATTCCTCAAAAGAATTCTCACTCTAGTTTCAGAAATCCCATCTGCTAGCCACTACCATCAAAGAAAAGATAAAGAAATTCTTCGTGGTCACTCCTTCCCTATGTTTGGAAGGCTTCCCTTCAGAAGAGAAGTTATCTTCAAAGCAAGCATCATCCCTACTGGCAAAACTCTTCCCTTATTAAAATCTTACCTGCAAAACCACATGTCACATTTTTCTTAAGAATGATCACTGTCATCCCTCAAAACCCGTTGTCTTTACATTGTGGCACATAGGAGGGCACTGCCCAGTACTGGCTGTGGTTTGGAGAATCAGTACCACACACCGGAGCTCTGGTTTGTATTTCTAGAATTCAGTCTGGTCTATAAAGTCAGGTGCCGACAAACAGTCTGTATAAAACAGTCTCTGTTCTTTTTCCACAATCCAAAGTGTGCAAAGAGATTAAATACTATGACTTGATCTAATGAAGTGAAGGAAGACTGCTATGCACACACACTCCAAACTCAGCATTATATTTCTGAGCAGTCTACACAGTAAGCTCTCTGTCTGGGAGAGGTTACAGCACAGATCCTACTATGCTGTTCGTTAAAAGACTTCAATTGAGAAAAAGAGTTTTCTCTGCACACATATCTGAATATATCCCTATATCTCAAAAAAAAAAAAAAAAGGACAAACAGTTCCAGTGAAGATCTGCTTTATGAAACCATGGCAGTGATGATGAGATATTACTACAACAGTGTTTAGTAATATGAGCATTGGCAATTGCTGATGCTTAGTTGGAAATATTTCTTTCTTCTGGTATGGGTTTGTCAGTAGGAGGGTGGAACTATAAAGTTCAAAATATTTCCTGAAACACTTTAAAGTTTTTAAAAATGAAAAGCATTTTTAGTGAGTAGGAAAATATTTGATACATATTTCCATTAAAATAGACTTTAGCTTTGAAAACAACATAATTATCAGGCTACAGGCTTATTATCTGAACCTTTATCAGAGCGAAAAGGTAGAGATAGTGAGTTTATTTTTTTTGTTGCCCAAAACTAAGTTCCCCATTTAATTCTGGACAAGTGGGAGAGAAGAATTCTACAAATCCTATTTTCTTCAAATAGCAAACACCCCCAGCCCCCCAAAAAAGGAAAGAAAGCAGTTCCAACTCTCTTTTTATGTATGACCTACCAAAATCTAAATAAATTATCCTGGCTCTGTGATATTTTATCTGTTTCAGAATGAAGATGCATTTAAATCAGCCTAACTCACTTACAGAAAGCCTGCTGTGTGAATAACAAAATCACCTTTATCTTATCCTGGACAGGATGTTTAATTACCTTCTAACTTTCACATATTTTCTGAACTCACCTAGAATGCACACTGAAGGCAATCCCCCAAATGCCTACCTGTATTACCTTGAAAGGTAGTTAGGTTTTGAATTCACACAAACTGTACACTTACCAGGTTTTCCAATATCAGCTGCTTCAGGATTCCTCTCAAGAAAAATTTTTTATTGCTTTGATTCATATCATTCCAAAGGTCTGCATTTTTCCTTATCCTATTTCCCTTTCCAGCAGCTGTTAGCTACCTTTGATCTGGGAACATAACTTGATAGACTAGGTTGCTGTGTTCTGGTTCCTCTCCCTCAGTACCAGAGAGGTCAGCCATCCACATGTGCTTACTTTTTAAATGCCCAAAGGTAAATAGCCATAATTTTGAAGGTCTCTCTTTGTGTTATCTTTCTGCTCTTTAACCATTGGTAAAGCTTTTAGATAATATTCTTAAAATCAAAGAACATTTTCCCATTGATGTAACAATGGCCAGAATTTTCTAAATTACTATTATTCTCTGTATTTTACACTAAGCATCCAGACTTTCTTGAATACAGAAGAAAGAGAATTTTTAAGCTCAAATCCTAATTTGTGAGTATAGGTTTTATCCTCTGTCAACTGTGACCACAAATGTACAGGGAAAAGAGCAAAAGTGTCAAACTTCCATGTGAGAATCTTCCAATGCTGTCCTTTGGAATCAGTCAGTCAATCCCAACTGTGAAACACCTGAAGAACAGGTGCCTAGTTTCTGCTCTTTGGAGCTTTCCCATCCTGATCACATATCCCTTTTTCCTTCCTTTCTTTGTTAGGCTAAAACTGAAGTTACCCTTTACTCATTCTTACCCAGTTGCCCCTTGTACAATGTATTTATTTCTTGTCTTTCATGTTTGCGTAAGAATCTTGTAGCACTCAAGTACACACACTGAAAAATAAAGATTAATTGCATAAACTATAAACTCGGAAGAAAAGAATCAACTGAGCTGAAAATGTTTAAAGTCCTGCAAGGGTTTAAAAGGTTACAAACTGCAAGGACAAAGGTTTCTGGAAGCAGACTTATGAGTAAACAACCTCACCATGACCTCGTGCTCATATAAGGAGTGAAGAGGAGGAGATGGACCCGCTAGGCAGGAAGTTACAAGAAAACTGCTGAGCTAAAAAAAAAGCAGAGAAAATAATATATGAAGGTCTGCTGTTGAATCTGAAGAGGAGGAATCTCCAAGGACTAACTGGAGAGAAGAATCTACATTACAACATTTTCCTGGCCCATAAGCCTAAGTTAGGAAGTAAGCAAAGCCCAGACCCAGTGCCAGATCACCGGGATTCACTAAAGCTTACTGTGTGCCAGAACATCCTCCAAATTGAACAAGAGGGAACAGAGACAACAATGACCCTTTTTTTCATAATCTTTCTTAACTAGGAGCTGTAAAGCAGCAAAACCTAGGGACTGAGCTGGAGATGGTCCACATGAATCTGCTGAGCTGTCCACAGGAAGAAAACTCCCAGAACAATGCACAAGAGGGCTGAGACAGAAGGGATTGGGATGGCTGTCTAAAAGTGGAGAAGGAGCTTCATCTTTCCTACTAGACAGGATACTCGGTAATGTTTGAAAGGAATTTCTGCAAACTGACCTTATTATTTTTCTAGCGTGAGAAAACACGCCAGGTACCTAACAAGCGAAGAGACAATATCAGTTCAAAGGGCATCTGACCTTAATATAACATGACACCAGAAGCAATGACTATAAACTACTGGAATGGCAATCTGTACCTATTTATATTCAACTGAACTGGAAAAGGGGGCCAGAGAGATACTGAGGAAATGTGGTTAACGGAGAAAGCACCACGCTAAAGCCAAAAGGAAGTGTGAGGGCCAGGTTAAGAAAGAATAGGAGCTAATAGTGAGCAAAAAGCCTACAAGGGGAAAAAAAAGAAGTTGCAAGAAATCAAAATGCGCTTATTTTAGAGAAGAAGCAAGGAGACAGGGAATGGAGATCCAGTAACAAATCCAGGTACTGTTTTAGGGTGCAAAGTGTCCCATGATGTATGAACTTGTAAATAATGAATATAAATAAACAGCCTCCTCCAAGTAATGGATTGTTTTCATATGGTGACCTAGAGACATGAAGGTAGCTGTGCTGAGATATGCCCAGAGTAATGCATGGGTTGGAGGCATTAATTCCTTCCCAGTTTCAGGTAATTGTACAGCAGGTATTATACTACAGGGAGCTCATCCAAAATACATGCAATGCCATATATGCCTGTGCTTTCCAAGCTGGAAAAACCCCACTTTGCTACATCTTCATACAGATGTACGAACTGACAGAAGACAGCGTGGCATCATACAGGCCTTTCACACCACATACCTTAGCCTACTGGCAGGATCCTATCTTCCTCCCTGATATTTCCACGGTGAGTAGAGAGGGACAGGCAGTTTTTCCAAAGTGGTCTCTAGGTGAGTCTGTATTCTCCACTGAGTACACATAAGGAGTTTGGAAAGGCTAGTCTTCCAGGCTGAGTGCTTCAGATGAGTGCCTGAAGTCAGGCAGTGTGGCTGACCTCAAACCATCCCTCATCCCAGTGGTTCAGAGATTAAGGTGAGACAAGGCTTCAGGAGTCAACCCTATATATAAACTAAGTCCCCTGATTCTAGTCTTTATAATATAACTTTGATGAAGGTTCCTGTACATAGAGACTACATAAGGTCAGCATTTATGTCCTGAAAATGAGTCCCTTAAAAATTCTCCTGTGCTCTTGAATCAGTTTATAGAAATATTTGTTCCACATGAACATTTGCCTCACCACACTTGTCCCAGCTTGTTATATATTTCTTTGTTCAAAGGCTTGGCTTCTCATTTCCCAGCAATCGTTGATATAAAATATAAATATAAAAGCTACAGGGTGTATGATCTATAATTGCTTCCCATTCTTGAACTGCCAGGTTTCTCCCCGCACACTTAGTCATGGCACTCCTTTAACAAAGAGATAAAGAGAGAAATCATCTTCCTGGAACATTAAATGTCACTGAAGCCAGTCAGCAGACAGAAGGGCCAGTATAAGATAAAGAGTGGAAATAATAACTTCATAGAGGTGAAGCACGTGGAAGCTGAATGACGGACTTTCACAGAAGCAAGTTCAGTGAAGCTCACTGGGGTGTGAGTGGGCTAGCAGGTAGGTACAGCATAGAAAGAGAGCAGTGTCTGTGTACACATACATGTGTTTTATTCTAGACGAAGGAACGGAGCAAATTCAAAGTTCTATAACTCAAAATAAAATGAGCTGAATTCATAACACGTATTTGTGTGGCAGCCTTTACTGCACATGTCATATCTGCAATAATCTGGGGTCCAGATGGCTGGATAATGAGAGCCCACTGGCCTGTCCTGAATGAGGTTCCCAAGTCTCTCCTCACACATGTTGACTCAGGGAGCTGCAGCTGCTGTACCAGTAGGCACACCGTAGCACAGCGTAGATAGATATATATTTCTGAAACTGGTGCGACCTCTGCAAATTAATCCATCTAGGACGGGTAGGACTGGAATAACAGACTGGAGTAACCTTCCTGACAGTGACGCTATGAGGAGGGGCTTTTCTAAAAGAAGTATTTCACTGTTAGACTAAGAAAATTGTGATACAGTGCAGAAGAAAACTACAGTCTGGGTTTCAACCATTTGTTCTCTGCGAATTACCGATAGTTGACTGCTCAGCAGTCAAAACTGTGGGGAACAGCCATAAAACCAGCGTATCAGTACTTGGGTACTTTAACCCCATTCATTCTTTTTTAAAAGTGCTGTCAGGCTGTTGGCTCTGCTACAAAAATAGTATGAGCTAAGGAAAGACATGTGAACTCAAGCCTGAAGCAGCATTTAAAGGGAAACAGACTATACAAAGTATTAAGGCTTGTGGTGGTGATGGAGACACATACACACAAATGCTGAATCTATTGGCTAGTCACAGAGAAGGGATTTTCTATGGGCGAAATAAACTCCAGTCCTGTTATTAATATTATTAATTCATTCTGGATCATCCTTTGTGCCAGCTCCACCTATCATTCACACTTCATGGGTCGTTCAATTAAAAACACTAACAACTGCCTGCTTTATAATGTTAAAAGAAAACAGTTGTTATTAAAATAGAAAATAGCAGCAACCCATATCATCAGACCACCATAACATTGCACAGCTTGGCAAAAGTCTTGAAGTCTCTGCTTTACTGAGGCCCTGTCCAGACCACACACACAGCCTGAAATAGAATATAAATCATAAAAAAAGAAAAAAAAAAAGAAAGAAAAGATAAGATAAGATGGTATGTCTTAATCAGAATTTGCAATATAACCATCTGCTTTGCCTAATCGGTAAGTGGCACAGCTGATCAAAAATGAACTTTCCACCCCAGGGAGAAGTCTGATATTCTGATATTATTTTTATAATTAACTGAGACAAAAGTTAAAAATTTCTCTTTATTCTTTTTCAGCTTTTTTGCTGAACTATTTCAATATCCCTGAATCAACGTATTTTATCTGATCTGTCAAATCCAAACTGAAATAAAAGGATCTATTCTCTTTGCTAGCATGGATCCCCAGGGACTGACTGCCATGCAGTATGGAAAACATAGTCCAGATGCACAGCATCTTTTGTATTGGGAAGAAAAGCATGTAAGATCCAAAGCAACTATTTCTATATGTCATTGCTAAGCTTACGTTGAGGCAGAAATTAAACACTGACCTGAAATATTTCCATCTCCTGTGAATTCTTCAGAAAAGAAAAAAAATTTTAAAAAAGGATGCTTTCCTATGAAATTTTCTATTGTCATAAAGCCACATTTTCTGACATGAAAAATCCTGTTTAATCACCTCACACGTTAAAATTACTGTCAATTCTGTATGAAAATAAAGAACAGCCACTTCCAAATCTGTACATATATACCTTACAACAAAATCAAAAAAAACTACAAGAAAACACCTACTCTGGCAGTTTCAATGTCACGCATGCAACGTTTAAGGAATCCACAAATCAAGCACGTCTTTTCAACATACTACAGTTCTCTTGTGCTCCTACATTATGATACAATCTTTAATTACACAAAACGCGTACTATTTTTTCCACAGACACCACCTCCCCTCCTCCCCGTTTCATTCCCTGGGCAGAGTGAAAGGTGATGCAGAAATGAATCAGTGTTCTGCAGTGAATGAGCCCATTGTCCGTCGGTCCCTCGCCTTGCTCGCTGCACAGCTTAGAAGGTGTCCGGTAAATGAGGCAAAGGGCTGCAGGAAGAGGATTCTTCATCCTGTGCTCAGTGTGCCTCCTAAAAGTGCTGCCTACAATTATGCCATTAAACATATGAATTGCAGTTCTCATGCTCAAGGAGACCAAGTTGATGTTATCTATAAAAACATAATGGTCACTTTCTCACTTTTGAAGAGGTAAATTTGCAATGTTCTTTTACATACAGATCAGTAGGACTTCTGCACTTGATACCAGACTTCAGCTGGCTCAGGCTTTCTGCAGAGAAAGAGACCATTCGCTGACAAAATTTAATTCACAGACACACACACAAAAAGTGAGGGAGGGTTTGAAATAAATTCATGTAATACTTGAACAAAAGTTACTCAGCCAGTAAAGAAAGTGAAATCCAGTTTATACCACTGCTGCTAAGAGGGCCACCATTCATTTCAGTATCAGAAAGCTTGTTATGTTGTGTCAAGCTGATGTTGCTGAAGACTACTAAAGTGCTGATATGTGAACCTAATTTGGAGGATTTGCAAGCTGTGGAACTAGTAAGATCACAGATAACAAGGGGATGGATCTATTACACGCTTTCTCTGGTTTCATCATGACATAATGCTCCAAAAATCAGAAAGTAAAATATAGAGTTGGCTGCAGTCCAAGCATCCCAATATGTTGACTACAAAGTTCGATTTGTGGATGCAGTGTCCAATTCTTTTTTTTTTTTAAATCATTGAATTAAAAAAAAAAAAAAAACCAACAAAACACCATAATCAACAGTACTGAAGTCCTCGTTAAACACACAAAGCAGGCTTCTTCCTAGGGGTAGTCTGCAGCGGAAAGTCAGGAGGGCTGTAGTTCTCTCTCTTTCCTTCTCTCCTCCAGTTAGCATCACTTAGCACACCACAAACTCTGGGTCACATACAGTCATATGGTTTGCAGAGCTCCACTCCTCCTCCCCCTCTTCGAATCACAACAGTGCCTAGCCCCTGTCTTCTGCTGCAACATACCTCTGGCCTGAACAGAAAACATAATTTCTGCAATCAAGCAGGATATTCTGGCTCAAAGTCCATTCAGGCTTTGGCTGCTTTAGTAAAACTGTCAAAAACTTATGGAAATGTGTTGCATTTACTGTAATGATTTTTGTGTTGTAAACACCTGGTCTTGATGGCTCAGATATTTTGTATAGGCTATATAATGATGATTTAGACCACTGCTGGCTTTGAACATGTTACTAACAGACTACTGAAGGTTCTGTATTAGAAGCTGGGTGAGAAAGGATATTTTCATAGCAAAAACATATTAATTTTCTGCAGATTTTCTTATGTAGTGTTTGGATGAAAGTGATAACAGAGTATTTTGAGAGAACACAGCAAGAGCGTCACCAGAATAACCTGTATCCCTAGATGATGCAAAAGAACCAGGCTCAAATCACCATCCTGCATCAATGCAACTCAGACTGAGCTTTTTTTTTCCCCAAACTGAGGGTAAGCATCCCAACCATTTAGCCATCGTTGCATCCAGTGTTTCTGGGTTGGGCTTCTGTAACTAGAAATTCCATCTTGAACCTGCAAAGCCTTTCCTGAGAAAAAATTCATTGAAACAAGCATGCTTCCTGGCAAAGTTTGATTTGTTTTCTGCACTTTCCAATAAAAATAATCATGCAAAAGTATGAATTGCATTATAATTTATGTCTCATTTATTATCTTGGCACCTGAATTACAAACAAATTTACTTGTAAGCATAAGAATCTCTGAGTTCAACTTACCAGTTTCCTCAGCAGCCAAACTCGTGAGTTTTGTCTGATTTTTAATCTTGAATCTTATAGCTTGGACCAAAAATATGAGACATAAGACATTTGGCTTCTATTTTCAGTTCTGTCACTGAGTCTCCGTTGCAACTTGGATGTCATTTAACCTCTCTGTCCCACAGTTTCTTGATCTACTAAATAGATACAGCAGTATGCAATCTGAGTGTGTTATAAAGCTAAATTAAAAGCCTTAAACAACAGGTTCCAAGTGTCATTTCCCCTGTTTTTTTGCTAGTTATAAGATCAAAGAGTGAGAGAGGGAGTGTATTGTGTTTATAAGCAGTGAACATCTGATAAGTTTTATAGTCTATGCCAATATCACTGTAATGCCCTTTAAACCTACTGTCCCCAACTGCAAAAAATAATAATAATTAAAAAATTTTATAAGCAAATAACAGTGCAAAAGACATTCCAAGGTGCAAAAGAAAGTTAAGTATGTTCATATCCCATTAACTTTGGTGGGAGTGTAACAATAACTGCAAGCCACGGCAGACTTCCTAGCCTCCAAAGTTTTCTGATGATTATCAACACAGAAGTTTCCAGTGACTGATGTAGACTGCCTGTTACTGATCAAAATCACTTAGTTTCACTCCATTTTTATGTTCCATAGATTCATCAATCCCTCACAAAACTTACTACAAAATGGCAGCATGAACAGACTTTTCTTAAGTTCCAAATGTAATGGGTTGTGCCATGCCATGTTGATGCTGCAGTTGTGTATCAGATCTCATAGCTTTATGCACAGATGGGTAATAAGGAACATTACTACTAAATCTGCATGGAGTTATACAATTGAAAATTGTTCCCATACACACTTCCATCTCTGACTTAAATGTTCGCCTTATGCCTTTAAAGTGCATGTCAACAGAATCTGGGCGCATACACTTATTCACATTGTCATCAGAACACTATCATGTCAGAAATATTCATACCTTCACTGAAATAACTACATGGAATAACCTCAAATGTGTTACTCTGCACAAGTAATTTCCCTCTTATTCAGCACTGCTACCTAGTGAAAAAGCGTACATTTTTGTTTACTGCTGTAGGCACAGCGTATTGGACAGTAGAACAGGTCTTGAACCGGAAAGGTCGACAAATTATTTTCCTGTTGGTTATCTATTTCTCTTGCATTGTATTCCCAATGCAGACACCCAGGCCACATGCGTTGTTTCCACATTTTTAATGCAACCTATACAAAACTGTATGTTCTTTATCTAACCACATTGATCAGTTGGGACCTGGCTAATGTGGATAATAATTGCATGATTATCCACAGGTTCTGGCTTAATTGCTGTGGTATTACAATATGATCAACATTTTTCACTGATCTTATTTTTCCAAAGTTTACCTGATTTTTATTGAATGGCAACATTCCTAAATCCTTCTTGACACAAGAGCCAACGTTTCTGTATTAATACTTAAGCACCCCAAATCTATCTTTAATCCAATGTGAATTTGCTTTGACAACCACGAAGTCATTTCCACTTCTGTTATGCGGTGCTGGTTTCAGACAGGAACGCGTTACAGTCCTACACAGAGCAGGCTGGCCCACAGTGGCCAAGGGATCTCGTTTCATTCCATGATACATCAGGGTTAGTGGTCAGGCTGGGTGCATGCACAGTTTGGAAGGCATGACAGTGGCCTAGGGGAGATGGATTTGTTTAGGCTTTGGGGCTAGCAGATAGCTGGGTCATTAGAGGCCTTGGTAGGGTCTTAGTAGAGAAGCAGCTTCTTTTGTTAGGCTGGCTGGGGGCTTGGGTTTTAGTTTCTACTCCCTCTCAGCCTCTGGGGCTCAGGGGATCTTCTCTCTGCTCTCAGGTTCAGGGTTGGGTTTTTTTTCTCTCCACTCAGATTTTGCTTGCTGTTTTGGAATCTGGCTGCATCAGTCCACAGGTGGTGAGATACCATATCTTATGTTCTGTTTTCTATTGTGTTAGTTTCTTCTTATAATTAGCATTGCAAGCATCACTGTAAGTTTCATTTATATTATTAAATAGTTCTTATCTCAACTATTACGAGCTTCCCTTGTTTTTTTCCTCTGACTCTTCTCTACTGGGGGTGGGGATTGGTAGGTGATAGAATGACTGTCTGGTACTTAATTGCCAGATAAGGCTAAACCACAACATACGCTCCTGTGTTTCCACTTCCTGCAAAAAAACACGAACTCCAGCTTAACCCATTCCTTGGAATCACACAGTTTATAACACCAAATAGGCCTTCTCTTCCTAGAGAGTCCAATAAGTGAGATGGGTACGCTTCCAACTGAACTCATCATGACACCATACTCCTTTCCCTATATTGTAGCTCAAATTACCAAGAGATGTCAACAAATGTAAAAGGAAAAATCATCCAGAAAGATCATCCAGTCCAACCATCAACTCAACACTACCATACCCACTAGACCATGTCCCCAAGCACCACATATAACATCAAGACTCCAAACATTCCTCTTCTGTCCTACCCAGGGAGAAAGAGAGAAAAGCTGAAGTCACTGCTGACTCATGAAATGTCTGTTACCAGAAAACAACCTACTCCTTCAGGAATGAGATTTTCCATTATAGCCTATGTCTTTGGTAACATGCTAAGAGCCTAAATAGCCTAGACTAACGAAGTCGAATAAGGACAATTAAAACACGCCAAGAAGAAAGGCAAAAATTAAATCATTTTTCTCAAACATCAAAACAGTGTCTGAAAGATGACAATATTGCTCAAGATAAGAATCAAATTTTACACACCTTTATGAATGTCTAAAGACTGATAAAGAAATTCAGTAATATGGATATTGCCGATTCCATCTAGGAAATATTGGGATATTACAGCGTAAGCTGGAAAAGCCAATAGTGAAAAGCCCCGTAAGTAATTTCTTTGCTGTCCTTGCTAGGATTTTCATGGCACCTATCCGCTCCAACTTCATTCTGCATCCTGCTACATCCCAATCTTTTACCAGCAAGTCTTCAGTCTAAATGCACCGTGAGTAGTCTGCCATGGTTGGAGCATCAGCTTAAGGCAAGTTTCAGGCACCAAATATGAAGTCACCATGAGAACACTCGTTATCACAGATCATTACCTCAATCTCAGGCTGCCTTTTCCAACATCCGTGTCTCAGGGCATTTATAAAACTGCTTCAAGTCTGGGGTGAAGACTCTATTTAACAACTGTCTTCCTCTGGAACAGTGCCGCTCTCTATAGTAATTAAAGTGTTTATCTGGGCAGAGACAAGATTTTCTCACAGACCTTTCAAAACTGTGAAATGAGTCCACTCATCAAGTAACAGACTTTAGAAATCTCACCACCTTTTGCTCCAAGGTCAAAGCAAATGTCTTTTAGATTGACTTGTAAAACTGTAACTGTATCTATAAAAAGAGAAGAACAAATCAAAAGAAGCTCCACCAAACCAAATCTATACATACTTTTCTTTATGGGAATGAGATCTAGAAAACAAATACCCCATGCTATTGCTCAGTGTCTTATTGGGAGTGCCCAGATACTCAGTTAAGAAATCTGATAAAATGAATAGGTCTGAAATTATATACATGCAAAGGTATTCACAAAAGAAGAGTATCTCAAGGTGAAATGTCTGTAGACCAGAAATGCTCACCATCTAACCATATTTATTGTTTGACCTCTCACCCCCAGGTCAAAGTTCTGAATAGTTACAGATTTAAAAGTTTCCAAACAAAACAATCCAGTATTACATGTGGAAATACCTTGTCAAATACTCTTACATATTTCTGCATTAATGCACTCTCAGTCATTTTACTGGGCAAATCATAGTCCTTAGATTTAAGCTATGATCCCTCTTTCAGAGCCTTTTTATCTAAACAAGCATTGCCTGAAGTTTTTTTACTGCATCTGGAATTTTCAGGGACCAGACATATCTTTTATTGCAAAAATCCTACATCTAGACTAGAAGAGATCTAGTAAGTAAAAATATTATGTAATTTCTATCTAAAGATTCATATCAACTCTCACTAACATCATAAGCCCATCTGCTTCACTTGACTTTATCCCTTTGATTTTCTCTGATGGTGTTTTAAATCCCCCGTCATTTTGTGTTTTCTGCCACATGTCTACCATATGTATTGCATAAAAATAAAGGTTATTTTTCTACCACCCACCTATAAAGACTATTCAGCTACCAGAGCGTGATGAAAATTCTACTTTGCAGTTTACCCTAAGCTGAAGATACTCAACCTGTGAAAAACCAGTCTAGAATATAGAATAGGAATCCTAAAAGCTGGCAAACGGAAGATAACCACTTGACCAAACAAGCATGTTATTTATTACCTACCCTGGAATGAGAATCAGGTCTCCAGAGATGAAGGGCTAAGGCACTGAGCCCCGATTCTAGGGCTGGAAAACGTATTTGCCTGTGCACGTTGTTTACTGAATTTAAACCTTTCTCTGTTTCATGGTTGTCCAAAATTCAAAGCACAGTTTGGCTGTACTGAAGCTCTAAAAAGTTTTGGCTGCAGACGGAAGGATTCCACTTAATGGTTGTGTTACACTTGTGGAGATTGCCATTACTTGAGACAGAGGATATCTTCATTTTACAGTGTTCCTACATCTACCCAAATTGGGATGGACAAAACCAGAACTATCCATGATCTCAGATTTCCTCTCCATTCCTTCCTCGAAACATTCATACAAACATGGCATTCAATATTCCATATGAAAGCACAAGTTCTGAGCTTTGTTTCCTAAAGGTGTTTATTGCTCATCATAAGCGTATTCAGAATACACTACTAAAATGCGTGACTTCTGTGAGTAAGCCACTAAAGAAATGTTTTTTCCGTTATGTTCCGGAGTGCAAGCTCAGAAGTGTGCAAAACCACAAACAGAGCGAATTCTTTAAATAACAAATGTGTACATTTTTTGTTTATATGTAGCTGTTCATGTCAAAAAATAATCTCCTTGCTTTGGTGAGATACATCTGATGACACAGTCCTGAAATATATTTTTGCTCTGTGCCACTTTTATCTCCTTTGTAACATTCTCTAATGTGGCTGCCAGAATGCTCTTGTAATTTGGGGGATAATTTTCTCTATGAGAACTGACAGAATGAAAATAAATTCAAAGTTCCAGGAAATAATGAGTTCCTGATTATGTATCTGATTACTGTCAGCTCGAGGAATGTACAGACTTCAGAAACAGAGGAGACCACTTTTCCTTTCACCAAACTGGGAGCCCTGAGATGATGGCACAGGGAGAAGGCTTTCAAGTACTCTTAAATCCTCCCCAGTTCTACATGAGAGTTATTTTGAGGTCATGTTCACGTTTCTAGACTGAATAAGATTCTCTGGTAGACATCTGAGTCTTATCTGCCTATTTCTGGCTTTGTTTGAGAATGTTTATATTATTCAATGTGGGAGGCTTGAACTCATGACAAGGAACATGATAAATTTTCTTAATCAAACTGGGTATCAAGAGGTGGTCTGTCATCATTTTCCTTTTGTTGCACTGTGAAAGAAAGCAAATAAGGAGCATCCAGTGTGATCCCCACTCCTGTTTCAAGTCTCCCCACCAAGTCATTAAACATTCTCTGGCCTTTGTCAACAGCCTGGTAAACATCCAGAGAAAGAATCAGAATAAAATAGTTTATTTAACATTCCTCTCCTCCAACTGCTGATTAGGATAAATAGTTTGGATAAAAAGTGTATCTGATCCAAAAATCACAAAAAGAAATGATTCAGCTATCAGCAAAGTTTAGATTTGGTTTCAAATATTTTTAAACAGCAAAGGAGTTTTTTGTGCTCTTTGATATTTTCTCCATCCTCAGCACATCATGTTAGCACCGTGTCAAAGCAAAACATCAACATCAAATGATCACTGGGTAAACTCCAGTGAACTAGAGTGAAAGGCTGGGGGCTGAAATTCCAGGCACAACATAAAATTTGGAAAGACGCCAGAACAGAGTTCTTTTTAAACTGCCTAAAAGGCTGAGGAACTGATACCTAGCAAATCCCTTCATTGACCTAATAGTTTGGAAATTGCTAATTCTGGTCAGACTGATGAGTCCTCTGAGCCAGGATCATTTCCTCTGACAGGGAAAAGTGTCAAATGATTCAAAGAAAAACAGAATCTTCTTCCTCCGACCACCATTGTGCTCATCCAAACAAAGCAACACTATGCCTAACAGAAAGCATGTACCTAGCACGCAGAAACTTGCGGTCAGCTCAGGAAGTGAAACAGAAGAATTCAGGACGGTTTTATAGTTCTATCCTGGACAAAAGGATTTTGTAATCCTAATCTTGCCTTAAAATAGTGGGGGGCAGGATACACCCCAACGGATAATTATGTGCCCCTTTTTTATCTGTAGTGTTCTTGTTGCCATTTAAGTTTCCCAACAGTCCCGTTGCTCTTGTGTTATGCCACAGTAAATAGAAACAGCCTAAAGATCTTAACAGCATTCAGAACTATCGTGTCAGGTGCTTAGCTGGCGCAGATTAGAATAGTTCTATTGCGTTCAGCCATCATTTAAAATATTGAATGACTGCGAAAGGCTTAAATGCCCATTCTCTGTGTTTGAGTTCTATAAGAAACAGTCAATCAACAGTGATTTTTTATTGTATGTCTGATATGTTTAATATCTTTTAAATATTGGGTCAGATCATCAGTTAACATAAATCAGCAAAGCTGAAGTTACTGGATCAGTTTACACAACTGAGAATGTTGCCTGTGGCTTTCCCACAGTAATAAAGTTAGACCACATACCCACTTTGGCTGAAATATTTGAAAACATCTACATGATGTGCATGCTTAGCTCCCTTTAACAGGAATTGGGGATAATCTTATCCATCTATCTGATGGGTAATTTCTATTTGTAAAGCACAGATCCCCATGGTGCACACACATGCCAAAATGATAGAAGGCAAAAAAATTCCACAAATGAACTCCATAAAGGAATGGGTTTATATGTATATTCTTTTATCAAGAAACTGTAACCACAGAATATGATTACACTTCTCATGTGAAAACTGCTGCTGAAACTTATAATGGTGAGCTCAATTCTAATTAAAAAAAAAAAATACCATTAGATTTCTCTTGAGAAAATGTTACACAGTATTGGCACATTAAATACTGCATACCTTTAGATTTCATGGTTAATATACTCGTAAAACAGGAACAATAGAGAAACTTACGACTCAAGAAGCAGTAGTCCATTTTCATTTTTGTTATTGTTTATGCAAAGAAACTTAATCTTAAGATTAGCTTTTTCAAAACCACTTCTAGAAAGTGGCTACATACCTGTACCCGTTGACTGAAGCAGAGTTTATCACTAAATTCATCACTGAAAATAATTAATGTTCCCACAGTAACGCTGAACGTGCAGTCCCTATTTCTTAAAGTTTAGGAGAACTGGGTGAAAAAGCAATCACAACAAACTGAACAAATGCTGGTACCAGGATCAGAGACAGAATTGTCCTCTACTGAAAAGTGACATTTGAAAGCCAACCATCCTCACAACACCAGGGAGCGCTGAGGAGTATTTCACCAGGATGGAGAGAGCAAAACCTGTTGGCTACTTCATGCAGAGCATTGCATGCGTGTAATTTAAAGGGCGGTCTGTGAAATATATAAAAGGACAGCATAGTCATAATGAAGTGAGAGTACCTCTAAAAGCCCAATTCCATTATTCTGACATCAATTCTGAATCAGAGTGAAAACAGAAACATTATTAAAGAAATATGAAGTTTGAAACTTCTCACTTCAGAGTCACCCTCCTGTACTTCAGCATTTCATTTCATAAGCTACTGCAAGACTACTCCAAGGAAGCTCAGCCGTAAAAGAAGACCCCAGCACATCACAGGAGGATGGTCTGGGCTAGCACAAAGAAAGTGTGGGAGCTCCTACTCATCATTCCAGCTCATCCTGGTGAGCTGTGGAAACAAAAAATAAATAAGAGAATCAAACAAATCAGTCAAATTAATAAAGAGAAAAAAAAATTTAGTTATCTTCTTCTTACAAACAGGGAAAAAAATAATTTTAACTGAAGTTCAACAGTTCTACTTCACATTTCTGTATTGACTCCTCATATACACCCTCTTATAATTAAGAGGAAATTTTCACTGAAGTTCAAAAAGGACACAAAAGTTACTCTGTGGTAGTATGGTTTGTTTGCATTTTTTTCAGCTATTATCATTCATAATAGCAGATCTTAGAGGAAAGAGAAGCAGCAGCTGTATGCTGCCACTGAAGGTGAGGAATACCATGATACAGCAGTAGCATGCAGATAATAAAAGAGAGGAAGCCAGATATCATTTCTTATCTGCAGAAGTCAGCCTAGGGCTGGATCTCCTGGAAAGCATTAAAAAAGCATTTCTTTTTTTAAAAAAGGCAATACGATTTGAACACAGAAAAAGCACTGGAACAGCAGTACAGAAAATACTGGTTAAATTTGGTTATTCTAGTTTGGAACTGATAGCCTGGAAAGACTTTGTTCCAAATTGTTGCATGCCATCTGTAAAATGATTACATATGCATAAAACAACGTTGGGGAGAAAGAAAAAAGGGAGAAGAATTGACTAGTGGAATCCCTTGTGAAAGTATGTTTAAAAATACTGAGGTTTAACACAAACCAAAAAAAAAAGCCAGGAAATTCTAACTTAAACCTAACAACTCCATCCTGAACCCATGCTGCTGAGAAAAATAAAAGGAACAATGCTGAGATTTCAGAACAGATCTGCAACTTTAACTGAGCTTCCTGGTTCCTCTCCCTTTGTTAAACACTTCTAATGTTAACATTTAAATAAATAGTCAACTGCCCTTATCACTGCTTTTAATAAATAGTAAGTTTTGCAGCCTTACTATAGGGTAGGTTCTTTTGCTGCAGTCAAAGCACTGGGTTTAAGCACTTTTCAGGATGTTTCTTGTGTAAACAAACATCAGTGAAGCTTTGTGAAGGTTCAGTTTTATGGCAGCTTCTTAATATGGTGCCATACCAAAGTAAATGAGGGTTTTTTTCAGGTTCTTTCCTTGGGATGATGCAATATTTTTCACTTTCTAAAAATTCATGAAATTAACGAGTAATAAGTTTATCTGTATGCCAGAATGATCATCTCTAATCATTATTTCTACTGTTGTAGTGATATATTTTTATTATTTACTGCCAGCCATTAGAAATAAATAGTATGTTGGAAATTTCAGTTGTTAGTAATTTGTTGTTTGATATTGGATATCCTACAGGCATAAAAGTTCTTCTGCAATGTGTTTATCTGCGATATTTAGATCATATTTATGATAATGGTATTTATTTTGAGCAATAATTGTCTTCTAATTATTATTTCAGTCATATTCAGTATCCAGTGAAAAGAAAGCTTAAAACTCGCTCAATCAGATGAAATGTGTATTTTAAAATCGTACAATAACAGTGGCACTGTTCATGCTCATATTCTGATTTAGCAACAACGCTCATCCAGTCAGAAGAAGCAATATTATTATGCAATATGAGTTTCAGATGGCACACTGCAGCTTGGATTTTCTTTTATCAACTAAATACATTTACATACATCTACAAAAGCTCACATAATTTCCATTGGTACAGTGAAAGCAGAAAATCACCAATGTGAATTATCTGCTGAGATTTCCCCTCAACCCCCATCAGTGACTGAGCCCTTCCCATTTCAGTAGCTCTCTTCCCAAAGCGCATGTCCACATAGGCTGATTTTTAATCACTCTTTGATCAACATTTAGGAACCTGAATATTCGTTTGCTTCACTCACTGATTTTTTAAAAACTTGTTTTTCTTCTAATTTTACCACCTGTTTGCTATTATGCCGAGTTCAGTGTAGGTCTCAGTGAAAACATTTCTACTGTTGGCTGACCAAATGGACACTGATTGTATAACAGCTGCGGTTTGATAGGTGCAGAAGATGAGCCTGTGGAAAATGTGGCAATATGTTTTGCAGACTTAAGAAAAAACATAAAACAACGCTTATTTTCCAAAGCAGTCACTCAGTCAGGATTGTTATTATGGTTATTTACATTTTATTCTGGTAGACAATGTAGGAATATTCAACATAAGAGAGCCCCTTTACTGAAATTAATGTTGGCAAGATAACTCAGAATAAAGCAGAACGCAGCATGGGGGGCACACATTTCAGTCCCATGCTTTTGGAAGGACTGAGTAGTTGAGACTTAAGCTAAGTAGAAACATAGAACCGAGCACAGAAAGCAGAGCAGAGAAGGTACAAATCAAAGATGACGGGCATATGTGAAAAGAATGTCAGAGGATGGGAGGAAGCAGGAGAAATTTGGAGCTAACAGTCTATTTGCTTAGTGAGAGAATCTAGTCAAAACCATGAAAGATTCAGCCAAAATCATCATCATTTTGTTTGTTTTATTAGGTTTTCTTTGTCAGTAAGTATGAGCAAATGCTGCTAAACTGCTATACTGAAGAACAAAAATATTTTCAGACACAGAAGCCTCACATATATCTGTTATACCTCCAAGTGTGGGATAAATATGATCCAAGGGTGGAACAAAGTTCCACAAAGAGAGAGAAGAGAGAAATTATACATTCCAGAAGTCTTTTAAAATATCGTAGTGGCATCTAGTGAGCAAAGCATCAGTTTCTATTGGGAAGAAAATCAAATGTGGTATTGAATACTGAATTAGCTAGAAAAACAACTCAGAGGAGTTAAAAACACCTTCAGTAATTAAAGGATGAATCACAGTTCTGACAAGAAACTACATCACATGAAAGATTAACGTGCAGGTTTCACCATAATAAAAAATGTAAGAAATGGAAACATTCCTGGGCCACACTACTGCTGCTCTGCCAGCAAATTGAAAAAAAAAAAAAAAAAGTATAAAACAAACTCCATCTCCTCCACATTTCCAGTGGCTTGTTTTAGTAACTTCTGTCTGCCTACATAGAGAAAGAAGACTGTATTTTCACAGATGGAAATAAGTGACTCTCCTCTGCCAGGATTTGGCAACTGCTGCCCCATATTGGAAGATCTGGGAACTCTAACAGCAGCAAATGTGCAAAATGTATGTTATATACAGCACAGTTTGTCTTGTAAAGAAGCAAGGTATTCAAGTAAAGGGAACTGATTCACGTAACGCTTTGGAGAAAATATTACCACAGCTGCAAGGACTGATTCAGACCTGTTTCTCAAAATGCTGAAATATCAGTACAGACATTCGCATGATCTTATAGCTGAACATGAGACAGTGTAGTGAGTATACAATTTTCCTGAGAATTTTTACTCATACCTGGACATTTGGAGTCCTGAAGGAGCACACCCACCCAGTTCTAAGTGAATATGTAGAATTATTCCATGCTTATGTACTACAGCACACTGACTGAAAATGTGCTTTTCAGTCCCACCATATTGACCATATTATGCTTACAAGGGGAAAAAATGCAACATGGCAAAACAGGTGCAATAAGAGAGCTTTGCTGTAAAAATGTACAAAATTGCTGGTGGGGCTTAGGGCTTGCTTAAGGTCCCGGTTACAGTTATATTCCTTTCTGCAATATATTTGAAGGATATCTGGAAAATAAAGGAATACAGTTATGCTGTAGCAAAATTGTGTAAAAAAAGTTCTTGGTGTGTTCTGTCAGTGGTTCTCCAGGTATTTAACGAACAATTTATCATAAAATGCAGCTAAGTCATATATCAGCTTTTTCCTCAAGTTCATAACACAGAGTTTTGGCAAAGCTGGAATCAATTCCAATGTCTGCTTTCTCCCTTTGTACATAAGCATGACAGTGGTTGACCTAGCAGCTCATCTGATCTAGCCCTATCAAGTCTTGATATTGATTATCTTTCTAGTTTTTATTTTTATGGTTTTTTGCACATGCTGGGTTCCAGCCCAGCCACCTTCTTGGAACGACAGAAAAGAAAGCAAGCAACTAATTAATACAGGGAAAAAAAAAAAAAAAAAAAGCAAGGAAACTCTAAACATATCGAGTTACCTTTCTGGTTTACATCACCCAATGTGTTATCATTTTGCTGAAGCCCTTCATGTGAAGGACCCACTTTCCTTCCAGCCCCGAGGCAATGATGGAAATGTAACGTACTCCTATGAGCAGAGCGCACCTTTGGAAGTTTTAGAATAGCTATTCTGGAACTTCTCATTTCAATTTGTTTTGAATAGATTTCAAACTATAGATAATGAGATTGGCTGCAGTAACAGAAGCTCTAACATTCCCCAGGTGGAACATGGGACTGCAAACCTGGAAAATTGCAGACTTGCCTAACATCTAAATACTAAGGATGAAGTCTGGTCCTTATTGAGATCGTTAGGAATTTTTTTTACCACAAAAGACATTTTGAAGAGCTTAATGTCAGTGCAAAAAGCAGTGACAAAAAAAATGCTTTGGATATGTAAAACTGAGAATACTAAGCAATGAGAAGGGAGTATTCCAGCTGCTGTTATGCACAGCACTCATAAGTACTTGACCGTACTCGTGTCTGCACTTTGGGGAGGATATCAAATCCTGGAGTTCAAAGGAGGGTCACAGAAATGATACAGGGCCTGGAAAACAAGTCTTCTCAATCAAGGCTTAAGGAGAGCTGCTTATCAGCCATAAGTTCGAGCGCAGACTACAGGCACACACAGGGAAAAAATCTTGCAAAATAACAAGAAGCTTTTCAGCCTTTTTGACACGGACTTTACAAGACTCATTTTCTGAATACTAACTTGGTAAAATTCAATCTGTAAACACAACAACTTATCAGTGAAGACAATTAAACACAGGCAAAGTCTGGGACTATGGCTTCGAATTTCTAAGGAGAAACTAACTTTATTTCTAATAAGACCCTTGCTCTCATTGAGCTTTAAGGAAAAATTCTTTGGCCTTTTCTACCACAGATAAGTATGCTGATATAGATGAGCAGGTAGTGAGAAGAAACTGGGCCAAATGGAAGTGCATTCCTTTGAGATGTCTGAACTGATGGACCTGTATCTCCTACACCCCCTCACCTTAGGTACAACCGTTAATATTGCACCTTCATATTATGTAACACATTTCACCTTTCAAGATTTCAGTCCCTTCTATGAAAGTCAGGAAGGGTTACTTAATTTCTGCTTTACATGGTATAATCTCCTTTTTTTTCCCCCCTGGTTTTTTTTCTTTTTTTTGGTCACCTTTTTCTTACACATCAGACACAGACCACAGGTGGGGACTGGGTGCTAAGACAGCAGAAAATTAAAACCATCTTTCTGGCCCCTGGCTCATCGTGCTTACACCCTCATTCTCATCTCAGACGAGGGTGTCAGGGCACACAGGGGGCTGGGAGCTCCCCCAAGGGCTCCCTGGGGCTGGCCAGGGCCTGTCCCATTACCACAGCTGGGAGCAGGGCAGTCGGGGGGCAGTGGGGGCACTTCCAGTCCCAGGCATTGTGCACCTTCCTGGGAAATGGGCCAGGGCAGCTGGAGACTGGCCCTGTTACAGCATCACTGGGGCAAGGACAGGTGGCCCCATGGTGCTGACAAGGGGTCCTGGGCCATGGGCAAGGTGGGGAAGCCCTGGGGGAGGCTTTTCAGGTACAGTCAGGCCTGGCAGTGGCCACAGGGCCCTGACATTGGGTCCAGCAGTGGTTTCCTGAGGCACCCTGAGAGGGACCTTTATGTGGCACGTGGCTGGCCTGCTAGGATCATTTCAGCATTTTTAATCCAATCGGTTTCGTATCATATCAGGGCATTTGCTTTTTGTGCAGCTCCTCTTTCACACCACTTTGCTGCTGAGAATCAAAACATTTTGTGCAAGTGCTGTAAGGGCATAGCTGAGATCTACAGCAGTCAGCACTAGTGGTGCAGGGCTAGAGGAGGCCTTACCCCGATATACTCCCCATCCCTTCTCACACACCTCTTGTCCCCCACAGAGTACCAGATACATTTTGATTAATTACATCATTGAATTAAACCTGAAATTTTCTCTCTGGATTAGAGCATATCCACAGAAATCAATGAAGTGCAATAGAGTTTGTAGCAACTCCCCCATAGATGCTTTTAGCATGGGCTGAATTCAAGGTCATACTGCCATTTTACAAGAGTGTCCCTGCATAGCTGTTGCAGAGCAGCCGGGATTAGTGACTTACATGCTTGATTAGAGAATTCATTAGGCAAACTTTGCAATGCAACTGTGTTCAAACCAAGTAAGAAAATAAGAAATGTAGTGGGAGGATTGAAAATCATCCCTGCCAGATGTTTATGGAGAGCCAAGAAAAGAAACAGGATACTAAGCCCCTCCTGTACTAGCCAAAAGAACAGACTCTGGCTGCGAAAAGCAGTTGCTTTTTTTCCTCCACTGATTGAGTGATGCAACATCCTTGCTCTAAAACACACTTTGCCAGAGTCCCCATACACTTAACCAAAAAGCTTCTGAGCACACATCTCGGCTCTAAGTCAGCCAGGTTGTGGGCCTCGCTTTGCTTCCTATCAGCCAGGGAAACTGGACATGGCAAAGATTAACTGAGTCAGCCAGTCTGCATCTGTGAACAGGAGGCAATAATTCAACAGTTATTGAAAGGAATTTGAAACAGTAGGATCTAAACTATTTGATTGTGAAACCAGTGATGGCCTGTCAGTTCTTAGGCCAACTCTGTCCTAGTTTACAATGCCCAGGCAGGTCCAAAGCATGCATGCCGATCACAGTCCCCAGTGGGACCATTGAGCTGTTTAAACTAAAAATAAATGAAAATGAAAATAAAATTAAAAGCTGCCACTTTGTGAAATCTCAGCTTTAGCTTTGGCCTTGGGGAGCTGAAGCTGCCAAGGGAAGTCCCGTCCAGGCCCCATCCACTGAGACCAATTTCCAAACCCCTTTAAACAGCTGCAGTTTTCCAGAACCTGTTTTGATTCTTCAAAGAGTACCTGAAATCTCTGTAGTATCCCTTTCCAGCCCAAGGATACAGACCAACGAGCCCCATAGTACTCTGACAGAACAACAGGCAGCAAAAACTGCTTGTGCTTCCCTAGCGATCTTTGTTCCAGAGACTTGTTAAAAAGAAAACATACATGAGAACGTAACAATTAACTAATAAAATTAATCAGCTTTAAGTCCTTTTCTGTCCATTGAAACCTTTTTCTAGGCTACTGTTAGGCATCATGCAGGTCTGTAATCTCTGTCCAGCATCAAATATTGTACCACATGAAGTGAATTATTTGGCAAAAAGTGACATATTTCACAGTGGAAATACTTAAGTTATTTTAATTTGGTTTTTCTCATCTCATTTCCTTTATTTCCTTAATGGTCTAAAAAGCCAAAAGAAGAAAACATCACATTTGAAGTGTGAGAGGGACTCATAGTTTATAACCTTCTGACAGCAATCACAGGGAGTCACAGGAAGAGAGAAGATTGGAAGTGCTGATACCTGGAAAGGTGCATATAAATAACAGCACATGCCAAGAGATATCTCCTTAGGCTCTTACTCATCTTTCAACCTCTTTTATTAATTATTGCATCATATTCTCACTCCTTGGAACACCTCCCTCCCTCTTACTAGTATCAGCAGTGTAGCCCTCTCAGAAAATGTCAACTGGAAGCCAGGAAGGAGGTCACGAGACAGGCCAGGTCTAAGTTCCCCACTCTGTTCAAAGCACAGGATAACACTTTCATTAATAAATGTCTTTGCTACTGAATAGTTTAATGATCATGCTTTCATCTTGGTCTTTCAAATTTTTCCTCCCTCTTGCCTTCTGTCCTCTCTGTATCCCTTTTTTTAAAAGCACAGAGAAAATTTTAAAGAATACTATCCAAACAAAAATTGTTCCTTTACAAAATGAAATTTGAATAAAAAGACAGGAATTGAAAGAAAAAAAAAAAAACCCCAAGAACCAATACTTCACAGAAATAAAGTGATTTAAGCAGTACCAAAGTTCTCCCTTTTTCTTTCATTAATAAAAATATCTTGATATTTTTTCTCCACACTCAAGTTTTCAGCATTGTGCCAGTTCATGGGGAAAATAACAGAGTGAAATTAACATAAGCAGAAAATTGTAAAACAGTTTGTGTCTTAGTTCAAACAGGGAGAGGAAATATCGCAGTGACAGATAAATTGCGTGACCTAAGATTTTATTTATCACACTTACATACATTAGAGGGTATTTTTTATTTTTAAGAGCCAACGCTCCTTTAAGAAATAAGGGAGTATTTTGATCCTAAGGATAGACTCACAAAGAAGCCTCCCAGCATAATATGGTTGATTAGCCTTTTTCAAAAAGCAGTGGGTAGAATCAAGATTAGACTCCAGGACAAAACATGTAACAATAGCTTGCTTTATCCCCAGAGTTTTAATGCATGGAGATGACAGTCTCTTCACAAATGTCTCACTTAGATGGTGCTTCCAAGCCCCAGGTCAAAACTAGAAAAAAATGGAAGACTGAGTAAATCAATGGCACTAATATTCATGCCCTTTGATTTTATAGCAGTTACAGACAGATTTGCAAATTATGGGATTGTATAATCTTTCCCATGAATTGTGTCCGTGGTTTCCAGTGACAGCTACCGTCACAGGAATCTCAAATAAGGCTCCTGCTGGAGACCTGTGGTGGACAGAATCCACTCACTACTACAAAGTCACTGTCTACTTTTATTTTCTGAAGTATGCATTTTGCTCTTCAGCAGACTGCAGGGTAGACTGGTATCTATGAAGGTGGCACGTCAGTTCAAAAAAAATTGAAGAAGAAGAGAAAAAACTGAAGGATTTGGAGTTCTGTAAGTGAAAAACAAAACAAGAACTCAAAGGGCTATTTAGGAAGAATATCTAAAAGGGCAGTACAGCAGACACAACCCTAGCGATGAGAAATTACTACAGCAATGTGCTGGGATCTAGGTAATCTCCAGTTGAATTCTAGCCACTTGTCTGCCAAACAACTTGGTTTGATTGCCTAAGCTTCTTGATCTGCAAAATAGGTCTCAGAATAGGATATTTCTGTAAAGTATTTTGAGACGTTTAAGTCAATATTCTACATAAAGGCATCTTATTTCTTTTATAGACAAAACCATTAGAGGTGAAATCTAGTCTATGCATAAATCAATCACAGTTTGCCAAACTTTCAGGTTCTTGTATTTGAAATTTACTGTGTACGGAACAATGCTGTATTTGCAAGCTGGCTGAACAAGAATTATTTTTCTGGTGTACAATTTCTATTGTTCACTCCTATTTATTGTGAAGGAAATAGATCGTATTGTACCAGGCCTAAAGGTGGTATTAGCTAGTAGGCGCCTTTGCTATTGAAGTAATAAATTATCACGTTTTTATATCAGCTTCACTAAAAAGGCAACTCTGTTCATATGCTGAACAAGTGCAGCATTGTTTCAGTGAAGAGATTCTGATTTAGAAGGGACTCCAAATTTCATTGCACTGAACTGATAAAAGAAACACTTTCCCCCCTTTCCTACATGATAATATGCAATTACACAGAGAAAATGTACACAGAGCTAGACATTGTGACTAGGGTATTGACGTGAAACAGCCAGGAAACAGCCGGAACATCGACATTTATACTGTCACCATTCCTCTACATTTCATCTTAAAATAAATGCTCCTACTGGTATTGTATTAAGCCCCTTAGCAAGGTGATGGACGCAAAAAAGATACGCTAAATTAAATCGTCTACAGCTTACGCACTTACTAGGCTTTTTTTTTTCCCTCTCACTCTTTGGCCTATGTCATTTTATTTCCACGCAAAGAATTTGGCCCTTTGGTGCATTACAGAGAATCCAAAGGACTAACCTTTTACTGTTGGGAAACAGCTAATGTTCTTGCCAGTGAGCTAAAGCTGGAGTATCCCTTTGTCATGGCCAAATTTATGACATGGATCAAAAACTATAAAAAGCTGTGTTGCATCCTGCCATTAAGGAGAATTAATATTTTCAGTGGTATGTTAACCAAAGTTTTTCCAGTGTCTCTCGTTAAAAGCATATTGTTGACTTTTCATCCTGGTGTGCCAAACATTTTCACTGAAACCCTAACAAGACTTTCATCTTACAACCATTATTTCTTAATGGACTTGGATAGGGGCAGCGTACGGGAATGGATTTCCTTTTCAGCTCAGCGCAATGGCCCATCATTAGTGTGCTGGGTCTTGGAGAACCATTACACATGCAAACATTTAAAGTATTTCCAGGGTAACTACTTTTCTTTCCTGAAATGCAATTCATGTTTTATCTATTATATTTAAGCAGCATTTGGTCACATTTCACCTTTCAAGTATCTCTACTATGATCACTTCTCATTCTGCTGTATAGTAAAAGTCATAATGAATGAGATCATACACAAAAACATTTTTTTATGGAGTGGATTTTGTAGAACTTTCCCCTCATCTTGGGCAATAAATCTGTCTGAAAACCACGAAGCCCAAATGCTGACCATTTGACAAGAATACTGCATGACAACATCACTTGCCACTTATTTCCTACTATTGGGTAGATTATAGCATTCATATTTGGCAAAAAAAGAAATAAAAATCTACTGTTTGCCCTTTCCATGCTCCTATTTTTAGTGTTTTTTCTATTCATTCCTGTTTTCCTACTGCCGATGCCCTGTTATCTGTCACCAAACAGCACTCACTGGCTTTGCAGGAATGTTGTTGGTTTTTTGTTGTGGGTTTTTTTTTTTTCCAAGCTGACACGAGCAGTGTCAACTGCTTTCAAAAGTTGCCCATTCCTCCCATTAAGCCCTCTCATTCCTAATATGTACTTCTAAAGATTCCTTAACAATTACATACACAGATGCAGTTTTGGAAACTTTCAACCTTTGATGGTATTTTGAATCACGGCCTTATTGGCAGCAAATGAACTCAAAGTAACAACCCTGGAGTGTGATACCATCAGTTCTAAGAAGCTGTGTAATATTTATATGTCTTCATTCAGACTTTATATCAAATGTAACAGGCTTTGCAACCTTCATTAAGAAAAGCTGGCACCCAGAGGTTACCATATGTTCCTCTTTTTAGGCTAATGTTTAAGCGCAGATGTATATTTATTTTTCCATTCTACAGTCCTCCTTGAACTGTTCTTACTGCAAAGCTAATGAAACCATTGCTTTAATCCCCACTGGCCTTCAGGGTACATCATATGGTCCTTACTATTTAAGAATTCTTTTTAGTGCGCTTTCTATTTCCTTACTTCTGCAGTATTTATAACATCTCAGTTTGAGAGGCTTTGCTTTTTCTACGGGCGTCAGGGAAACTAAAACTTTTGGTATCACACTGAAGGTGGAACTGAAGCCAAATCTCTCTAAGTCAGATGCAGAACAGTTCTTCCCTCACTCTTCCCCACTTGCCCAGCATCTTCTTAATTAGCTGAGCCATCCAGGATGGCCTTCCTTTCTTAACAGACTTGTCAGATGTTTTTAAAATTTGGAACCCAAGGTTATTACTAAAGGTTTTGCAATAGATACGAGCCACCCCCCTTATAGCAAACAAATGCATCTAAAATTCCCATTACTTCTCTTTCTGCATTGTAATGTTTCCATATTTTCTTCTGGCCTGATCCAAACACCATTCAAATTAGTGAAAGCACCACAAATGGTGGGCAGTTTTTAATAAGCAACATATTCCAGTTTATCTGAACTATGGGCCCCATCCCACTGCCTCGATTAGCACATGTAACCTTTAGACCGAAGAGCAAATGTAGGGCATGCTGGAGGCCTTAAGGCTATTGCTGAAAATAACGGCTACAGATTTGGCCCCATTTTCTTCTTTCCCTTTCTGCAGTGGATGTTTTGCAAGAGATGAATTCCTCTGTGCTTGATACTAGTCTATAAGATTAGACTTTTATACTATATTTTATACTTCAGCAAATCCCACTGAACTCATTCTGGTTTATGCTTCTTCTTAGAGGAGACTATTATATGTAAGCTGAATCTCTTAACTATATCAAATCCAATATAAACACCCTCTTTATAAGACACACCTCACTCTAATGCTCAGTGTGGAACTCCTAACAAAAATTATAAATGGAGCGCTTTGTTCAGGCATTTAACTCTTTCATTCCTAATATCAGATCACAATGCTTAAGCTGTTTTTATTTTGCACTTGAAAACAAATATAAAGGGAAGCCGTAACTTAACCCATATGATGTGTTTGAGCAAACCTGGAAGAAGATTTTAACAAGAGACGAAAGCTTGGGATGTGACTTCGCCCAAGTTTTGAGTTTTTTTAATCTCATTTTTTGGAGGGGTGTCTGGGAAGGAGTCAGGGCAGGGGGAACGTGCTAAAACTTTGCTAATTGTTGGAGAATTCAAACCTGTTTTCATTTATTTGAAATTATTACATAATGGAAGCGGGACACTATAATTCAACCCAAATGGACGACTTCAATAAGCGGGTGGAAATGATTCAGTACATTAAAGAGAAGCTGTTTCAATAACAAATCTTTATTATAATCAGGAGTGAAGTGGTTAATTTAAGTTTTTACTGAAAAACAGGCTGGCAAAAATGTTTCCAGGGATGTGGGGATTTTTTTCCTTTTACTCAGTAGGGGTTTGGAGAGGAGGTTTGGAAGGGAAGGAGGGCTTTGGTTCCAGGATCCCCGCATTCCCACGAGTTCCATTAAGGAAGGGGGAAGGGCTTCCTGCTGAGGCAGCCATCTGCAGCTTTCTGTGAACAGCAGGAACCAAAGGCCTGGTAAAAGGAGAGTAAACCCAGGGTGACAATTTTGTCTGCATTCAAAGTCAGAATGTGTCTGATTTTTTTATTATTAGTCATGTGGTTACTACTATTATTATTAAGGAGGAGGGAAGGTTTCTCTGGCAACATTAGCAGGTCTATAATGGAATATTAATTACAAGCAAACAATAGTGTTACAGGCAGAAAAGTGTCTAGCGCAAACACACCCTGACAGCCTCTCCTGGAATGCGCCGCCGACAGCAAGCTGGGATTGTCATCATCCAAGCTACTGTCGCTCTGCTACAAACTATCTGGAGTCCATGGATGCATATCTGAGGTCCCCTTAAGTTATTGCTTTCTAGGCTAGAGTAAATTAGACCTGGATTTTTGTAAAGTGCTGTCACTTAATACCTATTTTATTAAGGTTATTTTTATGTCCATAATTTGAGGCTAACACATCTGTTATTTCCTCCACTGCCTGGCTTTGGTGAACGTTGACTATGGAAAGTAACAAAGAGTGACACTGGAAAAAATAACAAGGGTGTTTTAACTTCCAACATCTGGAGAAAACAATATTAAGAAAACAGGAACAAATAGGTACGGTAGCCTACAAAGCAAAAGTCCACGTTTTAAGGGTAGTGCACAGTTTATACGGCAGAGTCGATTTTTATTATTTTAGTCTGGGCAATCTAATACAAAAAATAAGGTGGAAAAGTCTCATTAAAGAAGCAGCAGTTCCAGTTCTTGTTTAGGTCATCCTAATGCCAAAACCCCAGGTACAAAGGGAGACAGGAAAAAAAGAAGTACTAATATCCCTTCCAGAAAAGAGTTTCTGCATTCCATCTCAAAAGCTTCCTGTTATGTAGTTTGCAATAAAGTTTTATCACTGCTACATATATGTCCCTGGCTGCTACCTACAGAGATGCAGAAAATTCTGCTGTATCATATGAAACTTCAAAACTGAATTATCATTCCTGCGGAGTGATAAATATCAAGATTAAGAGAGCAGTGATTGTTTGCCAAGGCGGGGGGGTGGGGGGGGGGGGGGGGGGGGAAGACAAATATAAAACCTCTTAGTATTTGCATTCATATAATTGAGTATAGCAAAATACACCACAAAATGTATCTTTCAGGAAAAGGACGACGTTTACCTTATAAATATCTATTTGGAAATACCACATTTCAATACTACTATTTTTTCTTTTTAAATTTGATAGATTTATTTTTACAATGTACATTCCTAAACCCTCCCATTTGTTGTCTGAATTCCTGTTTGTGACCTTGGAATTCCAAATTTATGATGTCATCTTCTGCCTTTTTTTCCAAGGGCATTGTATTAGAAAATGAAAACAGTATGAAAATACTTCCCTATCCCTTCACACCCTCTCCTTCTCTCTCATTAACAAGTATCGCCTTGGCATCCATTTAAAAAATAAAATAAAAATTTTAAATGGAAAGGTAACTAACTTATACTGACCATATCCTGCAAAATAGAAGGTCTATCTTTGTTTCACAAACATTACATGGTGTGTGTAGCAGAAGCTGCTCATTTCTAGCTACTGTTTTGGGATATAGAGACTTCTGCTTTCATTTAATATTTTCTTTTAAAGAAAAAAAAACACATAGTACTGCTGAAGAGTTTGGACCTTTTTTCTTTAAACTCTCCAAAAGGAGGACTCTGCTTCCAGTGGCATATGATTATTTTAACAGTTTCACTCATAGAAAGGTTACATCTAAGTAAAGACTGTTTCCCCCGCCAGGAACGAGAAGTGGATAGATGGTGGTTAGGAACAGATGCTCCGCATGGCTGGACCGTTGCTTGTGACAGCCAAAGCCAGAGGAAGTCATTACACGCCTAAACAGTAGATATGCTTTTAGTTCCCAGCACAAATAGCGTGCCCCACATCAGCAAGGCACTCCTGCATTCGAGCAGGTTTGGTTTCCATGCAAAACTAAAGGCATGTCCAGGTGCTTTTCTGAGTAGGTTTTCTGTCTGAATACGTAAGTGTGACTCCAGGAACAGGTGAAACAACTCCAAGTACTGGCTGAATATCCCATCCAGGCTGGAAAATGACAGGGTGCAGTGCAGGAGAAATTCATAGCGTCATAACAAACTGCACTTCCACATGATATCTCATTAAAACCTTAGTGCAACATGAAAGCTGAAATAATGAATGCCAGCCTAACCCAGAAAATCCTCCTTATTAAAATAAGTGTTACAAATGCTCAGCACCTCACCAGATTACGTCCAAAGCCACCCTTACAAATAGCATTTCCTTCCCAACCCCGTAGTACTAGTTTTTCTAAAAAGAAACTTTAGCACCCAAACCCACACAAATCAAATTTAAAAAAAAAAATTGTGTGCTTTAAACACCACAAACTGAGACCACAATGTTTGCACACCATTAAGAAGAATACGAGATCCTGTTTCTGTCTTTACAACATAAAACATTGTTTTCCTCAGATGAGGCTGTAAAATGTAACACAGTTTCCTGATGCTAAAATCAAATTGCTGCAGAAATACAGAAGTTGTACCATGTTACAAAAAAAAAAAAACCACCCAAAACAAACCCCAAAAAAACCAGCAACCAACCAAACAAATAAAACTAACTACAACTTTGCCTTAATAGCATTGCTTTTTAAGAGCTCAGAGGGGCAACATGATCATTCTGAAGCAAGATCTTCCTACTTTTCCCCACTCCTGTCTCCCACAGCAACCTCCCCAAAGCTGCTAACCCGTGTTCAGAGATATTTCCTTCCTGGAAACACACCAGACACTTAGAGAATTTTAGATATTTAATGTCACAATGTAGATTGTTTCCTGCATATATGTTTATAGCATCTGTGATTGCTCTATATCACCTGGTGCAGAAAACACCTTGTGTTTCAGTGGACTGAAAGGCATTATTGATGAAAGGTACAGCATCTGTTTAAATGGCACCTAGGTTTTTTCAGTCGGTTAATAGTGTAATCGCTTAAGCTGTCAGAGGAATGTGGTACCTATGGGTAGCACCTCAGAATAACATGCAGGTATAGTATAGGCATTCATAAATGAGTAAAACTTATCACTGAATATATAGGTATCGGGAGACCTCTTTATCACTTAAGTCCTCCCAGTAAGGCTCCAGTGGGATTTGAAAAATGTGCGGGCTCTTTTCCAGCCCTCTGAGGTGAATTATACCTAGTGAAACTACAGATACGCCTGTGCAGACAGGTGCAGGCAGTTCCCTCGATTCCTCTGTGTCTCTGGTCCCAGTCGGTCGCAGCCCAGCTCCAACGCAAAAGCTACACGGGCACATTTAGCTGAGAGTTAGGGTATTTTGGCTAAAGCACGGTCAGCCTTCAAATATGTTAGTTAAGAATCTACCAATTAGTTCATGAAGTGGGGTTTTCGTTATTTTGTATGCAGAACACTGCTTAGAAATCCAAACTGTTCTGTTATCACAATACAATTTTGAACAGTCTATTTTATTTAGAACATTTGAGTGTGTTCTCAAAGATACCCAGTTACATCCAGCCTTCACTGTAAACGAAATGAGGTCAAGAGGCCAGCATTTCTTTGAAATTCTGACATCCTTCCTCCTTTATAATAAGGGCCATAAAATGAAGAGGTAACTGAAGCAGTGAGCACCTAACAGCTTTAATGACAGCTTTTGTAGTACCAAAGCAAATTACACCATGTTTTTATTTATATACTGGGAATTCACCAGTTCACATACTGACCGATGACCCCAGGTTAGTAAAGTACCTAAACATATATTTAAGCATTTTCTGAATGTGTAGAATAAAGCAAAAGCTTAAATTAAAGCATATGCTTAAGTACTTTGCTAAACTGGAACTTTACTGTTCACATAAATGGCAGTTGCAAGGCAAGGAATTGTTCTACAAATTGCTCTGAAATTATTCTAAAAGCCTGTCACAGAAATCTGGGTAATTCATAATGCTGGAAAGTCAACAGGAAGACCAATGTCTGTCAGCCGGTGTTTGGAACAAGATATTGATTCCCAAGAGGGGCAAGGTTAAAATGTTATAGCAACGTGATCTGGCATAACTTTTCAAAAACTTAGAAGCAAGGAAAATGCCCCAGGGAATGCACCCAGGGAGCATTAGGCCATGCTTCTGAGAAGGCTGGAGTTAAGGGTAGAACTCTGAGGAAATCACAAAAAAGTCGTATGTCTTTCAGCCCCCAAGGATCTGCCTATAAATTTATGGCCAAGAACGTGAACCTCTAGGGTTCCTTGTGCTTCAGATCTGTCAGAAAGAAACCTTTCCTTATTCTGTTCCACACCACAGGTATTACTCCTCTTCATAAGCCAGTTCTCTGCTATTTCTATCAAATCTATAGCAGATAAAATAATAATTAAAAAAAGAAAATCAGTCTTTATTCATCAGAAGGAGGCAGGAATAGGGTCAAAACAACTTCATCCCCCTTTGCTTTCCAATTTGATGTTGAAAGAAAGTGAGATAAACTAAGGGAAAAGAACACTGAAAGATTTCAGAGCTGACCCTCACAGGCTCCACAAACTAATCAAGGAGAATTTGCAAGAGCTGTGACAGATCTGAAGGAACGGTACAGTGCAAAAGAAACGGAAAATATTTACTAACCCAAAGGCTGTTGTCCACTAGTGTTCTCAACCAAGACATAATGACTCCCTCCTCATGTTCCAGTGTGATAACTCAGTTACAGAATAAACCACAGGAAAGGTAGGGGTCATTACTTCTGTGTTTGTATTAGACCTGGCTTCTTCTTAATTTTAACATGTGAACCCTGAAACAAATATCCATTTCCTTTGTACCATGGGAAGAGGAGGTCTTTTAAAGCAGAACAAGTAATTGAAAAAAGATATTTTCTGGTTTTAATAAGAACTAAGCCAACATGATATAAAAACCCCCTATGTTTTGCAACACCTGTCACAACTTCAAAGAACGTAAAAAGTGGCTATTGCAAAAATAACAGGTGTCAGACTAGAGATGTGAGGTCCAATATGTGGCAGAAACACAGCAATTCAGGCAATTGCCGTTAAAAGAACACACAACCCAAAACCCCCTCAAAGAGCAAAATGAAAAAAAAAAAACCAACTGTACAACCCACAAAAGTGGATGATTTTAAAACTCTTAATTTTCATATTATCTCATAAGTAATATATCATCGAAGTATGCAAAGAGATTCAAAAATAGATTGGAATAAAACTGAGGTTGAGAAATCAAGCATTCAGGGCCAGGAAAGAGAGAAATTAAGATCAATGTTTAATTTTGTGGTTTAAAATATGGCCTTGCAAATTTTATAAATGGATAAAAACAATGCAAAGTGGATCATCAGATAAAAACTGATAAAGCTTGCATGATCTGTGAGATACTGTGTCTCAGAATATTACATGTCCTGGTCATGAAGGATTTAAGGTATTCAAAAGCCTCTAAACTGATAAATTTCTGATAGAGTCCAGAAAACTGGAGAGAGTTGTCCAGTTATTCCAAATGAGAACATGTTGAATGACAGAAACATTAGAGGTATTACAGATTTTGTCCTAAAAACAAATTGCAATTTGCATAGGAGGTGATACCTTACAATACACTGTGGTAAAAGGACCATGGCTGAAATCTGAGGACAGTTCATTTATTATGATTTGGTTGTGATTTCATATTTCTTAGTCTACTGTACCCTAAATATCTGCTAAGACCAGAAACTAAATTTTGGGGGGTTAACAGTATGACATTTTCTTTTCTTTCCCTCTTTCTAACTACTCAAGAGGGACAGAAAGAGTAACATCTGATTAGTAACCATGCTTCCTCTGTGATGCTAACTGTGAAATATGTAGCTGGCCCAGCCAGAGTAGTAACAGGGAGTCTGTGCAGGAAGCATAGAAACAGACTGGGTTGTTTGAAACATAGCAACAGATGGGGTTACAGGGTCCTCCCTCACTGCTACCTAATTTGACTTACTGAGGGTTATTCATGGTCTGGGTCCCCTGAGGGACTGTCATGGTGACTCATCTAAAACCCATATCCGGTGTGTTTATCATCATGCTATTGTATATGAGAATAGAACATCGCTTGCTTTAGCAACAGGCAGATGTGCATTTGATGTAAGATTTTCAGGAGTGCTTAAGTAACTTGGAGATGTATGTTCATTTTTTAAAATGTAAATTAAACGTAAAATTTGATTTTAAATAAACTTAATAAATTTAATACAATTAATTAAAAAAATTAAATGCAAAATTTAAAAATGTAGATAGGCACTTTGAGACCCTATCTAATGGTAAAGTCACTGAGATGCTTTGGAGATCCTTACCCTGGACTGAACCTGTTCAGCAGAGGAACAACTCTTTGCTTCCCATAAATGAGAAAGCAACTGAAACAGCGTTTGGGACCCGTTCAAATCACCAAGGGTACATCTCCTAGAACCTAAATAGCTTCTTATTATTTTTAGTGACCCACCTTTCTCTCCATCAGTTCGATTTCTGCATCTCCTAACATATCTCTTTGCAGATATCACCTTATTTGAGCCCAAATTCTAATGAACCTAGTTTACCTGAGTGTTACCTCTTCAAATTGATGGATTCTTATTTTGGGAAAAATGAATGAGGGCCATTCATTGCTATGTTCAATGCTGATTACTAGTTGGACGAGCATGAGAAGTAAGCCTTCCTAAGGCATCACAGTCCTGTCAGATGCTTTGTTTTTTGTTCCCTGCATCTCAGAGCAGCATCCATTTCAGAAAAGGCTTCCTACTGAATAGGCAGTGCCAGATGCTCTCAGAACTTAGGGCTGTGCCAAATGAAGCCAATTAATTCTGTCCCAAATCTTTAATTGACAACAACAAAAGACCACCTTTGAAATCTATCAAGGTAGATAGAATTTTATCAATACTCTGCAGCATGCATGGTAGATTTTTATTAATGTCTTATTTTAACTAATTTAGAAATTCAAATGTTCTATAAAAGCAGAAAGAGTACAGACAACAGCATATTTGTTAGGCAACAGTGGTCAAAATCCTTCTGGTTCCTTCAAAACCCCCAGTCAATGTTTTCTTTTAAAGTTATGTCCCATGATTCAAGCTCTTGAGAATTTAAGTTCTTTGCTTCTTTGCCTGGCTTAGCCAGCTCAGTTAGGCCTTTGTCATCAGCTGGGAAGGATTGCAAGTATATTATTACCAGTTCATTTAGGACCAAACTGTGGTACTCTTATTCATGGTGAGCAGGAACTTACTCTCCCTGCATTAGTTTTAATAGGAATCCATTAGGACAAAATGCTGCAGAAGTCTGGTGCTCTGGTGACAAACTGATACATTTACCAAATATGAAACAGGATTGGAGTCTGCAGAATGCAACTCCAAAACAAAAGTTTCAGGTTTCATTGCAGTAGCCAAGAAGGTAACATTTCCTGATCTCTTGAGAGGAATTCTCAGCATTGTATGCAACTTATTTACCTAACACTACACTTGAAACTGTAAAATATTCCAATTTTAACGAACAGGAAAAAAACAGAGCCATGACAAGGGGGTAGCTGAAGACTAGCTCTCTTCCCAGCAGAGAAATACCTCTTGTAATTCTATTTTGCTTTAGCAATGACTTCCTAACAATCTTTTCTCTCTGTTTCTCTCGTGTGTATAAAGAGGAAGATTGACATAAAAGAGGAACATTTTGCAGAAAAATCCTTCTACCCCGGCTCCTCCATGACACAGACCCCAGAGAATCTCCCTGGCAGTGAAACACAGGGAGGAAACAGGTGTGGGAATGAACCATGCACACACTTCCCTCAACAGTGGCCACAAAATTCAGACACAACAGCCAACCCCCACTCCTGCAGAAGCAATGTCTCTGCCATAACATCAAGTAGTGTTTGTAGCAGAATAGCAATAATGTGAGGAACCTTTCAAAAAGATGAGTAGTGGAAGGTGAAGAATATTTCTTTAGAAGAGAGAAGGCAAGTAAAAGCCTGCAGAACCAAAGAATATGACCTGATAATTCTCAAACTACTCAAAAATTGGTATCTCTTTGCTGAGTGCGAAATACTTCGCGGTCTAATGCAGAACATCTTTGATGTTACATGTTTGGTAGTCTTCACAGTGCTGTCGAACTCCCACTCAGTTGTGTTCACCTGTAAATCATAGAATGCTCTAAAGTTCTTTGATCTGTTGTGCATTTCCACAGCATCTATCAAAATGGAGTCTTGCTTAGAGCCTGGGTCTATAAATAGAGACAAGAACAAATCTACAGCTTTGCTTGCTGTCACTGATCCCAAGTTTGTCATTTCCATATCACGAGCTGAAGTGTTTCACTTCCATACGTTTCATAAATGTTGTAAGCAGTTTTAAAAACTATTCACCTACCGCTTTCCCTTTGGTTGCGGACAAAACCAATGTGCAATATGTTTGCTTTCCAGTTATTCTAGAAATCATTCTATACAGTTTCTATTTTAGACTCCAAGCTAATAAGCTAATAGTTATTATAGTTTTTTCTTGTCCAGCATGCTTCTGCAAGCAGTATATAGATGCATAACCTTCGCCGTTTATTTAAAAATATCCCTCTCACCTATGGAGCATAACTCCTAGAAAATCTATGTTCTTTCCATATTTTGTTGCTTAGATCCTTATGGGCACACACTGCCAGTTTTTAAAATGGGAAGGGAGATGGACTTTCTACACAGATGGCGATTTTAAAGATGTAACAAATTAACTGACCAAACTGCGTAATATTCTCTGCACTGCAGTATTCACTCCCTACACGATGATATTCATCACTGACCCTCTTCCTTCCTCCACAGACCCTCAGAAGATTCACACTATATCCATTTCCAGTGCTCCTCTCAGATTCCCTAGGCAAATGCCAATCAAAGCTTCCTTTGTTGGTGATATGTACATTCCTCCATGAGCTATAAAGGGTAAGAATGCCCCAACTTTCTACAGGCTATCATAGGCACGTGCAATATTATTGTCCCATAGTTTATCTTACCATACCCCAGAGAAACCTCATCATCCTGTTTTCTTTATATGGACTACAGATGTCTCAGCCAAGCTTCCTCACCACTGAGTCACCGACCAGGATTGTTTACGTCTTCATAATGAGTCACCTTCAGGATTTGGCTCACTGTCAATACATGGGCTGACGGCTTCAGCTAGTCTCTGTTTTGTCTCATTCTCCTTCATCTTGTCAATGTAGCTGTACCTGTTGGGAGTATGACACAAAATGGCTCCCTTCTACTTTTCCTTTTGCTTTCTTTTGCCACTTCATGTTGACTGATGTCACTTTCTATCTCTAGATTGACTGCTGTTCCAAAACTTTGACTTTCATGTTGTTCCAAGTTCCTGTGCTATAGGAAATCCAATTCTTTTTTTGCATTCAGGAATACTAGTCGACATGCAAAAGTGCTATGTCTTCAGTCAGATGTCAAATTACATTTAATATGTGACTTTCATCCTCCTCATTTATAAATAGGAATATTGTGAATATTGCAAATATCTAGGATGCTTTGGAAGTCGTGTTGAATTTTTCCATCTGATATCTTTTCACTTACTGGAATGTGTAAATGACTAGGAATCCTGCTGGCCCAATAACCTTCCTTTTCTCACTAACTGTCGCCTTGAAGGTTCATTTTATGAATGTTCTGTATTTATTAATTCTTTCCTTTTCTAATCACTATGTTTAGTATGTCCACTCAGCACCTAACTCCCCCTTAGATCTAAACCCCTTGCAATCAGTGGTTGGCTGGGCTCCCAGAGTTTAGTCAGATTCATTTTCTCTTTCACCTTCAGGCTTTCATGTACTACTTCAGAACTATTGCAGTTATGTTTCCAAAACAACAGAGCAATATTAATATTTTCATTATCTCATTATTTTCTAAATTTATATTTTAAATATGTTTTTATATTAGTTCCTTTCCCTCAAAAGATTTTTTTTTTAAGAAAGGATTAAAGTGCTTGATAAGGTCCCTTTAAGAGTCTTTCACAATTCCTTTTTACTAAAGTGGCATTTGCTTTATTGCATAAAAACCCTTACGGCAACTAAATTGGGGTGAGTGGTAAAATACTGCCGTGAATTAGAAACAGGCTAAGAAACCAAAAACAAAGAGTCAGAATTAATAATCAGTTTTCAAGGGAAAAGGTTAACAGGAAGGTGACCAGAACTGAACCCAGTTTGCCAGGTGGGGATAGAATGTAAAGATGTGAGTAAAAACATTATTGTGTTTAATTATTACTACCAATATAAATAAATCATACCTAAGTGTTTTTCAACTAAATCCATGGAAATCACACCCAAAAAAATCTCCCTGAAGGATTCAGGCAGTAACGTCCAACATAAACCTAATTTTTATTCAAAACCACAACTTTTGTGGATAGAAACATGCCCTTATCTTGTTTTTAAATACCAAAGTGCTTGTGCGAATGAAGGTCAGAATATCTTTGAAGAGCTCCAAATCCTGTGTATACCAGACACAGCTATTCTAAAAATTACATCAGTTATTTAATTCTTCAACTTTGTCTACTGATCTTAGCTACAGTTTCCTAGACATACCAAGTTTAAACAGAACCACCAGAAAAAGGTTTGTGTCCCCTCTAGTACCAGTTCAGACTAATGGCCAGCTCTATGATCCTGTTTATTTTTAAATCAATCTAGATAAACAAAGCCTTCCATTTGTCATTATTGTTTCTCTTTTTGTAATTAATCCTCTGAGAGGTTACAAATTAAAGAGCACTTACTCAACCAAAATGGAAATTTTGCATAATAGTTCCTTTCATAAAGCACAAATCAAATATAAGTTCACATTTTTTGAATATGGAAATACTCACAGTGATGAAAGTTATACTTAGTACATGTGGAATGTGTGCTTCATTTTTTAAGTGTGGGGTTTTTTTAAATAACAATGATGCCAGTGAACTTCAAGAGGATGAAGTTTAATGGGCCCTGGAGCCTGCTCACATCTAGCTGCCTCAATCCAAATGCTCTTGTGCATTCAGAACTGTGAGCAGAAAAACTCAGAGCCTGAAAGACTCATTGCCCTGGTGGGAGATACTATTTGTGCCAGTGAGAGGGGCCACTGGTTGGTTTATGCGAGTGAAGGATTGAGAACATTGGCCCACATGAGGTGTAACTTGGTTGTAGATGGGATTCCACTGTGAAATTCTCCCTGATACTATTACTGAGCTTAGATGAAGCAAAGGATAGCACTGATTGCATTATTAGTACCTCAGGCAGCTCAAGCAGAGAGAGCAATAGACACTGTGCGGGATTCCAGAGGGGAAGAATGATGTAATAAGATATTTTATGTTTTCAGATGCTGGACCTCATTTTAATGCTTTTATCAGTGTGGTTCTGGGTAGCCAGCTAGCTGTTTGCATGCTCTGACACACACAACCATAAAAGAAAACAGACTCGTTATGGGTGTCATAGAGCCAACATCCCAAATTCTGGAGGTTTTCTATTAAACTGCCATTCAGTGAGGATCTTGATGCACTCCTGCCAGAACAGTAATGGAAACATTTGAACTCACACTATTAGCAACAAAAAAAACAACAAAATTGTATTCAGAGTAAGGAAAACACAATTTACCCTGGACTTAGTTTCTCTGACAGTACAGGGCAAGATAGTCTCATTCTTCCAGTTTAACTCAGTGTTATGGTATCCATCAAAATCTGGGATGATACATGACCAAAACGTGGAACATCTGTATATTGTTGAGAGCCTCAGCATAATTTTTAATTAGAAGATGTGTTTTGAATGTTTTCTCACTTAGTGTGCTAAATAAACAAGCAATTTTAAAAACACAAGCCCCAAATAATTTATGGGTAAACTAATGAAATTCCCATTCCAAAACCAAAGCCAGCCCAGCATGAATGCTGACCTCACCTCTGCTACTACAGCTAATAGGAAAACTAATGCATTGCTTAGCCTAGGCATAATTAATAAGATAAGAAGTCTGCTAATGGATTTTTCAATTATTTGCTAGACATCTACCATAGAGAAAGATGCTGATCCGGATTCTGTTCCCAGGACCAGTAATAGAGTACAGTGTCTAAACGAATCATATGTTATCATGAAGCGCAACACATAAAAATGGAGAGATTAGTGTGTAAAATAGAAAGAAAGGATCAGGCTGGAGGTGGGGTTGCAAACAGTTTCACAAGGGATTGATTTTGTTTACTATTTTGATTAATGCCCTGTCTCTAGAACGTGGAAGTACCGTGCTGAAGTCTGCAGGGGACACAAAAAAGCACACATCATCATACAAGAGGACAAGGAAAACCCACTCACTGAAAGAACTGGATATTTGTGAAATGAAATGAGGTGACACTCAGTAGTGAAGATAAAAAAACATGCATTGAAGGCTAAGAACTAAAACTCTCATTTGGAAAAGACTCAGTAGTCTGCTCTGGAACTACCAGGTGACTGCAGGAGACTGCAAATGCAATCATTTGTTAAGGTAACACTAGAGAAAGAGTAGCAAATTCTTAGTGTCCAACTGTGCAACCTTTGGGAGACCTCATCTGCAATACTGCATAGAAGCATGATCAAGGAAAACGAATTCATCACTAGAACAGGTGTAGAGATGGCATACCAGGATAGCCAGAGGAATTAATCACCCATCATGTGAGAGGAAACTAAGTAAGTTCTGCTGGCATAGCCTTATAAAATTAATTTGGGGTGGGCGAGTAAGCATCAAGAAAGCAGAACAGTTATATAAGCCAACAGACAGGGCTGGCACAATAATAAGGCAGTGAGCACTGGTCATAAATTACTTGAGGCTGGAAACTGAAAGACGGTGTCTAGCCATTACAGCAATAACCTCCTGATGGAAGATCTGTTCCAGCCTAAAGAGGCATAAACCCATAGCTGCTCTTCAGAAAATCTTAAATTATGAAAATATATGGCAGCTTTATTAAAGAACTTGAACAGATAACTCAAGACTCCACCTTGGTTCCTACGTTTCTATCTGATAAATTCACCTGGAAGGATAAATGCTAGGCTGGACACAATTCTTGGTTCTAGAGACACATTAAGATCTCTGAGAAGAAAAGACATACTATTCAAGCAGCTTTTTCACTGTGATAGAGAAGTCTTCTGTAAATTAGAAGCAGGACCGAAAGAATCAATAGGCTGACCATTATCTATGGGGCAAGCATGCAGCCTTGCACCGCAGAGGATGCCACTTTTCCATCTGACCCAAAAGTCCTATAACTCTTAGTAATTTTAACCTGGCAAAGGAACTCTCCTGTAAGGTGTTTAAATCTGAGGACCAAAACCATCCTCAGTCTGTCTAAAATAATGCTTGGCTAATCTGAAATGAAAATGAACACAACATCAGAGCACCATACTAATATAACAGGAAAATGTATTGAATTAAGGGTTCAAGTTTTTGTTTCATACACTTGTGGGCTCCTTAAAAGGCTCCTAAAACTCCTTGTAAGCTAACATCAGTTTTCTACTTAAACTCCTCTGACAAACAAGTTTCTCAGGTAATTTATTGTCATATAAATGAACATGGCTATAGTTAAGCAGGCTCACAGAAAAGGGCTCTAGAAGCATTTTCTTCCAAGTTTACTTGATTCGGCATGGTGGGATATATGCAGGAAATCTCTTTGAAGAAAACAGACTGTAACAGCCGTCATTCCTACTGAGGAATACTGTTTAATCCAAACACATGCAGAAAAAAGGCAATCAGGATAACATTATGTTCAAAACAGATTGCATCAATGATAGAAACCAAAACACAAGTCCATTTTCTTAACATTGTTAAAAAGGGAAGAAAGTCATTCTTATTCCATGCATTTTAACATTTTTCTGTGTCTAATTAATTCATTGAATTTAAGCAATAGGTTCTGGCTGAAAGTTCTGTATTTTCATTCGAACTCCTGACAAAATTCATCACAGGAGAGCCCTTAGAGGTTCCTTTGCTGAGTTCAAGCAAAGTCAGGATTCCTTTAAAACCCACAATTGTTTCATAAGCAATGGATTCAAAATATAAACATTGGCTTATTTCTGATCTTTTTCATTGCTAAGATTTTGTCCTACATGCTCAGATCATTCCTTCATTCATCCAAATACATGCTTAGTAACTGTTCAAAAAGTGGATTAAATCCCTTAACACATTATTACTGCACTGCCTCAATAAGTCCTTAGTTTACCAAAAAGGATATGTACTGTAAATATGGTACTAGAACCAGCTGCATCACATTTACACAAAAAGAAAACATGCTGGATTGTTCAGAAAAAGAGCTATAATATAGTGGCAATTGCTTTCCCCTATACTTCTGAATTAAGAGTTTGAAATACTGTGCTTGAAGTCCCATAAAGCTTGGTATGCCTTGGGAACAGCACTCCAAGCTTAATTTGGGCCAGGCTCCTTTTTCCACTTTGAAGGAACAAAATGAGACTTCAACAGTTCCAGGAGCCTCTAGGTAGTTGCGAACTGAGGGCTCTAAAGCATTCACGTGGGCAGAGCTCAGCCCATCGTACAAAGCGTATCTTAGAGAGACTGACTTTTAGAACAATATTGGACCATCTCCCCTCCTACCAATGCAGAAATAAAGACAAACCACTTTATTCCCTTCCCACTGTCATATATAAGTATTTTGAATATTATGAGACCTTCTTGAAGTAATATATGCAAGTGAACTGCAGGTGTGAGATTTACATCTTCTAAGGATGGCCATGACTCACAAGTCAAAAAAGGTAAGTGTTTGGAAAACACAGGATAAGACAGTAAGTGCAAAGATTAAATTTCATCATAAAAACTGTGGAGCTATGCAATATTTAGGTACAGAAGACATTTGGGTAAAAAAAAAAAAAAAAAGGAGGAGGAATAGAAGCCACCCTTCCTACTCATTCACCCCAAAAATTAATAGGGTTTCAAATTCCTGCATGGAGCAATTTCAGAGATTCGTGTCATGCAGAACTATGTAGTTCAGGGATTTTAGCCAGGAAATTCTGCACATTTGTCCTCAGATTAAATGGTGCCATGCAACCCAATCACATCACAGATTTATTTCAAATGCTTACACTTGGCAATGCCCCTGGCTGAAGATGTCTTGTGTTTCTTGGCTCCTGCAGAGTTTGTACTAGAAAAACATTTTGGCACAATTGGCATCTACTGTTTAATCTCTTAAAAGGTTACGGAAATAAAATCCCTTTAATTGCTCTTAGGTATGCACATGTCTTGAAAGGTTTAGGACTAATTTTTATAACATGAACTAAACATATAGCCTGAACTACCTTCCTATCCAGCCAAGATGATCTTTCTAGATCAAAGATGAGGGTGCAGAAAGAATGCAATAAAATTGCAACAGGCAAGAAGCTTACTGTCTGGCATTGCTATGCGGGGGTTAAAGACATGCCTACATGGCAGCCAAAAAGTACAGTTTAAAGCTTGTTTGAGGATGTGCACACAAGCTGCAACTAGCTGGTCAAGTGATGATAAACATACAGCCTTAGCAGAGCGAAGTGCGGACTGAAAATTTAATCTGAATATTGGGACAAATATTTAGGTGGCTAACCTGCACTGAACTCCAGGCTACCGCAACTGACAAGACAGTTGTAGGATCTGAATTCCTATCTAGCCATAATGATTAAAAAAATTCTGACATTACTTAGAACAAAGTATATTATGAATTCAGACAGCGGCAGTGACATGAAGATGTCATCTGAAAATGTTTCATCAGCAAAACTTAAACTGCTAAATTTCTGTGACACTCATGCTTCTAGCATAATCTCGTTGCAAATGCTGAGCAGTATTTGGAATGTGGTCCCGGACTGGGTTTTTTTATGAGAAATTTCAGAGAAGAGTTTAGATGTGCTCTTCCTTAATTGACTGGATCCATAGGCTGAAAAACAACCTTGAAAACCTGGAATAATAGCGCCTGCTTGCTTCAACAGACCCACCCATGATTGTGTGCTTTAATTTTTTAACAAGATGTGGAGGTAGGGCCTGAGGAAACCCATAAAAATGTTTGGTTTGGCTTTCTGGCAGGTTTCCCCAGCTAGAGTGCATGAAAAGCACTGAGGATGCAAGATCTTGCTAAGTTTCCGTAGAGCGCCTGACTCGAACACCACAGAACATTCTGTACATCCCAGAGCAGAGGATTGTATTGCTCCGCTCACTCTGGGGACAGCAACAAGGAGCAGCAGCAGGTCACCAACTGGAAACCTGCCATCTTTTAATTAGTTGCTCTCTACTTCATAGTAATCCCATTTAAAATCCTATGCAATGCAAGGTCAGGTTTGCTGTAAAAGCTCAGATAATGCCAAGCCAAATTTTTAATCACTTAATAAGCCAGAAACACCTTTTTAGATGGAATAAATATCATCTCCTCATTAAAATTAGGGACTACAATATATGACCAGGCCCTGTACTTTCCTATTCTTAATCATTGTTCAGATGATCAAAAATGTTTCCCAACTGACTCTGGATTCAAGAATCATTTTGTTTTAACTAAAGACAACTGCTTTCTATACAACTTAACTTGGATGTGGTCTCAGATTCCAGACAGACAGTCTTTCAGATACAAGAACCAAATTCTCATTCCTCTTACACCAGGCATTTTAAGCCACTCCAGGTTTCAGTGATTTCAACCAAACTGCTTTGTGAGCAATCGCCGCATGCATTTTAAGAGCAAATAAGGCTACCTCATACAAACTGTACACAAGAACTTAAAGCAAAGGGTATCAAAGGCATCAAAGTCTTATCATCATTTCACAGGCTGTTGCAGAACCGAATAAGAAAGATTGTGTTACTTAGTCACACAGCAAAGCAATTCCTGATTCAGGAGCAGAACATGGGTCTCCTGACTACTAATCCATGAACGAAAAGGTTGTCCTCATCTGGATCTAAAAGGAAGATTTCTCACATCTGGTCCCTTCCACACTTCCACCATCATACCACTTCGCTACTTGTTCAGGATGCTGGGTTGAAATATGCTCCTTGCTGTGGAGTTAAAAAAAAAAAAGCCCCCCCAAAGTAGCAGTAATTTACGGTGGATGGGTTCATATTAATACAAATTAATAAGATTCTTCTGTAAATATGCTGCAGCATATTGTGTAATATAATATAATCCTAGTAATCTGAACCCTTGCTATAGCTCTCTGCTATTAAATCATTGCCAAAAAGTGGGGAAAAACTGCCAACCTTAGGTGCAAATTATGAAGTGTGTAGATTCACAAGATTCTGCCTTATTGACAAAAGTAAACTCTTTTTGAAATAGGCTGATTTAGATAGCCGATTTCTTTAAATACATTTATTTTACCTTGCAGGCGTCATCCATTTGGGCAGGAAATTAACTTTTCAGCCAGTGATCTTTTTCACAACACCTCTTAAAATGATATTTTTGTGTGGAATGCTAGCAAGAATAGCTCTGTATGAACACACCCCGAGAACAAGTTTACAATGCCTGACAATACCCCAAATATTTCAGAAGGTGCAGAGCACACAGGCCCTTGGCATGGAGTCAGAACTCCAAGTCCCAACTCACAAAACAGCACAGAGCTGCACGCAGAATTTGACAGGTCTGGGGCCTAAACCTCACCCTAAACAGGCAGACAGGCAAGCAGCCAACCTTTCAAGAACTACTTCGGGCTGCTGTAGATATCCCAGCTCTCAGCCTGGACCTTTCGTCAACCACTGGATCATCCCTCCTCTCCAGTGGTTTCTGTTCTAATGGGATGTCTTGGGGGATTCTTCTCGACACTCTTTGTAGCCTTTAAAGCTCACTTTTTAATTCCACTCCTCTCTACAGAATCCAACTCTCTCTCCTTCACCCACTCTGGGGAACAGAGTTGAGTTTGAGATTTCCCAGCCTTACAACAGACTTCTTTCTCCAACTTACAACATTCAGACCTATCTATCTAACCTACTGCAGCTTAACAATCATGACACGCAGCAGCAGTGTTGCCAGGGATGAACAGGATTAGTAAATAGGGAGGGAAGGGAGCATGCTACTTTTTCCTAATGTATACTCAGACAGGGGCAAAATAGAAGCAGTCCTACACCTGGAAGTGATCCCACACCAAGCCACTCTCCTAGCTCATCATCGCCTCAACTCCGCATTCAGTTTAAAGGGTATTTCTCACTGCACAGGCTGTGTCTGTGACAGGATCTTCTCAGTTTTGTAATGGAAGCATTCTCTGGAAAGAGTTGACTATTATTTTTCCAATGAAAAGTGACCAAATGGAATACACTCATGGAAAGTCATTCTAGTGAAATTCCTCCCCCCGCCCTTCCCCCTTTCGTTTGCCATAAAACAGTACAGTTTTGGTAAATGCTGTCAGTTGTTTATTTTAGAAAAATAAATAGTTCTCCACAAGTCATTTGTAAAGCCAAGACACAGTTCAGATTTCAAAATTTGTGGGAAGTTTTTTGGTATTTATTTCTACCCTTTCCATAAAAGCTTTGATACTTGCATACATTCTTCCTGTTACTTACTAACAAGAAAAAGCAACGGCATAAGAAATAGTTAAAGATTCAGCACATAAGACATTAAACACTTTTATACCTAAAGAAATGGAAAAAGAATGTAAACAATGACAAAATGAGAAAGCAGCTATAGCGTGTTTTACCAGTGTCAATCCTAACAGAGCTTTCACTTGTTCCACTGAGAAAAATAGATTTCCTCATCAGCCATTCTTAGTTTTAACATATTTGCCAAGAGGATTCTTTTCATACTAGAAACCCACCTTCATTTTTCTTTTATAGCATACTGCAAAAACATCTGAATTAGTCTGTATGAAAGGCTAGAAGTGCTAGTCTCTTGAGAAGGGTTTGCTTTTTTTTTCTTTTTCTTGGCAGATTCCAAGAGATAGGAGTACACCCTAAAATTTGTCTTACTAACAAGTGCAACAAACATACATGACAACACATCTGAACTGACGCTGCTTATGCCATGTGGTGACCAGAAGTTGTTAGATAAATAAAACAAGCCTGAAACAAACATAAAAATCTGAAAAAAAGAGCAAAAAACTGAAATACATAAGATGGCTGGCAGGCCAAGAATGAGACACAATCGCTATATCTACAATAGTAATTTAAGCGTGCCAGAATGACCCTGGCTGCTGTAAACAATAGAATTCATTGTCCAAGACATGGCAGTTAAGTTGCAGGTTTGTTGGTTTTTTTTTAAATCATATTAAAATCTCTTTTTTCCCCCCCCTCACGTCTTTGATAGTGATATTTTTCAAAGTGGCCTAGACCACTCATTCATGACAGGACCATAACCATATTATTAAGTTTTCTCACCCTGCGAGCAGGGGGCTGCATGCAGCATATGTTTTGAACTGGTCGCTGGTACGTGCCGACTCCTGCACCATGCCCAGAAACCGCCCGGCAGGGCTAAGCAGCCCAGGCCTAAAACCACGCTGGTGTACCTGTAACAATCTAACAGCACAGCTGATCAAATCCCAGCACCCCGGAACATTTCCTTGACTTATGAATATGGATGCAGCCAGTGAAGCCACACTGATCCTTAATAACAGACGCACAATATCACCCTTCTGTTTCTGTGGAAAACACTAGCCAGTTTTCAGAGATCCAGCCCATTGCATTACTAGCTCTCTGTATTTAGTATATTCAGGGAAAAGAGCAAGTCAATGGAAAGTTGTTGTCTGAATTGACGGAATCCTTGGAAAGGAAACAATAAACAAAGGAAGCAGAATTGAAAAGCAAGTTAAAGATGTCACTTTTCAGTTTTCTCCAGGATTGCCCTAGAAAAGGTTATTTTTAGGATTGTCTTCCTAGTCCTGTGCAGTACTTGCATGCCTTTGCTGCCTTTACAGTCAGATATTAAAAGTACATAAACAAAATACAGGTTTCCTAGGCATTCCTTTCCACTCAAGGTATTGAGTTTTCTTAGCTATCTCCAGAACTTGTTTGATTTGGGATTATTATAGCACTTGAGTAGAAATACCTTTTTTCTTTTAAAGTTATATCACAAGGTAGATTTAGCAAAAGTAATCTTACTGGTTAGCAAAAAAGTAATGGTGGATTTTAACTTACGGTTATATCATTAGGAATACACATTTCAGGGCTGCGACCTTACAGCTGCAAGTATAGAACTAGTTTTACTTCACGAGCATTTGTCCAACCATTTTCTTTCATTTTGATCCAAATAGTTTCACACCCACTGAGTTAGACTTTGACTTTCAGGTTCAGGCAAACTGAAAATTTCAATCAGCTCCTCAGCTAGAGTAAATTGGTGTAGCTCCACAACGGAGCAAAATATTGAACTCGATGGAGCTATACCGATTAACACCGGGTGAGGATCAGATTCTGATCAAATTGAAACTCAATTGAAATTGCTGTGCTTCACCTGGTGTTTATTCACACCTCACATCAAAACCATGCAGAGCTATGAATTTTGCATGATTCTGATCCAAAGCCACACACTATATATGCTTAAAATTGAGTTCAGGTCATTCAGGAGTTCCACAGTGCTAAGCAAATCTTTTGATAAATATGGTTTGCGTTACTAGTTTGTAACAAAACTCCACACCAGGTGACTTTTGTGTGGTCTGGTGTTTCATTGTGAACATTTTGCACCGCTCTAATGAAACATGATTTCCAAGACAACTAGGGGATTAAAAAAAAAGAGTTTCTATCCAATGTTTTACCCACAAGTTCGGCAACACACACACAAACTTTGACCACAACATTAAACTTCTGATGTCCAAAATTTGAAAGTTCCCTATTAAAGCACCTAAATAAAGCTGGTGTGATCTTCTGGAGATTCTATGCAATGGACTGTCGCTCTCATTATTGGTAGAAATGCAAGTCAAACCACTTTGCCTTAGGTCTTTACATAGTCTGGGATTTCATCAGAGCTTGTAAAGGTATTGAGAGTAGCGTTTCACAGGTATTTATGCAAAAAAAAGTACCTGGAAGTGCAGGTGGGCATCTAGGTCCAGATCCAGTATAGACACTGGGCTCTTCAGAAAGGGACAGGAAAGGCTGTGTGTGTACAGCTCACCCAGTATCAGCCAAGAAGTTACACACTGACAGGAGCCCTTTCACTCTCTCTGGAGCTTTGGTGGCAGTCACAGCTCTTGGCATATGTGATCATAAACCTGGAACATAAATGTGCTTAACTTAGACAAAAGTATTTGCATATGCTCACACATTTGTTGCCTGTACATCAGTCTGCTACCTTGCCTTTCCCAAGCAAGAAATGTGTGCCTGCACAGTAGGCCAGATGCTTCCAAGAAGCTTTGAACATATTGCATTTGCCCTAGACAGCTTATTTGTGCATTTCATATGCACAAGCAAAAGGCGTGTTTGGGATTCCTGGATTGCTCCAGACAAAGTTTTCAGGTAGAAAAAGAAGATATGTCAAGGCAAACTGCAGCCTTATGCTGCTGAAGCTTACAACATTGCTTACAGTTTCTTTCAGTGCACTTATTAGAAAAGAACACAGAGAAGACAGGGGCAAGTATTCCCATCCAGATGACTCCACAATGTGGTGGGCAGCAATAAACCCCTTCAGGGGCGGTGAGTATAGTACGTGGGTGCTTCCGAGTGGGAGAGCACTTTAAACTATAGGGTCCTATATGAAGGCCTGCCATGCTGAGCCTTTCCGAAGAGATATTTTAATATTATTTGATACTTCTTATGAAGCTTTGGAGGAAGATGAGTACCCATCTGCTCAGAGTCAGGCAGATGCAGCAACACAGGCAGCCAAAATTCTAGCCACATGGAAAAATTACTCTATGGCAAGAGGCCACCTGAACACAACTCTAAGGTTAGATGGCACTAAGGAAGAAATAATCTCCAAGTTTACATGCAAGAAATTCCCTAACCTTTTGCTGAATGTAGCCTATGATACTTTGTGTTGGATTTAAGAAGAGCTAAGGTACCAACAACTTCAACAGGGAAGTTCCTTACACCCCTGAAGTTTTGTTACTGGGCCTTTCCCAAAATGCCACTATTTTATCATGGCTGAGCCACACAGAATCTATTTGTACCTGCATACACAAGCCACTTTAACTCATCATTGCTTTCTAAAACACTTAATGTGGCACAAGACTGAACTCCTCATAAGGCACAGAGCCAAGAACATCTTAAAAATCCTTATTGTGAGAGGAAACATTATATTTTATATATAGTTCCATGTTTAGATCACTCCCAAAGTACAGGATGCCTGAAGAAAACCCTTTCCTAATCTGTAAAACCTCAAATTTATGTAAACCATCTTTTAGCAAAGTGACAAGCTATGAAAATTCTGCACATTCCGATTTCTTCACTTAAAGATGTATCAACATGAGGTTCATCAGATGAGAGCAGGCGACCAAATAGCTGCATTACTCCCCAGCTACCAATAAAGATAAACTCCTGGGAAAGGGCAAACCAAGGCAATGAGTCCGTAGATTTCTGCTCTCCAGTGCCTTTCAAATAACCCTGTGTGGCTCCTTACTAGGAATTTCAGACTTGCTCTCTTGTATCTTTGAGAACCTTGTCCTTAGCACCCAATTTCCACTGCATTCTGACATTCACTGGGTTTATGTAAGCACTCACATCCTGGCTTATAAGCTGGTTGGTTCCATGTTATTACAATACTTTGAAAATCTCCACTGGTGATCTGACCATTAAATCAAGCTGTAAATTAGATGCATTGGATTCGCATTTGCCTATAGGGAAATAACATGCTTCTTTATTCAGTATACGGGCTTACTGCTGGCATGATTCTTTAGGCATGAAGACAAGAATGTATTATACTCAACAGTGGTACAAATGTCTGAACAAAACATTTTAATATGTCACTCATTTCTCTTGGAAGCATCTTGTGCTCTTTGGATTGTAGCCACACTGGTACTTGACTCTAACTTTCACTGTCTTTCACAGAAGAAAGTGATGCAGGAACTTGGAGACAAGGAGATGAAAGTAGCTTAGCTTTTCCCACTGAAATTTTAAAATGTGAGTGAATGGAGAGAACGCTTTCCGCATCCCTTGGGAAAATTAGTCCTATAATTGACAGCACCAAATCCCAACACCATCTTCTGTGATCTAGTGCAAAATACTTCTCTGGGTCAAAATTACTTGATGAAAATGTTTATTTCCAAAGGGTTTCTATTTTGGGTCTTCAGTGTGCCCATTTACAGAACAGGAGAGCCCTGAAAGTTTCGCACAGTACAGCATTTAATTTTATTTAGGCTACCATCCCTTCCCAGTCCCGTAAAAAGGTTTACATACAATAGATCACAGAAACCATAAACTAAAGAAAAAGACCTACACAATGCTGTTGAGGTAATCCTTTGTACTCTGCACATAGCGGTGCTGTATAATATTTGAGGAAAAGCACAATAAACTATTTCAGACATCTGTTTTTAAGGCTGCAGAACACTACAATGTAAAAAGCAGATGCTACAAAGCACTCACATTTCCACCAACTTTGAATGATCCTGGATATTCAGTGGAGAGCACCAAACTGAGTAACGGCTCTCGCAACTGACAATAGCATGATGTTAAATGAGACGGATTCGCATGCTGCTAATGTGTTGTACTGTAATGATTTCTTTGCTCTCCATATGATGAAATGGGTGGTAAGTGGACTGTGACAACCGTGCATTTGCCTCATCATATTTGCTGTTAATTCCACTTTTAGGTTCAATATCAGATTTCAGTGCCCTGTTTCAAAGAATACAGCATCTACTTTATAGAACTTACACTGCTATCTCTAGTCAACAGACAGCATAAATTCTAAATAAATCTGCTTAGTACAGCTATAGCTTTGTGATTTCTTTCAAGATATTAAATACTTTACTAAAAAACAATTCAGGAATCATGTCATAATGAAGCTGAAACCCAGCAGCTTTCAGGCAGCTGCTCAGCATTCCTCCTTCTGCCTTGTTTTCTTTTCCCTAAATGAAAGGAAACAAAGGTTCCTGTTTGTTCTCTAAACCTCCTGCCCACAGCACAGCAACCTCCATTGCAAGCCATCAGTACAGCATTCATCAGTAACATAGCTCAGCTTCAGTGACAGCAAATGCTTCACTAAAGTACATTGTCCTTTCAGGCAAGTAAAACAAATGCATTATAGCACCTCCACAACTTTTAACAGCCACTGAAATTCTCTATCAGCTTGGGTAGGATATTTTAAAATCCTTCTCAAAGTCCACATCTGCAGATTCTGGAGAACACATCAAGGCAAGCATGACTTGTGTAATTTTGATTCAAAGAGGTCTAATTTTCCCTTAGTGAGAAGAAGAATTCTAGGACCCTTCAGTTCCAAGAGACGTGCACAGAGCTTAAAATGTGTTTTTGTCTGCTACTACTTTCTGCCATCTTTTCTATATTCTGAATCAATTTTGTGTATCACAACAAAGATTGCTACAACGTACTCCAGGACTTTGTGAGAGCACTCTGCCACCTAAAAAGTAAAGATATTCTTCAGCTTCTTTGCAGTATGTGGCTCAATATCGGGCTTCCAGCTAGAGCTCTGCATAGTGGTCTTGCAGTACTCCAGATGAAAATATTTGGGGGGGAGTTGTTGTTAGGTTTTTGGTTGGTTTATTTTTTTTCTTTAAGGCTTCTCAAGTATATTCTTGAAAGAGGGCCTGGCTCATGTCTTCTGTACTCATAGGAAGTATATAGAAAAAAGCACCAAAATCTAGCAAAATAAAGCAGTAACCACCATATCCCTAATCAGATGAATTCTTCTTTTTTCATTTAGTTATCAAAGAAAATCTGCCAGTTCCTCTGCTTGTGCTATAAGTTCTCAGTCAACAGCTGTTAGTAAGCTAGATCATGGGAAGCTAAGGCCCTACATACTGAGTTCCTTCAGCTGAGGATAACAGCATTTGCCTACAGCCTAGTTAATAATACTTAAAATCTTAGTTTGATTCACTCTCATTCCAGGGCAGGTAGCTGCAAATCTAACATCTAAAATAGGCCCAGCTCATGGAAATACCCTGCAAAATTTGGTAGGGTATAAGAATATGCTTTACAGCCTGCTCTCTAGGCTCATCTTCTAGACAATTAAATGACTTGGGACTTTATAAAAGACTCTAGTATAAGTTGTGCTCTGATAACATGCTTAATCAATCCATATTCTGATGGCAGTACACCAATACGAGGACTAATCTGGCTGTCGCCCCATTCCCCACCCTCCTTCCCATGCACCTACTGCTGGTAAATAGCAGCTTGTAGGCAATGGCAGCATATAAGTTTTCTGAGCAATCTTACCACCGGTAAGACCTGTTTTGATGAAGAAATAAGAATAATCCAGCTGTCATCTTAACACAGGGCTAGTCTGAAAAGGACTCAATGTTTTTATGACCAATTATGGTCAAAGAAGCTTTTGTTTTGATAAGAGCAAGTTTGACAATATCTGTCTTCACAAGGAGGATGTAACATTTCCTATATGACATACCTTCTGTATAGTGTCTTGTTTTCCTGTGTTCTCTCTTTTTCCAGATTCTATTTGCTTCTCAAATCTTTTCTTGGGTGATATCCCATTTTTTATTTCATTGCTTTTTGTCCTTAGAATAGCAGATCATTTATATTGTGTTGGAAAAATGTTGGGTTTATGGATGTCCTGTCTGTCTCTTATGCTAAGTAACACAAGAAAGAATTTACCAATCTGACAGAACTGAGACTAAATTTTAAAAGGCTCTCTAAAATATCCAACTTAAGTGAAAAAAAAAAAAAAAATTAAAGAAACCTCAGATGCTTGACACCAGGGTTTTTATTGCTCAGTGTAAGTATGTCTAGCTCTCTGCATGGTTCATCATGGATATTCACTTTTATGCCAGACATGGCATTTGAATCTAGGTTTTTCTTTGTTCTCCATCCCAGGTATTTTATATTCACATAGGCAATATCTACCCAAAGTAAGGACAGAAAAGAGGAGTACTCACCTACACATTCTGGAGGAGGAAAGCCAAAGAGGCCCAACTCCTGCCAGCTGAAGCTACTTCTACTGTGCCCAGGGGAGGAGCTACAGGTTCATTGTGGCTGCTGAATAACAACAATCAGCTGGAAGGAGTTAGTTACTAAGGGCAGCACCACAAAGAGCAGAGGTTGTGCCCAGCAGCCAAAATGTGTCTAGCTATCAGAGCATCTCACTGTAGTTCTGTCTCTGCAGACCACATGCTGGGTACACAGACACTTTGCAAGCAATAGAGGAAGATCAGTATGCTTCAGGATGCTTGTCAAAGTTCATACGTGTCTTTGCCTTGGTAAAGACTTTAGTTTTTCTCTACTTTGCAAGCTCCTCAAAACAGGTAACCTTTTACCACTGCACAAGTATCTTTATCTGAGCAGAGAAAAGAGAAGGGCTGCACAGCCACATGGATGCAACCACACCACGGGACAGTTGTGTGTGCCATCCAGCCAGTGCTCATGGATGGATCTCTCTAACACATCGCTACCCATGTCATTAAATCTGTTTCCAACTGCACTTGATACAGCGTGGTCTGAATTGAGTGGGGATCCTCTTCTCTACACCGTTGAAATCAAAGATTTCAAAAAATTATTTTGAAGGCAAATATAAACATCTCAGTAAAGAAACTGGCTTGTTAACCATTAAAGTGATTATGTCCCTGTGACAGTAATCATTCTGCCCAGAGCAGACTTGCATGGATGGGAATTGTGAGAAGTTAATTTCTGTTTGAGAACCCAAATTAGTCAAATGAAGCTGCGATAAGGCTTTTTGGTGCTCAGGCACCACTTCTCACCATTACCTCAGGGTCCTGTCTCACTTTCTTCCCTGCGCGGCGAGACTGGCCCTGGCATGCTCTCCCTCTGGAACCACTGGCAACTTCTTCCAGATAGTTCAACTACAGCTGTCACAGCCCAGAAACCTGGGCAGCACTGGTAGCACGAGACCCAGGCATGTTCGTACCCATGTGGCATCCTTTTCTTATTGCTTTTACTGAACACTTCTATATAAAGAACATATTTGTAGGAATCATGTTTCATTTCTGAATAATTGCATATATGAAAATTAACTAACTGAATTCCAGTGAATAATCCAAGTAGCTATAATATTCGAATCTATAATCTGCCAGAGTGTTATATGATCTTATTTCCATTTGATTCCCAAAAGGAAGTGCCTTACAAGCACTGGTACATAAAGTTGTCTCTAAACACAGACACCATCCGTCGTAAATGTTTAATGTCCAATCATGAATTACAGCACCTGTTTTAAGTGATCAGCTACTAAAGGATATATAAAAAAAAAAGAGGACGGAAATAGGGGTTTCTTTCAAGGAAGATTATTTCCTGCTGTTGAATTTCTACATCTCAATAAAGTACCAAATTCAGTCTTTGTTCTTGCAACATCTACTGTGCATATAGCTGAAAACTGAAACAAAGATCTTAGCATGGAATTTCAGTTACAACACCAAATATTTCAACCTCATTTTGCATGCACAATGATTTAAAGCCTTGGCTATCTGTATACATGTGATATGCTACAAAACAGGGCCCAAAAACCTTTGTTCACTTTAGCAATGATTTTTTTCATCAATCTTGTCTACTATTACAATTGGTTGGTTTTAGCATTCTTGATCATTTGTAAAATGTCATTTTTATTACACACACCCATATTCACCTGCAAAAAATATATTCCATGGATCCTCTGTGAGAAGTTCCCTGTAGTCAGGATAATACCTTAAGAGTGAAGTGACATGCAATGAATAACGAAGAGTCAGCAATAAGTGGTAAAAGTCAGTGCCTTACTGAAAATAAATAAAATATAGAAGAAAAGGAAAAATAATAGGATATAACAGAGAAGTGGGGAGGGTGGGGGTGGGAAGGGAACCTCACAGACTGTTTTGGAATTATTCACATGCAGAAAAATGGGGAAAAATTCACAGTGGGTCTGTTTCTCAGGGATTTGGGTCCAAGTCTCACTGGCAAGAGTGAAGAGGCAGACTTCAGAAATATGAAGCGAGGAGAAAGACATAAAAAAATAGAGTGAGGGGAAGGACTTCATGCCACTTTTTCCTTTTGGCCTTTATACTCTACACACATTTTCCTTACCCTTACTCATACTCGTTTGTCTGGGGGAAACGTTGGGATTGGGAAGTGATCCATGAGAATGAAGCAGCTTGAAAAGCATTATATTAGTCTGTGGAATAAGTAATACTTCAACCAAGTGAAGTAATGGAAACTGCTTCACCCAAGTCATTTAAAATTGGACTGAATAAGGCACTGGAGATTATGCTGAAGGGAACAATTCTGCATTGGCAGGAGTATGGACAAGATGACTTAATAGATCTAGTGTCCATGTGCCAAATCCTGAGATCCGGATCCAGTTTTTATTACTCTATCGTTACTAAAGTTGAACTTTCATTCACGTTACTGGAAGCTCACCCTGACACAAGGAAAAAATAACCAAAAGCTTCAGGATTTATGTGTAAAAAACATGAATAAAACCTACTCCCTTATCATAAAAAAACTTGCTACATAACAATTATAACGTTTGATTGCAAAAATAATAAATCTATATAGAGCACTCCTCGAATTATTCCTAACAGTCTGTCCAGAAAAGTTACACAGAGCTTATCAGTTTAATTGGTTAAGACTCACCAGAACCAGCAAAACCCCTATTGTTCAGTTGAAAGAAGTCTCTCTGTGTATGCTATGCTGTTCCTGAAATGGGTAAAAATACCTGTGACTAAAATACTGTGATGAAAATTAAAGTTTAAGTATACTTTACCCATTTAAGCATCAGAACAGTATTAGAAGCTGTCATTAAAAAACATATAATGTAAACATAACCAACAGCATTATTCCCTTTTTTACATTAAATATCAGTGGGGCATTTCAGTGTAAATGTTGGAAGATTTAGGCTAAATGGAGTCTGTTTTTCTTGGTGTAGAAATGTGAGTAAAGGAATCAAGGCTCTTCAGAGATTGTGCTAAATTATGATTTGTGTTAGTTTTAAAACAAAATAATGTTAATTAAATCAAAATTAATCCAGAAATGCTATTAACACACTTAAAATGAGAGATTTGAGAGTGCTCTGGGGACAGGGATGCATATGTCCTTGTATGTACACAAGGGTTGATTTAGAAGCAGTTAAATAGTTCCAGTTTTCATTTAATTCCCATTCACACCAATACCTGTCACCTGCTAAGATTGTTCTTGGCAAGGAAATGGTGAGTTCCCTCTGGCACACTATAGAATGATCATAGACAGAAAAATCAATGGCCATACCAAGTGTATTGGGAAAAAGCAGTCAGTAAGATAGAAGAGGTAGCAAATTCTTTATTTTGTGATATACGGAGATATACATGAGTTGTACAAAAGCTAAAACTTCCCAGTATGAGCGAGAGGATTAGGAACTGTAGGACAGTGGAATGTCTTCGCTCCTAATAAAAAGCCACATTAAAAGCTAATTGGGGCAATTCATCCTTTTAGGAATTCTTTTTGTGCTTATATTGTGCACTAGTCTGTATGAAGAGATGAGATTTTTCTCATATCTTTCTGGAGCAAGGTTATTGTCCAACACTATAAGGCTACGAAAAGTTATGGGTGTTCCCAGAATGGGAAGAATGGAAATCTTACCGGATTATTTCTTTCCTTTTCTGTTTTGTTCTTGGTTATATGGGAGAAAGAGCTGCTGCCTTGCAGCAGCTGGAGAAGAGATGATGGTGATGAATTAACCTTTGAGGGATTCATAGTTGGCACCTGGATGTGCAGACAGAACAATGTCTGATCCTGACCCTACCCCTCTCTTCACAACTGTCCAGATGAAGACACAAGTGGGAAGTCCCCTTTTCCAGAAGGTAAGGCTTAGATGGTGCAGCCAGCTGTATGGCTCCTAGAGACACAGGTCAAAGAAGTTTCCAAGGCTAAATAAAACTAGATAGATCTGTCAAGTCTGAGCAGTCAGTGGGACTCTGGTACTGCCTCCTCTCTTGCACGCCCCCGCAAGGGAGGAGACATTTCACAGCAGTGCAATGCTGCTTCTTCCATGGTCCTACACATCCACCTGGCAAGGGCGCAGCATTATTGCTGGATCGTAGAAAGAGAAAAGGGTCAATGTCCCCTGCCATGTCCCAAGCTCAGTAGAAGACAATCCTTAGCTGCAATTTAGCCTCAGCTAAGCTAAATTCACCCACATGGGGGACAGTTTCCCCCTTTCACTGGCACAAGCCTGTTTAGTCAGGTGCTTTGCCAGACACACCGAAAAACTGTCACATGCCAGAGACAAAAAGGTATTGAAGAGGCTGAGGAGAAAACACAAGTGATCTGACACTGCTGCTTTAACAGAACAAGCATGAGGCAGCTAATACTGATTGCACAATTTTAGAGGAGCACAAGGGCTGCTTTAAGTTGCACCACCTACCTAAGCAGCTTTGATTGACCAGGGCCATAGGGAACAAGGACAGAAGGTGTGCAGAGATATAAATTGTTAACACTGTGTTATTGCATTAGTATCTCACTAAGACCAAAGAATGCATGAAGTCTCTTCCCAAGCTGTTTAAGCACAAGACAAAAAGTAACTGCTGACTAGACAGCTTAGGGTCTATGAAATGAGCAGAATCGCTGCAGTCCTCCCCAGCTTCAGCTATACCCTGTAGATGCACCTGATTCCTTGGACCATCATTATTTTTAAAGCAAATAAAATCTCTTTTTGCTTTTTTGGGTATGGAAGGCATCACTTTCGCAGTATGCTTCATCTGGAACTGTATTTAAGTAAACTCAAGACAGCATATTCTATATAGGCAATACAAAATCATGTGTGATATTTTTGTTGTTGTTTCAATAGACAGGGATTGAGTAACGTCAGGGCTTATGGCTTTTATTTTATTTGGAGGGACTACTTTTTAACAGAAGCAGGAAGCAGTCCTTGGACACAGTAAGTCACAACATATAAATAGCTCTACTGAGAGTATAACAAAGGCTCTTTTGTGCTTTTTACCAGCAAAGCCAATCATATATGCAATTTAGTAACATGAAAATACCTCATACCTACTTATGGCATCTCTACCTTATAAAAAATCATCAAGACATCCGTTTAGAATTTCTACCAAAAGCACATTATTTTCTGTGCATGACTTAGGAGAAGTCATACCGAAGTTGAAATTATTTTCTTCCATAATTGTAGAGAAATTAAAGAAATTTGCTGTTGTTCGATTACTAAATAGAGCATACAGTTAATTCATCTTGAATTGGAATACATTTGTGGAAATATGTTTCTCCACATGGTTTCATATTTATTTCTGCAAGGTGAATACAGTGACAGGATTTTTTCAAATTAGACTATACAATTTTTTTATTAAATCAAAACCAGTGGAGTTCCTACTTAGCAAGCATTCTGGACCTCATTTTAAGCCGTTTGAAGGAGGTCTGAAGTTTATTGGATTTTAAATACATCCTTTTCTCTATCAAGGGTCTCTTAAAGGATAGTTTAATCTGTCTAATTTACATTCAGGAATTTCATCTTTTACATGCCAGGCTCTGGGACTGTCAAATCCTTCAGCTTTCCATTCTTATCAAACATAATAAAGTGATCATATAGGATCAGTAGGATATATTTTTTTGATTTTTATCCAAACGCCATTTTCAAATCCAATTTAGGTCATATAGGATGCCAATTTTGAACAGTTAAGAAGTTAGAGGGGTTTTCCAAAGAAAGATTATCAGTAGTAAGTATAAGCATATGTCAGTTCATTAACTCTTTAAAAATATCCAGAACATCAGACTTCATTCCTTCCCACATTTTCAAATAATACAGTAGGTCCTACCTGAGGCTCTGTAAGGTCCTGATACAAAGACTCCTAAAAACAGTGGAAATCTTTTGCTTCCCTAGTAAGGTTTGTACTTAAGCAAATTCCAATATATCCAAACATTTTATTGAGTGGGCTTGATCACATCTTGAAATTTGGGAGAGATAAGGGCCCTGTGCAGTCTATTCTAGGCACTGGTTAGAATAGCTTCCAGTGAAACCTTCTCCAGCTGCCTCATAACTTAAAAAGTTATTACATCCTACTTACAACCAGAGAGAGAAGCTAAATTTGCCTATTGTCAGTCAATCATCTCCTCTTCCCTCTCTCCTGCAAATGTAATATTCTGCTTTTGCCTGTCTAATAAAAGAAGCTTTTTCCCATTTGGTTAAAATCAATACAGCTTCTACACAAGGTGTTGATGTGCATTTCTTAATCACGAATATTTTTTTCCAGTGTTATGGCAGAGCTTAGAAAGAATTTTTTTTCTCCCTGTACTTTGAGAAAGAAAGGTTCTTTTATTTCCAACTTTAGGAGCAACCGAATCTAAATCCATGCTAATCCCTAAAGTCAAGTAAATTCTAACAACTCCTTAGAAGTAGTACTAACATTTCCAATTACTTTTTTCTTCTGTTCAGCATGATGCAAATTGATACAGACCAATGAAAGTGCCTTTGATTTCCCCGTGCAAATGAATTAGTTGGTACACCAAAAATCAGTAATATTCCCCACTTGAATTATGTGCTAAGCATCTTATTCCTTGTATACACAGAATATTTTAAGATTAGTAAAATATTCATATATTTCTTACATTTAGTTGAAAAGTGCGTCTGTCTTTAGTGGAGATTTGTACTCTAATGGGGATAGATGGGGATTCTGCCAAATCCAATACACAACTCTCATTAACATAAGCTGGGTGAAGTTTCACTCTTAGCTATAGTTGAATAAAAGTTACGAGGTAGAATTTCTTATCTCATGTACATGAATTGGTTTGAACATACAGAAGGAGGACAATCCCTCTTTCCTCAGTCTTCAAACAGTAGGAAAAAGAGCTTATTTTTTGTTCTTCAGGCAATCACTGTGTTATTAAATCAATCTTTAAGATTTTTTCTAATTGCTTTCTCTGCAGACAGCCAGCTGTACAGTACGCATTCACCCATGAGCCTAGTCAATCCCATGTCCTATGATGATAAGGAAAAATCCTTTAGAAGTCTAGAGCACATTTTAAATATGGTACAATGGAAATATTTAAAATTTTTACAGTTGGACTTGATGGTCTTAAAGGTCTTTTCCAACCTAAATGATTCTATGATTCTATGTTTGTAAATTCAGGGATAGCATAATTAATAACACATGTAACAGCACTTCTCAGCACCCTTTCACAAGAATGAAGCACGATTTTCAGTCTTAAATACCTTCAGATCCAAACATTCAAAAGCTTTCAAGCAACCAGTTCTGTGTTCTTAAAAGAAAATGTGAATAACTCAGTGGGCCTGTCTCACTAGCATGGCCCTGAGTGAGAGGTACCTCCTAGCAGCCTTTTCCCTAGGCAACCGAGGAAAGGGAGCAGGATTCAAAATGCTATCCTGCGTCCTTCCATGAGCAATTATCTGCTCCCCCTTGAGTAGTTAGCACACTAATCTCCATGCTAGTTCACTTACAGCAGCTGGTCACTACGGTTGTCCTCTGAAACCTTTACTCACCTCCCATTGCTATAAGCCAACTCCCTTCTTTGCTGACGGGGAGAAAAGGAGAGTAGGCACCCAGGTCTTGCTCACCTGCTATTGCCCAAGTTTGCACGGAGGTGGGGAAAGCCTCAATATTTTTCCATCTCTGGGTCTATCCCAGCGTAAAGGCTGTTAGGATAGCAAAGCATCACACTCCCTTCAGAGGCTATGAGCCAATATAAATCAGCGGTATCACAGTAAGTGAAAATACGATCTGGACTCACACTCATCGATATAGAGTCATTAGCAAACAAACAGAGTTAGAGATGAAGCTCTTCCCAAATATATAACCTGGGATTTTTCTACTGCACCTCCTGGGTAGAGAAGTGTTTGACAAGAATTATAAAACTGAATACATCAGAGAAAGAGAACATATAGGTTTAATAGCTTCTGGTCGTGAGTCAGGTCAGAGAAACGTGGAGCCTTGCTTGTGATCTCAGGGTAAGTACTACCCACAGTTCCCGATTGTGTTTCCAGCAGCTATCATTTAGAAAGTCTACATCACCTCCACCAGAACAGAAAGTAAATAAAAAAAAAAAAAAGAAATCACTCCAGTATCCCACAATATCCACACTTCCTCCAGCAAGTAAATAAGATTCATTTTACATTCACACTTGAATTATTGTTATACGGCCAATAAAAACAAAATATGAAGCCCTACTGAAGAGCAGTTTTAATTTGACAGCATTTCTGAAGCCTCTGGGGAAATCTGCTGTCTATGAATGCTGCATAAATTCTGCCGTTGTTTTCTACAGTACTGCAAAAGGAGCACTTCCAAGTGTCGTTCACAGCAGGAAATGCCTTCAGCCTATTTCTACCCACAACCAATAATTCTTAAGTTAATATCTGGTGGGCCCCTCCAAGCATTTCAAAATAGTATGCTTTCTGCAGTGGTCTGGTAATAACTTTATGGCCTACAAAAATTGGTAGCATGAGTTGTGCCATCTCCTAATGACGTGTTCTCATGTCAATTTTGTTTACTATGTCAGCGATGCAAGTTGTGATTAGAGAAAAATAGCATATAGTAATTCAAAGACATGTTTTTCTTTTTATGTCTTTTTCCTCTTTCTTTGCAAAAGAAAAAAAGAAAAAATCCTACTCAGATCCCTCCTATCCTGCTCTTACTCCATCTCTCCGCAAATCCTTCAGTCATAAAATGTTGATGGTATTCAGAGATTTAGAATACAAGGATGGGATTTTCCATTCTTCTTATCACTGCCTTAAACTTGCTTCCCTTTCATAAGAAATTTTCATCCTACCTATTTATCATATTTTTTATTATACAAAACCAGACTTAAAATATTCCTGCATTTACAAACTTTTACATGCCGTTAAGTCTAACAGAGCAGGGATCAGTGTTGAGACCAGTACTGTTTAACATCTTCGTCAGTGACATGGATGATGGCATCAAGTGCACCCTCAGCAAGTTTTCTGACACCAAGCTGTGTGGTGCCATCGACACACTGGAAGGAATGGATGCCATCCAGAGGGATCCTGACAGGCTGGAGAGGTTGGCCTGTGCCAACCCCATGGAGTTCAACAAGGACAAGTGCAAGGTCCTGCACCTGGGTCAAGTCAGTCCCAAACACAAGTACAGGCTGGGTGGAGAATGGATCGAGAGCAGCCCTGAGGAGAAAGACTTGGGGGTACTGGTGCATGAGAAGCTGAACATGAGCCTCCAGTGTGCGCTGGCAGCCCAGAAAGCCAACCATATCATGGGCTGTATCCAGAGAAGCATGGCCAGCAGGTCAGGGGAGGGGATTCTCCCCCTCTAATCTGCTCTCATGAGACCACACTTACAATGCTGCATCCAGCTCTGGAGCCCTCAGCATAAGAAGGATATAGACCAGTTGGAATGAGTCCAGAGGAAGCCACGAAGATGATCCAGGGGCTGGAGCACCTCTCCTATGAAGAAAGGTTGAGAGAATTGGGCTTGTTTAGCCTGGAGAAGAGAAGGCTCTGTAGAGACCTTATAGCACCTTCCAGTACCTGAAGGGGGTCTACAAGGAAGCTGGGGGGGGACTTTTTGCAAGGGCCTGTTGTGACAGGACAAGGGGTAATGGCTTTAAACTGAAAGCGGGGGGATTCAGATTAGTTATCAGGAAGTTCTTCACCGAGAAGGTGGTGAGGCACCAAAACAGGTTGCCCAGAGAAGCTGTGGATGTCCCCTCCCTGGAAGTGTTCAAGGCCAGGCTGGATGAGGCTTGGAGCAACCTGGTCTAGTGGAGGGTGTCCCTGCCCATGGCAGGGGGGTTGGAACTGGATGATCTTTAAGGTCCCTTCCAACCCAAACCGTTCTCTGATTCTGTGACTATACCAGACCGTAAGTCCAATCATTCTGTTAATAGTAGCTGATAATGGTTATCTACAAAGAAATATGAAAAACACGGCATATGTAGTGTGTTTATATATTCAAATTGATATCACGATCCACACAGATGATAATGAAAGTGGCACTGATCCTCTCATTGCCATCTTGCCCACCACATTTTTGCACCTTTGGAACTGGCCTATTTGTATTACTCATATAGCTACAACTTGAAGTGAGTTAGTGGCTGTGACAATTTATGCCAGCTGAGGATCTGGTTCTGAACTTCTAGCCACATCTCATTTAAAATCACAAAAATATGCATTCTACCAAATAAATCTATTTGATATTATGAAAAATGTACCAGGAAAATAAATTAGATCATTGCTAAAGTATTTGGGGTTTTTTAAAAGAAGGGTGCATGCTGGAAGACACTTTTATTTATTAAAGTGCATTTTTTTTCTATAAAATTTTTAAAACTAAAAGAAACAGCAACACAAAAAACCACAGAGTAAGAGAAGGAGCATTAAAATCTCATTGTGGTGTACACTAGAGTAATTTGGATGATTATGCAAAAAATGAATTTTCAAGCTACTGACCTGTTCTTTACATTTAAACATTAGCTTTGGGATTATGCATTTCAGAAGCAGACAATACCCACTCAGTTAGAAAGAGATTACCTTAAGTCTTCTTTATGAAAAACCAGGAAGAAGTAGGAACCGTAAGCTCACAGCTATGTCTGTTTTAACTGTGCTGACCACATTCGTGTTTCACTGCATCAACGCTGAGAGCCTTGCTGGGCTCTTTGAAAGGTCAGAGATTTGAGGAGCTATTACCTATGGACTGTGTCCTTGTTTCTGGCTGCTTGATCATAGTACTTTTTAAATGTTCACCAAATAGACCTGGGTTTACATGTTTCAAATTCCGTTCTTTAGAAAAGAAAAAAACATCTTTCAATTCATAAGGCTAAAGTAGTCAAGGCAAAGGAAAAAAGTACAATTTCTCGGCGTGTCTGCTCTATTCTTATTCGTTCCATTTTTGAGTGACTGAGTATTTGATTCAGCTCAGGCAGCCACCACTCCCAGTTCCTGAGCCCCAGCCAGGTCTCTCAGGCCCATTCACAATTCCAGCACTAACTTTCCATAATTATTTTATTTCCTTAATCTTCCCAATAGCTGGTTCAGCCCCAGGTGGGCCTCATTCCTCTCCAAGTTCAATAAGACAGTCTCTTACTCCCTCTGCTCTCCTGTCTCCTCCAATTTTGATTTTTGCTGGCAGCCTTACAGTATCTCCTCTTCTCTCTTTTACACACACAAACACACACATGCATGCACACACAATAGCATGGGAAATATCACAACCATTTGGAGAGAAAGAAAGGCAAATTGCAATCTTCCACACCTAGAAAAGAAGGGAATGAAAAGGAGGATCACACACACACAAAAAAAAAAAAAAAAAAAAAAAGGGAGAATCAGGGAGGAAGGAGGGCCACAAAATTTTCAATAAAGAAAACTACAGGAAAAACATTGAGTTTAAATATAGCAGTAGAGAAACAGTCCAAAAAATGTTACTTGTATACATAAGGATTTAAAAAAAAAAACCAAAAAAGTGTGTTGGAGATGAACAGAAAATGTAAAAACAGAAAAATTCTTAAGCTTCAAATGACCCAAAGCTCAATGTAGCTACTGCAATTTCTACCTGTGTCCAAAATATCTATCTCTAGAAGTGTTTATAAAGCTGCAAAAAACCCCAACCAGTTTAATCTTATTGTTGCAGTTTTAGCTTATCACGCCGTACTCCTGGAGTTAAAAATGTTAAATGTCGGAGCCTTCCTTCGGCTTTTTCCACAACATGTTAACCTGGAGTGCAAAACATATCATTATGCAAGTGTAATACTGCATGCTACACCCTGGTGTAGCATCTAACTGTAGTCTACAGAGACTAAGACTGTCGGCTGCAGCTTAAGAACCTATTTAAATACATGGCTGATTTAAAGCTATGGCTATGTCTAACCTGTGGAATCCAGGCATGTTTCCCAGCTCCTAGAGTCATGTGTGTGTGTATGTGCCCCAGCTGCACCCCGGCTCCACGCTAACTCCCTTCCACCCGCCGCCCCCACACCCTGGTTTCCGGCCCAGCCAGGTCCCCCCTGGATGATCGAGGACATGGCCGTGGCACACACCCCACAGTTTAGACAGAGCCTCTGGGAGTCATCTAGCATTATGTCTGCAGCAGGCTGAAGCAGAGCTTTGACTCGGGGTAATTATTTTGTGAGCTGAGCCTTGTACGAATATTATTCACTAATAGTTTTGCTGTGAAAGAGCGTATCTTTTCTCACTCTCAAAAGCAGAAATCAGTTCAGTTCATTCTTTAAAGAAATTACTTTAACAGCTTGTGCCATATTTAGGCAAGGTAATATGAACATACAGCAGGGCCAATCTGGTAACAAAGGACACACTGGTTGGTAAAAGCAACCAGAGCATTCACATGGCCACATCACCATGCACTGCACTGGAAGTATACTCCTAGGTGTCACTAGTTCATGCTTGGCCATCTGTATTTTGTCAACAATAGCAATTCACTTTTTAATGAATGTTTAAAGTCTCAGTTCCCCCGGGAGTAACAGCTATAGAGAGCATCAGCTATTGCTGAAAGAACAGGGATTCTAGGAATAAACAGCATATTGTGGAATGGCAAATGGGAACCAGTGACCTCATTATTCTGGAAAATGTCTCCTTTTGAACCACAAAGAACTCTGACAATTGAAAAGGTTTAGTCTTGAACAATAGAGTTTTGCAGAGATAGAGTGAAAGCAAAATTGAGCCCCCTGTGTACTTATGGCAGTTCTTTATGATGTGCCATATATTATCATGTTGTGTTGTGTTTTGCTTTACCGTTGTTGCATCTTTATTAAAGATGGGCCAGAAACAAAACCCAGATGTAAACATACCTGCACCTCCAAGGCACTTGGCTTCAGCTAAGAACACGGCAGCTGAAAGCCATCCTCAGCACATTTTGTTCTAGAAGTTTTATATTCTTCTCCTCTCAAAACAAAAACAAAGGAAAACATTTAAAATAGCAAATAAAATCTCACTGTTGTAAAATAATTATGTACTATGTTGTTTGCTGTGGTTGAAAGGAATCTGGTCATGCAGGTATGGGGAATGACTGACTTTAAGGAGAAAGGAAGGATAGCAATTTTGCTCTCTAGTCTGCAGAATACTAAGAACACAGGACACATTCTTGTTCTAAAGTCAAGGGATTTCCTTTGTTTAGGCTTATTAGGCCTTATTATTACAGACTGGTGTCTTGCAGTCAGACACTGAGGTCTGCACTGGATTATTGAGTTGTAGGACACAAAACCATATAAAGCAAGAGATGTCATTATTCCAGTGACAATGGAGGAGAAAAATATCCACTGCTGACAGGCATATTCACTCGCGAGTCCATCAGTGTCAATATACATAGCAGTAGAGCCAGAATAGCTTAGGGAAGAGTTTGTTACACATGGTTAAAAGGGAATTGTAAGAGCTAAAGGAGAGCAAAATACTGTATGTCAGTATTTGCCCTACTGAGGAACAGCAGACAGGTACTGGAACTGAAGGATACCATACATAAAGAAGTAACCACATGTATTATTTTATCCCTGTACCCCAGCTGTAAAACATTATTTGAAGTTATAAGGTTATAATAGTTGCACAGCTGTGGGAAGGTGAGGGTCATCCATTTTACATACATATTCAAATTAAGAATGCAGGGCTGCTGGCACAGAGTAACAGAAATGGTATGGCCTCAAAGGTAGGAATGTGAAGAAAGACAGTCAAAAATCTCTTTGTCTTCTCTTTTGGAGAGGGATGTGAACATTTTCACTCCTCTCCTGGTTGTGCATGGTTAGGCCTGATGATGGAAAACAATGAACAGCCTGGGCACCTAAAATACAGATTCACAGAAAATTCAGGAACATAAGTAAAAAAATTGATCATCCAAGAAGGCCTGATTTACACATAAATGAGGTGGTGCCAAATCCCCTAACTGATTTCTTTTTCAATATTCAAATGTATTTCTTGAATTACACATCTGTTCATGGCTAGAACTGCTCTGGCTAGAAACATCGAGAAACTAGATGTTTTCTGCATAGGAATATGTCTGTACAGCAGTACACAGGTCACACGTACCTAAGCTAGCTCTTACTGAGCTAGTCTGGGAACATGAAGCTCATAATTTATCACTCTCCCCTGACTAATTTATCCTTTTTTGATATGTCTTCATGACCTTCCACTATGTCAAAGAAAACCAGGATTGCTGAGGTTGAAAGGGTCCTCTGAAGATCATCTACTATGAACCCCTGCTCAAAGCAAGGTCAACTAGAGCAGGTTGCTCAGGAACATCCTCACCTGCATTTTGAAATATCTCCAGGTATAGAGACTCCACAAACTTTTTGGGCATCCTGTTCTACTGTTTGACTATCATGACCACAGTGATAGAGATTTTTCTTACATTTAAATGGAATTTCTTCTGTTTGAGTGTATTAATTGCCTCTTGTACTGCTGGGGCTCAGGCTCAGCAAGCTTGAGCTCTGCTTTAGGCACAGGTCCCAGCCCCTCCTCTGCAACCGGAACACTGAACTCTTTCTGTAGCTGCAGACCTGCAGGCAGGGCAGGAGCCATTTGCCTGATGCCAGAAGTCAGAAACTTGCAGCCTTCACCATCACGGGGGTCTCTGACACCAATGGCTCTGCCAGCCCCTCCCTCCATACAGTTGGACTTCAGGCTCTTGCAGCTACGATGTCTTGGAGAAGATCTCATCTTCTTGTCTCTATGTAGTCTGTAGACCTCCTCCTGCAGCTCTTACTTGGTGGCACAGATCCCCTCTCAGTACACACCTCCTGCAGCCAAGGACAGCACCTCCTCCAGCCCCAGCCTCAGTTAGGCATCCCTGCACCCACGGACCTGCAGAGCTTCATCCTCCCTCTGGAACTCAGGTTGAGTGGGTGCCAGAGGAAGTTTCTTTAGTTGCTGCCCCATGAGAGGGCATCACCATTGCTGAGCACATGTACGCTGTTCTCAACAGGGATGCCGCCCCCGCCCCCAAGCACCCTTCTGCCCCAATTGGTGCAGACCACTGCATGTCCTGGTAGCCTTTGTTAGCTGCACTCTCCCATCTCTGTCACACAGGTATGTCTAAATGTCCTGAGGGGCATAACCCATCTGGTTCTCTTAATACAAGACCAACAAGACATGTGTCCCTAAAAATACAGTAACAGATGCTGTCTTCAACAACGCCAACAGAAACAATGGAAAAGTAATTCTTCTGCCTAGGACTTGACATAATTTGCTGAATATCAGTACAGTTCTAACCATGTTTAAAAAACAGACATTGCTATCCTCTAGTTTTATTCTGGAGTGGTTCAAAAGACTAGTAAAATCTGCTCGTGTCACTGAAAATAGTTTAGAGGCATTCTTTGACCTTCAGGAAATGGATATTTCCTATTCACTTGCTCTGGGCCTTCACCATTTTCCTTTGGACTTTAGGTCCTTACTTGGTCAGCTAGTGTACTATTCTAGATTGTGGTTTCAATACCTGTGTATTGGGACTATGGATACCCAAATTAGGGTACTAGACAGTCTCATACAGATCAGAAGAAAAATACTGAAAATAATTATATTTTTAATCTATTGAAATTTCTGGAATTTAGATCCAAAAGGAAGAGCGATGTCCCTAAATACTATTGATGGTATGAGTCTCAGGTCTTTAAACCTCCAAGAACTATACATTCAGATGCTCAGCACATCTGCTAAACGCATGAATGAATGCAGAGTTCATTGTGATGCCAAACAAATAAGAGTTAGGAAGCTAGCTCCTGGTGTTGGATTCACAGTTGTGCAGCACCCTCCATGGAGGTAATTCTGTCTCACTCTCATTCCTATTCTTGCAAAGATGATGAAACAGTAACTATTAGCTGCAGAAATGAAGGATTTAAGGCCTTTGAGCAGCAAACTCTAATTGTGGCAAAGGGAGAAAAGTAAATTGAACACCACCATCACATAATAACCTGCAGTCAACAAGGAATAAAAATAAACTAAGAGCAGTGTCAAGATCAAAAATTCAATCATTCCTTCTCTATTGGGAATTGTGAGACTCTTGAAAATAGATCCACCAGAAATTATATTTATATAAATTGAGTTGTTTCTAGCTCCATCTGGTAAAAGACGTCTAGGTCTGTACAAGTAAAATTCAAAAGGCAAATGTCCATTCTTTCCCATTAAGGCCAATAATATGGAATGAACTGTGTACATACATTTAAACCCTCTTTACTTTCCAAAACTGCCTACTGAGAATGAGCTACTGTCTCTTCTAGCTTCCAAATCATGCCCAGTTGATCTTTGGGAGACCAGTAATTGTCTCAGAACAAAAACCTGCAGGGGGCTATTCCAGCAGTTTAGCAGCAGAGACAAGCCATTCAGGCACTCACAACATTCCCTGGAACTGTCTCATTTTCCAATATAGGTATGACCAAAGAAATTAAAAAATAAAAAATCTAAATGCATTAGTTTGTTTTTACTGGGAAATGGACCCAAAGGCATATATTTTTAAAAGGGAAATAAATTTTTTTTAGCTTTACTTTTAAATAATAAAACATCTGTAATAGTGCTGGTTGTCTATCCATCTGTCTGCTCAACCTGCCTGTCAGTTCTCAAAAAACTTGCAAGGAAGAGAACACAGAATACGAATCCAAGGAAACAGACTTTATTAATATTCAAAACAATTTTTGTATTCCTTAAACTCAAGTCACTATGCAAATATGATCCTCTTTTAAAAGCTTCATTTCAAAGGATAACACTAGAAGTTGATGTAGGAATTGTAATTACCCAACAAGAGATCATTCAAACATAGTATCTGCATTCAAGGCTATAGTAAAAGCAATAACCCTTTAAAAATCACAGGTATCCAGATTGGTAACCTGTTTTGCCTCTTACAAGACACTGTGACTCTCAGAGGTGCACAGGTTGAGGACAAGAAGCAATAGGCACAAGTTGGAACACAGGAAATTTTGACTAGATACAGGTGGTTGCCCAAAGAGTCTGTGAAGTCTCCATCCTTGGTGATACACAAAATGTGACTGGCCCAGGCCCTCAGCAGCTTGGTTTAACTTGACCTAGTCTGAGGAGGAGGTTAGACTACACAGTCTCCAGAGGCTCCTTCCAGCCCACACAATTTTATGGGTACTTACATGGAGTTTATGAGAAGAAAAGGAAGAGCTGGTGAGAGAATTTAAATCTGGTCCAATTAACTCAAAAAAGTGAATCTTGAAATTAATTCATATTTCACTGGTAACTAACATATATTAAAGGATGTCTGTATATCTTACTGGCTTGCTCAGATACTCTTTTGTCTCTATTCAGTTGCAGTCATTTGACTCCGCTGTAATCTCTATTTTAGTAATCTCTAAATTTCTGGATAAATCTTAAAATATGGGAGCTTCCAAGGCTGTCTCCAATAGCCTGTCAGTGATCTGTATAAAGTCTCTGGATTCACCAAGTTAAGTGAAAGATATGTTTATGTAGGGAAACCACAGAAAACAATGCCCAAGAACACAGGAAGGTCTAAACCTCGACAAGTCAAATGGGCCTTGACATTCCTTGAATATACTGCAGGGCTGAAGGACAGACAAGTGATGTGCCTTAAGGACATCAAAACAAATAAGCCAGAAGACTGCAGAGGGAGCAGTCACAAGAGTGTAGACTGAGAAGCAACGTGGAACACTGACCTGTGTACAGAAAACAACCTAGTGCTGGTCAGCCAGAAATGTTATTGGTTGCTTCTACTGTTTTCTTAGGAAACAGCGCTTTGTGCACATCCTTTACCAATAAGCAGAATTGTACCAAAGTGGATACTCTACCTGATTTGTACTACAGTTCTCTGAATTGGAACTAATCTGCAGGGCACAGACAATGAGAAGCAGAATGAAAGAAATGAGGTATTCCATGCCATTGCCAAACATGAATTTTGGGGTATTTGAAATCCCTGAAGATCAGCTCACCCCTGAATCCAGCTCACTCGCTGTCACTCCAGGAAGTTTTCCTTACCTGTCAGCCCTGTATAGGTGTTCCAGATACCCTGTTGTGTCTCAAATGGCACCCACAATCTATATTTAGGCAAGTGAATTAAACCCAAGTTGTTTCGACCAAACATATAATTTGTGTGATCTTGTCCCACTTGTCATTGCAGAGGCTACAGCTGGCTCTTTTGCAGTCCCATGTTGTATTTCTCTTCTTACCCTCCTCACCACTCATGCTATGGTGGGGTGAAATAAGGGTCTTTCAAAGAGAAAAGCAAAGGGAGGCCTCATCACTCATTCCAGACAGAAAGAAATAACATGGCAATTCAGGCAGGCCAGCCAGTCCTAAGATTTCTGTTTTCAAGCCAAATGCTTTTGGCCACAGAAGTGATCTCAGACACTTCCATCTTTCTCTCCAGGTATTAAATAATACTCTTCTTTGTTTTAAATAATATCCGCTGAAGCACTGGGAGGAAGAGACTGCCCATGTGTTCTGTGACTCGAGTATTCACCTTTTCTGAAGCCAGAGGGTAAACCTTGCTTTAGTTAAGTCTTTATTCACCCCCAAAAAATGCAGTAGCCTGAGGTTAGACCATGCATATTTGATATGGTGCAGACAAGAGACTGTACTGGAATTGTTACAGAAGAATTTCAGTGAAGGAGAAAGATGTGGAATCATTCCTATATGAAGAAGATTGGGCAGATCAGGACTGTTCTGCTTGGAGAACAGACCACAGAAGCAGTGATAAAAGTAAAAAAAACCCCATCGAATAGCAAGAAGAAGGTGGATAAAAAGAATGGTTCATGGATTCTTTCCATGAAAGATCTAGAGATTATCCAAGGAAAGTAGTGATTGGCAAGCCCAAAATAGAGATTCTTCATGCAAGACACTTCATTCAAGGCACATGCAAGCTCTGTGAATCCTCTTTACAGGGTGTTGCAGGTGCTACAATTTTATATTGTGTGAAAAGTTATTAGAAATATTCATGGAAAAAGTTATCAAGGACTATTAACTACAGAGTTAAATAGCACATGACTGACTCCAAATTACACTGGGGCAGAAAATGTCAGTAAATGTTTGGCCTTCAGCAGACACATTCCTTAAGCATGTACTACTGGCTACTGTTAGACAGGCTGCTGGGCTGGAGAGGTCTTTGGTCTGTCTGACGTGGCCATTCTTATATCCTTAAATCCCTTACCTGAATGAAGCAGAGCTGCACTTTGCAACAAGGCTTCTTCCAAAGAGAGAATCCACAGCTAACACACGGCACTGTGATTTTGAGCAGGAACACCATTCCGCAGTTCCAAAGCTCCTTCTGAAACTTGTTCATATATTCCCAGTATTATCTGATGAAAAGAACAATTAAAAAAACCCACTTTGCTTAAAAAGTCCCAACCAGCTCCTCCGTTATCCAAACCAAAACTCCACACTTTCCTAAGGTTTCCCTGCCAGAACCACTAAAGACATTGGCACATTCAGTAGGCTCAGGCACCAGTAAAATCCAATACGTATCTAAAGAAGACTGATTGCCTGTCCTTACTGCAATGATTTTAAGGCCCAGTGCTCCACAGGGGAGAGAGACAAGACAGCCAGGAAAGACATTGTGAAAACAGACTGTGAGCATATAAATCACCAGTGCAATTCAGACATGGGAGCTAGGAAGATGACTCCTATTTGGAAGATTAACTACGCTGTACATGCTAAGGCAGAGCAAGCAAATCTTTTGATACAGATAAAATGCAGGATACTGTGGGGACAAGAAAGGAATCATCCTTCTGCCCCCAGTGAAAACATTGGCCTTATTAAGCCAGGAACTGGAAAGGGTTATTTTTTTTGGTGCTGAAATATAACCTCCAGACCATAGCTGGGAGGAGGACTGGGGCACTTGCCTACAATGATTCAATCTACTATGGAAAAAAATATATGTTCTTACGATGATTTTCTAACACCAAAGAATTTGTCTATTTTAATAAGCCCAGAGAACCTAGGTGTCTGGTGATCTCTTGTCATAAATCAAGAGCTCATTAAAAAGAAAAAAACTATGAAAAGAAGGCAAAGATTCTGGCAGGAGTCTTGAGAAAACAATTGAAAAGCATTTTTGAAGTTTCATTCATTTTGGTGCAATATGTGCGAAGCCCGCAGCTCTGAGCACTAGTAGTTCTGAAGTCTGCCAACTAAGTACCTAAAAGCTCCTGAATTTACTGAATTTTAGACCACGGATTCAGTTTTCTGCCTGTGTCTGGCTATTGCCTGCTTAGAACGAAGTGCAAAGCTGTGGTTGTGGGAGGGAAGTACAGAAAGTCATGCTACCTGACCAACAGGAAATTCAAAGTGCATCAATTGTAAGAGTCCAAAGAGCTGTTGAAAAGTAAGATAAGGTTCAGAAGGGGATTACTGTGTCCTAAATGTGATATTTTTATTGAGAGGGCAGTGCTTAAATTACATTTTTATGAGCCAGCGTGGCATACCATCACTTTTTCATTTTACTGGGAAGCTTGCTGGGACTTCTCTGGTTCACAGCTGCAGAACGGATTAATTTTATCCTCCCCTGATTGAGACCTTCAGTCCCACCATAGCTTCTAACTTGGAAGCAGCGTGCAAGGATACTACAAGTCAAAAATTATTACATCATCAGACAGAGTAGAAAAGAAAATGGAACAAAAATGGGTAAAATGCTGACTTGATCCAGCAAAAAACATTTATGTGCACGTTACCCTTAAGCATCCCCGTATAGTGAAGCACCAAAGCATGTTCTTGGGCATAATTGAAGTTAATGAGATTTACACAGGTCCTGAAGGTAATCACATGCTTCACTGCTTCATTAAAACAGAATACAAGTGTTACAGGGTAAGAGTTATACTCAGGGAATTCCATTGAAATACAGGGTGATACCAACCTATAAATCATTTTAAAAGTCTTTGTTATTAAAATGCATGCACAAAAATGTGGTAAGTGGAATACAGGTTGCATGAGAGCTGAGCGTCAGAATGGCACTTTGTTTAACAAGATATCTGAGGCATACGACCTGTTTAAGTGTAAAATCAAAAGTAACTACAGTGAAGCCAAGGCAGATGCAGCTGAGATCAATATTAAACCCTAGGGAAGGGGGTTTTCTAGAAGCATGGGGGGAGGGGAAGAAAAATGGAGAACAGGTCCCCAGAGAACATGATAAATGATGATGGGTTAAGCAATAGAGTTCTGCTTCCAAAACCCGGGCTTAATCCTCACTCAGGAGTAGACATTGTGCCACATATTTAATCTATCCCTTAGAGAGCGTCAAAAGGATCAAAAGCATCACACAGATACTTAAAGGGAAAGGTCATATTCCCATTGAGGACTAATGACTATATCCCTTCCTGCAAGCATGGGGATTTCTGGTGAGGGAACTAAAACTGCAATGTTTCCAGCGTTAACTCTGGCTGTAGGGTGTCTGCTGTCACATCAGCTTCTTGAACCTTCCCCTTTACTCCAAACTGCCCTCACGCTGTGCGCTTCCAGCTCCCCGTGTTTCTCCTACAGCTTTTCCATACCTTTCAGCAAAGGGATTTCTTTAACAAAACTGAGCTCTGTGATCAGATCACCCGTAGCCACTGCAATGTCTCAAAACTACCAAAGCCTTTGTGGTTACAGAAGAATTGTAGAGAGCTGCTATAATTTAAGAGCAGGGATTATTTTCCACTGTAGTGGTTCAATGTGCGTTGTGCACACACATGTGCTTCAGCACAGATGGAGATTCAAATGAATATCAGACCCTTTGGTGTGAGTTCAAATTTCCTGAAGGTGTTGGAATGTCTGTAAAACATCAGATGCCCTTTTGGTTGTTTTTTTATAAATACATTTTAATTCTCTGCTGATTTGACATTTCACTTTATTTAGGAAAAATGGGGGAAAAAATGACAACATATTGAAAAAAGTTATTACGGAAAAAAAGAACAGGGAAAGGGACGGAGGCTTGTATGTCCCTGGCAGCTACCTGCCTTTCTTATACAAAGCCACCTATGATTCTTCTACAACCACAAACAAGTCAGGTTTTCTTTGTGCTCTATCCAGAAAGGAAGTTCAAAATATGTACATCTACTCCAAAGCTATTAATCTTTTTTACAAGATTATTGAGGGGAGTAGAGAACCATTGTCATCTTTCTTAAAACAAATTTTCCCTGAAGCTTCAGGAATCTTTAGAGCAAGGTTTAAGATATATTTTCTTTTTTCTCTCCTAACCCACTTACCTCCTAAAATCTAATTACTTTATGACTGATTTACTTTTGTATTAATTATATGTTTCTCTATTTCTTCAGAAAAAAATGAAATATTTCCCAGCCTGCTTGAATTTAGAGGTGTGCATAGCTGGCTTTAGTTTCAGCTTGCTATTGTTAACCCAGCCCCATAGGGCTGGAGAGGTTGTACATCCTCAAAGGCTGAAGGATGTGTTGCATGAAACAGTTTCTAAATGCTCAGTAAGACCAAAAAAAACAATAATCCCTGAACCTTTAGATTTCCCAAAATGGTTTCAATTGCATATTGAAAGTAACATAAGGCAAAACAGCAACAAAAATCAGAGTCAGGCCTCTAAACAAATGTCATCACTGCTTCGACTTCAGTGAGGGTGTTAATTATTATCACAAACTGAAGAAACCACAGAATTGTTGGACCAAACACACGTTTCATGTGGAGAAAGTAGTACAAACAAACCAAAAACATACATCATCTTCCATAGAGCACAGAGAAGATCCATCTATTTATTCAACAAGCCTCAGGGATCCTCCTCCTGTACAAACTAACCTACTACAATAGAACTTGCATCCCAAGGCTATTACAGCCTTCCATATGCCTGCAATTTATTAACTATTTCAGCTATAAGATTACAACTGGAATAATTCTGAGTGCCGTTAAGAAGGAGCTCATATAGTATCTGCACACAGAGAATTATGGCACTAACACCAGAGAACCAACCTTCTCCCATACGCTCACCTCTGCAATTCCTTAAGAAGACTTTTAAACTAAAGATAAGCAATTGTTCCACCTGGATATGTGACATGGAATATAACTACAGGAAATAACGTGTATGCTGTACCCTGTGGATGAGCTACACACATGGTGAAAAACATGTACTTTTCAGTGCAATATAGCATAGGGAGCAGTGATGCATATAGCTCAAAAGTTATCCCAGAGAATGACAAATACCAGGGACTTCTCACTAAGGCAGTAGAAAGGCCACAGTAAGTAGTTTTTGAAAAATCTGTCTAGAACATATCCTCTTTCCCCCTTCAATCTCAAGGTGATTTGTTAGCTGAAGCTGAATAAAAAATAACATATCCCAGTATGTATCTAGCAATAAAGTTACTTCCAATGTTGAGGGCAAAATAGAGAGAGACCAGGCAGTTCACTGATCTGTGATCCTTTCCGGGCACGCACTCATCACAAGGAGCAATTTTTAGAGCATCTCCTTGCTATATACTGAGGTCACATATAATAAAAAAGCTAAGCTGACAAGCTTGGGTTATGTCTCTATTACCACACTTACCTGAATCATAGCCTTGCTGCCAGATCTTGCTGCCAGATAACCGGCAACATTTTATAGGTATGCAAAATGGCTGTACACTGGTTTCAACAGGCAAAATCTAGGCTGAGAGAAGGCAATGGAAAATCTGCAACTGCCTTACAAAGGTGATAGAACAAATTTCAGAGATTGAAACTTCAGATCAACCTTATTGAACCCCTGCAAATTCCTAATAACAAAGTCCTAAAACTGGTGTACTGAATAGTTAAACTGCTTTAGTTAAAGTAATTTTTAACTGAAGTCGTTCAACAGGAGCAATTTGACCCACCTTACCAAGTTTAACTTAAACCAGGTTTAATGTAATCTAGTTTTTCAACTGACCCAAAACAATTCTATCCCTGTATTTTCTCAGTGATGTACAACTTCAGTTTTTTAAAATGTCTCACACTTAAAAATTTGCAAGCAAAGCCAATGCTGCGCAAACCACACCTTTCACTGAATTTATTGCCATCTTTTTAGAAAGTTTATTTAAAAGAATATAACCCAAATATGTGCTTTTCTATGAAACATACTTTTCAAGTTAATTTTGCCAGAGAAAATACTAGTTTTCCAGAATGGCATATTTCATTTGCTACCAAAGAGGACTGACTGTAACATAAAGCTAGTGGCTCCTTCAGAAGAAAGAGAAACAATTTGACATGGTAGGTCTGGTATCCTTCTGCAATATCAAATGAAGCCGTACATTTTCAAAATGATGCATGGGAATTTAACCACGTAGTGCCCATTAAAGTCAATGCCAGCTCTCATGGTTTATGAGGTCACCAGAAGTCCTTGATGGAATTACATCCCTGCCCTGCACGCCTGATTCTCTTGTGTCACAGAGAGAGTCTGAACCAAAGCCCATAAAGTCAACAAAAACATGTGCAGTCAGTTCGGTCAGGTTTGGATCAGGTGTTTCCACTGGAAAGTGAGAAACGAGAGAAATAAATTACTGAACAATTGCTAGTTTAACAGCATGGCATGGGTCTTGTGTTGATACATATTCCTGTACAGTAAGGGGGAAATAATATCTTCCTGTGTCGTGCTGGAGGCATCTGATGGAAAAGAGAAACACTGGGGGATATTCCTTGGAAAAACAAAAGGACATCCTGTGAGAATCCAATTACAAAGTAATTCTTTAAGCATACCTAACAGTTGTCATACAATGTATCAAGTACAATACACTTGAGGAATAAATATCCTGGGCTCTTTGTGCATCACCTGCATTTTTAGAATTTGCTGCACTGGTGCACATTTGTCCAATTTATATTTACTAGACTGAATCTTTTAATATCCATCACACGCCAACAACATTCAAGTTTCAAAAGTGAAACATGACACCCAATTTGCACAAGGACTTTGCAAATTGTTGTGTTTTAAAGCACTCGGTAGTTAATAGAAAACTATGGTCTATTGGTATATTGATTTTCATATTCTCTTGCTTGGAATATGAGCTTGCTTTAGCAATAAACTGATATGTTGATTGAATACTTTCCAGTTTGCTAGGTTTCAGGTTGTGTTTCTGGGATTATATGACTAGAAGCACAGTGACCGACTGTAGTCTCCTAAACCTGTGTATGTAACATATGATAATTGTATTTGGAAAGTAGGTGTTTAAAACACGAACCAGAAAGTTTCTAGGAGTTTGTGTGCATATCTAACATAGTCAGGATTTCAGATTCACAGAGTGGTAGGGGTTGGAAGGGACCTCTAGAGATCATCTAGTCCAACCCCCTGCCAGAGCAGGATCCCCTAGAGCAGATCACACAGGAACAAGTCCAGGTGGCTTTGGAAAGTCTCCAGGGAAGGAGGCTCCCCCACCTCTCTGGGCAGCCTGTCCCAGGGCTCTGGCACCCTCACAGGGAAGAAGGGTTTCCTCATGTTCAGGCTGAACCTTCTGTTTTCCAGTTTATGGCCATTGCCCCTAGTTCTGCCACTGGACACCACCGAGAAGAGCTTGGCCCCATCCTCCTGACACCCACCCTTCAGATATTGAACAGGATTGATAAGATCCCCCCTCAGCCTCCTCTTCTCCAAGCTAAACAGACCCAGCCCTCTCAGCCTTTCCTCATAGGGAAGGTGCTCCAGGCCCTTCATCATCTTAGTGGCCCTGCACTGGACCCCCTCCACTAGCTCCTTGTTCTTGAACTGAGGAGCCCAGAACTGGACACAGATTACAAAGTATCCTAAACTAGTTATGAATTTAAGAAGCAATCTGTATACACCTCTGCATTAACACATGCATAACTTGTAAAAAAAGCAAGTCTAGAAAAAAGTAGACATGCTTATTAAAGGAGATTTGTACAGGGCACATAAATAATCTGAGAGAAGTAGAAAATTTGGAAGCATAACAGCAAAGAGATAAGGATTATCACCTTGCTATTCCATGGGTGCATATGTCTGTTGTTTAGTTAGATTTCTGTTATCCAGGGCTATGTAACACGAGTTGGGTACCCTGGCGAGACAAAAATATGGGTAGTGCAACACTGACTTTACAGCAACACGTAAGATCGGATGAGAGAGAGAGAGAGGAAAAAAAGCTGATGCTTTAATATGGCACCTCTCTGAAGTAGGGAATATATATGATACAAACATATTTGTACTGCTTCTGCATTCAGGTGTCTTCATATTTTCTGCCCTGTCTGTCCACAAGCTGGATTGGTCATCTACCAGGTAAGTGTGAACTAACCATACAGAGAATGCAGGCCTGTATCAGATGAATTTCTGTAGCAGCTGTGGAAAGCTATGGCAAAGATTCAGAGCCTTTGAATGACTGATCCCAGCGGTACCATGGCTTTCCATTTTGCAATAAAGATTCTATTATCAGAGGCTGATATATATTTTCTTCTGTCTTTTGTTTTGGTCTCTGTTATTACTATTCTTTAGAAAGAAAAAAAAAAAAAAGTCAGGAAAGTTCAGAGTGGGGCAACTTTTTCATTACAGAGGATTGAATCACCCAGTAAAGGACATAGTTTACAGCAGCGATCCCGTGAAAGAAGCATTGTGTACCTATGTTCACATCCAAACCTTATGATATAGCCTGTAATATTTTACCTTTTGCAGCCAGACTGTCATTCCTTGCCTTTGCTTAAATGAGCAGTCAGAATACACACAGCTGGCCTGGGTTATTCTCCTCTCCCATCATCTCTTCAACTCTCTGAACATCAAGCTCCAGCTAAATTTGACTGATAAAGACAACACTATGTAGAAGGACAAATACAGATTCTTCACACTGTACAGCTGAGTAGGGCTAAATGTCTAATAAAAAGTCCTGGGCATCAACTTAAAAGGGGGAAAGGAAAAGGCTGGTGCTGTGGGTGGAACTGGAAGGGGAGGGAGGCTGGCGTGGTGAGCTGTGGAGGGGGACGTGTCAGCCCTTGAGCTGGAGCCAATGCCAGTCACGCTACATGGTTTAAACAGCACTACCCCAAAAGTGCATGTTTATTTCTGCAAAGTGTTTGACTTCCATCTGAGGGCATTTTGTATGAACTGAGAGGAAAACTATTTGGAGTCTTTTCATAAACAACATAACTTAGGTATTTGACATGGATAAATACTTTGCAAGCAGCATATAATTATTAATTAGGAATTTGCAATCTCTCAGCTTACACTTACACTCCAACGCCCTGTTTCTGAGGAAGTGTTCACAACCCTCTTACAAAGGTGGGAGTATTACAGACATGCGATTCCAGAGCCCAGGCTCTTGGTATGCTTTTTAGAATAAAAATATTAGAATAAGTAGTTTGGGGCTGTCACTTAAACTAAACATTCAAGTTCTTTTACCCTCACTTTCCATGTAATGGCACCCTCACCACAGCCAATGGCATGGTCGCTCGTGCGGGGCTCCTCTTTCCTTCCCCATCCTCTGGAACAGGGTGGAGCACGCTAGCATCATGCAAACCCGCAGCTTTCCTTCAGCACGGAGTAGGCAAGACACCGGCCGTCATTCCCGAGGGCAGGCGGGTGACAGCCCTTGAGCCACAAATCTCGGAAGAGGACGCTTAGCCGACAGCAGCCGATGCAGTTACCTCGGCTGCGGGTGGCAGCGGGCCGCTGTCCCGGGCGCGCTGCGCGGCCGCTAAGGGGCGCCGCGGCTGCCGCCTCCGGGCCGCGCGGGTGGGGCAAAGCCTGTGGGCTGAGGGTGCCGCCGCGCCGGCAGGGCTCCGCGCGGAGGGCAGGCTGCGGGCCGGTTACACCGGCACGGGCTCGGGGTCACACCCGACAGCCCGCGGCTTTGGAGGGCAACGCGGACGCTTGACAGAGGCGTTGCTGAGGAGATGGCAACCCCTTCCCTGCGCGATCTTCGGGTTGCAAATGGAGTGGCTATTACCAACACTTGCTAGGAATTCAGGGGAGATCTGGAAGAGGAATGACCGTGTAATCCACAAGTAAAGGAAAATGAGCTGAGGAAACGCATTCTTTTTTCCTGCCATTCTAAACCCATGTTTCTTTCTCAATTGTATGTCCCCTTTTTCTTATTCAGTATTTTTAGATTAGGTTTAATTTACCTGCTTCAAATAACGGACACATGATGGATGCATGAACACAGACCGATGTAATCGGTGAGATTAGGATCCCAGAGCTATACAATAGGAAAAGCTGAATTAATTCTTCAGTTAACTCAAAAAGATATGATTTATTAGGAGGAAAAGTAACTCATGCTTTCCTGTTAAGCTATATTATGAGTGGTAGCATTTTGAACTCTTGGCCTAAAATAGTTATATTGAGCTTTGATCCTTAGGACGTTAACAGACGGGAAGCAGAGGAGTGAATTGGGGTGAATTTAATAGTATCCAGAGATAGAATAATTAACTCTTACGGTGCCTATTAGCAGCTAGGATCTGAAAGAAAAGGATTTAGAAAAATAAAACCAGGAAGAGAAAAGAGGCATTTCTGAATATTGTTAGGTATAGAAGTTATTGCAGACACAATTATGACATCCTTCCTTAATATGAGTCATTAAAGGAAGGTCAAGCTCATCTTCTTTTTTAAATCTGTTTGCAAACAGGCTGAAAAGTTGTTGGCCACCGGTTACTGTCACTGCTCATTTCTTGAGCTTTTATTCTCTTCTTACATTAGCTAACTTTTCAGTAAATTTACTCTTTTCACAGTCCATGTATGAGTACATGGAACAACAAGCCTTCTTATGAGTCACAGGATGCTCTCATTTCTTTTCCAGCCTTGTTTGTAAACTAGGTATCAAATCCTATTTGGTTAACATAGAGACTAGATCTGTGTAGGTTGGCCCGGCAGAGGATTTAACACTATTATGCTTCCCGATTTACTTAGTGTCCACATCATACTGCCCAGTGCAGCATGTCTTCCTTGCTGTAATAACAACCTGAGCTCAGGCTGTCAATGCCGCAACTTTGTGCCTCTCCAGTGGTATTTAGACCCTTCCAGGAAGGACTCTGAAAGCAGCCTTTTTTGTCCAACGGAACACAGATGGGGTTTGGAGAGGGTACACTGGCCAACAGCACAGACAGGTTCAAGCGCACATTCAGACCTGTGCGCAAATCACAGGGTGGCTGTACTCATGTGTACATTCCTGTTTAATTGTGCTATTAAGCACTGGTCTGTTCCCACAAAAAACATCGAAGTGCCTGAAAACAACATGCAGGACATACTCTGTAGCTAACAGAAAGTCTACAGGACTGAGGGGTAAATTAAAATGATTCCATAAATACTGCAGAGATGTTCCTCACATCAAAAGAAGCAGCACTTCATTTCTCATAGGCTAAGACGTCAGCGCAGGTGACAACGTCTTTCAGAGTGTAGAGTAGATGTTAACCCACTTCACGAAAGCTATGCACAAACTCAGAAAGATGCACTTCACGGGATTATGTATTATATACCAAGGGGGAAAGGAAGGAAGGAAGAAGAAATCTCCCCAGCCTTTCTGCAAATGCATACAATAGAAGTCATTGAAAAGCCTCTCAGCATTTTGCAGTACTGGACAGTAAATCAATGTAATCTGCATTTCTGCAGTAGCAGGAAACTTTCCAAATGATCGCTATAAATGGAGCACATGTTTTACGTATAGGTTACTATTTTTGGCAGTCCATCAAACCCCTTTGATCTGTAGACAGTGGGGCTTCATCCAGCCAGCAGGACAAGAATAAAAGGCCCATATTCTGCCTTGTGCCAAAATCCACTCAGAGCAGGAGATGGGGAGCCGGTTATGGTCACACAGGTCGGCGGCTGCTGCTATGTCAGCCTGAACCACAGCAGAAAGATAAGGTTATGTAGTTCAAGTACACCCTAACTAATCCCAGCTCGTTTCAGTCCCCAAGATGTACCCGTTAAGAACTGAGAGCACTCTATTCTGCTTCTGTGGGTCTGTCAGTCACTCCCTGTGCCAGCATGGGGAGAGGAATTGGCACAAGAGCAGTTTATACCGCCTTGCGCTGGCTGCACAGCTCCCTCCGCAGGGAACATCCCCTGGGGCCAGTTAAGCCAACTCTGCAACACCTGCACAATACAAAGTGACGGAAACCAGCACAGAGAGTCTGGCCCATGAGTCCTCAAAATGGAAAAAGGCAGATGAAAAAAAAACAACAAACCCACACCAAGGCAAGGGAAACCAGGCAGCACAGGAGGATTAGAAAGAAAAGCCCAGAACGAAAATGTATAAAATGGAGCAGATCACTTCCTGACTGCAACAGAGCTGAACTTCAAAAACGATCCACTAAGCCCACAGTGCTGCAGCCCAGGACGGACAGAGTGTGAGTGTCCTCCCTCTCCTCAGGTTCCTCATCAAAGATGATGTCAAGATTTATGTCTCCCTTTCTGAACAGTCCTGGGAGTTTAAACTGGGCCTCAATCCATTACAGCCCCCGTATAAAGGAGCAAGCAGCAAAGGGAAATGTTTTGCCACATGTGGATAACGTCCTATGGGACACGAGTGTCCGATAGCCATGATTTTGTGTCTCTCCAAGTTGATTCCAACCACAGGGAGAAGCCAGTGCTGACAAAGAGAATTATACATATCTATTTTTCCCACTACATTCTTTTTTTCTAACTCTGAAATTCATTACACTCATGGCATATATATAAAATACATTTTCATTAGCCCGTCATCAAAGCACGCAAATCTTAAAACCCCTCTGCTGTTCTGAGTGACATATTTCAGGAATAACTACTCAGAAATAACTGCTGTAGATGTGTCTGGCTGCTGAACATGAAAGTATGGGTGCTGCTGACTGCCTGGCAGCTGGCCCAGCATTTAACCCTGCTGTTTTAAAATGTCGTAAAATAAGCACAATTTAATCTTTTGAAACCTTTTGGTCAGTGACTGTGATTTCCGCAAAAAATGACTTCAAAGGAAAGACAGGCACCTTTGTTGATGCCTTTTTAAGCAGTCATGAGTTCCAAATTATTTTAAAAAAGGGAAGCAGAAACCTCAAAGTGTGTAACACCTCCTCAGGATTAGATGCTGAAGCGATATGTAAACTGGGCTGTAAAAATCGATCCTCCACTAGCGATGTGGCTCAGAATGATATAATTAAAAGATAATGCCAATGGAAAAAGAATATCATCGTAGACTAATGGGCTCCTCCTGACACATAAATGCTGCAGCAAAGCCCCTATTTTAATGAAAAAATACCACTAAGAAGCCAAGTGATTCTATTTTCAAAGCAGGATGTGTTGAAAATGTTCTATTTCTGCTCCTATATTTCTATTTTGCCAAATGTCTGACACGGAATTAACACTTCCATCGTGCAGTGTTCATGTAACACACAGCATTCCCGTGTGCCTCGAAAGTACCAGGCTTAACCTGAGCAAAAAGCAGCCTACCTCTGCAATAAGTGATCCTTTCTCTTAATAAGTTGCAAACTTAATATAGATTGAAGGTTTTCCTTCCAAACTTGGATGTGGGGAAAAAATAGTCCTTACTTAATTGTTTGACATAGATTCCATTCAATTTGTTTTAGGGAATGTGGTCACCCTAGGCACGAGACTATTTAAGGATAAGGGGACTGTTTTTCACCCCAGACAAAGTTGAGTTAAAAATGCCCTTTAAACACACAGGAGAGTAAAAATGGGATATAAAGGTACCATGAATAATTAAACGTATTTCCAATCTACATCACATTGCTCTTTTTACCTTCACAAAAAAGTAGCCTTTCTTCTGTTCTACACAGATATTGTTTGGAAGAAATGCCTTTTGGCATTTTAGTGTTAAAGCAGAGTGATATGAAGAGCATTTGATCCATCAGTGTACGCCAGGATGCTCTAAAAACGCCTACCAGATGTGGCCCTCAAAAGTCTGAGGCGTCTTAGTTCCTGGCTTTAGACTAGTCTGAGGAAAGAACTAGCTGATGAGCTGCTCAGACCAGGCTGATCTGGACATGATCTGGACAACTATTGTCACCTACAGAACTTGAAAATTGAAAAGGGAGGTGCCTTGCAAGACTAGGCGCCTCCAGGATTAGGGAGCAGCCACGCACGGGTTTCTGGAGAGCACTTTTGGACACTGTTCCACCTACATCCTGCCTTAGGTGCCTAAGTCCTTTCCTAGAGCTAGCCAGAAAGGCTAGATTCCCATTGAAGTCAAGAGAAGGATTTACATTAACTTAAGTGGATTGATTCAGGCCTTAAAATGAGAACCATGTGTACACTCTTGTGAAGAATCTGGTCCCTTCTGTTTATTCATTGTGACTTCTTGCTGTATTGAACAGTTCACATGCACTAATCCACAAATAATATGTCAAAAGATGTTTTGGAAAGTAAGAGGGTTGTGGACTTTCATGCCCGTAGTCTGTGCTGCTCTCAGTGGTTCTGGAAGCACGGCAGCCACCCTGGCTAACAGGCCAGTCAAGCCACATACACCATTCAGGTCATACATAAGCTCTAATTGTATTACTCGTTTGGCTCGTCAATACTTTTCCATGGAGTTCAAGGAAAGGAGGGCATATGGAATAGAGAAGCAGGGAAACTAATGAATGAGAGAATATAACTTTCAGGGTTCTGGCAATGTTTTCACATCCATTTTTTGCTCCACTCCCCTGAGGTCACAAAAAGCAAATGGCATATTCATTTCCTTCCATCTGTGCTATTCTGAACAGCAAAAGGGAACTAATATCTAAACTTTCCTAATAAGCAGGGGTGGGAGGAGAGCTGGATAATAATTAGCTACTGGCGAGCAATGCCTTGTAGATTATGTGACTCAAAGTGATATTCACCGTAGACATATTTTTCTTCTTCCTTTTCCTATTTTGCAATGCAATGACACTTTCAATTTAAAAACTCCTAGATTCTACCCAAATCCTACACATCCCGCATGAAGCAGCAGGAGCAGACTTATGCAGAGCCGGGCCAGTGGTGTCCCATTTTCCTTTAAAATACATACAATTCCTTGTAAACACCGGGATGAGGTGGCTGGCCAGGAAGCCCTGGTGGTGTCGGATGTGTGGCGATGGCCCCCCTTCCCCAGGGAGACGGCTCAGCTCCAGCTGCAGCTGCCTCCCCCACACCGCTGGCTCCACGGAGGGGGGGGCAGCTGGCAGGGCCTCCCCACCGCCGCACCGCCCCGGCAGCTCGCTCCCCCACCCCGCGCCACAGAAACCAGAATTTAGTGACCTGGCGATGCAGCAAATAAATAAATGAATGGAGCTGGAGAGCTTTCTGGAGAGGGCTGCGGGCCGTGCTTCCCAGGGCGAAGGAGAGGAAAAGCGCTTCTGTAGGCGTCTGGCTGGCTGGGTTCCTGTCAGAATAATGATTTCAATGTTACCGTGATTTCACCGAGCGGCACGCTGGGGCACCTAGGGTCTTGGTAGGCAATTTTTTACAGTTGTGAATGTAAATAAGGCATTTATTCAAATTAACCCTCTATTATACAGAGAAAACATATGCTGAGAGGAAGCATTGCTGCGTGAGTACCGGACTGCAATGCATTTATGCAGCAGGGAGCAGGACGGGTCCCGCGCATCACCTGGCCTGTGCTGGCCAATATTTGCATTTAAAAATGAGGTTCAAAGCCAATAGTTCTGCCACTGACCTGGCTAGCAAGGAGGCTCTATCCCTCAGCTTCCAGTCTGTAAAAATGACCATAATGATCATGCCCTTACCCAAGCCCCAGAAAAGATGCTTGCATGATATGAAAGCACTGGATACACACTGGTCAGGAACCAGATTTCTGCTGCAGGCCAGTATTCACAATCCTGAGGAAAAAAAGACCATTTAAAAATCCCAACTTGAAATCCTGATATATTTCTTTAACTAAAAGTCTTCTCCTAAGCAGCATTGTACTTAGCCTAAAAGCTTTCATGTGAGAGACTATTTACATTTTTTAATGCTTCTGTTGCTTTGTTTTCCAAAATGCAAAGTAATTTCAAGACAGAGAAGCAGGACGCTATTTTTTGAAGATAATATAAACGGAGAGTTTTGATCAATAAAAATACTTCTTCATGAAAAATCTGGAGATTTTTCATCCAAATGCATCCAAACCCTTTTCTGCAGGGAAATTTCATTTTCAAGCAACTGGCAGTTTCATAAACATCCATTTCATTAAATGATTTCCACCTAGCCTGGCCCACTAGTACAACTTTGTACCCAGGTACTGCCAAAACTCTGCTGGGCTCTACTCTGATGCCCAGTGAGCTGAGGTCAGCTAGGAGGCTCTTTTTGGGTTTGATGAGTTTTTGCCAGCTCCCTGATGCCTAGGAAACAGTACTTTGCCACTATGGCAAAGCCTGCCCGAGTTTAAAAGGGGGCGGTTCCTGCCTTTGGTTAGGCGACTTTTTTTTTTTTAATTTTAAAAACATTTCCCCTTTATTTTCATGGTAAAAGGTATTTTCAATATTTTACAAGAAAATACTGAATGTCCTTATTAGCTTTAGGCCATAAATGCCACAAAACAGATTTAAAAACTGGAATAAGCCCAACATAAATGCTTACTATTGGTGAATATAAGGGCATACAAAACAGGGCAGTAAAGTCACTATACAATATCAGGAAAACCATTAAAAAATCTGGAAAAGCATCAAGATGGCTGGCCTCTTTGTAGTTTCAGCACAAAAAAATTGAGCCTTATTTCTAAATATTTTCCCTAGTGGGAAATAACAGCTTGAAAATAATCCCAGATGTATTCATTTGTGCAACATTTTTCTGCTTGCAACATATAGGCATGGAAAAATTATAGAAGGTTTCAATTCTGGACTTGTATTTTAAAAATGTCAAGCTTTTGAAAAACAGCATCATTTTTCCTTAAAAGCTATTCATTTACCTGGAATGTTGGCCAGCAGGCATACATTATGGACTTGGTTTAGTTAAGATTGAAAAATTGCCCAAAGGCAAAAGAGAAGTAGGCAATTTTTGTGGCTCAGACCATATACCAACACAAAATACATCTGAGTTGATTTTTGCACTGGTATGTAAAAGAATTTTGCAAGTATGGGATCTTAAAAGTGATCAAAAGATATCTGAGGTTCTTTAAAAAAACAAGGGTTGTTTTTCCTGTTGTCTTCCTCCTAACCAAAATCTGTATCCTGAGGTACAAACAATTAAAAAGCTCTTATTAAATGGCTACTGAAAGCAATAAAGGTGATCTAAACCCATAATTAATAACTTCCAAAGAAGAGCAGATGAAAGTATGTTTCTAAACAAGTTAAGTAATACATTCCTATCTGGAGTAGATATAAAAAAAAAAAACCCCACAAACCACCACACATACACTCAAAGCTTCAGGACATATCTTGTTAGAGGAACCACAGTTTTCACTTGTACCGTACAATCTAGACCGTCGTCTTCAAAAGCTGTTTGTCTGGGCAGTATTTACAGCCCAGTATTTTCTGTGACTCATTTTCTGTGACATACGGTAAGTGATGTTATCATTATATCGGGGACTACAAATAATTTTAACAGGCTGGACCTATCAGGGCGGGGCTCCCCTCTATGTATATGAAATCTCTTTCTTTTTATGCAGGAAAATTAATGAAAAGAAAGAAAAATCAGTAGAAATTTAGGGAATTAAGTTATTCCTCAAGAGACGAAGGTACAGATGTGGAAACAGGTATACTGGTCAAACTAGTCCACATTAACCCTATAGGCTAAAGAAAATGCCAATACTCTGAAAGAAGGAGCCAGGCTCATGTCAAACCAGCCAGCTCCAAGACCAGAGAGACTATTGCTCTATCAGTGCAATGCTCTGTGCAAGTTGAGAAAGCAAACAAGGGTGAGTAGAGTGGAAGTAATGCCATATGGCCAAAGCTCCACTGGCTTGGCACAAGTATCTTTGCACAGCCTTGCTGTCCTGCAGAGTTGTGCCAGCCTGCCTGGAGCCTGTCGTCCAGTGCAACACATGCAGAGCCATAAGGAGCATAGTGATCCAAGGGCCACATAGTCTAACCTATTCCCACAGGAATCATTGCCAGAACTTCTCTGGTTTCCTATCTGAGAAAAATTAAGTCTTTAGAAGGTACCATAGAGTGCACCCTTCAGGAAATGTGACCACTACATGGCTGGCAATATCCAGCTGCCTGGTCATTCCATGAAAGGTGGTCCTTTTCCTTCTGGGTGCAGACTGCTGCTACAAGTGTGGTCTTTCTCAAATGCAGAGCATTAGGAGGAGCTTCAGACACAACCTGAGCTCATCTAGAATGATTCACAGAGCTCCTGGGTTTTTGGTGCAACATGTCAGCTTTGCCCTGATGGAGTGAATGTCCGCGGTCAGGTCACAAGTGATAATTGGAACGTGGTCCCTGTGCTGGGAGAATGGTGGTGGGAAGTGCCATGAATGGTGTATTCTCTCTCTTCTTCACAATGAAAGCAATGCCTCTTAATGACAGTAAAATTTATTTCTTGGATACTTCAAACTGCCCTCTATATTACCCTACTCACAACAAACCATGACTCAGCTGTACTTCCTTGCCCACATGCTTCAAAAAGCATTTGAAATAGCCAAAGTGGGAAGAGTGAGTTCAGGGACAGAGTTTCTACACCTACAAGACTGAATCTAGATTAAATGTGAAGGGAAGGACTTCTGACATTTCTTCTAAACACTTTTCCTCTTCCTTAACAGAACTACAGTCCTTTGTCTCTCAAGAAGAAAATGTGAGGAAGACACGCTGATATCTCTGTGCTACTCTGCTCTCCACCAGCACAGAGTCAGAGAAGTCAAACACACTGAAAAAGTAGTCAACAAGGTCTTAATGTACAGCTGGTGAAGCTGGCAGGGAAGTTCTACTTGTTGCCCAGGAGAGCAGTCAGGCCACAAACCTGAGACCTGTAAAAACACTGGGGACCCACAGCTCCCAGCTGCAGGTAATTAGGATATCTAAAATGTCAGATCAATAAATATCTCATTGCAAATTAAAAAAAGAGAATTTGTGTAGACATCATTGTTGTCCCCCTGCAGAGCAGTTGCAGATGTCTTGGCAGAACAGGGAAATCAGATACTTGGCCTCTGGTTATATTCGAAGTATAACTTGGTTTACTTACACATATAAATAAGTCCTAGAACAGACATAATCAAACAGCATGCAAGCAATTCCCTTGTTCAGCTCATCACTAAAATTGGATTAAAAGCTACACTCTCACCTGAAGAACAGATTTTAACACGAGATCAAGGCAAATAACAAACTTGCCTTCCCGTAACACAGCTCCTTCGCACACAACTGTATATATAACACAAATTTTAAAAATGAGTATATCTTCCCATGAATGAATTTTTACTTGCATGCTTAAATAAAGGAAAAGAAAAAAAAAAAAAACGGAGTCTGGAAGGTTGAAATGGCACCACCTGGTGACACCTGCCACACAGTATGGATGCTTGCACGTTAGTACTCATGAAGCTACTTGTGTTGTTTGAAGTTCTGTAGAATAGCCTGGTGTATGACCGTAAAAGATTTTAATAGAAAACTCTTAATTAGCCACCGCTTTTTATTCATTCTGTTGCTATAACTTGCTGTAAAGACAATTGTAGACAGGCATGTGGATTCAGATAATTCATTCACAAATTACCAGAGTAAATCAAGTTATATATAAGACGCACCTCACTCTAATTTATAGTTCAGCTCAGACCATTGAACTTGCAAGTAAAATTTATGGGGGAAGAGCAATAAATTAAATTGGGTAGAAACATAATTTTAGTCCTCCAGTTACTTGTACAGTTCGATTTAACACATAAAAAATGGAGTATAATACTAACTTGTTAATAAAATGTGCACAGCGCTGACATGTAAAAACAGTTTTATAATTGGTTGGTCCACTCTGTTAGCCTTGTTGACAACACTAAATTTTCAAACCCCTACATTAGTAACATTGAGCTAACATTATAAATGCAGAAAGCTCATAAATGCATACAACAGAAATTCATTTGGCCTTTGATTTTTTTTTTTTGGGTGTCTTTAAAGTGAAAACTGTAAAATTACCACATAATAAAAGCCAGTACACTGAACACTAATTGCCCATTTATAAAAAGCTCTTTTCCTCCAATCATGTAGGTGTGAGGCATAAACTTCTTGGGGTTTACGGAGCTGCGATTTATACTTTCAGTTCTGTTTCTCTCTGTTGCATTTCATCTTAAGCTTATAAAAGACGAGCTGGATTTTATTAATCTGCGTCAGCATTCATTGGACGTTAAATCTACGAAGATCCCTACAGGGTTTTAATTGTGACTGAATTGCCAACAATAATTGGGCCTCCAACTAACCACGGAGAGCAGCCCACCCTCGCTGCCGGGCACAACCGCTAGCTCCAACGCCAGCCACGATAGCCCACTTTGTCAGCCGCCCGAAGGGAAGTTGTCAAGTCTGGGACCCTGCTGCTTTATTCCTATAACTATGTTTTAGAAACACCTCACAAGTGGAATTGTGGTTGCCTCATCCAGAAAATGTGGAAAGGATTAATGTGGCATGTAAAACAAATCACTCCTGAGCTCAGCTGAGAAAGTGGGTATTAAAAGCACTCCAGTCAAAAGAGCTTTAGTGAAAGGGTCATGGTGATATACAGTCAGCACATGTTGGGCTGGTAAAGCTGCAGGGTGTTTGGAAATGGTAATGGTCCATGGGTGTAAATTCTTTCAAGACCTCTTAAAGGCACATGTGTTTCTTGAGCATGTTCTCCAAACAAGGACCTGTTATAGGTTAGATTCACTGAAGCTTTTAAACTTTATTGATTGGTTTGTGGTATTTCAGGTTCGCTTCCTGGTTGTTTTTTTGGGTTTGGGGTTGGTTTTTCTTTTTTTTTTTTTAATGCTGTTGATAAACACATAAAAAGATCCTGGTTTAATCTAAAACTTACAAATCTTTAAACTATGTGGTATGTAGCCTTATTGTAATACATTTCAAAATGTGCTATTTCTTTTCTTTATGCCAGTAATCACTGGCTTCACAAGAGTTAAGGGTCTATCAACATTTCCTTTATGAATGCAGGTTGGTTAAAGCGTCTTTCGTTTTGAGGTTAAAAAAGTCAGACCCTTAACTCTGACATAACATTTAGAGTGTCTTTATATATGTTTGTAACATTTGTAACATAATATTTCCTAAAGTTATTAAAAAGATGGCTCATGGCAGCTTTTCTTGTAAAGCTGGGAAGACTTAGTGAAAGCTTTATTTTACAAGTTGCACTATTCCTTGTTCTTTTTTTCATTAGGATTTTCACTGTGATTTAGCATAAAGAATAAAAATGCGATAACATGTACGTACCATGTAGCCCTTTTATACCCAAAGAATTGCCACTACAAGACAGAAATGTCCAGAAAGGGGTTTTAAGCAACAACGCACCTTGACTTCCACCAGAAACATGAGAGGTTAGTAATTTTGTGAATTAGGCCTTCTGTGCAGGGATCACTTCGCTTATATTTGAAATGGAGCGATTTCTGAGAAGCATGTGTCAGGTGTTGAGCAGAACACAGGCACATCTTTACAGACTGAGTGGCTGATAAGTGGAACTAAAAAAAGAAAACACGTATCTAGCTGCTACAGTGCTTGCCATGATATAATTAAAATCACTGATAATGACTTCCAACATGCACCATTCAGCTGAGAAGGCATGGCTGCCTCAAGTAGCCTGCATCTCATTCTAGGGAAGCTTATCACAGCCGTGGCCCTGAGGTCAGCATTTTAGGATTTGGCCAGCAGAATGCTGTTTTGGTTAAGTACACTAGAGTTTGGTATTTTTCAGTCTTATTTCTGAATGTATTTGTTTTTACACAAGGCCACTGTTAATTATTTTATGTGGTCATTTAACCTGTGTTCACTATAACAGACTTGAAAGCAGAAGCACAGGTTGCAATTACATGATGTGGTAGGTGAAAACATTTGTTCTGAATAATTATATTTAATTGAAATCGTATTTAAAAACACCGAGTAGTTGTTTTCTCGTGAACCCACAGGACTGTTATGAAGAGGGACCATGGTTAAATGATCAAACCCCTACTTAGTCAAGTTAAAACAAATAAATAAAATAACATGTGACCTTGAAAAAGTTTGGGTCCTCTGCAGGTCCTGGTTCAGTGCCTCTGACTTTGGCTCTGGCTACAACCATGACGACAAATATTTTTTCACAGGCTTCAGCAATGACACCATTTGTTACTTTTGCTCAGTACAGCACTGGTGAAAGTCAAGATCGGTCAACCTCCTGCAACATTTCCACCATGCAATGAACTTCCAGCCATAAAGCAGAAGGGACACACGGTAAATATGATGTCACTGTCTGGCATCTTTATGGAAATCAGAAAGCTCTGGCAATGCTGAACTTCAAAATTAAGTTTCCTGTCCTATTCCTCTTCAGGAAGGTGAAATGTGATGTGCCTGTAACCTATCTTGAAACAGATGTCCTGTAGCTACTTAGGTAAACAGCTGAGGTAACTGGCCAAGACATATTTCAATGTTTTGTGAAGAGACACACAGCCTAAAAAGTCCAAAAAAAAAAAAAGGTTAATAGCAGACATGGGTTGTTGTAATGTCATTGTTCCACATTGCAATAATGTGCAGGAAACTGGACAACACTGTAATGTGTAATCCAAGTTATTGGTGCTTATTATTATAAAAGTTAATTTGGACAGAAAACGAGCCCAGTGTAGAGGGCTACTGAGCTCTCTGTGCAGCTTGTTCCTCAGCTGTTCCAGTTCTAACCACCACCCTCAGCCCCCAAAAACTGGTTTAGTGGAGTAGAGTGAGGTCTAAAGCAACAAGGTCTCCCTAAAATTATCCATCCTCTTACTGTTCTGCATAATTGCCTCAAACTTTAGTAAGATTAGGGCCTTGCTATGCTAGGAGATGTATAAATGTTATGAAAGCAAGTATTACTTGCTTTGGACAGCATGTAAATTTGAGGTCTTCTAACAATGGCAGTCAGTGAGCTTATGCCCTCCTGAATAGGAAACTAGGTAAGAAGAGATAAAAAGTATAAAACAATTGTGGGGTCTATTTTCCTCTCAAGTTAGGAACAAATTTGGGCTTGTTTTGATCTATATGTAGTGAGCTCCATCCAGCTTGTTCAACAAAGCATTGACATGGGCAGACCAAGGATCAAGATTAAAATTTTATAGGTCTGTGAGCAAAAATGAGTGGTCCTTAGAGAAAACTGGACAGAGAAGGAAACAATTCTTCAGTAAAAAATACTCTGATTAAATCATTTACATTTGGAAAAAGTCATAATAGGAAAAAAAATCTACTCTGTGTATAATTTATCCAAAAATGATCAGTTACATGTTTCAGTAAGGCCTTGTGCTTCATTTTAAACGCATTCTAGAAAAATACATAACTATTTTATGCATTCATTTTCCTTGAATTTTAAATCTTAGATTTTTAGTTGCATATTTCTTCTTCCTTCTTAATTTGTTATATTAATAGAGGAAGAAAATGGCAAACCCATGGAAACCTTCATCTGGAACTAAAAAAACAACACAACTTTTTCCCCATAAAGATGAACAAAACTTTTTTCATTTCTTTCAAGAAACAAAACAGGCAAAGATAAATTGCTATCATCACACAAGCAACGAAATGCAGCAGTTATCTCATGTTTTCTGTAGCTGATGTGGGACCGTCCATGCATCAGCCCTTTCATGAAGGGCTTGGACACCACCTAGCAACCCTGTCCAAAGCAAAAGAGAAGGTGGAAAGGAGGCAAATGTCCACTTTCTTCTCTCTGTTTTAGCTCATAAGATGCTGCCAGTGCAGCGCTTCCTAAACGGTTTTTCTTTTCCACACTTCCCATGCACTTACCACATTCTGTCCACCACATATTCTCTCTACATCTCTGCAAAAAACTGTTAACAAAGTGCATGAGCATCATACCTTTAGAAACAGAGTCTGATAATATATGTACATACTGTGTGTGTGCACGTCTTGAAAACATTTATCAGTCTTCCAATGGCACTACTGCTTTCTTATTCACACGTTCCATACCAACCCCAGGCATAACAGCAAAACAAAGTATTCACAATTGAATTACCTGTATATTCTGCTGTTCACACGCTAAATACATCGGTACTGAAGCCATCTCAAAATGTCATTCTCTACCTCTTACCAGCTACAGATTTTGCCATCGTAAGAAATAAAAACCTAGTTAAGACTATGAACAGACCAACCAGCTCTGTCTACTAAACAAAAAGGAGCAGATACAGTAGGCAAGTGCCCCCAATAACATATTTAAGCAGTAATTTTCAAACAAACAAAAGGAAGCACTTTTCATTACAATGCACAATTAAATCATAGAACTCATTACCACAGGATGCTGCAGAAGCCAAAAGTATAACAGGGTTCAAAAGGAGATTAGACTAATTCACGAAGGATATGTCTATCAATGGCTATTAAGCATGGTGATCCGGATGCACCTCTGGCAAAGGAAGTCCCCAGCCCACTGACTACTGGAAGCTGGGAGGGATACCATGCTTTGTGCATAGTTTTTATGGTCATATATAAAAAAAGATTATTTTAATTGAGCACCTTAGAGAAATTTTTAGTTCTCAGACTCACAGTTCTTATTCCTACTTGACCACTTAAATGTTTGCAATGCTCTTTTTAGGGGCCCTTTTTCAGCAACTTGAACATTATATTAGCTCTTTAGAGAGAAAGCAGTAACTTCTTTTAACAGATTTACCTGCTGTTACTCATCTAACTTGTAGAAATCTCTCTACCTTTGTAAAGCTGCAACATCAGTTCCCAGAAACCTGGCAAGTATAACTAAAATAAAATGTGATATGTGCACACCTGTATAGCAGATGACTACTTTAAAAGTGATTAAACAGCATTTCTTTTGGTTTCTTTTAATTTGAACCTTACTCCCTTATACTTCTACTAAGAAACTACGAGAGCCAGGGCCCCTCTGCACAAGCCAATTTACTGGAGCTGAGGATGCAGTCCTTGATTTTACAAACTGAGGACAGATAATTGTTAAACCTCAAAGAACACGTGTCCTTGCAAAGCTCTTCCAGTAACACTTCCCTTCCCGCGACCTTCCGTTTGAAATGTGTTTGTGTCATTCATACTGCAATTATGTTCTAACGCAAGATACGTTTGGGAGTGTAAATATCAAGGTTAAATCTGCCTTGAAAACTCAGGCTGAATCAGGTTTATAGCCTAGAGGCAAGTTGTGAATCCCATAAAGCATTGTTCAAGGGACCTGGTTAGTGTTCTGTACACCTGCTTAATTTTTTTTTTTTTCATAGTCACAAATGTCAAACTGCTCAGTAACGCATTGGGGTTTGAATGACAGCCATGCACTTGAGCACCAGTTATGCTTTTTCACTACCAAATTGGACTATAAATGATGAAAAAGAGGTCAGAAAGGAAGTATGGAAGCATACAAATTTGAAAGGGGAAACTGCTAATAGTCATAAACCGTGTGCAATCAAAGGACTGGCAAGTCATTGTGAATTACCTGCTCCATGAATTACTGATCTAACTGCATTATGATATGGAATTTTCTAACTCCTTTCATCTGTAGTGCAATGGCTTCTAACAGCTCCCAGATCAAAAGCAAGACTGCCAGTGAAACCATGAAAAAAAGCCCCACAACACTGACTTTCATTATGAGCGCTTATTTGTTAAACTTTTCTTAATATGCAGGCTTCGTTATTTATTGATTCACTGATTGGATGCACTGTAAGTATGCCATCTACCAAATTTGAGGAAATAGCACAGAAATGATCAGCAGTGTGACACCTCAGTGCAAGTAAAAGCTTGTAAGCATGTGCCCATAAACACTCATAGCTTGTGCATTTCTCCACAGGTGGCAAAACACAGAACAAACATTGGGTTTGTATGACCTCCTTTTGTTGTTTGTTTGGTTTTTTTAAAATCCAAATCCCACTAAACACTTCACAAACAATTAGTTAAACGTTAGCGTTACTGTCTGAATAATGTTAATGAGACAATTAGCTTGCACATGCCAAGAGCACCAACATGAAGACACAGTCTAAGGCATATATGAGCAATGATGAGATGATTGATTTCTACAGGTGCCTATCATACATGCCCCAAGACAGAATTAATTCTAAGCTCAAATTATGACCATAACAACAAGGCTCAAGCCAGAAGACGTTATTAACCAAAGCACAGAAATAGTTCTTTCAGCTGGGCTTAGAAATTCTTACGGTGTGTATTACAACATTTAAAAGACATTTCTAATTAACTTTTTTTTTTTTAAATCTGCTTTCCTACAGTGGATGAGAAAAAAATTAGGTTAGTTATCCTCACCTGAGCAATTTTAAATAAATAAATAAATAAATAAATAAATAATATGTGTGTATAGAGATATATACAAATTTTGACATCTCTCTCTCGTTTGGTATGTTTTTTCTGGAACAACTCTGAGTTTGCCCAGAGATGAAACTGTGAATTCATTTCATTATGATGACAGTCTGCATGTCCTTTTTTGTGCTTGTCATAGAGAATAAACATTTCAGGCACTGACAGCTGCATCGCTATTTCAGTGTGAATATACTGGATGCTTTCCACCTAAGATCATATTTGTACACATGTGATGCGCACGTGAAGCAAAAGCAAAGACTGGCAGTATCACCTTGCTGGTAGATCAGCCTACAATATAAAATTTCATTCCAGTGGAGAGAAGTGATTATAATTTTTCCTAAATAATTCAGATTTTGGTAAAGGAAAGAAAACTTTCAAAGGAATGCTACTGCATGAGAACCTACCTGAGGGCAAATACCCCAATTTCATGTTTCACCCCCACAGCCACCTCACTCCCAAGGCAGAGGCCTGGTTGGGGTGTCAGTAAGCTGGAAGAGCAGCTGCCTGGGGAGCGGGGAGCCAGGGGAGCACAGGTTGGCATGCGACCAGGAGCGCAGGCTTCCTGGACAGCCTGCCTGCCTGCTTCCCATTGAAACTGTCAATGGAATCAACATGTTCCTGTGAAATGTTTCAGTTCTGTAACATCAGCATTTTCCAACGGAGATGTGTTCCACTGGAAAATTTTCAACCAGCTCTAATAATTGGAGCATCTTTGACAGAGGTGGAGCTGAAGGACTTTAGATTTCCATCTGAGAGACTGTGAGCCAAATGCTCTCCTTGCCTGCATCCTACGCCGCAACCATGGTCTCTACCTGAGCTGTCTACAACAACAGGCTGGTGTTTCTCACGAGTGTCACCATACGCCAGCGTATTCTTACTCCACTGTTACTGCTTGACCGAAACATTCAAACAGCAGGCACCACAGATTCGATGGGGCCAAATACAGGGCCATAGCAAAGACCACTTGTGAAACGCTTGGAAAAAGAAAGTGTTTTTCAAAGTTTGGAAGAAAGTTTAAAAGTTTTAAACTGTCATGGGAACTACAAGAAACCATTCTCTGCTCCAGTCATGACCAGGGTTTTTCTTAGGTGTGTCACAGTATTTGAGTTTAAATCTCTTTTTTTTCTTTGGTGAGATATTTGGTTGATTTCCGTATCTTCTTTAGGAGGTGGATTCCTAAACTTGACAAAAAGTATGGATTTTATTTACATGAAGGTTTCATTCAAGAATAATTCTAGTGAAAGAGCAAAAAAAAGTCAAGAAAAACACAATATGTGAATGGTTCCTGACGGCTGTCAGTCAAACCACTGGTTAGAAATCTCTGTTGATGATCACACCTCTTTATGCAGCCTACCTTGATTTCAGTGAGAGATTTCGGGAGCTTGTTCTATTAAGACAAGTTGGAAGTTAGCTAGATGGAGGTCTACAAATATAAAATAAATCACAGTAAACAATATTCAACCAAGGTTTTAAAGGAGTAAGTGAATCTGGATGACAGGACACTGATGCTTTATAGGCTTTTGCAGTGAGCATAATGGACCCAAGTATGTTTCTTTACTGTGAGAAACAGATAAATGATATATTTCTGTAGCTGATGTTGGAACTCCAAATGACAATGCAGAAACTCATTTATAAGTATTGGATTTCAAACTACTGATGTCCTTCAATTCAGTTTTGTGCAGCTGTAATATTAAGGAGCAAGAGTCATCTCATATCAAGTCATGCAATAGACCGGATCTTCTAGGGTGCAATTTCTCTTAGTCTAATATCAGTCAAATAAATCTCAGGAAAAATGTGCCTATTTCCCTCTGCTAACCATAAAAGGGGGCTACAGTGACAAGCCTGGGATAAACATCTACAGTCTAAATGATTTAAGCTAGGTGAGAGTAAACCGGCCCAACTTTCTTTTAAGGTAACTTTTCATGGAATAAACTACTGGTCAAACTTGGGTTATGGATGACTAGTGTTTACACTGATTTTAAATTTTGCAAAAGCAAGTTTTAAGAAACAGCATAGTGACATCTGTGCTTTAAGATCTTGTCATGATAGAGGAATTTTTAAACAGACCAGACTCTGAGGCTCAGTAAATATTTTACTAAGTTACCTCAAATTTTGAGTTTAATTATTAGGAGTCTCGCTCACGTCAACCCTTACAGCAGCAAGGCAAAGGAAAAAGAGAAAATGAAAAAGCACGAAGGAAAAGGGAGAGAGAGACATACCAAAAAATCCCTCAACAACCCCAAAAAAAAAAACCCCAGAGAAGAAGCCAAAAGACAAGAATAAGAAAAGAATCAGAAACAATCTACAAAATTACCAATCCTTTTTTGTGTTGTAAAAAACATGTATAAACCACAGCAGATAATCTTCCCATCATTACAGGAGGCAGCCTTGAAACAAAGCTCCAGATTTAGAAAGCTCAGCAGTTGGGGAAGCTGAACCTTGAGCTGTGCTTTTCGTCTGGCACAGCCCTCACTGCGGGGCTATGCCAAGCCCCCAGACGCAAACACTGCCCCACCCCGCAGCAGGGGCACCGGGTGCCTGGCTTACCACCAACCCAGCACCAGCTTTTCCAAGTGCTCCTCATCCTGCAGACACACAGTCACTTATATGTTGGAAGCCATATATCACGTACACATCCAACATACAACGTCACTTTCCATCCTGAATGTTTTCAGGCTATAAATTATTTTAAATTTCATTAAATTATACATGCTATTCCAAATTTCCCAGCTGACGCCTCTCAGCTAACCTCACACACAACACAAAGCGGGGCTTTTTTTAATATATAAAGACAGTAAAACGTAGCAGCATTGCTCTGTCTTTGGTACTGTTTGGTGAAAGAGGGGAACACCACATGCAGGTCGCTGTGGATGAACACTCGTGGCCACTGCTGTCCCTGTCACACAGTAAGAGAGGTTACAGGTCCCAGAGGGATATATTTTGGGAAGTATACCAGTGCCAGCCATAGAACATGTATATATATGTACAGTCAATGCATAAGTACCTATATGTATTCATACCTGCATATGTGTATATATCACATAAGGTGTGAGAAGCTCGGGAAACATGCCAGGGCACATACACTTGAGTGACAGTGAGTTTGTTTGTATACACAGGAAAGTGGGCAAGCACTGCTGTGCACATGTGCTCCTCGTATGCCCCCAGAATGCCTTGTATTCCTGCTATTTTGGCTTGGCTACCTCAGTGCCTGAGCCTACAATAATGCATGTCACCCTTGTGGGTAACATTCTGTTAGAAATCTAAGCATGCAAATATTTTTGTCAAAGCTGTCTACGCGTGTAACCAGTTGAGAAGCTGAAATGCCTTCAAGTTATGTAGTAACTGTTTCCATTTTCTCATAAATGGTCTTTCTGTTATTTTCTAACCTCTGCCTTTTTCTATTGTTTTTATTCTATTCTAAAGCTTGACGGCCTTTCTCTTCTTTGCCTAACTTCTGGGCAATGAGAAGAATGTGTAGGAGCCATCCATTTTATCACAAAGAGAGCTAAAATTCCAGTCTCTATCAAAACGGTCCCTTGCCGAGCTGCTCAGTATTCCCTTTGTCTCCACAAACCCTCCCAGACAAGCCATAATGCAGCCCTAAGAAGCTACCACTGATACTGTAATAAGCACTTTATGTTTAATGTGGCAATGGCTTTAAAATTTAAGTTATACCATGACAGAAGGATTAAATTCAAGTTTGTCCTATAGTTACAGATGTATTATAACTGGGTATGAAGTCTGTGCCTCTGCGCTCCCCTGGTGCTCTTAGTAATTGTCAGGGTGGTCCAGGGCCTCCCCAGCAGAGGTAAGAACAAGTTGATGGGAGACCATGGATGGTCTGGAGAGATGGTGGTTGACTGAACCCTTCCGAGCCACCTTCATGACAAAGTACTTCCTAGACTACTCCATGAGTAAATTTTTGGGAGTCCTGAGAGCCCTCCAGGTACCTTCCACTGTGCCTAGACCAACAGACAGACACTACTGTTATGCTTTAATAGTTCATTATCACCCTGGGCGGAGAACCTGGACACTGAGGAGGCTCCCTCAGGCAATTCCTGCAGCAGAAGTGACCAAACTGGACATACACAAGACGCTTATAAATAGTAGAAACGGCAGCTGCAGAAATGGCCACGTAGGACAGTCTTTTATACGTAGTTAAAGCAACTAGGAGATGTTTTGCAAGTAGTTTAAGACAATCAGTACCAATGGATCATGGACAGGCTGGAGCAGTCATGTAGGACCACATCCATCACAGTTTGGGAAGTCTCGCCTAACCTAGCTAAAGATGCCGTTGCAAGGCACCTTGCAATTCAGACTACAATCACCATCTAGATAGTGATTGATCATCTTGAGAGATTTGATTTCCCACATGAGAACCACCCTACACAGATAACACAAAATCTTTGGGGTCCGGGGGGGTGCATGGGGGGTGTGGTTGTTTTTTGCTTGTTTTTTTTTTTTCAGACAAACCATTTGTAAGTCAATATGCAACACTTCTTAAATGTAGGAAATATGAAAGAGATACTGGAAAGGGAGTTTTCTGATAAGCATCTATCGACATGAAGCAACAACAGGAAAATGTGGACTATGGTGGAATTCAAGGAAGATAAATACGAAATTGGCAGGACTCAAAATAAGTCCACCTGTTTAAGGATTACTTCAACTGTAAACACTTAGGGGAACTCAGACGGTTACCACCCACAGTGAAGACGACTGAAGGAACCAAGATGAACTCATCAAAACAGACCTGACCTTGACTTCCCCCTGTCCTAGCACTCCCATTGCTTACTGTGTCTTAATCCACTTACCAGGTTTTCTAAAGTCAGTGGTTCAGAAGGGCACATGACCATGGCCTCCTCAGCTTAAATCTATTTACTCAACTAATAATATTAAAACAACAACAACAACAACAACAACCAGTCTTTCTTAACAAGGTTCAATAGCATTCAGTTACCTGAATGTTCATTTAAGACTTCTTTCTGCAAGTTAAGGGAGCTTGTGTGGAACAGATGAGCATCGAAGGCAGAATTTCCACTTTCCTATTACTGCCATAAATTTAAAGCAGCTCCACATACCTCCAAGGAATTAAATGAAGTTTACAGTTTCTAAAATGCAGTAAGAATTTGGCGCATACCATACAGTAACAGACTCTTTAACAAACTGACATTAAGAGGACCCAGAGAAAAAAAAAAAAAAAGAAGAAAAAAAAAAAGGCCTGCTCCTTAAGTGAATATAAGTAGTTATATAAGTCTATAAGAAGGGATATATATTCATAAATCCTTATCTGTTGCAAAGCAATGACCCAAGCTGTATTTAGCCACATCAGCAGCAGACTCACATAAGGAACAGCAGGAGCAATAAAATTCACATGGCTAGCTTTCATGTGTCTAAAGGTTTCATGTACCACGTGTCACATATTCAGTTTGTAGGAATAAATATATTAACTATGTTTTTCTAACTGAAAACATTTTCCACATGCGAACAGACTTAAAAGCACATTTAAAAAGAAGATGCAATAATCAGATTTTAAACTTTGACTTTAAATTCAAAACAGAACTTGAACTAAGCCTTTAGGGATGTTCCTCTTTCTGAAGGAATGCACACTTCTTGTTACCTAGTTCAAGCAACGAATGGCAACACTCAGTCACAAAAATGCAACAGGACTTGCTGGGAGTGGGAGGAGGCTATATAAAACACATTTAAACACCAAGATTATAATAGCCAGCAAGATTTGGAAAAGACTGAGGCAAAAGTGGATTTGAAATTTTAAATAATATCCTCAAATCTTTGTTTATCAACCATGACTTGTTTCCAGAGAAATAAGTCATGTCAATTCCCTCTCTCCAGCTACAACATGAATGGGGTAACTATTACTGCAAATAACTTCTCTTAAATATACAGGATCTGTTGTTTTCACCAAAGACGTGGCCAATTAGGCAACACGCAGAATGAATGTTTTTGACTGGATCTCTTTGTTAAGGACGGGCAGAAAACAGTATACAGTAATGGCTGTGATCAGATGGTAAAAGAAAATAGCAGTTGCTCACCAGTGTTGTGCCCTAGATTTTTGAGTGTGTGCATTGGGACTGCACGGCTCTGGGAGCCAGGCAAACAGTAAGGGGAAGGAATGGGAAGGAATGAAGCAAGGAGCCCTAGTGATGAGTTGCACAGCACACATTCTCTGGAAGACACCCATACACACCCATCTATAAGTGTCCCCTCATTTTCCTTTTGTAGAGTTTAGCTTAAACCTTGCTGGCTTTGCTGAGATGCAGGAATTTTCAGGAAAAATCAACCTCTGCTCATAGATAGGTAGTGTAAAAAAAATGCAGAGCATGCTTTGAAAAACAACAGATGTTAGAGAAGTAGTTACTACTGCTAGAGTAGTAGTTCCCACTTGTAAGTAACATTTTGTTCTTCTTTGATGTGGTCTGTGTATATCCCGTGCTGCAGAAGCCCAGCTAGCCATAAAATACCAACATAGGTAGGTCCAGGAACCGTAATAAGGCAGTACAGGCACAAACACAAAGGAGGTAAATGAAATCTTTTCCATCACTAGACTGTTCGGCCTGGTGCCACAGAAAGAGTAACTGCCTAGAAGGTCAAGATAGCTTGGTGTATCTTATCTAGGAAAATGGGATGGAAGAACAAGTAGTAGAAACATCAAGGACCTCATTATTGAACTACCAGTCAGAGTGCCAACATGCAATGATTTCCCTCTCTCTTGTCTTTGCACTAACAAAAGCGTGTGGTATTGAACTTCTTTGGCACTCAGGAACTGTTCCACACCACCTCACACCAGTAGCGCCGGGAAGAAGGGCACCCAACCCTCTTCTCTTCCTGGATAAGAACAGGAGAAGCATGTTTCTCACACAACATTCATTTCAGACGTTCTTGAGGTAGAGTTTTAACCTTTGTGTTTCATAGTCCTTGCTGGACTCATCTTCCCTGAATTAACTACTCTCTTTTTTAACCCGTGTAAAGTTTTGGCACTCGGTGACGACGAATCCCACAGACTGATGGTAAAATGAAGTGTTACTTTTTGCACTGATCCAATGCAGTCAAAATGTTATGTCATTTATTCTGCCGCCTTTGGCTGACAGTCATTAAAAGTGCGTGCCTGCTCGTTGGCCTCAAAGATAGTTCCAGTTATATGTTGACAGTTTTTAGTAGGACACTCAGAAGTACTACAGGCCTTGTGATTTCTGCTTCTTCTATCCCTTTCCAAACAGTTCTAAAGTGAGTGAGAAAACTATCACGCAGGCTTTTCATAAAATAATAGAATACAGAATGTTATCATATTCCCTGTTGTTTGTAAAATCGGTATTAAAATAGATTTTGCGTCTTTGCTGTGTTATAACTAAACCAAGCTATTGTTACAGTGGTGGGTTGGTTTTCTTTTTTGTTTTTCTTTAATCATTATTTAATGTAGGTAACAAGCCACAGCAAAGATTCCAGCTAGCGTTTTCTTAAAGTAATTATTATCTTGACCTTTGAGACACTTCTTTTCAAAACCCTTCTGAACTGCATTGCCCTTAAGTGCACAAAACAGACAACCTGAATGAATATATAACTGGGGTATAGTGAAAATTAAAATAAAGCAAATGCCCTTTGGGAGTACATTCGTATCACAAATACCGTCACAGCTGGCACTGGTTGATACAGCTTTTGGCGGTTTCTGTAGTAACGTCAAAGACACAATGTTTCAGATGAGTCAGCTGACAAAGGTTGAGTGATTTAGTTGAGAGAAGCCCATTTCTTATATAATGAAATATTTCCGTAACATCCCCTATTTGACATCCCATAAGAATACCAGTTTCGGACTGAGCTAATAATACCACCTACTATTGAAACTGCAATAACATAACCCCGTATCTGAGCCTCCTGCCAGCTGCTTATAGGCGTCTAAATCTTTAACCATTTGGGGCTGTAATTTTCCATTATTTTCTGTTTTCCTATGTCCCTTTTTTTTGAATTTTTTTTTTTTTTTTTTTTTTTTTTTTTTTTTTTTTACTAACAAAATACTGTGTTTCTTTCCAAGAAAAGCTCTTGGGAGGAAAAACGTTGTTTTGTTCCTGTGAAATAAGGCCTGATAAACTCTTATTGAGAATCTCTCTGACATTCTGGCTTTGAAATAGGAATATGAAATCTGGGCTATAGGGAAGTTTTGAGGGGGTTTCTTTTTGCAGCTCTCATTAAGGTCTTTTATAATTGATCCATCAAGTGCTTTGAACTACCAGAACTAGTTCTTGATACTTGCAAAGTTTTCTTGAGCTTTACACAGACAAAAATATGTTTAAAAGAAGACAAATCATAGTAAAAAAATTCCTCCTTTCACTTTTGCAAAACAAAAAAATATACAAAATAAGTAGTCTAGAAATGGTAAAACTCTCGCTAGAAAAGGATTTAATAACAAAAGGAAGAAGTATTGTTTCACGTTTCATTATCTCTACAATAGAAATGGCAACATGTTTGTCGCACATCACACACAATATATTCCACGGGAATGTTTCCTAGCCTTATATGCTACACCCCGTGGAAGGCAGGCATGCTCTCTACTGCCCTGACCTCTCCAATTTACTGCCTTTTCATGGGCTAGATGTTTTCAGCCCTTTTCCTAAGCTGGCAATTAAAGCCTCATTTGCAGCTGTGCTTGGGAAGCTGAAGCTTCCATTGGATCATTTTTGAAAGCCTGGGATGTATTTGATCTGTGGACTAGTAAAATTCTGCTTCTGAGATCATAAAAAGTGCATAAAATATTAAAAACGTAAGAAGTAACGACTATCCCTGGACAAAAACAATAACTACTATCCCTGGACTATTTCCCCACAGCGAGATGATGAACGCAAGCAGCAAACATAAAGAAAGGAAGAGGAAGTAAACCAATGGTAGTTTGTCCTTTCCTGGAAGGTTCGGATTGCTAGCTGAGGGCATGGAGTGAGTTGCAGGGGAAAACAAAACCAGAGAATATGTAAAGCTGGGAGATGAGCTCATCCCCTCACAACAATCCTTCAGATTCATAGACACTTCTGGATTCATGAGGTGAGAATAACCAGCACCGAGGACTGTAAAATTAATTTATTTGTAGCATTTGAATGTGTTAACATGCATTTGCAAGCTGTCTCCTCCTAGAAGGGGGAGCAGGAGATGCCCTGGAAAACAAGGGCAGAGAAATGTAACTGCTAAAAAAATTGCTTCTCAAAATGAGAGTGACAATAGCTTGCATCCAGACAGCCTTTTTGCTAACAGTCTACACCAATCCAATTGAGTGTTACACCTACCTTTTAAGTTTTCATCAGCATATTATTTTGCAACAGCCTGATCCTGCAAATGGTTGTTCCCAGGTGCATAATTATTCACACATGGAGCCCACCGAAACAATGGGTGTCAGTGCATGAGTAACTACCTGGAGGGCTGAGAGTCCTGAAATTGTTTCTGCACATGATAGGTAAGTTGCATATTTGCAAGGGGATTTTCTTTCGTGTGTGTATTGGGGGTTTTTTTGTTTCCAAAACTAAAATGGAGACAGGCCCACTTCAAAATACCCAGACAAAACCTTCTGAACTTTGACAGTGGATACAGTCCAAACCTACCGCAATCTCAATATTTTGCATGTATAGTGGCTCTTTATAGTGGGCTGGATCCAAACCTCACATGGAAAAAAATCCCCAAGGCAGCAGAACTTGGATCTGTGCTTTCCGGTTTGAACCCAAACTGAAAGTGTTGCAAGAAATGGCTCATTAGTTTACGCTGTAGCATTCGCCTCCAGAAATCTGTCATTGAACAAAGGCACAGCACCATTAAAAAAAAAAAAAAGTTACTAGTTATTTCTTGATAACCTGAAAGCCCTCTAAGTGTTGTAGCACAATATTTATTGGAAACCAAGGTTCATTGCAGAGCTGTCTTAGGTCTCTCTGTCACTGCAGACAGGGCTGACTTTTGCCACAAGGAGAACATCAACATCACACTTGGGGTGGCCAAAGTTTATGAAGATAGCAAAACTGATCCTCCCTTGAGCTGAAGGTGAAGGCAAGGTGAAAAGAGTCAGTCAGAGTTTGGGGGACTATCACTAAAAGCAGTAGCTATTTTCTGTCTTATTCAACTCTCCTCCTTCACTTATGGTATGGATTTTCTCTACCCCACCTGCCACGATAGGAAGAGCCCTTGCTCTTCCTCCTTCAGTTGTCCATTCCCTCTTGGCCTCAGGGAAGGGATAGGGGCTAGGATCAGGGTAGGCTAAGAGGAAAAGTTTGGACAAAACACTTGGTAACACAGAGCTTGTTCTCCTTATACCCCACCCTTTCCTTGCTAACAACAAGCAGCTGCGCATGCAAGAGCTGGGAATTAGCTGAAACTGCCAATCTTTGTCATTTCAAGTATGGGCAAAACTAGGCCACAGATATGAGTGATAGGCTGACAAGCCTGTCCTCCTCCCCAAACCTCCTTCCTAAAGTCACAGGATGGAAAATGAAGCTGTTCAGCTAGGTCCTAGCTCCTCAAGAAAAAACAAAGTGAAAAATCAAGTATTTGGCTGATATCTTCTCTTGTGAAGGCAGCTACAGACATTCACGTGGTTTATTTTGTCTCTTTCTTTGGTTCAGAAGCTGGTTAATGTCAGAGCCAGAAAGGTATCTTAAAGCAGAACCATATCCCTACAGTACGCATGTCTCAAGTCCTCTTAATGGACAAATGCAAGGCCTGTCCTGACTTGATGATCACACTCAGAGACAAAAACATGGAAAAGAAGTAAAGGTTTTTTTACTTCATGTTCGTGTCTTCTCAGTCCTACAGGTCTGTCTGAACTTCCTTACTGGTCATGGTCTTTGCAGCACTGATGGCTACAGCCTTAAGACACTGTGTCAGCAGCTGAGTGCTGCAGGGGAAGAAGTAGCACTCAGCTGCGCCTCTTGAGCCATTGATGCTATTCAGAGATTTCTCTTGGCTGTTCAAACCATCACCAGATTCGGTAAACTATTTTCAAGATCCCCCCATGCCAACCAGAGAGCAATGTCAAGGACTTGGCCCACCATTTGGCTGGGACTGGGATGTATAAAACCTGTTGGTAATTTATTTACTTTCCTCCACTAAACTGGACAGAAACAAAATACAATGTAGATGACGTTGTCCTGAACTGACAGTCCTTTGAATTTTACTAAGAGTTTTCCACTAACCTGAAGCAACTTTTTGACCCATATGAGCCTCACCTTTCTCCATCAGCTGTTACTTCCTTCATTTTCTAGGTGGCTAATATTTGTCTCCCTTCTTCCTCTATGGGGCCACGTTGAAGAACTAGAAAACAGGGACTAAAGCGGTATTGGGAAATCAAAGCCCATTTGCCTTTTACACTGTTGTGCAACTTTCTGAACAGAAATCTAGGCCTTATCTTTCAGTTCAGTCACCATGCTTTATGAGGAATGCCGTTTGCAAAAATAGAGTTGGTCACATACTGATTACAGGGGGTTGATATGCTGATTCTGAAGACGTGCGTTGAGTGGGGCACTTGTTTTCTGGTTTGGTTTGTTGGTTTGTTTGCAAGAGAACCTTAAATAGGCTTTCATAAGTTTTTGTGCTTTTAAGTTTTGGCATAATGCCTACAAGTGTTTATAACTTTTGTAAGGAAGTCATCTATCTTAACCAGTGCAGGTCAAATATATTTTCCATGTTAATTAGATGTCTTGGATCTGATATGTCAGTGACAATGCTTCATTTTAACCACCACAGAGAGGGCTCTTTACCCTGTGTAATGCAGGTATAGCCTCTCTCAAACTACATGTAACAAGTCTGGAAATTATAAAATCACAGGCACTCGTTCCAAGGCCCTAGAGATGCCAGACGCTGGCTTTCTCCATGGGCTCTCACTTGTGGTAATAGAACACTGGAATTCTACAGAGTAATTATCACTAAATTGTAATTGCAATAATGGATGTGTTAAGTCACTCTAGCAAGACCAGTCTCCTGAATATAATCACCTAAAAAGGATGTATAGTTATTTTTGCTCTGACCCAGTGGAAATGTTCAAAATATCCCCGTGATTTTTGAAACAGTTACATGCAATTTTTGGTACTTTCCAGAACAGGGCTGATTAACCCAGTAATAACCAGAAGTTTTTTATACATGTGCTTTTGGAATATGCCTCTGTGCAGCGTAGTCCCTGCTTTTGAGTCACTTGCTGCCAGAGGAAGGGGACTTTTTTAATGTATTTTTGGAAGTAAATTCCCAGTGTTACGACAGCTGCTCTGAAATGTGTTGTGACAAAAATATCCACACAAAATTATTTTTGTAATACGTTTTCCAGTTAGTGGAGAATAAGTACTGGAGTAATTTCTTTGGAGCCTGTACATTTCACGTACTAATATACATCTATTACATTTCAGTATATCCATGTTTATACACATTAGCCCTTTTCTATGCATATTCTACCACTGTGGAGATTTAACCTCTGTGGACTCAAGACAAAATAGTCTTTTCAGGACTGAGCTGTGGCAAGTTCAGCAGCTCAACAGATCCCAGCACGTCAGCTTGGTGTGCCTGGTGTCCCAGCCTGATCCACCTCTGGAGCAGCCAGCTGCGCCTGGCCAAGTTCAGCTGTCACCAGCCCGTCGCATCTACAGCCAGTTCTCCTGTTGCTCACATTGTCACTGTGAAGGCCAGGGCTTATCAAGCTGCAGCAGTGCCTTTGGGCAGTATTAATGGACATATCATGCCATGTCCCTGGCACGCCCCACGCTGAAAACTAAGGGTTTGCACTCCTTAGGGACATGAAATGCAATAAACACTGCTCTCAAGGTTCCCGTCATAGCATACTCCGCTCCCAACTTTTCAAAGACAGCTGGCATGTTAGTCAAGAAAGCATCACAGCAAAAGATCTCCCAACCATTTTTAAACAAGATGTCACTTATTAAAAGGAGATGGAGATAATGGAGATTATATCGAGCTACTCCAGATGCAGACAGGCCTCCTCCTGGCCCTTCACACCTAGAGGTCTAATTCCCTGATGGCTTTGATTTCATTTGCTTGCTGCCATTACTGCTAACTTCCGTTACTTCTATTTTATGCTAGTGTGAGCCTAAAGGAGCCAGAGAACCTGAATATTGTTACCAAGGGTAGAAAACCCTTCAACAGATGGGAAAATGATCCCACTTGGCAAGAGGCGATGTTTGGTGCTTAAAAAAAAGGAAAAAGCTTTTGGATTTCAGCCACCAAATCCAGTCCCCAATCTTGGGCTGTGCAGAGCAATTCCCAGAGCTCAAAAATGTAATGTACTGCTGTGGATCATCCATTAAACTGTCTATTGAATGAGGTATAATGCTAAACAGGCTGAGGAGAGTCTATCATTCAGATTAATGCAACTCCAACTCACAAAACCTTCAGAAATGGATTTTGTAGGCAGGGCAACTTGGTGCTAAATAAGTTTGTTTGCTGTGAGAGCCAAGATGTTAGAGCATTAGAAGCCCAGAAGAATATGGTTATTTCTAGGGGTTGAATCATGACACAAGTATGCAACAAAATGGAAACAGAGTAAACACTAAGAAACAAAGAAAACTGCATGAATCTACCTTTATAATAAAACCTTAGCAACAACATACAAAGCCTTAAAAAGTGCCACAGATTCTTGCTTTAAAGGCATTTTTTAAAGAGGTATTTTAGCCTGGTCAGTGATCCTCTAAGAAGCTCACTCTGATACTGTAACTCCTTTTGCAGCAGTGTGAAATGTGTCATTCTCAGCTGCTGCCTGGGTGAAGTTTGAAGCAGCCACTGAATGTGTCTCTCATGCTGTCATCACAGTATGAAACACCGTGCATGCAGTATCATAAAAAGGCATCCTAAATTATTGTGGAGAAATGTGGATTTACTTAAAAATTAGGAAAAACATGATGTAAGTGAAGCTTCTAGGTTACTTAGTCACTGGCAAGTTGGGGGTTTTGTTTGGTTTGGTTTGGGGTTATTTTACCATCTTAGCATATTGAAAAGAATATTTTTCCTCCAAAGGACTTGAACATTATTCCAACGATGGTTGGAATAAAACAGCGTTGTTAATCTGGCTGCCCTCATGTTTCAGTTTATAGATGCCACAGACACACAAATGATAAAACATTCATGACATGAAACAATGAATTAAGAGCTGCATTTCTCTATTATTTGCATTGCTCAAGCTCCCAAAATAAAAATTATTTAGTTATTAGGAGAGTCATTTTAAATTTAATTCATATAGTTCTAAATTTCCATATAATACTCAAAAATCATTTTGTATTTAAACGGTTGACAATCTGTAAGCAGAGAGCACAGAGGGACAGGAAGAAGGAAGAATACACAGAACTCTTTATATGAAGCATTTGCAGTTGCTTTATGTTGAAAACTCAATTATAATCTCCTTGGTCCACAGCCATAATCTGTGATCCTGTAATAGCAGAGTCTTACTCCTCCATGGTTCTGTTGAACTTAATTATTTAATCCCTCAGTGTCCTGTGGTGCCTAAAGCTGGAACATGTGTCTTAAAGACTTGGCCCACTTCTCTGTAGTGGACTATATAACTAACATTTATTAGAATATTATTTCATGGTTATGCTTTGAAGTGAGAAGTATGTGGAACCAAAGACTCTATGCATATTAATTCACATTTTTTTCTTGCTGGTATTTGAGAGAGACAGCCAGAAATGAGTATATACAGTAGCTTCCTCAGTCTCTTTGTACTTGATGAGTCTCATTCTATTTTAGTACAGCCTGAGGTATCTGGATGTTGGGTGTTTGTAAAACACTGAAAACGAGTGCACAGCAAGTGAGAGTTCTGGCCTCAGATTCTTCCCTTGGAAAACGAGAGTGTTCTTACTGGATGATGCTGAGAAGCATTGAGACAAGGGTTAGAACTTTGTACCTTCGCCCTAGTTGAAGAAAATAGTAACAAGACAACCTGAACCAAACATGGACATAAGCAGCCTCAACCCCCAGTGGAGATTCACATCAAGGTCATCTGTCAAATAAGCAACAGCGAAGTACGTGTGCAGACTGTTTCTTGTGACATATGCCCTTTTCTGGCACTGAGAGTAAGCAGTCTTCATCAGACTGTGGGACAATTTGTTTTAAATTGCAGCGAAAATAGATACATTGAATTTAAAGTGATAGGTCACAAACAGAAAGGAAAGGTCTTAGCATGATTTGTAGGTTTAGCACAGTGAAGGGCTAATATAAAGACTCTTTCTCGACCAGCATGTGGAATCACTTACTTAAGACTCAAGTCATTTGCTTGAAATGCTAAGGACTATTCCTCAGCTCTCTGAATTGCATTCAAATAGTGTAACCATGTATAGAGAAAGCAGTGGACAATAATGTATAAAATCTACAACCCTTCTTTCATCACCTTTCAGATGCACACTCAACACAGTGCAACAAACGGATTCCACCGTTACACATCTCAGCCAGAGAGTTAAGGTAACAAGCACCCTGTCCAGAAAGAGTTTCACCAATAAAACCCTGACCCATCTCTTATACAAGAAGTGTAAACCAGTAACTTAGGGGCCATTTGCTTTCATATGACAGTATCAAGAATCTTCTCTTGTGACTATGCACTTCTGTTTCACCATGTTGTCAGGTACATCAAATTCCCAGTCCTGTAGGAGACACAGAGGAAAAAACCACCATCTTTTGTGGTGGTTTTCTTTTTTGTTTTTGTCTGTAAAATTACAGTGATAGAAACATTAATATTGACATTCATAGCTGCTCCTAAATATCACATTATGAGAAACAGATCGCCAGGACTCTAACCAAGGAAGGCTGAGGGAGTTTTAACTTCCTACAGGAAGAGGTTTGAATAATGAAATATTTTATTATGTCTATAGAGACATTTTTTGACAATATTCTCTCTTAAGAATCTTCCTCTACAAAGAATCCAGGATTTCAAATTACTTAAATATCATTAAAGTAATCCTTGAATTTGTAGCTCACAGAGTTCAGGCTGTGCTGTATGAAACTTTCTAGTAGCTCTCCAAAGAAAACAATATTTTCTGTCAGTGAGAGCTATTCAACACTGAAGTAAAAATGTCTGATTACTAAAAATAGATGTCTACTGCCAGCTTAACACTAAGATTCCAAAGACAGCCACACTGCAACAGCCTAGAGGACAGCTGAAATGACATTAGATACCATTGTTTAGGTACCTGAATTGCTTCCTACATACCCAAGTTCTCACCCCTACTGAAGATCCATGAATGAGATGATTATCCACAAACTATAATGTATATATAGTGTGTAGGAGCCCGATGATGGATGCCTTTCAGTGGGGCATGTGGTCTGTCAACCAAAGATGCTCCCAGAAGGCTTGGGGTTCATCAGTATGAAGCTGCCACTCCTGGGCCCGCCTCAGAAGACATCGTAGGAGCAATACTTCACGTCCTCCAGCACATCTTAACAGAAACGATGACTGCTGCTGCTTTCAACTAGCCCAAATGGCTTTGCCCTAGCCAGACTCAGGAACCCAAGTAAAGCCCTGCAGAGCTATATGGACAAGGATCTTCAGTAAGATGCTGGCAGCAAACATCTGGGGATAGTAACATCCTAAACTAACACAGCTGTCTGCAAATTGAACAGCTGTCCGCAGGCTAAGTATTCAGCTATATAATAAATGGAACAAAATAGATACACTTTAGATGACTTAAAAATGTGACTCTTGCTAGCAGATATTCTCTTAAATCTTACAAATCCCTTAGTATTTCTTGCATTACAAATACGGCAACCCTCATTTTCCTACTTTATCTCATGATTCTCTGTCAACTCGAAGAGAAACAAAGGAGTTGCAGAAATTCTACAAAGCCACTTGTACAGGATGTTACTTGCTAGGGATTAACACCATTTATTTTCAGAGCAATCGTGGTAATCACACAAACATACATATGAATATATACATATATCTTCAAATAAATCCTCTTAAATCTGAGCAGCCTGTGTTGGACTACAAATATACAATAAACAGAAAATAAATTGAATGGATTGCTTGCTTCCTAAGACACATTATTGAGACTATGCTAAAGCCTATGGCAACCTTAAATTGTGCCAAGAGTTTGTGACGTTAGAGTAATGTAACAATTCTCAAATAGTGTCATATGCCAAGAAAAATGATCTATAAAGTCAGTAGCATCTTTTATGAATTCCACTATGTCACGACTATATATGATGCACAGATATTCCGCTCCTGCCAGCCTGTGTGACCTTATTACTGTGTGGCCTGTATCTGAGATTGATACTGGGAACTAGGCTGATTCCCTCACACAGACCCCTAACAGTATTTAAAAGTAAGGCCTTCAGACAGATGTTTGTTAGAACTGGTGAGGAAGAGAAAAATGGTTGAATATCCCATTATCAAGCCCTGAATCATCAAGCATTATTATTTTTTGCTACACACGCAAATCCCAGTAAAGGATGAGAAATGTGTACCAACAAAATTTTCAAGATACAATAAGCACACAGAAATGCAGTAATATGTGCATCTATATAAAACCCAGTGACTTAGTCAAATAACAGCAACAGCATTCTTTGCTGAATATTTCAAGGCCGTCTTTGATCTAGCATATGTATACATACACACACATATATACACGTACTTGAGTTAAGGTCCTCTTTGTGCTACTGAAACTAAATTAATGGAATGACATTTGGGTGCCTTTGTCCCATTCTGATTACTTACGAACTATTCTTAAGAAAGATTTCATAATAAATACTGTGTAATTTTTAAGCTATTTCTCATGAGTAATAACAGCATTGTCAATCAGAATTTCTGTCTTCAGAGCAATCTGTACACATCAGCCCTCACAACATCACTGTGAAACAGTTGTTTATGGCATACTTGGGCAAACCTCCCTCCTTGCAGACAGAGGTTTGTGCTGCTGTGTAGAAACAAGTCACTTCACACAGTGTGAAGATGTGTCCTCTCACCACTGTGACCAGTTCCATGATGTGAAAGCACCTCTTCCTTTTTCCGTGATGGCAACAGGAGCACAGCTAGAGAGCTTCTGTCCTTCAGAGTCTTAGACACCAAAAGCAGGTACTTTAAATCCTCAGCCTTCCTGATGAAATCATGCCTTAAACTGCAAAAGGCACCAGATGTGCTCGCTTTATTGATATAATCTATTGGCAATATATTATTATGTTAGTAAGTGAAATATGTTGTTTAATCTTCTAGACACCTTGGTGACACAGACAAGCTAACCTTATATTAAAGGTGCGAACTGAAGATCAAGACAGATAGTGACCTACCTTTAAATCATTCAGAAAAACCGAGGTGAAGCAAAACGTTACATTAGGATGGCCTGTGTGCTAGTCCATTTTCATACGCATCAAGCTGTCCCCGAGCTGAAGTTGGAAGGGCGTTTAAGAAGCTCAAAAGTCCACATTCACAGGACTAGCTGGTGTTCCCTTGAAGAAATGCAATGGTTCCATGATTCTGGCTCTATATGTTATTCCTCCTTTCCAAATGTGTGCAAGAAGGACTAGGACTTCTCTTACGCATTTTTCGCATGATAGGAAGACAGTGAGGGTGCCACATATCGGCAATGTGCAGACAGCCATGTTTGTGATTGTGGCCCGTGAGGAGCCGTGTGCTTGTGAACTGCGAGGCAGTCTTTCTTAAGAGACTCCATCAAGCTCTGCCACAGAGCAAGTCCCAAGCATTTTGTCAGGATGTCCCAGTTTCATGCCCCTCCCTGGCTCTGTCCCACCGACTCAAGCTGGCAGCAGAGCTTTCTGTGGTGGCTTCATCTCCCAGACTCCTACCGCCAACCTGGCAGGGCTTTCTGCTTTTCTGGGAATGAAGCTCTTCAAAACTGCCCTTCAGGGTCTACAGAAAATTAGCTCAACTCAGTCAGAGGAAGCTGCTGTCAGTGCTCTGCTGTCATCTTCTCCCTTCAATCACAGAATCATAAATTGTTTTGGTTGGAAAAGACCTTTAAGATCATTGAGTCCAATCATCAACCTAGAACTGCCAAGTCTACCCTAAGCCATGTCCCTAAGCACTAAATCAACTTGTCTCTTAATTACCTCCATGGTATGCTGCCCTTCAGAATGGAGTGTTGTGCTTCGGGGGCTTTGCTTGCTATAATTTTCCTCTAGAAATATTCAGCTTTCTCAAAAAATATTCAGTCATATCCTTCAGCATTCCAGCTGTTTGGTTTTGATTCAAATTAATCCCTGAGTATGCAGAAGGCTGAGACCACCACACAGTTGCTTGTGCAGTTGTAGAAGAAAAAGGTTGTAGTATAGTTTCTCCAGTTTGAAATCCTGTCAACCTTGACATGCAGGTATGGGAATAGACCTGAAATTTGAGAGCTCTAGGGAAATTCTCCTTCCTAACCCTCTCACCATCCAAGGTTCAGGCAGCTACTCCATCCAACCTTTGATAAACCATGCAGCAGGTGCCTCCTGGAATAAAACTTTAGCTTTAGCGGTTGGAATCTGTATCCTTAGCTGACCTCCAAGGTCAGCCTTGCAAGATGGTCAGAATTAGTCTGTACAGTAGACCACGACCTGAAGAAAGAGTGCTTGCACTGGACAGTAAAGCAGGACTGGGAGGTCTGTGTTTGCCAAAACAGTGCTTTGGAGCTTGTTCCTTACTCCTGCACATCCCCATGTGAAAACTAGGGAGAATAACTGCTTTCCCCACAGAATACTCAGATGGGGAATAAAGTACATTATATAGTTTATGAGACATGGACCAATAGACTTAAACATAGGTGGATTTGGTAATATTCATCCTGAAAAAGTCCCATGGGCTGGGGTCAGGGAGGCCAGTACCTGGCAGGATCAAACTGGGACCTTTTTCCATGGGTCCTTCTCTAAAGAAACACAGTGAGTACTGCTGGCTTTCCTGCAAATTAATATCCACTATACACTTCCTACACCTTTAGGAGCCCCGGCAGGGAACAGCCCTGCGAAAGCAGAGTCAGAAATACAGAAGATAATTTCCTATAAATCATCTCTGAAGAGGCTGAACTAGTTTTCTCAATGCTAGGCTTTCTGTTTGAACTCTGCAAGTTTAGTTTCTTACTTGTACCCGTTGCAGGAACACATCACCGAGAGCAAACCTTCTGAGGCACACCTGGATAGAGGATAGTGATTGACAATTTCCCATGATAAACACCATATGATTTATTTTTATAAGGTATGGCATGGGCTATGTCCCCCTTCGGCTCTCCTATTATATAATATTATATAATACTATACTTATTATATCATATATACTTCCAGTCACATTACAGAGAAATTATTAGACAGCTGGGCCATTTTCCTTCCCATCCTACCTCTACCTTACCTGTGCAGCAAACTGTCTCCAACCCTGAGACCTCCTACTGCCCATTTTTCCCCTTTTAAAACCAGATCATATCACTTAGCTTACAAGCTGACAGAAAAAAGAAGACCAAAAAAAATCAACCCCCAGAAAACCCCTGCAACTCCTTCTGTAAATGTAAGGGACAGCATAAGGAGGAATATAGACATTAGCTGAATCCAGAATTGTGTTTTATTGTTGTCCAGTGCTTTAGGAATTCTACTTTAAATAGAATAGTGTGGCTGGTTGGAATGTTGCTAGATAGAGATCAAAAAGTTCAGCTGATGATGACAAATGAATGGTACCTAGAGACCTTTTAAGTTGTTTTTAAGAAAGGCACAAATACGGTGGCTCAGCACGCAATCCTTTTAGCCCATTTTGGATTTAGCTATTGAGGAAAACTAGCAAATCAAGCATTTTTACCACCAGAAAACAGTATTTGTTTCACAACAAATGTTAATTACTGCCTACGTTTTTTCTCTCTTTTGCACTTGAAAATTATTGATTAACCACAGGAACAGAAGAATCTTTGAGTAACAGCCCAAATTATCTGAAAGCCTTTCTTGGTTTCCCAAGCATGAATTCCACAGCACTTACTATAAAGAAAAATATTTACAAGCTGGGTGGTAGGAGACACCTGGGTGGAGTAAAATTGATAGTGGGAATAGATGTCTGACTCAGCCGTAGTTAGAGTGAAAATTTACCCAGAACATACAAATGATAAGCCATTAATAGAAACCGTGCTCTTGAGATTCATTCCATGAGTATAATAGTACAGCAAGGAAATAGCATCAGCAATGCCAACTGGCAGCAAAGCAGAAAAACAAACACCAGCAGGGTATTAGAAACTGATCTGGGAGAAAAAATGCCATTTACAGGTAAGATATAATAGGTGAGATTTGTTCTGTGACTGCAGCTCTTTTATGCAGGGAAAAGGCCCAAGTTTTCAACAGAGCCTCTGAAAGCTCCAGATGCAACTGAAGCAGGATTTCCTCCGGCAACCACGAGGAAGGCTTTTGGCTGTCCCTCTAAAAGTCACTGGTGACCTCAGGCATCAAATAGACCCCCAGTGGAGGTGGGGGCTGCAGAGCCAAACCACATGTGTTTCGGGGATGTTGAGCAACACTGTCACCAGCAGAGCACACAAGGCCTCTGGGCTACATAAATTCTGCCAAAATCTGAAGACTGCCTTGGTGCTTGCTGCAGCCTGGGCTAGGGAGAGGGACGAAGTGGGCTAAAATTGCCTGTACTTCTCCCTCCCAGGGGGGTAGGAGTCCTGTGCTCTTTGGCAGGTGACTGAGGCTGTCACCCCTTTTCTCACTGACACTGAGATCCACATAGAGTTGCCTTTAAATTTAAAGACAGGCTTATTTTAAGAAAAGAAGCAAGAATGAATAAGCCAGAAGTTACACTGGAGAGACACATGTGGGTACATGCTCTGGTATCCCACAGGAATGTCACAGCACCCACCATGCATCTTCTCGCGTGCCCATAAGGAGCCAAGCCCTAAGGAAGGCTAGGACCCAGCGCACAGTTTCTTCCATGTGTGGGATGCTTCGACCATCATTGGGATAAAATAGCCTCATGGGCTTCAGAGGCTTTGGCCACAGAAAGAAAAGGAACAATTTACCCTCTACCTTAAAATCTCATATTTTAAGACTTAGTTCATGTCAAGTCACTTCCCATGACCATAAAACAAAGCCTAAATGGAACAAGGAGAAGGAGAAATAGAGGGATATTCTTATTCTAATGAAAAAATTAGTAGGCACATAAGCCTGAAAGGGCACATGGGAAGATGTCATAAGCATTTCTTTGCTCCTATGAACTGCTTTAGCAGTGACAGCATCAGAGAAGAGGCCATCAGTGGCTAAAAAGGAAAAATCCCCGAGGTGGCCACAGCATTCAAGGAAGTGTTCAGGCCTGAGTCAGCTGTTAATTAGGTAGCTTCAAATGGGAGAAACCATTTATAGGAAGCCCTGATTCTGAAAAAAGATTCAATGTCCTCCGTCTGGCATTATGACAGGTCAGTGAATGTTAGATAGAAGAGAGAGAAAGAAATGAGGCAAAAGCTTTAATGGTGGCCAGGAAAAGTCTTTAACTCCTTATAACCTTCTCATTAACAGCTGTCTTCTCCATCAGTTTGCACTTCATCTAGATACCTTAGATTGGCTGCTGGGATGACTCATTTCTTGAGGTGAATAAACTCTTTCCACCAAAAAAGTGGAAGGTGGCAAACCTTGGCATGTTTGCTTTAGTGGCCATGATAATCTTTCCCCCAGTGTTCCAGGGAGGAAGCAGAGAATCAGCTGCCATGACAGGCGTTTTTGTGGTGTTAGTATCACTTGAAACAAAAGTAAGTAGAGAGAACAATTCTGCAACCTTCTGATTTCAAATTGGTGTGATTTCATCATTCCAAATTGCTGGATTAGGTAAGTAAACTCCTCTAAGATACAGCTGCTTTGATGGGCTCTTGCATTCTGTTGGCTTGTATCTAATCTATTTTATTCCCATTCAATTTGTAGAACAGCCTCTTGCAAGTATTTCCCAACAACTTTTAAATTTCTACTATTGCTGAGATAGTGTCTCAGACAAAGACCTATAGGGCTGGAATAAAAATAGTGAAGGGTTCAAGATGACATCATGTTTTATGAACACAAGACGTGACCACAAATAACCTACAATAACCTTTAAAATTAGTTTTTTCCTGACTTCATAAAACAATATTTTATTTGGCAGGCTCATATTGGCAAGCGCTTTGAACAGTTCTATTTGTTTTCTGTAACCAGGAAGACACAACCAGTGTTTTCACATAGGTTTCCTCAGTACTGTGGTTTTGCCATTTTCTGCCTCTTTATTACTGCCTGCTGCTGTTGAATATTTTTCTTTGGGATGTTTATTAAGAACAAGGATATGAGTTTAAAAAAACCAAACTTTCCTTATAACAGCACTGGAGGGTTTCTCCCACTCTAATATTACTGTATCAAAAACACAGAAATAGATCATGGTATCTAGAATGATCTGGTTGCTTTAAGTCTAAAGTTATGTAATAACATACAGCTGGCTACACGTATATTATGAGAAACTGAAGGAAATCAGCCCATATGTCCTTTGATGCATTAACCAAGACCAAGATTTAGAAATCCACCATAACTTGTAACACCATATGAAATCGAGGAAGAGGCTTAGCCAGTCACAGAACTAAATAACCAATAAAATCGAAGTGTTCCAGTTAAAGTAAATTAGAAATGAACATCACAGAGTGCAAGAAATGCTCCCAGTTTCTTAGGGGATTTTACCTGGGATTAGCTGCTATTTCATTTCACCATCACCAGTTGTCCTGGTTGTGAAAGCCACAACTTGAAAGATGTGTTTTTCACAGTACCGCCTGTAACTGAGCAGGATTGCTCCCTGTGCTTCACACTGCTCAGGCTTTTCTTGTTTTGAGTTGTGCTGTCGTGGAAAAATGGACCGTTTTCCCACCACATCTGTAGGAGTAGTTATGTTGCTCCCACTGTCTTCAATATGTAATTTGGGGATTTTTTTTTTTTTTTAATATTCTTAAAGATAAACCTCTGTAAGATTTTTTTATTCGCTATATTTTGAACTAAAAAAGAAATTCAGTCTGCAGTCCAAATTGCACTATTCGGCAAATCCCCCCACACCCCCCCTCCCAAATATTTTGTATTTTTGAGCAGGGGCCACGCAATTACGATGAGCTTTTCGGCTTCTGTACACAGTTTGGACTTCCTAGTAATCCCTCTCTCTGCTGTACAGTATGAGGCTTGAGTAAATAAGGAAAGTTCCAATAATTAAACTTGCTCTAGTGACCTAACCAAAATTAACTGGCTATGCAACAATGTAACTGTCCATGTAAAAACAGGAAGTCAGATTTCCCCAAGTAACCCTTATTCACCATGAGAAAAACAGCTGGTGCTCTCCCTTTACATGCAAGTGTGTGGGGCATGGATAAAAGATGTATACGTCTGATATCCTCTCTTTTAAAAGGGTGTGTTTTTTTTTCCAGTGGAAGTTTTCCAGCACTCAGTTCCTGAGAGGTAGGGCCCCAAGATAGTCTGGTCAAAATAGTTAGAATCGTATCTTTGTAAGGAGAAGTCTGTGAAAACGAACAAAGAAGCCACATTAGTATAACATGAATAATCCTCCCTGACCTCTAAAGAGAAAAATAATAAAGGATTTATTACACACTCTTTTTTCTCCCTAAGAAAGAGTAATAAGAAAAATCCTCCTTACAACAACAATAACCACTGTTTCAGAATCAGAGCTTTTGTGTCACTGTTTTTCAGTAGTTACGCTACATTTCTCCCAGTACACTGCTGGGATTTTTTATTTTTTATTTTGCTACGCATGCTCGAACATCTGCTCCACATGTGTGATCAGCAACTGGATTTTCTGAGCTGAACGTCCTGTTAAATGGACAGAGTGGGCAGATCATTCCTTAGAGAGCAGAGAATCTGCCTCTGGTGGATTGCCGCCAAATGCAATGGTGTAATAAAGAAAAGAAAGCTGCTCATTCGGATTGCTCTGAAATGAACTGTGTCCTCTCCTAAAAGACCATCTGGTTGGGATCCCTGGAGGCGCAGTCCAACACACCTAGGTCTGGCAGTCTGTATGTTTGATGGCCGTAAATGTCTCTGCGTAGGTCGACTGGGGGAAGGCAGGATCATTAAGAATTAGAAGAGGTGAAACAATTGTAGTCTCATTCCCTTTCACCCACCCAGACAAAATTATACACGAGGGCTCTGGAAGCTGACAACTAATCTCTAAAATAGGTGTCTTAGGCTTTGACTTTCTATGTATTGTCTAAAACCTTTGTTTTCAGCTGGTGTAAACCAGCAGCAGTCTAGACTGATTGTCTCTCTTCAGATTTGGCCCTCAGCACATTCATCAAGGACTTTATAGTAAACTGTATAAAGGAGCTTGAAGTGAGCCTTATGGCATGTGTGCAAAGAAAATGAAATCACACTAGGGACTGATAACAGATGTACAAAGTAAAAGGAGAAATTAACAGATGCTTCCCAGTTTGGGCCATTATCACCAATGAAACCCAACTCGTATGGTCCATAGGTCACATTAAAGAATCTGCTGCAGATGAATTAGGTTCTTTCCTGATGTTGCTAAAATTAAGACTGCGACTGCACAGTGCTGGATCTATCCAAAAAAAAAGTTGATTTTCTGAAGTACCCTCAGTGCCGCTAAAAGGATCCCCCTGTGAGTTCAGCAGTTAGTTCTGCAGCCAAACAAATAGTATCACACTGGCTTAATCCATCTCTGTAGCAGATGTCCTGTAAAGTAGGAAACGTGACGGTTCCATTCTCAACAAACCAAGTATTTCATTTTCTTCTCAGTCCACATCTATCCTGGTGAATTAAACAGGGCCTGGGAACATTCCTGGGCACCAGGTTACAATCATTGGTGTATAATAGCTAGGCAAGTCCCTAGCACCCTCAAGGCTGCTGCTAACTAGCCTTCAAACCACTCCCAGGCACAAACCAGAAGCAGGGGATTTCCAGAACCATTCCCAATAGGCAATTTGCAAGCAGCCACCCAGTTTGGAAGGTTAAGAGTGTTTACTAGAGCAGAGTTGGCTGCTCTGTGCTTGTTGGCCTTGGTTCCTGGGAACACTCTGGGAATGTCTCAGCCGCCCATCCACAGCCCTGGACAACTCTCACCAGTGAGACTTTATTTTAAGCACGGGCAGAGTCTACCACTTTTTGAGTCAGAGGTTTTTTTCTGCCTGGGGAGACCATTTTCTTTGTAAACAAATCCAAATTATAAAGCTCCGGAGTTATTTTCAGGGCTTCCCTCTGCAGCTACCCCTTGACAGGATTTTGTTTCTGCTATTGTCCTGGAAGCTGCTGGTTGACCAAGCCACTTCAGTACTGTCACGGATGGAATGGATCTCACAGCCTCTAGCTAATGCAATCACACTGCACCACTGAAACCACCCTAACAATGTTTTTTTCTTTTACCAGACATGTTTTAAAATCACTAGCTGTTGGTTATATTGGGAGTTCCTATTGTTCTTGCTTATCCATCTGCCTGTAATTGTGCTGGATTTGGTTCAAGATGATTTTTAAGTAATTTGAAATCACTAATTTGATTATTGCTTACCACCCAGCAAAGAAATGGCAAAAAAAAAAAAAAAAAATAAAAATCCCAAAGCCAGGATCCTGCCTTTGCAGGACTTTTCAAGAACTTGGATTCAGCTCAAATACAAATTAATTATCAGTATTATTCAAATTTCTCTTGAGTCAGACATTAAAAAAAAAAGTTGCATTAAGAATCAATGACAGAGGGTGTATCTTAAAGAAATTACTCCTTTGGCTCAAGCTGTTATTTTAGCAACTATGAGAAAAATACTTTCACTACAGCTCTGCTGGCTCATTGGATTTCAGAGCAGGTATTCCAGGGAAAGTCTCCTGTTTGACTGGTACTTTCTGGCCTTCCCTGCATGAAGCTGCAACCTGGCAGGAATTCCTGAACCGAGCAGCTTCCAGTTCCATGGAGGGCTTTGTCTGAGCCCAGTGCTTTCAAGCTCCAAATACCAGCTCCAGGGGTGCTGGGTGCAGAGACCAGGACTAAGGGCCAGAAGTCGGAGGTCTTCCAGCCAGCTGGGAGTAAGCCCTGATGCACAAACCTGTGAAGCCAGCAACTTTCAACCTTGACTTTCTGCTGCTCAGAGTTGGAGAAATGCAAGGCCTTTGATGTTCAGTATATTGGAGTCAGTGAAACAGCTTCCTTCAACTGGCAGTTTCTGATAGACCATTCCATTAGGTAATTTCTGATAGGCATCAGTGGAACACACGCAGGGTAGAAAAGCAAGCAGTGAATGGAGCTGTTTATTAACTAATCACTATGATTAATTAGTGGTATATAAAATGCTGAAGTCCTAAATACAGGTGAAGGTTTTTTCAGTTTGGCAGTTGAAGATGGCTGGGGAGGAGGTGTTAAATGCTTTCAGCCAGACCTTAGCTTAGGTTCAGAATAAGGCAGGATGCATCCAAGGAAACCAGAACTGCAAACTAACACTCTTTAAGTAAGAGTGTTTCAAATGCAGATCCTATCTTGATCAATCATTGTGTACAAGAAGAGGATTTATTAAATAGCCACTTGAAATGGGACAGGAAAACTAGGACAAACGCTGAACAAAAGCTTTCTTTCTTTATCTAAATCACTGTGACAGCATAGTAACTAGTGATTAGGTAAAGCCTTTTAAAGTGATGGAACTAGATGGCTTTCAGAGACCACCACTTGAAATGGGCCCATTCTGAAGTTTTGTTAAGCTCATTTAAAGGTTTTCTTTATTTTCTGGTTTTCTTCCTGCCCTTATGGGTCCCAACTGATGTTCAGCCTCCTCCTCTGCTCCCCAGGAGTTTGGGTCCCTTGTTAGTGACCATGGCATCATACAGCAGCAAAATGGCCACTGCCACAGCCAGGCTGGGCAGACGGGCTCACAACGGCCTGCACTAGCAGGGGTCTGCAGTACCTTCTGCAAACCAGATTTGGGGGGAGAGGATAGGAGCAAAGAACCATTGGGAAGTGTACATGAGAAATACAGAGGAAAGGATTCCATTGGAACTTGCCTTGTCAGCTAGCACGGCACTTCGTCCTATATGACGGTACTTTTTCTCGTCGTAAGACAGGAGAACTGAAAGTCAGTGAATCCCTCTACAAAAAGACCAACGTTGAGGCTAATCATCTCACCCACCTTGGGAACTGATCTCCTGCCCTTTGAAGGCCTGAAAGGTCTTCCTGGGGGCTCAGGTGGGTTTTGAGATTGGGTTCCCTGTATAGCTACAGTAGAAAGCCCCTAACCAAGCAAATACAGCTTCATGAAATCAAACTATCCTATAATTTGTAGTTCTGCTATAATGCATTTAATAATACTTGAAATCTTAGACATTGATAGGGTCACATAAAGAAATGGAAAGGGATATAGAGGAAGACACAGCGCGGGGCATAGAGTCCTGCATGATAAATAGGCTATTTTAGCACACACGGTGGTACAAAGGCAGAGCTCTTCAGAGCCAATAAGCCACAGCAGCTATCTTCTGCTTTACCTGGCATACGGCTTTCTAGATCTCACAGAGCTTAAGAGAAGGACTCAGTAGTACAGTACTATGCCACACCACACCACACCACACACCTCCTCACTTCACAAATACTATGACAGCATTATGGAGACAGCATTACGAACTGGTGAAAGAAAAAAAAATACTGCTGGGGAAAAAAATTTGTCTGTTCAGTGTTGTTGATACAGTTTTTAATTGCCTCAGCAAGTTGTTGTTAGGTGAACGATAACAGCCTGCCAAGTCTAGAGAGTAAACATTTTTTGTTGGTCCACCCATCAGGCATTCAAATAAGAAACTGGAGCTTCTTCAGTGTAACACAGGTTTAACGGTCTCATTTTCATAGCCTTTCACTCTTCATGGCCTTTCAATTGCTGCTCTCTTCATGTTTGTTCTCAGCCTCTCGAACCTTCCTGCCTGCTCTTTCATGTTCAACATCTGGCTTAATCAGACTTAGGTTATCATTATATTTGTGAACATGTCTGATGAAGGTGCCTCCTTCATTACTCACCTGCAGTCTGGTTTTAAGTGTTAACATCTTAAATGTTGATAGGTTTTATTCTCATTCCCCAACCCACATATTGTTTACACATGTTTCTCCTAGGCATATAATATTAAAATGCAAACAAAAAAATATATGCGTATATTTGCATCCGCACAACACACCTTTTATAGATAGATATGTGCATACTATATATAATGTATGCAATCTTTATGCATGTATTTTTTTTACTAATCTTTGGCTCTAAATTTGAGTATTTCTTAATTTACAAAAGCACCTATTGACATATCTGTAATTTTACTTGACAATCAGAATGGATTTGTGTGGACAGTGAAGCAGCCCAGAAGCTCAGGGAACCATGTAACGGAGGTGCCTCTGCCCAGGTAGTTGGTAAGTAAGCTGTACCAGGTAAAAGAGCACTCCACAAGAATTAGAAGAAAAGGTTTGTCTCTGGTATCATAGAGCAGGGGAGAAAAAAATTAAGGTTGCAGACAATATTGTCCTAGGAAACAGAAAAGGGAGTTTCCAGAGGAGGTTTCTGGTCTGCTGCGGAAACTGGGGTCAATGAGATTTTTCAGTTCAAAGAAGATCAGAAAAAGGAAATCAGGGATAGGAAGGAGTCCTCGCATGGGGGAAAAGCACACCTGAACCTCATGGAAGTATGGGGATAGAGGATGGATTTGAGGCTGCCAACAGCTGCCTATGAAGGGAACTTTGCAGCTGGTGCAGCAGAAGGGATTTGGGCCAGAAGGACCTGCAGCTGAGGTTCAGCTACAATCTGGAAGTGAGAGCAGCTGATCAAGAGCCATTCTGAGAAGTGTGTCTAGTGGCACTGTACCTCTGTTCTCTCTCTCCCTGACACATACTCCTGAAGCTACTGTTAGTTTTCATCCCTGAACTGTGCACAGATCTTTAACGTACGGAAATCCCTACAGTGTGGTAAGTCAACCAAAACAGCCCAGTCTAAAAAAAGTCTAAAGACTTTTGCTCTGCTTATAGTAACCTGCTTGGAGATTACTGTAGCTTGTATGGGAGACTTCAATCCTGTCCCACTTCAGAAGACAAGAGTGCAATGTTTTTACTAGCCACTACTAAGCTATAGAGTTTCTTGGTCTCCATCCCTCAGGAAAAATCTGATAAAGTATCTTGGACTGTTCGTCAGAACTTCTGCTCTTGTTATCCTTTTGGATGTGAGAAACTGGCCAAAATTCAACGACTGTTTGGACTGTTCCAAAGAAGAGAAACAGGTACAGGAATCGATACTTCTCTCCAAACAACTCTGTACGTTTACAAGGAATGGACTGACCCTCTGCTCCTGAGGAGAAAAACCGCAGTTATTCACCACATCAAGGTCCTTCCAAGTTACCTCCCCATGAGGACCCTCCCTGGTCTTTTCAGGGTTGCGCAACCAGCTGTTGGTTTCCGCTCCTTTTCCTTCTGTACTACACAGAGGAACATGCTGCAGAGGGATCACAAGTAACAGAAGCCAGACTAATAGAAAAATCAAATTAACGCAATCGTGTCAGACCTGTGTTGCACATGAGCTAGCAAGATCTGCAGAAGGTAACGCTCACAAGTGCAAGCCCAGCGCAACAAGCAGGAAGCCGATTTGTTTGATGTCGTTTACAGTCTCCACAAGACGACACCTTATACAGTGGCTGGACCACTGCGTTGCTCTGGGGGATATCTAGGCATGTCTTCTTTTTGCTTCCATTCATTTCTCTCATACATGCAAGCACTAATTCAAATAGTACCCTTTTCAGCCCTCCACCCAGAGAGCTGAGATCCCTCAGTTACTTTCAGTATGTCCTTGTGCTAGTGTGGGGACCAGTGGCATGCCATGAACAGTTTATTTACCTGACTCCAGGTGGTCAAACCTGCCCACTGTAGGGGAGCTTCACTGGACTGTCAGTGACTGAAAATGCTGGAAGAAGTCACGACTTCAGCAACTGTTTTCTCTTTCTCTGAATAGTATATACAAAGAGATAGGTATACTGTGCACTGCTTTACCAGTAAAATCTGGAGTTACCTTCTGATCTCCAGTGTGGACAACACAGATTTTAGTTGCAATACAAACTTAGTCATTGTTGATCTCTTTTTAATGCAGCAGGTAGCCAAATCCCTTAAACCAGCTGGACTGTCAGAATCTTCTGTAGAAAATAGCCAATGAGCTGATATAGGGGGTGGGGGTGTCAAAGAAGCACATTATTGTAAGGAGAGGTGGGGGCAGAGCCAGTAGCAATTGCTGAGTGTGTGCTACTGTCCTGCAGGAGAGGCGTAATTGCGTTATCTCACTGTTGAGGCTGTTGAAATATTGTCTTGGCAAAATGGGAACAGCTCTCCCTAGCTACTACACATTGCTTGCTGTCACCTTTAATGAAAGTTTATAAAGTACTCGGGGATCTTTGCATGCAAAGTGTTACATATGAGGCACTGATAATTAAATGTTTTATGATGTACTTGTCTAAGCCAATGCTAACAGTAACTAGTGGAAAAATTCAATCTCTCTGTCTCAAACAGGTCAGAATAATTGGAAAGAGCTGACTGTCTGGGTAAAATGTGTGAAATCTGAAAAAAAGCCTGTCTGAAGAGTGTGGTGTGTTCTCACAAATTGGTGGAGAAAAGGAATCTTTTTCATTTATCAGCACTTGTATTTAAACTGAGAGATCAAGAATACAGCAACTCGATACAGGCATAATATTTTCTGTGTGTTGCCCTGAGAGCAGTAAGCACTTGAACTGGATGCAGAATCTAAAAGGATTCAGTATCTCAATTATATTCAAACACATTACATGTAAGTAGTCATCAGACAACTTTAACATTCAGCAAAGGAGTCCAGTCCCCTTGTTAGGAATTAAGAATCTTCTCTTAGCTGGGGTGAGGCACTTGTTATCCCTAACTCTAGTACTACTGCTTAAAACAAGAGACAAGTGGAAGCAACAAACAGTGCAAAACATTGAATGAAGAGGTCAGTAACAACTGAGAATAACACTGACTAGCCTTGTCTTAAACACAGGACTTATAAATTAACACGTGTGCAGGTGCAATTCTGAACGTGCCTTTGTGCATGTGCGCACACATTCAGAGTCTGCCAGACAGATCACAGGGAGCTGTCGCAGCTCCTTCAATCTCTGCTTGGCCCTGGCAGACGTTGAGGAGCTGATGTTTCCCTAAACTATGCACCAGGTGCAGCTCCCTGGGCTCCAGACGGTCATTCACAACACTACACTGCACCCACTTGGGAAGAGCCCATCGTGCTCTGCACACACCACCCTAAGAACAAAGGCAAGTGAGAGCCAGAGAGTAAATACTTGAGTATTGGACAAATACGCATCAATGGCCCTTGCTGGCTCTATCTGCAGCCATTAATAAGTGATTGTATGACTTTGTTTTTAAGGCAACTTATTATCGTAAGTGTAATTCTTCAAAATTTCAGTGTAGGATAAGCTGGACAATACTCACGTGGTCCACTTCGTGCAGCTACCTGTGAGCCTGGGAATGACTGACTACGTCAGCGGGCAGAGATTTTGGGCTCACATCCCTCAGCTACAAAGACAGCTTCAGGTACATGCCAGGAGGCTGCCCTGGTCGTGTTCTCCCGCTCCCCACTCCACTTCGTAACATCAGACACTACTTCACATTAGCTAAACCCATTAATTAACCTTTACCACATACAGCATGTATATCCTACCTGAGCGGGTTAAGTTGCTAAACAGTTCAAGAGATGCAAACGTGTGCTTTACAAACGGAAGCACGGACGGAGCGGTTACACGCCCCGGAGCCGCCGCTGTGGGCCGCTCTCTCCCGCCATTTCTGGTGTTCTACTCCCTCTGCAGGGCGAGGGCACGCCCGACAGCAGCCGCCCATGGCTCCTTCGGCCCTTGCCCCCTCCTGCTTCTCGCCTGCTTTCAGGCACCTGTGCGTTCTGTCCCCTGCAGTTCCCTACCATTCAGCGGCACGTTAATCAGAGGGATCTCCCGCTGAAAAGGCTGTTAAAGAATAGCACTCTGTGCTTATCACAGGAACAACCTTAATCCCGTCATCACTTACTTTCTCTCTTGCTCAGTCTTCTAGAGTTTCATCCCATTTCTTCATGGATCTTAGATGCTTCCAGGGATGCTGATTTTTCTTTCCCTTCCTTTCTGCATGTCTTGAGGCAGAACCTCCTCCTCCTGCTCCTGTGCTGCTGTCTCTGAGCACACCCTTCCATCATGTCACCTTGTTACTGCCCTTCAGTGACACCTGAGGGGTTCTTTTAATCCCTCTCTGGATTCTGATATTTGAATATTCTCAACCTAAACCAAAATGGGACATTTGCTTTTCTTCTTGGTATGAACAGTGAGAGAAAACAGAAATTTTGAAACATCTGTTTAAGTATTTTCCATCAAAGTAAAACATAGGTCAGCATCTAAATGCAGCTGGTTTCAAATGCTTTGTCTTAAACTGGCATTAAACTGAATTTCCCTACAACAGCCTTATGGCAGGAATATTTGCCACGTCTTTCCCACGGAGTGGTCTTCCCGGCTGAATGTCTTTCACAGAAAGTCGGGAGTTGTGTGACTTCAGCCCTTCGCTCACAGCTTGCTGAGAGGAAAGCCTGCGCTACGCTGTGGAAGATGATGTCCTTCAGCTGCCCGGGCAGGGGCAGCCATGAGAATGGGCATGTGGGCCTGAGCCACTTTCATCTGAGGTCCGCCTAGCGATAAAGGAATGTAAGGCAGTGGCTTTGGCGAATTGATTTAAGCCCACGTGTTCTAAGTCAGCTAAAAAGCCAAAAATATTCTGATTTAGTTCCAGGGATCATTTCAATTTTGTAGACACTGTGTTTTCTTCCCAAACATTAGTTCACAGGGAAGATGGTTGCCAAAGGTTTCCTCCTCATCATCCTACCAAACATTGGCCTCACCCTGGGGCAGAAAGCAGGCAGTGGTGAAGAGGGGAGTGGGGACCATCCCCCACTAAGAGTAATTTGGGAAGGAGGGTGCTGAGCCCAGCCACTGTCATAACCAGCAGTCTGCTAGGCCAGGCTGTGGCACCTCCCTGGGCATGGGGACGGGCCGATCCAGCATAGGGATTGGGCCATGGGTATAATACACCTGAAGTGTAGCCTGTGTGGGGATCAAGAAGGAGGCTCAGATTGGACATGGCTTCAGGCAGAGAGCTGGGGGACCCTCTCCCCCAGCCCTCAGGCGGGAAGCAGGCTGGCCTCCAGCAGGCCCAAGCCTCCATGTTGGTGGGGCACACTTCAGGTCTAGCAGGGTTAGGCACACCCTGACAGGCCTTGATCCCCTCACACTGACCACAGAAGTTGGACATCCAGTTTCCTGAATTAAATGCTTTCCAAAAATCCACATTTCTTAATAGCGTAGTAATCAGTATCAGTGACAACCCCATATCTGACCAAGAAGGATTTCATCTCAACTCAGGTTGATGCAGAATGTAAACAGGGATGAGCATTCGTAAATCTATTGCACAGAATCAAATGAGGCAAACGAGAAACATGGCTGGATAATTTTAATACACTGATAAATTCTGCGGTCCAAGGTCCTTGCCTGTGTTTCAGGTACATGAGTAATACCACCTATTATCTCTAGAGGCACTGAAAAATGAATGCAGGCAAAGGGAGGTTTTCACGCTTCAACTGGTTAATCAAGGGTTCCCTGATACACAGAGTTGTTGTTGGCACTGAAGTATCATCTCAGCAGTAATAAGTTTTACAAGACAGCGCTTTGAAGCTTTTACGGTTTTCAATTTACAAAGGACTTCATAAATATGAACACAATTACAATAACAAATACTGCTGTGAATCAGCCATTATTCATTTGGCACAGAGGGAGATGCTAAAGCACTGAGATGTTTACTAACCTGTCAGCATTCATCTTCTTCCGAGCTTCCAGCTCTCCTCACTCTCCAGTCTGTACTTTAAACCTGGGACCACGTGCACCATATGCACTTTGCTCTTTTACAGGAAGAAAACAGAGCAGCGAGATACAGTGAGGGCCTGAGGGAGTTCTGCAATCTAGCATTGGCCTCACTGTCCTGGTACCTCGTCTTTCATCAAGCAGCCATGGGGTTCTTGGCTTTCTCCAGTCTCTTTCTGGTGCCTGTGTTCAGCCTCACTCCTTGTGTTGTTTGTTTGGGCTGTGATGTTCCTTGGAGAAGAGGCACTGTTTCAAAAGTGGCTGACCCTTTAATGTCTAAGTCAAGATCAGAAACCCAAAGTAAAGCACTCCATTTATAGTCTTACCTGAGTTTCTTTGGAAAACACGTCAGTTAGTTAGAGCAGCGTTTGAGTTCAAGTGTTGTACCTACCAATGAACATACACGACAGTGACAGCCATAGCCCAGAGACATTACGGGAGGTGTTATTGTTCCAATTATACACATTTATGCAGAGAACGTGACGGCAAAGGCAAAGAATAACCTGTTCTAGTTCATGCTGAAAATCCATGACAGAACAGGTAACCAGCAACCACTCTTCAAAAATGTGATTGGTAGGCAAAATAACACATATCTTTGATGTTTTAAACAGCAGGTCATCCTCTCAGCACTGCTGACATTTTTGCTTCCTCTAATTATTTTTACTATGATTATTATTATTATTACTGCTACTGTCAGTGTTGTTATTAATTCTTTGTCTTAATTAGACCATACTTGTTCTTTCCTCTCCAAGAGTCCTTTTTGGTACTTCAGGACTGACCTTCTTCAGTACTGCAGGACTGACCTTTTACGCTGTAGAAATAAGGAAGAACATATTCCTCAGACTACCTTCTGATATAACTTTTATTTTCATGTGCATGAGGCATCTCCATGGATAATGAATATTGCATGCTTTTTTACAGATATGCTAAAACTCTTTTTGCCAGAGTAAAACCTACAAGAAAGCTATTCACAGTCCTTATTTTCATCTGAGGGACAATTTCTTTTTCCATCCAATTAAGTTTTTTATGCACTCTTGCACATGTATCAAATGTGACCTGAAGGGGTATGGTCCACTATATACAAATTCATATGACCAAAAGTTTGATATCTATTAGAAATTAATTGAATGTAACTGAGAGGCAATCAATCGAAGCAAGACACTTTTGCCACCTGTTTTTGTAACTGCTCTGAGTAGGATAAATCGCTTCACATGTTTCTATGCATAAATGTGATAAGCGCTCTCTGAAAATGATGCAAAAATAAAATGACGTGTAATTGTGAAACTCACTCTTGTTTTAAGGTAATCTGTACATAACCTCTACCTGGCAGCAAAAAAGCATGAACATCCCCACCTGCGTAGAGATGGCTGCCTGCATGGAGTGAAACCTGTCGTGCAGCAGCAGAGATTTCCTACGGGAATGCACCTCTGTTTACTTCTGGGCTCTCAACTCGACGTAAGCAGTACCGCTGTGAAAGCTCAGGATCATCTGCTTTACTCTAACATTTGCTAGATGTGAGTGAGTAATAAAAGCCACAGCCCAGCCGACAGGCAACCCAAGATAATTTCCAACGGTATTTACCGCTCTACGGTTTTCATTAACCCTGGGTACTATGTTCCTGTACTATATACAGGAAAAGCACAGTGAGACTGCACAGGCACAAAACAGCATTTTGACTGCAGAGGGCATGAAAGAGCCGCTGAACAGCACAGTGTTTTACTTACAAGGCATTACTACTAGCAACAATTGTCTACAAGTTTAATTCCTTCCACGCTGAGTATTTAAAATATCGCATTTTAGTCCTGAAAGATCCTCAGAGGATCCATCTGATGCGTGCTTTCCTGGGGAAGAATACAAACCTAAAGAACACAAATGATCAGATTCATTCTAGATGGTATTTCTTTATAATAATCACGGACTAGAAATTATCCTGTCATTCTCACCGAGTCTAATAGTGTCACTTCTCACTGAAATGTTATTTCCCATTTTACTTCATGCTCAAAATAACTTTTTCTGTTTAAATTTGCTAATGTAGGATGAGCCAATGTTTACCTATTACCCATTCAATGCCACTTTGGAGACCCCCCCAGCCATTCATTAACGCTCGCTAGAGCAGTCACTGACCACATCCAGCACAGTGCAATGCAGCTCTTTCCTAAAACGCTTCTGATGGTCATAGGGCTTTCATCAGTCCGGGCTGAAGGTTACAAAAAGGGTTGAGATTTTCCCTGAAGTATAAATTATCGTTCAAAAAAGCAGTTGAAGAGTCGTAATTTGAAGACAGAATTGTCCAGAACTTGCCCACTTGGGCTGTATTTTAGGTTTTTCCGGAAATCTGAAACAGGTCTTACTCAGGGTGTGTTTCCAGAGGAAAGATAAAGGTCTGCAAACACTGCTACCAAGAATCCAGCCGGAGGCAGGTACGCGTTGGCAGGAACCATCCCGACGGATAACGGATGCTTTGCCGTCCTCCAGCCACACAACCCGGTCAGCCCGAATCCCTACTTTGCCATTAACCCACGCGCTAAGCGTGCTTTCCAGCCTCCTCTTTAAGCTAGCCGCCTCTCTGTGGGTCACTCGGCCGTCACTGGGGCTGCTGGGGGGGCCCGTGGCTGCGGAGCCCCCCGTGCTCAGCAGTTTTGCAGCCCGTCTCGGTACCCCAGGTTGTCACTGCTGGGAATCAGAGAAGACGGAGAGCAACATATTGGCTCTTCCTCTACCATCGGCAGAGTCTTTAGTCATTAGTCTTTAGTCTTGCCTTCCGCTGACTCGGGAAAGGTCCTTGATAAACTAGCGGTGGAGGCCAGCAGAGGGTGCGTTGCTGCCACCGTAACGCCCGTTCTGCTGCTCCAAGTAACCGCGCTCCGCTGTTGCAAAGCTTTGGACAAACCCCGCACCTTCGATTTCTGTGGGGCTGCCTACACAAAGGATTAAATGCCGAGCCAGCAAAGCCAGTTACTGTAAAGACAGAGAAGGTAAAAAAAAAAAAACAACCCCCAAAACCCCGAAAGGAGAAGTAACATGGCCTTTTGCGCCGTGCGCTGAAGGCATTTTGCAGCTTTTCTTGAACTATCCATACTAGGAGTACTTCTTTGATCTGCTGCTAGCAGCCACTCCCAGAAGGGTGAGGGACACCTCGTTTCCTTCCTTCCTTTCCTTATGCTGACCTACCGGTCTGGAATGCAGTTCACCTCTGAGCATTTTCAGACGTGTCATTTTCAGAGGCTTGCATGTCCCAACACACAACCGGGGCTCACCTCGGCGCGTACAGCCAAACGGAGGAGCCACGTACTGCGTGTGACACCCCCCACCTCCCCGTGCTTCACCTACACATGCACCCTTGTCTGCAGAAGGGGCATAAAAGTGCTAGAATAACAACTATTCACCTCGCCCTCACCACAGGCAGGACCCGAGCGTGTGAAGTTGGAAACGGGATGCCCCACGGGTGCAGCTGAGCGGCACTTCGGGCTGATCTCTGCCTGTACTGCTGCAGCCCTACACGCCCCAGGCACAGCCCTGGGCAGCAGGAAGCGTGGCATATCCCCTCCCCCGAAATCATCCCACCTGGTGGCTCCGGTGCAAGCTAATCACTTCTTGCTGGGTTGGTTTCCAGCCAGAGAACGGGTTTGCAGCTTCCCCAGCCTACTTGCTACGTAGCAGCACAACCCTCATTGCTCGCGTACAGCAGGGTAGAGGGACAGAACACGGTGTCCAAAAGAGACCGAGACATTTCCTAGCCTGGCAGAGTAACTTAAACCAAGTACAGCATCATCCTTTTAGGCTTACTGTGCTGTCACTGGATTCAGTGACTCCTCAAGGAGAGGTTTTGAACTCTGACTTGCCCTTTGGATGTGTCCCTATAACCCCACGTACCACAGGCCTACGAGTGCTTAAGCCGGAGTCACAGCTAAACGCCACAGCATAGTTGGCGTTAATCAAGACCATAATGTTCCCCCACCAAATGGCAAGGGAGTTGAGCCCAGCATAAATACACACTTAAAACTGCAGCACAATAAAAGCATAGTAATAATACTGCTCAAACCCCAGCATAACCAGCATGGGTATGTGCGAGTTAGCGGAAGACGGCCGGAGGGAGGGGATGCCACGCATTCTTGAGCGGGCTGCAAGGAACTTTCAGTCCCATTGACTTCAATGGGGTTTCAGTCAGGCTGTGTTGCTGCTGTGGAAAGGAACTGCTTAACGCAGCGTCGTGGGGTTCCTCGGGTTTTGTCTCAGAGCAACTCCTGGCACAGCCACTGGTGAGTAAGTGAAAACACACTTTTTCCAGCTGCCAGGACTGCAAGCCGTACCTGGATTTGGCTTCTTTTCTTTTGGTTTTTTTTTGTTGTTGTTGCTGAGAGCCTGCTAGATTTGCAGATCTGGCTCCGTGGCTAGGTGCTGACTTTACAAACCCGAGTTCGGCTACTGAAGCCGGAGAAGGGGGGGCCTGACCTTGGAGCGGATGGTTTCCCCTTCAGTGGGCCGGCTCCGCTTGAAGCCTGACTCCAGCTAATGAGCAGCATTCAGCGTCAGCCCAGCAGCTGCCATGCAGGAGGTCTGTCCCTTCGGGCAGCTGCTGCTCATCTGCCTGCAGCTGGCAGCGGAAGTGACATCTGTTCTTGGTCCCAGCTGTGAGCGGCGCAGAGGTGCCAAAGCCCAAACGCCTCAGTTCTCGATCCAGGAGCGAGGAAGGCTTTCTGATGCCAGACCACGGCCTGGCTTGCAGGGGAGGGGCGGGGGGGGGGGGTCCTCTCCCTCATCGATGGTGGGCTGGGAGGAATGGAAAGAGAGTGACAAATAGGGAGAGAAAGAACAAGTAACAGAAGTAGGGGAAAGGGTGGGAGAAGAGTGCGGGAGAAGACAGGAATGGCTGAAATGAAAAGGAAGCATGAAATTTGAAGTGACAGGGCCAGTCTGAGCTGAGGAAACAAAAGGAAGGAGGCAAAGTAATGAAATGGAAAGAGATGCAGACGTAGCAACAAATAACAATCCAAGGGAGGTGATTATCTAAAAAGGCTGCTGAGCAGGAAAATGCCCTATGGATCTGCCATCTCAGGCGCTACTGAGCCTGGAAGGCTTTCCTGCCCACAGCCCTTAGCGCATCATGCCATTCAAGGGGCCGCCCCTGTAGATTTTGCCACCTGGAGAAGCTCTGGTATATTCTCTCTTGCCTCCTTGCTTCTCCTCCTTATTTAAATTCACACTGCTTTTTCCTTGTCCAAGTCTCTCCCATTTATCTTTGTAACTGTGTTATAATTCAGCGTTGTGGCTTTTGAACTGAATTATGATTTCAGTTTCTGAGACAGGAATATGTGCGGGATGAAGGACAAGAACCGTTTCAATCCCAAGACTGAAAAGCACATTTAACCTGGGAATAAATACGTTCAGAAATGCCACTTTGCTCCCCAGTTGGCGTATGCAAGCTGAGTACATTCCACCAGAAATGTATTTTCAAAGTTGGGACTGTTTCCTCAGCACAGGCGCTGAAATTGTGTTTCTCAGATCTCAAAATTAATTATTCCTGGAAGAAATAACCACGGAAAACGTATATTCAACAAGTGCTTTAGAGCCCTGTCAATCCAAATCAACTCAGACTAGGAGAAATGCAGTGCCAGGGACTGCTCCTGTCCGGTGGTGCTTGCCAGAAGCACAAGACACACCGAAGTGTGGCCAACCAGCAGGCTGGGGAGTGGGCCGAGGGAGACACACATCATAAAAACTTACCGGTGTGAGGTCGAAAGGGCCGGCACTGGGAGGACAAAGATTTGAACCCGTTTTGATACTCTGCCTTGGTATCTCACCGTAGGCATCCAGCGCGGGGGGCGTTAGTCATCCACCTGACCGATTTGGGCAGGACTAACGAAAACAGTTTCTTCATTTCTCAGAATTCAGCTCTTCAAGATTGCCTTTAAATAATGTAGTTACTGTTGAAATTTTGATATCACAATTACGTATCTCTGTAAGATACAGATAATAAATATATTTATATCTTAATATTTCATAACAGACTTTCCCAGTGGGAGCCCTTAAAGTTATTATTCTTTTTACAAGTCTCAGCAGCTCTCCCTGTTTCAGTGAGAATTAGCTGTGGTTTTAATAACTGATCTTTGAAACAAACAAGAGGAAGTTTCTCTGGATACCACCCTTTCACTACCTACACAACGGGAAAAATCTACCATCTAGTAAACTATGCATCTGCATTAGTCAACCTAATACCTAAATACTCCTTTTTTGCAGTCAGATGGGAACAAGACTAGTGCATCTGTTACACGGACCAGAGAGAATAATCAGAAATCTTAAAACGCGTAAGGTCGAGGCACTGCTAATGCTCTGAAGGGCTCAGTTCATCCCACAACACACAGTTTTTACAGCTACCTAATCATCAGAGCAGTTACACTGGGTAACTCAAAGGTAGCTCTCGCCCACAATCCTAGCTCCTGCAGGAACACCGTTAACACGAGCCTATTGCTGAACCCCCAAACCTTCCTTAACAGGAAAAAAGGGAAACGCGGGTTGTCGGCACATCTTGGTGGATGCTTGAGACGACGAAGGAGCGTTCTGCAGGTCAAAGTTACGGACGAAGAGGAGGGAGATATGAGATAATAAATGCTTTTGTGAATCTGGAACTAAATGTGCTTTTCTTCAGAAGTAACACCTGAACAAAAACCAGTGACCAGTAGCAAGTGTCCGAAACCAAGAGACCAGAACAGAACAAACTGTGACCATACTCTGCTGGAGCGACCTACAGCCGGGAGAAGCTGCTGTGCCATCGGAAGTGCCAAGCAGTAGTCAGGAACCTTACACGCCTTAGGAAGCTCCTGTTTGGAGGGCACCCAGAGCAGCACTACGGAGATGATGAGGCTCTGGTGTCACACAGAAATACAACTCTGAATCCACCAAAATATTTAAGGCACCCAAACACACTTTTTGTTCTGCAGCCTGCGTTAGTTATCAAGATGAGCTAAAAGCTTTGTTGCCATATTTTCAAGTCAACTAGAGTTGTGCCACTAATCGCAGCAAACTGACATCTTTGTTTCTCCTTGCTTTTTGGTCTGGCTTTGGGTTTTGGTTGTGATGTCACCATCTTCTATCCTTCTCATTCTTTCAGCCTTTCTTAGAGAACCATCAAACCATCATTTTCAAGCTAGGTGGCCTGAAGGGCTAAAGAAAAGAAGATTTCAACTAGAAATTTTTCTGCCAACCGATCTAAGACAAATGAACTGATTTAACTTTCAGATTTTGCATGAAGTGGGTTGGTTTTAACAAACAAATGTAATTCACTCAACTTTGCAGTTATGAAAAGCACTTCCAGGGCCATACTCTGTATTCTCTTTTCTGATGAGCACTACCCAAGGAATACTAATTGGCGTGCTTGAGGACTAAGGTAAGCAAGGCTGGCAGTGCCTGAGCTTTCCTTTACCCCGTGTTATCTCTGTCCAACTGTTCCAAGCAATATGGGTGGTGACTGATTCACTAGTTAAATTCAAAACAGCATGTGTGTACGACAGGCTGCCAAGTTTCTCATGTATATTGCTATTTGTGAGGAGCTATGCACAGACAAAAACCAATCAACCAGTTTGTTAACTTCATTTTACATCTTTATTCCCATTGTAAGCATTAACAATCATCCCAAAGACCATTTAAATTTGGTTTGGATACACAATAGCATTAATCACAGTCCAGTTTCCTTTTTTTTTTTTTTTAACTGCAGTTCTAGTGTTCCGTGATCTGCTTTAGTAGTTCTGTTGTTGGTGTATTTGCTTCCAGCAAAATAGTTTTTTCAGTGTTTGTAGATTATTTTCAAAGATGGTTAAAAGATAAAAAATATCCAGAATGCAATGATTAACAGTACATTAATAAAGCTTATTGACTTCCACTTAAGATTAGTACTAAGTACGTTTGACGACCTGAAACCTTTTGTTGTGCATTGTCCTCTTTTCAAAGCGAGCCCATAAACAACCATAATACAATTTTTCATTACAGCTGTTCATCGCAGTAACATTTTTTATTGGACTGAAATCCTTTTCAGAGAATGAGGTAAGTAAAACAGCGCTACGCAGTAAAAGGGTCTGCTCAGGCAAATGGTAAGTTACACGCGATCCAACGCTAAGGCAGCATCACAACGTATAAATCAGGGCGGATGGAAAACATAAAGGATTTTCTTTGCTTATTGTTATGTGGGGAAAACACACCATGGGTTGTATTTCAGTCTTCAAGCGAAGAAGAGACAGAAAATACAGCCAAAGAGACATCTTTCATCATGTCTTTTAAAAGCCCAGGAGACGAATTCCTTCATCAAATTCATTAATGTAAAAGCGAATTCAGAAAACTTATTTGTGAAAGCTGTCCTGTTCAATTATGGATAGCAATAATAAATTCTTTAGTTCCTCATTTATTTGCGTACTCTGCCTATGAACAGGCATGAATATATGTATGAATAAAATATGCCTATTGTATAGCCGCAGAGCTAATATGAATGCTTATGTTGTACGATGTCAGAAAAGGACAAATTATTAATCAAAGTAGAGGAAGAAAGCAGATGATACATGAGAACTTTCTTAGTTGTCTCAGGATGACTTCTGCGCGGAAGGAAATGTGTGCTTTGGATACAGAACAGGCAGCTAATAACTGTTTTATCGTGTCACGAACGAAGTTTGGGCTCGACATCGGCTTCTGAAGGGGACTTAAAACAGAGATACTGACAGTCAGGTGAAGGGAAAGCAGAAGGGGAAGGGGATCAAGCACAGATCATGCCATCCTAAGTTCCGTCTGAGCATCAGAGGGAGTGGAACATGGTGGGAGTACGGGGAGGAGGAACGCTGGTTTCAGGGAGACATTTGCTGAACTGACAGTGCTCCTGCACAGGACAGACTGAATGGGGGACTCACTGGACACTTCTGGCGGGGATACTTCCCTAAGACCTTATTCCAGTCATGGCAGATACATAAGACACTAACCTAGTCCCTTCAGAAGTCGCAGCACAGCTGGAATTCCCGAGTCTGACGCGGAGGGAGGCACAGGTGTTTTCAGGAACCGCCCTCTTGAATTGCTCTTAGTGGTTGCCATACCTGGAGATACTCCACATAGCAATGATTTACCATTTCCCCTTCCTGTCCCAACCTTCCACACCTGAATATCAACGTAGCATAGATTTGACCTCATAACCCTCAGTCCTCTCCACTCCTATTTAGTACATACACAAGTTAACCACCAGGAGGTGAAAATTCTCTTCGTGTAGCCGAGCTAACAGAATCTTCCTGTTTCTCCGTTACCGGCAGATCGGGTTGTGAAACACGTTTTTGGGTCTTACCTCTTCCTTTAAGCACGCATATGCACATAGACGTGTATACACACACACGGGCAAACACAAAGAGTATATGTTACACAGTACTCAGGGGAGCTATTCGCTACTGCCAAATGATGGCACATGGGTTCTGGAAGCAGTGTAGCACGGAGGAGAGCTACAGCCGGAGCACAGCGCATCTGGAGAGCTGGGGTCTCGCACCTCGTTGCCCCCACGCACATCTGTTCTTCCTTTTGAGGTTACCTTCGTTACACGGAGGATGGGGACCTGACCCTTCAAACGCCCCTTGCACTGGGCGTTTCTGCCGAGGTGAGGAAGGCTGCACTGTACGGCCATAGCGGCAATTTGGAAATAATTTCATAGAAAGAAGAAGAGCTCTGAGTTAGGACTATTTTATCTTAAACCAAATTTCATTCACGCGGTTCCAGAGTACAACACACATGCACGACTAAAGACAGTTCTGCATGAAGACGGAATGGTTTGGTGTCCTCTGTGCACCTTTTTAAACGATCCGCACCTCCCCAGAACGTTCCAGTATCATTCCTCGCAGTACGTACCCAGTGTGTATCTGAATGATACACCGTATTTCATTTTACGTTTTATATATAATGTCAGCTTGCATTTTAAGTATCAAAAATATGTTGTTACAAGATCTTAATAGTAAATGTCATAAATCCAGCGTTTTCATCAAAGGGTAAAATGATTCAAGACCTTTGGTGAACAGATGATGACAAAGAAACCTTTCCAAAAGCTACACGTGGCTCGTGGCCTTACGCTACCACCAGCTGCCCAGTCAGCTCCGGGTTTCTGTCCTTTATTAACGCCATGATAAGAGCAGCAGCAGAATTTACTGTCTCTTGAAGCAGCAAATGGTCCTGGGGGGAAAAAAAAAAAACAAAAGGAGCAGGGGGAAACAATACGTTATTAAGTGGAAAAAAGTAACATTTCAAAATCAGTTTTCAAGTATGCAAAATCACCATAACATTGTTGAAAAACAGAAAACATTTATTTGCACTTGTTAGCAGAAGAATTTCTCAAACATATTTAGTCAAAATTTTGGGTTTGAAAACACTGGAACAAAACTGAGGATGTAATTGAGCAGTATAGCTGAAGACCTACAACTTGAAGCACCTGCTGAATCCTATCCGTGCGCTACCAACTACTTAAACTCACCGAGGCATTTAAGCGCTGGGACTTCAGTAGTTCAGGCTGATCTTTGTATCCAACCACTTTAAGAAGTATTCTGATTTTGACAGGCAGGTACAGGGACCAACACGGGAAGAAGTAATAAAACGAGACTTGATGACTCCGTGCTTCTAACTGAGCACTCCAGCTCGCGTTTGAAAGAGTCCTTTGTCTAATCGCCAAGTTTTCTTAATTGTACTGACTACAAAAGGTCGGCCTCTTGCTACCAGTAACAGTTTCATTTGCGCACCGGGAATGTGTCAATAGGTGTAGCCAGGCACAGACACAACCCCGGCGACAGAAGTAGGAGGGAACAACTTCTGTGGAGCAACAGAGAAAAAGAAAGGTGTAAAACTCCAGGGAGGATCTAGAAGAGTTTCAAATACAGAAGGGGAGCTACGAAGAGAAAGCAAGAGCTGTTCTCCCTATCCACAATGGCTGAAACTGGAAGCGACAGGCTTAAGGGAACTTAAACTGGGATATAAGTCAGGAAAGTGTTTTAACAGGAAGGACTGGTATGTACACAATGGAACATATTATTGGACGGATCAAGGACACTTCATCATCAGGGTCCTGTAACGTGAGACCTGCATCCATGTAAAACGGGATGCAGGTAGGGCTTCCCGCCTGCGGCGGGCAGATGGAGCCATTTAATTCTCTGTCTTTTCACCACTGCTTTTCTAAGATGCTGCATCAAGGAATAATTTGTAGATGACAGGTTTAAGACACCTGGATTAATGGAGAAAGAGGAAATGGTTTCAACAGCGTATACAAACCCGTAATGCTAATGTCTGCTTTTTAAGGCTACTGCTAAGGGGACCGACCTGTTCAACTAGTACAGAGGGGAGCTGGAGACTAACAAGTTGGGGTCAAAGGAAAAATTGGTAGGGGAAAAGTATCCCTGAAACACCCTAAAATACATAGCGTTATACTTTATACTGGTCTTACTCACTTTTTGCTTTATGTAACTGACAGCAAAAAGGCCAGAGAGGTAAATGGACAGAATTAGAAACATCTAATTTATACCTGATTCTTCCGTCATTCCTGGAAAAATGATACTTGCACGTGACTAGATTTTAATCCTAAAACTGATCAAGTAAGTAAGCTGTTACAACTGGCAAACCCCCAAAAGACTACACTCCTCACACATTCATGTTCTATATTCTAATATGCAGTAAAATTATTTACTAGTGGTCTAAAAAGTTGTCCGAGAGAATTAACGTTCCCTACGGCTGTGTCTCGCTGTTCACGGAGTGACGCCTCCCTGTCAGCTAAGCAAGGAGCGCAGAAGTGTACTCAGGTCCTGCTCCTCCAGCACCTTTCGTCACGGACCGAGGGTGCAAGGAGGAACTCAGAAGATACAACTCCAGTTGGGTAGGGGTTCCACTCCCTCCTTTCCCATGGAGATAAACTGCTGTATAAGGTACAAGGAGAGCGGAAGCCATGCGCCTGCCCCCACTCAGACGGCAAACGCTGCGGTCGCTTTCCAGATCTAGCGACACATTTCCTGATATTCAGCAGTGCCGATGTCTTCGCGCTCCCCGTCGCTTTCTGTTCGGTCTGCCTCGAGAAGCACTTCACAGTCACAGACGCTGGTTTCCAAACGGGCTTCCAGCCATATCTGAACTTGGCTGGAGGTGGTTTTGGTTTTTTCTCCCCCATTTTACAAAAAAGAAAAAATACACCTGGCCAGGAATGCTCTTAATGTTTCTCTCAATAAATCTTTCCACATCCTCTGTTGGTTACTGGATTCAGCACACATTCCTTTACAGTAATAAATTACTTCAGTTTTCAAACATAAAAGGAAGCAAGAGAAAGAAATTCAACTTTCACGGGAGAGATTGAAAGTGACACCGTAAGATTCCTTTAAACCGAAAAAGGCTTTTTCTAAAGCTATACCTAAGGCTTTAGTGCTAATTGCCATGTTCTGAAGGACAGACACGTGAAAAATGACGAGTAATGTTTGTAAAACAGGCAACGCGGCACAGCAACCTGCACGCAGTGGTCTGTAAACCCCACTGAAACCGACCGGTGAACTGAATTTGTTCAGAAGAGAAACCCCAAAAGCAAGCAGTGTACCTTAAAACGCATCTGCAAGTTTTACAATCACCTCATTTCTGATAATGTGATTATTAATGCTATGAGAACTATTCAGGAAACCTACTGGTTCCTGTCTTTCTCAGAATTAATCGATACAATGGCAGGAAGAATGAAATGTCGGGCAGGGCTGACCCCTGGGCAGGACTGGTCCCTGTCAGTCTGGGTTTTGGAAACACAGGAAGTGTATTCTTTAAGAGAATATACATTATCTTGCTTAAGATAACGAATGTAATAGAAAATATATTCTGTGTTTATCTATACAGTAACCGTTGATGGCTAAATGACGTCGTGAAGCATGTACTGACGCTTTCACCAGGGCGACCCTTCAAAGTATTCACCGTGGGGTTACTAATTTTCAGATTTATGCTGTTGCTCCGTCCCGGTAGCGCTGACCCAGTCTGCTCTCAGGGTCACCTGTTCACTGAGCAGTGTCCAGCACCTGGGCCTACGAGCCAGGCTCTGAGTGCAGGAGGAACCAGTGCCACGAAGGTCAAGTATGTGTGATTGTAACTTGCTTTATTCTCAAAGCCGCAGTCTTACTGGAAAGAGGTAGTAAATAATGCAAAAAAATGGACTCTTCCAGGAATTTCAAAATCACTGTATATCCTGTATCTTTCTGAGAAGCCAAAGTTGCTCTTATACCAGGAATCATTGTTGTAGTATCCGAATGTCATAGCCTGTGCCTCGTGTATAACTTTTGTTGATCATTTTTATACGCATTATCACTCAAAAGAGAACAGAAAAAGAAATTTTAGCCACTGAAAGAGAACCGATTATTCAAAGTGTAGGCATAACGCTGACTGACACAACGGTTGTTAAGTTCCATCTTAAGTATTCTTTCCTCTCCTCTCAATCCTGCTTGGAATTTATTTAATTTTAGGCCATTACTGTGCACGTAAGTGGGTATTTTCAATGTACCACAATGGAAGTTAAATTTTTCCCAAGTAGTTGGAGGTAATTTGGATGCTAGCAGCGTTTATGAAGAATAATAAAAAGAATTTAAATGACAGAATTCAACAACAATTCAGGAAAGAAAAAGAATCTTGTGGGTCTTTAATAATTTGAAGTTAAACAAAGAGGTGAATGCTGCAAGCCCCTGGCTATACCCTCAAAACACCCATGTTTCTGACACTGCAGTGTTTTTTCTGGCAACAGTGCTGATTACAGCTGATAGTGCCTACAGGGAGGCTTCCATAAGGATGCCAGGACAAATTTAATCTACCACACCTAACTCCATGGCACATAGAGGCCTCCGATCCTCTTTTATATTCAATAGCAGAGCACTAAATCTTTCAAAAATCTCATTATTAGTTGCAGGAAGTCAAATAATCAAGGGGAACCAGGTCTTCACATGTCTAATTGCCTGACGTGTTTGCATATAGCCTAACCACGGTAAAAAACAGGATGTAAGAACAGAACGATCAATACAAATCTTCGTGTAGCCCACAAGAGCTCTCGCACGTTATTGCCCACCCACTGCTCACTGCTGCAGATTCCAAGCGGAGAACGTACTAGTCACTGAGTGCGTACCCGTGCACGCGCTGGATGGATCAAACACAAATGGTTCCTTCCCTCATCAACAAAATCCTTAAAAAAGACCGTGACCTTTAAATCAGACTCGGAGGCACTAACGACTTTAATGGATTAATGACTGAAATTCCACATGATCAACTGGTGTGCCACAATCCCCTCTAAACCATTGTGATATTCACTGTCTATTCATTTCATCCTGTTGACTTAAATGAGCCTCTTGTAAAAAAGAAAAACCAAAACCCCCTAACATTTCTTGGCCATTAATAAATAGAATTTTTTATTGTTTGAACAGATGATTAACTACATTTATAAGCTAAAAACAAAACTTTTACCACTTTATATTTATGTACTTTGGAAAAGAAAGTACTCAGAAACACTGCCAACCTTATAAACCATAAATCCACATAACAGCACTTTGATTCCAAAATAAAATATCCACTTGGTCTGTTATTAAACAGTGAAATATTCCAACATAACTGTATTGTGTGACGGTTGTAACTCATACTCAGAATTTATTTGATGTAGAGTTATTGACTGTAGGGGTTTTCTGGTCTGCAGAATAAGACTGGGAATGGATACAGGGACAGAGTTAAAGTGGTGTTTGGAATATGCAATCTGATATGTTACAAATGTGCATTTATTTAGGAAACTGTGAGGATATCTGAATATTTACTGACATTCCCCTAACGATTCGTTTCCTTGCTTCAATCTGTTTAGGATTTTTTTTTCCCCTCGATGGAACTTCACATACATGCATTTCAATTTACACATGCACTAGTTCAGTTTCAGCATAGCTTGGAAAACACGTATGACCCTTTTTAGCTACAGAAAGGCCTCTGCAGGTATTACCTCTGCCTTTTACTGCGTCCCTCCCAAAGAAGAAAACAGCTGCATTCCATTATCTGCACTCTGCTTTGCTGCAGTATTATTTGACCTTCCGTTTAAGACAGTCCTTAAAAATGCACAGAACTGCAATGTTAGCCCAGATTACGTGGCTGATGGGAAACCTGAAAACGCGATTCAAAGACGCTGCTGAACTTAGGGAACATCAGTATTAACTGGGTTACGTTGGCACCAGGGACGGAGAGGGCACCAGGGACGGAGAGAGCGCCAGGGCATGCGCTGGCGTGCCCCTGCCCTTGCTGTTCCATTGTAAGCCCGCTCCCTGGCACAGTCTTGGCTCCTGCCAACTAACATGTTCCCAGACAATGGCTGGGCATGGTTCAGGGGACAGCGCGGGCCAGGGACTGTTCCCACGGGACAGTCTGAATGAGCCCACCCTCTTTTGGGAAGACGAGAACTTAGCCATATGGACACGAGGCATGCTGTGCCTTTTGGCCCTAGGACAAGAGAACCATCCTGGCCTGTTTTACTTAGCTGTATAGAGGTCGCCTAAGTGACCATTGTGCCTTTCCCTCCCTACCCAAATGCATCATAGACCAACAATCAAATAATCCCCCCCCGAACGAGCTACCACGCGAACAGAGTCATTTCAAAAAAGATTAACTTCTCTATGGACACCTTTCCCACCCAAACAGAGGAGAAAGGGACGAACCCCACCGCAAGACAGCACTTGTGCTGTACCGCACATTTCTGCCACCTTAATGAAAAACGATGGAGCCAGCGGAAGGACCGTGCCCGCCGCTCCTTTTCCCAGCATGGGCTGGGTGCACACCAGGCACATCGCAAGGCAGGCGGGGAACAGAAAAGGGCTGAAATAGTCTGGCAAGCATCTTGCAAAGACCATGTTGGCAGTGCGAGAGGAGCTGCTGTTAATTTAAAACTCCGCGGGATGCTGCGATTGATACTAAGGCTATACCAGGTGCTTCCAAAACTCGCCTGATGTCACATACTGACAGTGTTTCATTTGCACTCAGAGAAACCGAGCAGAGAATCTAGCCTCAAAACCATCAGTACTTGAATTTTTTATTCTTCAATTAATATTTTTCATTTCAAAAGATGATCTGAAGTGGGACTGAGGTTCTTCCACTACTAGAAATCAATCATATAACATGGTTTGGTGTTTAATCTCACCAGGAGGAATTCTCTGGTAGATTAATGAAGAAGCATTTTTTTCCTACTCCAGATATGTAGTGGCATGCAGCAAGCAACCTCCATTTCTATAGCAGTACAAATTAATCTTCTTAAAATGCTTCCACATCACATTTTTTAATCCATGTGCCAAAGGATCTATTGATAAGTGACATCTCATCCATAATATCAATGCAGCAATTTGCCTCAATAAGGAGATAGCTATGCAGATCTTTCTAAAAGATAAGAAAACTATTTCTCTGAATATTTTTAGGTTTCCTTTCAAGTAATACAGAAATAATTAAAGTAACATTTGAGTTCAGATAGGTAGCTGGGTTCAAAATCAATCCAGCAGGTTCACAATTAAACCTCTGTATACACAGCCTTGCTTCCTTTCAGGACTAAGAAAACTCAGTCAATTCTTCATTTTCCTCAAAACAGAAATAATTTATCTATCTAGATGCTTGGGATGCAGTGAGGGTTGAGAAAAGAGATGAGTGTCACTGGAAGAACCAAACCGTCACGGAGCTAATGGTGCCTAGCAGGCCTCTTGGTTAATGAACTCTGCTAGATCTGAGTTAACTCCCTGCAGTTAAATGGTCGTATATCCACGCTACAGTCAACCCAAATCCAGATAAATTGTGCCTAAACATGTGATGCTGTACGGCAGCTCTCCCTCCTGTACCATTGCTCAACCATGCCTCTCAGAGTTTATGGTAATGGGGAGCCATCAACATTTAAAATGACTCGGTGGACACACTGAGGACAGGCGGGTATTTTACACTTCCTGGGGCCTGCCAGGATTATGTCCCCAATGCTAGTGCATGTACCCTTTCACCCAAGATTCACAGAATCTTGTCAGATTCACAGATTTTGAACCGAAGGTGAGCACTGCTTTTGTTAAATAAACCCCCAACAAAACAGCACAACAAACAAACAGAGACCCAAACGGGATTCATTCCTTCCTCCGGTATGAGCAGAATGGGCAGGATTCCCCTAAATCCGCAGTTTGAACACAGCTCCTTTGTTGTGCAGCACGTAGGCGTCAGTTCAGCCCTTAGTGTGAGGTGGTTAACCCAGCCCCCAGCTCATACTTTTTTTGGCTTGGGGTTAAACTTCCTGCGCAGGAATACCCACTCCTCATGCGCTGTGTCACAACAGAAAGATGACTCCAGCCCAGACGCCTGCCCAGACACCTGGGGAGCAAGTGAAAGCCCTGTTCTAACCTTTGCTCCAAAGGTTCGTTCTTTTGATGTGTAACAGACGAACGGTGCTTGGAACAGACCTGAGCGCGGTGCCAACGCCTCTGTCTTCTGCAGAACTAGGCTTTACATTTCCTTGTTCTTTTCCTCTCTAAGTTTTTGGTTTGGGTTGGGTTTTTTTTTTTAACTGTTAGCATGATTTACTGAGTAATCTATAAAAATTCCTGGACCAAAAAATTGTCTGATGACTTTGTTATAAAGAAAGAGCGTTTTCAGCGCATTCAGTCATTGCAGCTTAAGCAAGAGTTTTCATTCAGCACTTTAACGCTATCTGATCTAAGCTCTTGGCAAGAGTGAGTATGCCAGCAGTGACAGCACAACTGTCTGTCAACCGCTTTTCCCTCTAACTTGTTCAAAAAGCTACCTAATGCTTGAGCTAGCAGCCAATTCTGCCACCTGCATGGGACTGCTACAAAAACACTGGCAGAAATAAGCCATTTAACCGATGTGGCTGTCTGCAAAAGTCTGTTGTGTGTTCGAGGTTTCTTAGAGGTGGCCTCTTAACACAGTCTGTTACCAAACAAGACCGCAATGTGAAGCGTACTGATGTTAGTATGTGGCACTGTACTACCTACAGGCCCTATGAGGTATCGCTCTGGTAACCTTGTAGAACACACCATGAGGGTTTTTAATGAAAAATGTAAATACAGAAGAAGTGAAATGCTCTTGAGGCACACAAGACTTGCTTTCTTCTCTGACAACCAGGACTGCAAGCTGCTGAAAATCTAAGACGGGGCTGAAGATGACGAGTTGAGGCCAGCCTCTCCTCTGGTTTCAGAAAGCTCTGGATCAATCCGACAGCACTGACAAATTCACTTGGGAGTGGGATTTTAGCCCTCCACGCAGGAGCCGCATGTGGCAGCGTTTCCCTCGGTGTGTATGTGTGGTGGATCCTTGGCCGTACTGGCAGAGTCTATAAACACTCGGCCGGGCTGCGGCCTTAAGTGTTGCAGGCAGCCAGGAATACACAGCACACCCACCACGCGCACACACGCGTACAGAAAAAATGGGTTAAGTAGCACTGGTCTCCTGCAAAACTGGTCTCCTGCAAACCCTAACGTCCCAATCACGCATACCAATCACTTTCAGACTGCTGCAGCGCACCAGGCACCAAGCTAAGACGGAGCAGCTCTGGATCACGTATGAACGCATCTGGCACACGGGGCTAGTAGCAGAGCGGAAGTGGTTCAGCACAGTTTAGCTGGTTTTCTCCTGTTATAAGCTGAGAAATACAGCGCTTTCAAGCTCAGTTTCACACGACGACTAGTGTCTTGGCCCTGGTCGGCAGAAAGCAGGAAGGCAAAAATGTGTATGTAGGGAAGACAGAGAAGTGGTGGGGGAACAAGCTCGGAGAAAGGGGAAAAGAAGAAACGGCAGAGGTAAAAGATTAAGTTCACAACCATCTCAATCCCCAAAATATAAAAAGACGTGCCATTGCCCAAGATCAGGAGAGATTACTATCAATGCCAGAGGCTCTATCCGATAGGAAAACAGGGTCATATGCTGCAGGTTTAAAAAAAATCTTCAAAGAGCAGATTAGGACATTTTTACTCAGTGATATCTGAGGTCATCGGTATAATCCTAAAATTGTAAGTAGGTAAGTACCACAGATCTGAATGTTTCTCTTTACTTTCAGAGCACTATGACATTGTTACCTGGGATCAGACAAAACCCACCTGAGGGGGACAGAGGAAACAATACAGAACTTCTTCATACAAACTTCTAGCAAAAGCCAAAAAAGTACATATTTTATGGTAAATTTACCACCGTACATTTTGATATTACAGGGTTTTTCTTTCCGTCCCATATTATATTGACAACACAGACTGGTCGTTGCACTTTGCAAGAAAAACCCCGATCGCAGTAGTTAGCAAACATCTACGTTGCTAATACGCAGTGCAAGACGGAACGCTTGAGCTATCGCGGGTCACAGAATTTTGCATGCAGATGTGCAGGAGTGGTTTTGTATCATTTGTGACATACAATTTGGGACTGTGGTTATCAGCGTCACACGGAAAGACTGGGCAGCTTTGTACCGACTGCAGCAAACCAGGAAGGTCCTTGGACAGAACGAGTGATGCATTTGAACCTCCTGGGGGATGCTGAAAATCAGTGCGGAGGAAACGTCAGTATTGATTCCATTCTCTCAGTCTAAAGAACACCTTTGTCCCCTCTTCCAGGTGCTAACTACATATGGAATATTATGCATAATAAACATCCAGCCCGCAAATAAGAAGAGGCACGCTTGCATCCGTTTCAACACAAGTGTTCTGTTCAGTCATCAAAATCTTCATTATACGACCCCTACAGACTGTGAATAATCTGAAATACATGCACACGGCTGCAGTAACTAATTGATTGGAAACATTCCTCTTGATTACAGATAATTTATTTGAGATGGTTCCGAGGAAAAAATGTATAGCCTACTAAAAACTAAAATTAAAACTCCTTTGGGGAAAGAAATAAACAAACCCCAAAAGACTCTGAGGGGGTGCACACATGTGCTAGGCTATTGTTCCCATCCCAGTCCTGTGGCTTCCAAACTTTTAGGATGATAATATCAGTTCAGTGGGGTAAAGGCCACATTCCAATCTTGGTTACAGAAATGCAAACCAAAGTTAACGATAGTATTATGAGCCCAGTTACTTTGTAGTTGCAGAGACTGAAATTCTTTAAGCTTTGCTACAGAAGACCTAGTACTTAACTGTTTCTAAACTGTTCTCTCAAAATTTCAAAAGCAGCTTTAAAGTAACTCAAATGTCAGTGTTTTGAGCAGTGAGACACAGTGAGAGGGAGTGGCTGTCGAGAAGTATGAACTATATATGTATATGTTAAGCATTTGATATCACAGACTTCCCTGATCTGGTACTTTTAATTGAATCTAGCTAGTTGCTTGTAAGCGGCTCTCGAGCTGCATCATCTCCTCATTCTGTGAGGAAATGATTGCTGAATAAATCATAAAAACCTCATGTTTTCAGTTGCTGAAAATTGAAAACAACCTTGAATCACACCTTAATATTTAAAATTACATCTCTATCCTGCATCTCTCATCTCATCATTCAAACCCTGCTTCTTTGCCCACTTTTGTGTCATGTTTAGGCATAGTCCATATCCCATCTCTGACTTCTTTTCCTGTCTAGAGCTGAGGGTCTACAGCCTATTGGAAGGCAAAAAATATGAATTCTTTGCAATTCAAGACTTTTATGTAAAGCCAAGCTAGTCTACTTTCCCTCAAAAATGAAAATACCAGACCGATGAAGAAGTGTCCAGAAATGAGACAAAAAGTTACAGGGACATGAGGTGACATCTCCCCTTGGAGAGTAAGAGGAGAGGAGTCAGCAGGGGAAAAACACGTTACAACACAAGTTATTAATAAGGATTCATTCTCTTTGTCTCTCACAGCAGTGTGATGTTTTAATACATTAATTTTGCGGTAATTCTGATTGTTGTCAATATCCCTTTGCAAGGAACATGGACTTGTTCCCTGCTCCACAGCAGTGGATGTAATAAGCAGGAAAGGAACTTGCACACGAATAATTCTACAAGCAAAGGAGCTCTAAACACACTCAAGTACCGTCAAATATACCCAAAACCACTGTGAATGGAAAAAGCATATTTGCCTCTACCTATTGTTTTCTTTCTGGTATGTTGCCCACATAATGTTTCCTTACACACCTAAGACTGGGCAGCACCCTAGGCCATGAACTGAATGATTCCTATCCAGTATGCACGAGGAAAGAGTAACAGTTTCGAAAAACGTTGATCAAACTCTCAGTTTGTCTTTCAGTATTTCAGTCCTGTTCAGTTCATAGCCTAAAGCTGGTGCAAAGAGAGCACTTGCCCATACTGAAGTTTCCAGCTAAGCAATGGAGGGAGCAGATAAACTGAAGTCTGGTGTGAGCAGAGGCGCTGCGTTCAGACAGCAGCAGCAAACAGCCCGTGTCCTGTTCAACACACAGAGCAGAGAAGAACCACGAAAACACTCTAGAAAACCACGGTGGCAAATTGCTCCGTTTTCTCCGAGTGTTTGAGGAACGGCAAGCACCAAACGCATCACACCTTTCCATGGAAGAGCGGACGATAGGAACGGATGGGCAGGGCGGAGGGGTATAGTACAATTTTTAAAGAGACCACTGAAATGTCCTCAAGCCAGCTGACTTGCTAGCAGTATGACTGGAACAAACAGCACAAAATGTCAGCATGGACTAACCCCGTGTGCTTACACAGTTTCTCAGCTGGGTTCTGCAGCCCCTAGGTAGCTCGTGCTGCAGTGAGACTTCTGAGTCTGGGCTCCCACCTGATCATCCCTCCATCAGAGGAATCTCTCCTGCCACTAGCTACTGATTAAACCATCACACAGCTGGAGGCCAAACAGCCAGTTTCCAAAAAACCCCTGCGAGTATAAGCTCAGTGGTAGGAAGGCAGAAGAGGGCCCGTAACTTGCCTTCAAGCTAAACCACAGCAAACACATAAAGCAGTTAGTGCCATTCCTCAGGGTTCACCAGTACATTCTTATCCTTAGGCTCAAAATCTATAATCCCTACAATTGTAAAGGGACAGATGTGCTTGCTTTCAGATTCTAGTTTTCTTTTAGGCTATGAGAGTCCAGCTACACCACGAAGATAGAGCTCACAGCTGTTCCCTTACATAAAAAACAGGGTTTGCCAAGGCAGGCTGCTGCTTCTTTGTGCCAGCTAATATCAGCCCAAACCATCTAACACAATAGTCTGTCTAGACACAAACAAAGGCGCTCAAAATGAAAATATATCTAAGTGATAACACTCTTGTAAAATAACAACAACATTTTTGTGCTTTTAGAAAACTAGCTCTTTTAAAACTTTAAAAAGAAGCAGAAAGAAATGGAATAAAAGGAGTACAGACATAAAGGTATGAGTGTTGCTTTAGCAACACTGTACTCCATAATTAAGACATTTTATTAAAAATAAACCAGATGAAATATTGTGTTGGCTATGAACACATCTCTCTTTATGAGATTAGCATTCAATGTTAAGCTTATTCTTCAGGTATGTTGTATCTTGAGTTGCATAACAGAAGAGTCTGTTTTACAGCCCCTAACATTTTCAATTAAATTGTTACCAAAGCTTCATTTCAAAACATCCTAAGACCATCTTGTACCTACTTGCAACTTTAAATATGTCTGTGACTGTCTGCAAAGATGAGTTCAGTTCTCCCCAGTATCCTCTTGTAATAGGCATTTGATTAAGAAACTATTTACGGCAGTTTCCAAGAGCATGACTAAACATGATGTGTAAGAGTTTACTACACCACTTCTCACTTTAAAATTTGGGTCATCCAAAGCCAATTAGCTTTGGCTAATCAATGGGCTGTAGAACAGGAAGCCAGTGCTATCTGCACGGTGACGGGCACTAGCCTTTTTCGTAAGAACGGGGATTGCCATTCTTCCAAGACAGTAAGGTAAAAGAGGTGATACTAGTGTCTTGCAGACTGCCTGCATGTGGAGTGTTTTTGCTTTTCAGCTTTCCTTATGAAAGCTGAATATTCAGCTAATTATTACAATTGCCAATATTTATAAGTGATGCAAGAATCGTGACATTGGGTATCATTCACTTGCAGGATCTCTAAAGTATTTTAAAATATGCTAATTGGCAATATTTAAAATAAACTCAAGAATAATTTAGAGAGCTTAACAAAACTGTTGGATTATATTGTGAATATGTGTCAAAAATGAAAGCAAGCAGAACACTAAGTAGCTTTCAATCTGATCGTAATTCTGAGAGCAGTTAATCATTACAGATCCTGGACATAAGACTACAGAGGAATTTTAAACTGATTTTAAAAAGTCACTACTTTTTTGTAAAAAGTATTGTTGATATTGTAATAACAACATTTCTATTTGAGGGAAACACAGTAGCTTAATTTTGTTGGGTTCTAGTCTCGATACCCACAGCTACCGAGGAAGTAACTCCCATGAAATGGTAGTTAGTGAAGTGGGAACACTGGATGGCACAGACATGAATCCGAGCACCCGCTGTGCGAGCCCAGCTATTGCAGCCTGCAGAGCTGTTATGTCATAGACTTGTTTGCTTAAAAAAAGAAGAGGAACACAGTTCTGTTTAAGCCTTATCCAGGATTAAAAACTAGTTCAGCTGCTCAAATAAGCCAGGTGTTAGTTAAGAACGAATCTCTTGGTGCTTCAACTAGAAAGCACAACTTTTACTCTTTCTCTGACTTTAACTCTCTTTTTTTTTTGTTTTTCCTTCCAGCTTCAGCATGTGCTTCCAAGTTCGCAGCTGCATTGAGAACTGCATGTATCTTTTTACATGGGCAATGATTTCACATTGTTCATCTCCTCAGCCTGTATTGATTAGATGAATGTGTGGTTTGGCTTTTCATGGGCATGTTTTAAAAGTTTCCTCTGGACAAAAGAAGTAATTTCAAACTCCCTTTCCACTAATTCCTCTCTTGACTCAGTATCTCTTTTGTCTTCAACAAAGTGTATTCCCTTGTGCCTGCTCTTGGCCTCAGCTTTTACCCCGCATGCTCTACTTCCATAAATCTGCTGTCGGTTCAGCAAGCAGAACCGTCTGCAGCAGTACGTACATGCCACAGCCTCGTCCCTTTAAGACTCCTAGATGTCCTCAGTCCCAATGTCTCCTACACATTAACTACTGAGATTAACTCCCTGTCACTTCCTTGAAGCTTACCTCTTAGGAACTTTTGCACTAACTTTTGCTGCTGAATACCCTTTCATATGCTCAAAGTGAGGTTCCATTATCCCAGTCCAACAGACAGAGCTACACATTCCCTTCAAGGCTCATTAACAAAACACAGGCTGTCTTGTGCTCCAGACTGTCAGTGGACTTGCTCCAGTGCAAAGATGGGACTTAAAAACCCTTACCCTCCCAGTCACTGCTTGCTGATCCTTTCCTACCGGTTCCCACATCTCCTTTCCTTTAACCAGCTCTGACACTAGCAGAAAGGATTTCCTGAATTGTTTAGCCTAACCTTCATCTGGAAAACTATTCTTGTCTTCATGCTTCAGGGACTTTATTTTTCTCATAACACTGACGTTGCAGCACACATGAACTGTATAGCATAACAGAAACGTGTATTAGCAAAACCTTCCTGTCTTTCCGCTGAAATTTCTGAAGCATTTTTCGAATCCTTGCTCTCTCAACCAACACCCTGCACAGCATGAGCAACTAGTTCAGTTTTTCCCAAGAATCCAAACCCAACGCTCTGAAGACACAGACCTTGCTTTTATACAGACACTCATGGGGTCCAAACCCACGACTGAAGTCTTCCACAGAGATAATGCGTATGCAACGTACCAGGAGTATCATTCCGACGGACAGTAGAGTACCTGACCGATTAGGATGGAAATCTGAAGCGTCAGTTTCGATTTTTGTGTATTTTTATGACCAATCTCAAAGTTTTATGAATATACTAGAATTCACTTGTTCAAACAAACTTAAAAGAAAAAATGTGGTTGTGTAAGACGGGAATAAACATCGCTTAGTGACATCATTAATAATTTTGCAATGAAATTTAAGATTATTAATCATGAAGGTTTTTCTCTCTAAAATTCAACCCAAATATCAGAAAGAACATATTTTAAAATGCAAGCTACTTATAAAATAAAATGTAATTAAGCCTAAATCATCTTTCCCAAAACATTTCTAGAGTCACTCCATGTCATTAGGATGCACCTAGGGAAGTAATGAATTTAAAGAGCTTTGCATAGGAATCCTTGTTTCTGCAGCTATCATCATATTGAGCAAATATAGGTGGCAACCAAATTCATATTCTGCAGCCAGTAAACACCAGGAGCTCTAAAGCCAAATCAGTCAGTAGAAGCAATCCTTTGCTGTGTATAACTGATAATGTTCTGAGAAAGCTGCCATGGACCCTACAATTTTCTAAGTCCTAATGTTGGCCACTGTGATGTTACTTTCTGCTGTGACTTTAATATGTGTTTAAAGGAACCAATATTGTATTCAGACAATAGATAATACATAAACTGTAATAAATTATGACAGGCATTGTATTTCAAGACAATTATAATTTGCCTCTAGTAGCTTTATAAGGCATGAGACTGAATACCTATTGAGTTTTACCACCCAAGAAGTACTGGTTTGGACTGAAATGCCTGGATTATATTACTGATATAAAATAGAAAATAAACTTCAAAATAAGGAAAACAGGCTACATATTGATTTGTGAATGTTCTCATTGCACACCAGCTCCAGAATATCAATTTTATCATGAACCCTGAAGCTATTTACAATGGCAATTGCTATCAGTTCATTTTCAATTTCTTAACCTGTTAGGCGAAGAAAAACACAGTTCAGACAAAAAGAACTAGAAAAGATTCTCAAACAGCATTACAAAGCAGAAATACTGCATGACTGAGATTCAGCCAATACCCACAGTTTATAGATCATGCACTAATATGATCCGAGTTGTTAACTCAGAATCTGAAAATGACTTTTAAAAACGTTCAAATTTACAGAACGGTGATAATTCATGACCAAAGGGTCAAAATTCAAGAAGTATATTCACATGCATTCATTAAAAAACAGTCCATGAATCCTTGTATCTAAGTAAGGTGATTCAAACTGCTATGTAATTTGCAACTGCAGTTATGGTTTGTTACTTGTGAAATCTTCTAAAGTTTGTTTCTGGAATCAGTTCCTTCTCTTGCAAGAACTGTAAAAATATAAAAAGCATCACAAGTCACTAAAACAGATTATTTTGTTACTGCTCAGGTTGTCAGTCCCACCCTCTGTACAGACACACATCCAACATTCAACAGAACATGAGGACTTCTGGATGAAACAAAGTACCAGCAAAGACTGTCGGCAATAACCAACTCAAGCAACCTTACAGCACACAGACGTAGACTCTCTGAAGTCACGCATAACGGAGGTTACAGTCATGTACGTCAGGTGCAATAACTGCGGATGGCTTTTGGCAAGTGCACTGCAAGGCTCTGGCGGCATACCATGAACATCAGCTTTCTCGGAAAAGCATCAATATTTCTGATATGTATTACTCATTTGTCACAAACATGTCCATACTGCACTTAAGCTGGGATTTTAAACCTCTTGTTGGCTTTGAGACACAAAGCATTATTGATAAGTATCTATACCTGAAAAATATTTTAAATTAGTCTTGATAAAACCTGTAAAATGCATACCTTTGTTTCTGCTATAAACAACCACAGAATGGTTCACTACTGCAGTTTCAAAAGCTAATCATCAACAGGACAAATCGGCATGAATAATGTTGTGTTCACCCAAAGTACATTTTGTTCACCACTTCTCCTAGTTGCCTACTCTGTTCTCTCTCTTTTGCAAACTCTGCTTTGCAACGGTGCCGTAAGACATCACACGAAAAGTGAAGAATGAAAACCAGGAGGTAGTACTGTGCCGCTTAAATGGGTAAACTGTACCATCCAATTGCATAAATAAAGGTGGGAATCAGATTCCAATGGCAACATAAAAAAGTGACAGATCTGGCTTGTATACCAGTCAGAGGTACTCTTTCGTATTTTATTTAATGTAAATGGAGTTGAAAGCAACAGCGAACCACAGCCTCCTGGGGTGCATGTACAGACAGTGATTGAACGACAGCAGAATTTACTGATAAGGGTAATATATCATGTGTATGTGCTTATACATAAAACAGGTTAATAGATGAATTAATTTATAGTAAGAATAAAGTTAACTTTTGAATATAAGACCACCAATATTTCATAAGGATTCCTTTGTTAATATGTATTCCATGTCCAAGAGCAGAATTTTTTTGTGACAATATTTAGGAGAGAAGGCAAACTGAACAGTTACAGATAAAGGGTAACACTGAGTTGATACAACCTCACAGATCATCCCTGTTTCTGTCCTGGTTTCAGCTGGGATAGAGTTAATTTACTTCCTAGTAGCAGGTATAGTACTGTGGTTTGGATGTGGGATGCTCGTCAAGGACTTTTCCGCTTCTCAGACTGCCCTGCCAGCAAGGAGGATGGGGGCGCACAAGAAGCTGGGAGGGGACACGGCCAGGACAGCTGCCCCCAGCTGGCTAAAGGGATATTCCAGGACATTGCATACCATATGACATCATGCTGAACATATAAACCAGGGGGAATTGGCTGGTGGGGGGTGACGGTCACTGCTCAAGGACTGGCTGGGTATCGGTGAACAATTTCATCGTGCATCACCTGTTTTTTATATTTTATTGTTTTCCCTTACTTTTCTGTCCTATTAAACTGTCTTCATCTCAATCCGTGGGTTTTACGCTTTTTTCCAATTCTCTCCCCCATCCCACTGCAGGGGGAGTGAGCAAATGGCTCTGTGGGGTTTAGCTGCCTGCCAGGTTAAACCACAACAGTAACAAACCCTATATATGACACATATGGAAAAATGCTTTAGAATAAAAGTTTTTAAAATATCCTTCTGTATAAGATAAGGAGCTCTCAGTGTCTATTGTGATGAAGAGATTGGTGGCCACAAAACCTTTATTTAAAATCCAACAACCTGATTGACACAATCTCAAAAAAAAAAAGTCAGAATTACAAAACCAGGCAATGGGAGAACAGCTCTTCACACAGTTACTAAAATTCATTCCTACATCAAATGACAGGACCCAAAACCATATCAGATTTAGGCAGAGATTCACAGAAGGGCTTTATGGCTTTCAGCAGATCTTGGACAGGAAAAGGGTGCTCAAATCCAGAAGTATAACTTTCAAAATCCAAGGACACCCGCAAGTCAAGCAGTTCACATGTTTCTGATGCTACGCTCCTGAGATACTCTGGTTTAGAAGCACCAAACTGCTAAAAGCCAAATCACTAAACCTAAAATCTGCTAAATCTCTATACACTTTCTCTAAGTTGTGTGACTTACTCTACTCCAACATCACATACAAAAAAGGCTAACTAAAACACGAAGCCTGTTTCTCCATAAACTTCCTTTACAGGTATAAATTAACCTCTCCTTACCTAAACAGAGATTCGGATAAGGAGCCGAATGCCTACAACTTGTTCAGGTACCATAGCTGGACGTCCTAATGAAGTGATTGTAATACGGAAAGGAATTTTTTTTTTTCCCCAGACTCTATACAGAACTTTGCATTTGTTATGAAATCTCGTTTAGCTGAGAAAAATTCTTGTGTCAGAGAAGGGCATTTAAAAATATTTATTCTAAAGGCAAACATCATCTTTTCTATATATATATACACACACATAACCAGCAAAACACTAAACCAAGTCCCACAGATTCGATTTTCACAAAAATTGCACTTACTGTGATAATAAAAGATTAATTATTTCTTGAATAGTCACTGAAAATAAAAGCTATTCATTGCAAAAAGTATTGTTCCATTAGAAAACTATATGTAATTCTGTGCCTGCATTACTTGTCTTTCATGCACAGAAACTTACAGTAGACCTTGGTAAATCCAAATTGCTATAAATGATACCTAGGAAGAGGGGGTTTTTAACTTCTGCGCAGTTGTAATAGCTCCTAACTAAAATAAGTTTGCATTTTCTGCCTGCCTCTGTCTTGCAGGTTTGTTTTCAATTTCCCATTTACTTAGTGTCTGGGGAAAAGTGCTACAGGATAAGTAACAGATGTTTTCTTAAAGACCTGTGATGTATTACTTGTCTTCAGTTTAATTTTTTTTTTCTTTAGAAGCTTTGTATACTATGCTAACATAAGGAAATTCAAATGCCAGGTCACTTGGTTCCAAAGATATTTTGGTGTACCAAAGAAGGTTTTGCAACACAAAGTGGTAAATTGAAATATACAGTGGTTTATTTTATAAATTTTGTATTTTTACAGTTATATTCTATCATGTTATTTTTACAACTTCCATAGAATATCAATATGTAGATTTTTTTTTTTTAAACTGAAAACACAGAACTGAGTATTTATAACTAGTAAGAATTCAGCAGAATTTGAAGTATTCGAATAAGAGGATGGAGATAAATTAAGAATCTTGAAACTAGAAGAAGCTTCCTTTCCATTCTTCCTTGTGGTCAGTAGATATTAAAAGTCTCTGTCTACAGTATTTACTACACCAGTCCCCCAAGATTAAGTAAACCAATTAAATATGAACATTTAAGAGTCCTAACAACTAATTGAGCATAATGGAGATGAAAAGTTCCACAAACTTCAGCAAGAGAACATAATATTAATCTCATCTGCATTTGTTAAATGCCCAGATTTAATAAGCGGGGGACAGAGCATATCACAATAAGGAAACGTGCCTGCCAGATACTGTTGCTCAATTAACTGGAAGGTACACAGCAACGCAACAGATGAATGATATATACTGGACGTGGTTCACAGATACTGCCAGCTCACTTAAAAGCTCATTTGAACAAATGAACGGTAGAGCTCTAAAAATGTCAGCTGCATTATCTGTAACCACATGAGTTTGTTGAATCTATTCCCAAGCCATACCTATCACACCCACTCACTTAAGCAAATACAATGGTTAATGAAAAAATATTTTCTAGTTTAATCTACTCAACCCTTGCTACAAATCTGTATTCAACAGGGTACTTCCAAGTTGCCTGAAGTTAAGTTTTCAAATTACCCGTGTGCATGCTGCAGGAAAGAAACTCTGCTCTTTCTGTGCCATAGTTTGGTTCCCCATACTTCAGAGTCTGAATCATTTCTCAGTGAAGTTTTTTGAGTACCACCACCTTCCTATACTCCACTCTTAAATTGCTTTGTTTTAAAAAGTGCCTTTTTTTTTTTTCTTTTTGACCGATCATACAATACAGCTGCTGGGTTTTTGGGGTAGAGAGCTTTGTAGAGAGCTTTGCTGTCCCTGTGGACAAGAAGTTGAACAGGAGCCAGTAACATGCCCTCACAGCAAAGAAAGATGAACAGCCCCCTCGGATGAATTAGGCAGAGCATCTCCAGCAGGTCAAGGGAGGTGATCCCTCCCTAATACTCAGCACTGGTGAGTCCATGTCTGGAGTGCCGTGTCCAGTTCTGGGCTCCCCGGTCCAACAAAGATATGGACTTACTGGAATGAGTATACAGGGATACAAAGATGATTAAGGAAAAGTAGCATCTTTCATATGAGTGGAGGCTGAGACAGCTGGAACTCTTCAGGCTGAAGAAAGCTCAGGGGACCTTAGCATAGAAATAACTGATGGATGAGAATGAAGAAGTAGTCAGACTCTTCCCAGCAATGACCACTGAAAGGACAAGAGGCAATGAGCACAAATTTGAGAAAGAACAGGAAACTCAGTCTGAACACAAGAAAATACTTTTGTTTTTAACTGTGAAGGTGGCCAAACACTAGAACAGTCTGGCCAGAGAGTCTCTGAAGTCTCCATCCTTGGAAATACTCAAAACCTGACTGGGCAGGGTCCTGTACAAGCCCACTGTGGCTGACTCCAAGTGTGCATGGCAGTTAAGACTGAAAGATCTCAAGAGGTCCCTTCCAACCTGGACCATTCTGTGATTCTGCGACTTGGAACTATGGGAGAATCATTCCTGACAGTGCTGTAACAGGCATCAACCTGCGGGTAGGACTGTCAGCATTTATCAGAATACGAAGCAGAACTGGAGGCAAAAAGCCAGTACAAAAGCACAATGTAGCTTATTAAAATACTTTCTAAGCAGCACCACTCTCAGCTGTATAATTACGTCCCAGAGCACTAGCAAAGTCACCGCACGCATATCCTCACTATTCTCTTAACAGACTTCTTGCAATCACCTACACCTCTCTTCATTTTAGAATGCTATTTTGCATATAGGTGTTAAACCTGACATTTCGTATCAAAGACAGTCCTGCTTGTTTAAGTTGAAGTGCGTGTGTGTTTCAAAAAGGTGTTATTTGCAGTGCAAATAAGTGTATCAGTGGAGATACCGTATGTTGCTGAACAACCAGTCTTCAGTAATTCCATCCTATATCATCACACAGAGATGTTAAAGTTTTAGTTTTCCTGAAACAGTTGGGTAGTGTGCTTAACTTGGGCACAGTAATATCTTGTAGGGTATATGCACATTGCACCACTAACTTAACATTCCAAAAGTAAATCTTGGTCTGGCTGGATTTAAAACCAGTGTTATAGCACTGCAACACCGTTTTCAATTGATCACATACTGCTGCAAGAATGGAATCAAGCCCAAGGCCTCAAGTTTGGTGCTACAACTTGATGTATTTTAAAGGCCTGAGCAGCACTTTCAGAAGAACGGCATACGTAATGTTCAGCTTGGATGGTGACGTTAACGTAGCTACGACACGCTCCTGTTACAGCCTTGCCGTTGGAGTGCAGTGCCCACCACCGTGAGGTTTCAGCAAAATCTTTGACACCACAGACCGAAGCGAAGTTTAAAAGGCATTTATGGAGAAGTTGTTTAACAAACGTCTGATAGAACACATTATTCACAGATGAGGCGTATAAATCTTCATCAAATCAGAACGTCCCAATCACTTGCCTTGTGTAAATTGTGAGATAGGTACTTAAACGTTAAAGGAAAGCACATTATGAAGCCTGCGCAGTAGAATCGACAAACAGACTGTATAAAACTGGAAAAGACTGCTATGTGAATACCAGTTGGCTTTAACATTCAGTGCATACTGTGATAGAATGCTTTTTTGCTAAATGATTCCCAACACTTCCAATTTTAACCTGCTATCTATTTAATAACCAAAATGCTACTCAGCAATAATAATGCTTATTGTTTTCACTTTCGTTTCATCTTCAGGCTATCCAAATAAATTGCCATGAGAAAAACAATTGGATGACAAAGTCTGTTCCTGTCAAGAGAAGACCCTTAGCTACACAGATTATTTTAACAACAACATGTACCTCAGGAAGCATTTCCCATCTCAGTTTGCTTTGTGGGTGCTAGGTGCACAGTGCCTTTACTACCTTCGGGGCTGCCCTCCTTGTAACTGCACCAGCGAGCACAACCCCAGATATCCGCTGGGCAACTTGGGCCTGTGTAGGCTGCTTGTCTCGCTGTAGAACTATGTGAACAGTGCTGAAACGGAGCCACCAGCTCTGCTTTGGATCACGCTGCTCCTGGGTACGCTGCAGAATGGCTCAAATTACCGCCCGTACTCAGAGCAGAGTGCTTACTGCACTGTGGGGTATGTCAGGAAGGATTTCTCGTTATCAATATTTGAGCAGTACTACTTGTTCAGGCCAGCCTGCTCAGGATACTTTCTTTTGATGAGGGATATGAACAAAATAACATCTGGAGGTCTTTTCCAGCCCCCACCTCCTTTTTGCAGGGAAAAATGCGATACTGACTTGATGATTCACTGTTGTAATTTTTCTAGTAACTGGCAACTTTCTGTTGCCAGTTATTTAAATATCAAAATAATATATTTGCCTGAAGCAATGAAAAGCAATAAAAATAAGAGTTGGCAGTTATTACTTACATTATAAAAATCTTGATCCAAAGAGTTCATCCAATTAGCAAAAGAATAAATTAGCTAAAAGGTACACAGTGCAAAGTGTTTAATTCTGTTTTCATTTAGATTATGTTTTGTGTTGAAGTCCAATAAGAAGCAGTGAGAGTGACAGCGATCCATTCTGCGGATCCTGCCATCTGGCACAGGATCTCTTGGAAGAGTTGCAGAACAACTGTTTGAGCACCAGCTGCTGTCGAGGGAGACAGTCTAGTTCCGTGAGGGGCACAGAGGGGAAAAGGACAGCCAGATGGAAGGCTCACTGGGCTGGAAGACACCTTCTCCCGAGCGCAGCCTCTAGACTAGCAGCATCCAGGCTTTTTAGGTTCCACTTAATGCAATCACCCATTCCAGAACGCCTCTGCTCAGTACCAGTAGCCAGAGGTGTAACAACTCAGTGGGAACTTCTGGGTAGGGGTAAGAAAGTAAGGGAAATGAAGATAATTTAGAGTAAATAATAAAGCTAACAGGTAATTCCATTGCTGAATGGAGTAAGGGAAGGGGACTACTTGCTTACAAAAGGGATGCTGCTGCTGCAGGTGAAAGTAAGGAAAAGATTGCAAGTACTGAAATCATGAAAGGATAGAGGAAGGTTGCCTGGCAATGAAGAAAGGCAGGAAGCTGTTGTAGGGAGAGGAGAGAGTTGCCTGCTGCTTTCCAGTGCAAGAGGGACAGACAGCTGAAGCCCAGGCATAGGAAGGCTTGGTTTCATATTTTAACCCAAGGAACCCAGGAAAAGAATAGCTCCCAGGATTTCCTAAATTCAGACTTCACCAATAGTGCAGCAAAATAAGAGCAGATGAATAGAATGATGCAGTTGCAGCTGAGGACCTTGCAATTATAATACACACTGGGGGGATTTTACTTCAGACTAGTTCAAATCCGAGACTCAGCTCAAGTGTTCCTCCTTCAGCAGTACAAAGGAAAGCTATCCCACAGATCTTTGGTTTCCAGAGAACAGGATACTCTGGGAAGTACTTCATCATGCTTTTGTCTGTCATTCCACACACGATAACATTAGGTGGCATAGGTGGCAGGGGCAGTGACGTGTACCTCCCTTATAAGCCTCCTATTCAGAGTCAAGCCTTATTTCTGTTTCTCCCTGTTTCTGCTCCATGTCTTTCTGTCCTTGCTTACACAAAAGCACCATCATAATGCCATCAGTTACAGTGGGCTAGCCCAGCGTGGGCAAAGTCATAATCAAGATTTCTGAAGGCATTTTGCAAAGCACAGTCTTTAAACAATGTATACATAACGCTATATCAAGAATATCCTTTTCTTACATGAAGCAATATGATATGATGAAGTCTTGAAACTGGAGACTCTCACATTACACATGGAATCTCCAGTGAAATTTCTACTTGAGGGACAGTGATCACTGGCAGACGATGAGGTTTCATTAGTCTATGACGGTATGAGCAAAACATCTTGGCAGTATATTCCATATGCATAACACAATATATGATGATTCCACACAGCTTCCCCTTTGTTATACTGATGTTAAAACTTAAAAAAAGCAAAAAAAATAGAGGCAAAATAGCATTAAGATACTTAACATTTCAACTATGTTAATGTACTACAATGCTAACACCAGTTGATTATTTGGAATTAATCACCTGGGGCTCCACTCTCAAGCATGGAAATGGCCTAAAAACATTTCTATTTTGCCAGCCTAAACCAGCTATGAATAACTAAAATGTTTGTCCAAGCCCTGTTCTGGTGTATCACAGTATAAAACTAGAGTTTTGCAGTAAAGATGTCCAGGAAACATCATCTACGACTCTTAAGGGAGAAGCTTCTTATTCTTACAAGTTTTAGCAAACCTGCATATTTTAATAGACTTGGGTGCTCTAATTTTACTTGGCTATTTTGAAGAAGTAAATAGCCCAGCCATTGCTTTATTTCACCTTTATAATCTTGCATTAAAATGCTGTTAACATTAATAGTGGTCTCTATTTTCTTCCAAAATATGAATTTTACATTGCTAATCTCAATTTTTACAGTATTATCAACGACTCTGCAAGCAAAGCAAGTTTTTCCTTTTGAATAGAATACACCAGTGTCATTGCAGAACTTGGTTAATTGACACAGAAATTATTTTTCCCTCAGTATTTCAGATAATAATTGGGTGTCCACTGAAAATCATCATCAGACATTGAGAAATACTTTTTAACATGCAAACACAGTGAAACAGGATGAGTAGTCTGGCACTATTGTTTTCATAACTGAGTAGCTGTTAGGAATACCATTTTCTTAAACAGAAAAATAAAACTGGAGGAAATCTTGACAGTCCTCTAGTACAAACTCTTGTTCCTGAGCTATCTCCGAACAAAACTACTGAAAAATTGAAGTACCATTACTATGGCAACACAGACCGTAACACTAACTAAACCCTGCTTCTCACAACCAGACATGCAGACAAACCCTCTGTTCTCCTAGAAGGACTCCTACCCAACCTACTTAAAATTCATCTTTCTTGAATATAATTAACCAAAAGCTACACTGTTTATATACACTCATACATACCAGAATAAGGCACCAAAATAAGCTCTGAAACACTGCAGAATTAATTTGCATGCCACAAAGAGACAATATTTTAAACTGTTTTCTTTAAAGACCATGATTGTGGAATATCAAACAGATGGAATAAATCAAAATAATACAAGGTTTAAAAAAAAAAAAAACCAGAACAAAACCCAAAACAACAACCAACTATTCAGCCTAAAAGCTCAGCATGAGGTAGAACCTTTCCTCTATTCCAAGCTTAAGATGAAGAATTCCTTGCCACTTTTTCTTTCTTTCAAATCTGATTCCATGTGTTCACTCCTCCCTGATCTTCTTACAAAGGATGACAGAGAGACTAAGATTTGTATCTCCAGATCTGGCCAGACACAGCACTCCCTAGAATATGTTCCCCCACACAGAGCACAGCATCAGTGGTCCTGTCATCAATCACAGATGCAGAGAAAGGAATATAAATATGCTTATTTTTAACCCTGATAGCTTGTTGATACTTGAAAAGATATAAATCAGTCTATGAGTATCATATAAATAGCATTCACTTACAATGAAAGCATTAATAATGCCAATAGTACATATAAAGAGCTATGCAGAAGGCTATTCACCTATCCCAGAGCATGGGATAAGGAAAAAGCCATAGAATGAACAGTGCAAAAACTGAGAGACACAATAAACTTAAAAGCTATAAAACACTGTTGGAGAAAAATGCAGAATCACACTAAGATCTTGCGAACTAAAACTGTGAATCCATACACATTCCCCTCCTCCGCAGCTACTTGCCCCAAGCTACTATATTTCTGAAAGACAGCATCTGTGTAGAGATTTACAAATTAACTTCACTTGATTTCAAAAACTGCTATTCACCACTGAAAACACCATGCAATGGGGACAGTCAAAGAAGCTAAAATGCTTCAGCTGAAGCCACTAAGTATTTGCTAACTTGATACTGATGTCAATGCCAGGGTGGAGAAAAGCCCAGAAGTTAAGGATCATGGCAGGCCAACTTCACAAGAATTTTGAAGAGAATACTATTTTCTTTCTTTTAAAATTCCATTCTGCTACTTGAATTTTTACTTGAGCTCTTTCTTCTTCTTTGCTTATAACTAACACCACTGCATCCTAATTTCTTCTCTACTGAAAGATGCTGATAATCTGTAGCAAGTGGGAAAGTTGGAATAACTAGAACAATCTGTATTGCTGGTACTTTTATTTATACCTGATAGTTTGAGCAAAAAAAGAACAGTTTTGGAGTTGTTGCCATTTTACTCTTCAGTATGCCATGATGAAGGGATACTGTTAACAATAACAACATACTTTACCCATCCAGAAAATAAGTACAGTTTGGAAAGTGAGATATTCATTTAAAAAATAACATGAACACATTATGTTTCTTCAACACAGTGTGCACTTGTAACTCATGGTAGGCCTTGAGTGTTCCTGCACGCATGAGCATGCGTAGGAATGTCTTGTTTCAAAATAAACATTAGAATCTTGAGTAATAAATATATAATTATCATCTGGATAAAATCAGATGCCTAAAACCTTATTGCCTCTGAGAATAATTATAGTAATAAAAGTATTGCTGACTGATGAAGAAATGTACTATTTATGCTGCAGGGATTGCAAATCAACACTTTTTTATACTCAGCCAGTTAAAAAATCCAGTCTGCATTGTAAAACTTCATTGGTATATAAAATAATTCACCTCTGAACTGTAGTGATTAATCCTTCTGGCTTTCTCTTCCAGTATTATCTCTTTTTCCTGTGATTTATGTAATTGTCATGGTAATAAATTCATCAATTCAAGATAATACTTGGTCTTTACTGGATAAAACATGTTTATGTAAAATGCATGTTATTGTCCTAAATCACATCTTTTAAGATACCTTTCATATGCAGTAAAACACTGTCTCAGTATATTAGAGCAAATATTTCCAAACACGTCTACAAAGCACAACCCTCAGAAACCTCCTATCTTATTTTAAAATCATATCTTTAATCTTATTTTGCTCACTATATCCCTGGAGTGAATACTAAAAAGAAGGCCTATTTTACTGTTGCCAAGTGGGGATACATCATCTGAACTGCAAACTTAAATTTAAATGCTTTAGATCTTCTGGAAAGATTAAAAACATGAGCAGTGTTTTCATCTATATTTATGAAGTAGTTATTGATAGAGTTTCCAAATTCTGTCAGTAGGGGTAGAAGAGCCTTCTCCCATTCAGAGGTGATGTGGATATTGCAATGCCTTTCCTGTTCTCAGTGGAAGCGTTGTGGGCAGTGGTCTACATACTGTTGAGCCAGCTCATAATTCATTTTACATTACATCAATTTTTGAGAAAGTAGAGAGGAAATATACTGTTCACTATATCCATTTTCTATTTTAAAATACAAAGATTCATTCAAATGTCAAAACTCCAGTAATTAAGGTTTCTCTGTACAGCCTTTTACAGGACACTTTTGCATAAAGCATTTTAATACCATAGGATGATTCACTTTTTCACCCCACAAGACCCATTGGGAACATCACTGACAGGGCTGCAGACTACCAGGACTGGTAAAATGAGTGTGAACCCCATGATCTACTCCACATGTGCCTTTAGAAGCTAAGTTCATTGCTGTTGCCCTGCTCCCAGACTTTTTTCTTTCTGTCTCCTGCAGTGTTCTCTCCTGTCTTGCCTTTTTTTCTCTCTCTCCAATTAAAATGTCTGTTTATCCCTTATTCTCTCCTTCTTGACACCAGGTGCCCAAGTTGAGGGGGATTTTGAGCACATGAAAATCATTCCACCCCATCTCAGATATTGCACATTGTACAACAGAACCAAATGGGCACAATGAGTTCCAACGTGCTCCCTGGGAAAAAAAATGGGGGAAAAAAACTCAAAACAAAGCCTGTGTGGGGTCTATTCAAAGGCTTTGTGAACGTGATGGCCATACTGAAAGCTGGAACCCAGGAACAATAGACCATGATGAGTACAGAGGAATGTCTCCGAATTTCAGGGCTGTAGCTTTCACTACCATCAACAGTGTATGTACAAAAAGAGAATGTTTATATAGCTGCATCCCTTGGCTAAATCTGGATTAATGCTCACAGGGAAAAAGGAAAAGATACTCCTGGTATTACATTGATACTCCCTACCAGGATGCAGCTTATCTTCCTCATTAAAGTGGGAAAGAAGAATTTAAAATAAAATTGAATGCATTTCCTGTATGTTCCAATCCCAGCTTAGCTCAGGCTGGAAGGAACCTCCATCAGCACAGACTCTATCAAGGATCCCTGTGATGGGACAGAACCTAGGAAGCTAGGACACTTCAGAGTGGCTGCACAGGAGGTGGTGATGATCTGACAGATAAGAAAGTATGTCTAATGAACATAAACCAAAGATTGTGCTCACTTTTTGCAATAGATGATGCCAAGAGAGGACACAAGTATTTGCTAATTGAACAAACCACACAGCTCAAACCACACTGCATACAGTAAATCTGCTTTCATCTGCTAAGAGAACTGTACAAATAAGAACATTCCTTCCTTAACTGGAGAACCATCTTTAAGCATAGCCAAGAGAGTTTTTCCTAGTCTTACGCAACAACGGCATCCTATGTTTAAGTGAGAAAGCTTTTGGTCAGTTTTACATTCATGTTGTACCTACCTTAGTTACCAAATAAAGTCAAATCCTAGAGACAACAAATTTAGACTAAACACAATGTGTAAGGATATCAACTTGCTTAGAGTGCTCACAGAAGCTTGTAGAAATAATAATTATGCTGCTACTGATGATAAAATCATAGCAACAAAAAGAGACCATTGGACCAATACCATAGGAGCACATCAGACAAGACTAATTAACACCGAATTACCAAATTATAAAGCTCATGCTATAAATTAGCACTCTCTGAGCTATTCTGCCCAATGTTCCCATCTCAAGTGAATATCATCTTTCACATCCCTAATTTTCCTGGCAAGGAAATCTTAAACACAGCTATACTGCTTCTAGAAAACACTTCTTACTTGCAGCTCCTGCCTATTTACAGCATGTGGGTAACCACACCCCAACCCCAGTTTGAGAAGCATTCCGGATAATTTCTTGCACATTTTCCAGTATCTGTGTCGAAAATGGACTACTGACAGAGAATGTCTTAAAAAATACTTTGAAGGTTTCATCAGTGCTACAACTTTTTTAGTAAAAACTCTATTTTAAAATTAATTTCTTTTTCCATTTTTTCTGTGAAAGGAAAAAATCTTATGTCTGCCCTGTTGTAGCACTTTAGTCTACAACTAAACTTTGATCTTGGGCAAGAGTGAACATCGTTTCCAAAAGACAACACAAAGAACGGTCTTGACTTATGAAATAAGATGTAACTGAACATTAGTGTGCTTTGGGCAGAAAACCGAAGGGGGGAAAAAGGTTGCTTTTCAATAACAACTCTGAACATTTCTGTATGTCTGTGTTTGAAATGATATTGCTCATGTCCCACTTAACCAAGGATATGTAGGCGGTAATTAGGTATTGGGACAGTGAGCCTCCAAGTGATTTCTCTTAATGCTGTAATATTAATCAGTACAAAATATGTCCTTGCTGAATAGAAGGGGAGAATGGCCTAATTCATAACAGAAAGCACTAAAAGAGGAAAAATATCCAGAGATAATTACATAACACATTTTGCCAAGCAGTGAAAAGCTGAAATAGATGGGTATATAAAACAAATCCACATTTCAGATGACCTATATCAAGCCACCTATGCAAGCTGGACAAAGGTACTAAAACCAACACAGAAGGAAGGTAAAGACAATAACGCTCACTTAAAGGAATAATCTTCCATAGATAGTGGAGGAGGCTAAATAATCATTTTTTCTGTCTCTAATTTCTAACTTTCTGTGTATGCAGAACATTATTAGCCACTGATTTTGTTCAGCACTGACACTGAAATCCATCTCCATTAAAAATAGACCAGTTTCAAGCTCTTACAGACAGTTACGAGGAGCTGTTGGCACATGAAATCACACCCGCTCTTCTGTAAGACATACAATCCCTGTTAACAACTAAAGCATCGCTACAGCTGACAGAACTACCAACTCACGTGCCTTCGCTACTGCTGTGTCTGACACACAACCTGACTTTGAAAAGCTCTAGCAGAATAATTAGAAACTTTCAGCGGCTGCTTTCTAACACCACTTCATTTTATCCCAACTTCCATCCTTTGGATAAACTATTTCAGCAAAGAGATTATATTGCTTAGGAAAATTAATTTATTCAAGTGATAGAAAGCCATGTTTCTTCCAATTCATGCCTGCAAAAGTGGCATGGCAAAATATCTTGCAGCAAAACTTTCACCAGTCAGAGAGATGGAATTAAGGAAAATGATGAAATCAGCTGAGTTCAACAGGCCAACTGTTCAATAAGGTCTAGAAAACCCATAATGCGTATTTGTTGGATGATTCCATGCAGTGAATGCACTTTTCTCAATCAGTAGGAAGCAAAAACCAAGACACCACACCATCAAGTCACCTAAGCTTTCAGTAGAACGTTAAGGAGCTAAGAGGCTGCACCTACAGACAACTGTAACTGTTACCTTTTCCAAATATTGTATTTTCCGCAAAATGTACACAGAATTTGCAAAGCTACTGTGACACTTGCCTTCTCCTCCTGTGACACACCAGTAAGAGTTACTTGTAAGTTAATTAGCAAAATATTACATCAAATGAATTTCATAAACACATCGTTATCTGTTACTTAGTAACACAGGCAACTTTAAAATCAGTTTTGGACTAAGCTATGTATGTCAAAATTACACTTACTAGACAAACATGTTTAATGGAACTTCAGAAGCTTCCAAAGAATGCAGTAAATCACCCCAAAACATTCTGAAGCTTTATAAACAAAGCAGCCTCATCTTCTCTTTTAGTTTTAGAAACAGGAAATGCAGAAAACATTATCTGACAAAAAAATTAACGCTCCATGCTATTGCTTCTAGAGTAATCCTAGTTACAATTATTTTCATGGGAAGAGCGTAGAGGACATACATAGAAACTTTGCCACTTTCAATGTAACTTTAGAAAGAGGATTTGGTGTGGGGATTAAAATTTACTCTTGAGCTACACTGTATCATGAGACATGTCAAGGCAAACTATCTTGGCCTGAGTCAGACACATAAGGCACTGACAAAATTCTCCTTTAAATCAGGCACATAACTAGTACCAAGCAGAGATTGCTGTTCAGAAGCAGGTTTTCACCAATAAACTCTTAGTAACAATTTAGCAGTTAACTCCTGTTGCAGTAATGTTAGTTTTAAAGCAGCTGAAGGATTATGCTAAATCCAAAACTAAGCAGGTATCAGTTACAGACTGCAACACTGAGCATATCCATTAGTTAAGAGGCAATTACTCTCGCTGTAACTTCAACTTTGCTCCTTGAACTTGTAAACTGCACACCTATTGCAGTATCAGAGTAACCATGAACCGATCTACTTTTATGCAAGCAGAGGATGGCATGGTTTCTGTTAGACCAAACCTGTCCAGCCAGAGACAAAGTGTGGAATCTTAGAAGCAACCCACAGTCTTACGCAAGTCTCCCACGATGACGGACCTAAAACATGCTCTGTTTAGGCTTCCATTTACCTCACCCTCTCCTGTGGGATCAAACACCTTTGTACAAATGTACTAGATTATACATATAGCATTAATCATCTGCCTTACCTACTTCTGTGCTCCTGAAAACGTGCATGTGATAAAGTATCGGCTGGTACACTAAGCTTCTGCTGAAGATGCGTTTGCAGAACAGCGTAACAAAATGAACAAGCAATCTGGAAGAAAACACATCACAAAATCCTTTCCTATACTAAAATATCTCCCCTCTTAGACCCCCATTCCCTAATGGGATTCGATTAATACTAAGAATTTTTTCTTTCCTGATGGATAATATAATGTTTAAATAATGCTTTCAGCATAAAATATGTTATTTAGAACAAACATAGTATAAAATACTCTGAATCCAAACTTTTCACTGGAAACCATTTCCATTCCAATTTTCAGATAACTAGGTCCTTCCTATCAACCACTGTTGAACAGATTCTGATAAATCAGAATCAGCAAGCTTTATTTGCAGTAGTACATATTTATTTGAACCTCCGTATTCAATCTCTTTGCAGGAATATAATTATTTTAGGCCATAATCTTTTCAGTGTGTTAATTATTCATCAGGAAGAAAAATAACAGTTACATTCCTGTCTAACGCAAACATCTGGAGCATTTTATGGATGGTTTTAAAAATCAAAAAAATAAATGCAAACTCTGAAACATCAATACATTGCTTCAGTTCTTCTTCTGCCCAAACAGAAAGTACCAAGGGCAGATGACTCCTCTGCTACTGCAACAACTTTTAGAAACAGAATTCAGGATGTTTCGTCTCTACGCCAGGTAACTGCATCATGTTTTGCCCACACAAGGACTACAGTCTTCATAATTTATGTGACTATGTAACACATACATCTGATAGAGGAGGAGGGAAAATGTTTTACAATTTCTTATCAACAGAATAAGAAAGAGGTGCACACAACCAGGAGCAGCAGAAGGAACAGAGCTTTACCCCAGCTCAAACAGGGTGGTCCTTGAAAGAAGTAATTTACTTTTTACAAAAGGAACTAACACCCCCTCTTCCTCCAACAGCAGAATCACAGAAGGGAGGAAGGTTAATCACGACTTCAGAGGAAAAGGTGTATGCTGTCCCTTTTGCAAACACTAACCATTTTGGTTCATGAACTCCATGAGCTCATAACAAGTTATGTCATAATTCCATGGACTCATCTTTGCACATGAACATTGCGAGTGCAAAGCACACTGAGGACAAAACCAAAAGCTGAACAGTGGAACTAGTCTCTGACCTGGTCAAAGGAAAGCTCTGAGCCATTTTACCTGGTTTTGGGTAACAAAAGATCTCACAGGACAGGAAGAAGTTCTCACAGCTCAAGAAGTGAGTGAACATGACAGTTTGTGTGCAGTCAGCCTTAAAAGTGAACTTCATTTTATTGTGGCCCTTTAAGTAGAGATCATACATTACCTCTGTTTCTCTGGTGTTTTGCTAAAATTTTGCCTACAAAATTCAACAAACACCTGGTCTGATAAATTTAAGCACAGAACACTGGAATAAAATACAAAAGTGAGAGATACTTGAGCACGTATCTGCATAAGAATGGAAAAACTGAGTCAGGGAACAAATGGAAGGCAGAGGCTTTGCCAAAAATGTGCACTCAGGCTGCTGCCAGTACCACACAGGTTGAATCAAACTCAAATGTAAACAATCCCATTTTTTAAAAGATTCTGCTTGGTGGAAACTTCAGAGATCAAAACAGTTATAAATCAAGCAGATTTATTTAAGCACATTGTGAAGTAATGGGCTCTGCCTCTCAATAGAAAGTCTGACTTTTCTGAGCTGGTGGGAAATCACACTGTAAGGCTTGGAATATAGTTAAAATATTATTTAGGACGTTGAATAAAAATTGGCTTAGGAAAACAACAGCTCAAAGAATGTTTTAAAATCAAATATAATTGGTTCAGACTGTGAATGCTGGAAATTCTATAATGGTGAAATTTTCCACCCTTTTTTAACCCACGCATATGATAGTAAAAATACTTTCAAAAAATACTTCACAACAAAATACATATGTAAATCACTTCCCATGGAGGTTTCCTATGATCTGTATGTCTTTCTCTAAATGACAGCATTTTTTTATATTTTATAAAAATATCTCATTCTCTGTTAATCCTAAATTCATGCATTTCTATGTCTTAAGAGAATTTTCACAGTAGAATTTAATCAAACTTCAAACACTATGCATCTCAGACTGTCTTGAGATATGAACATATCTTCATACTCAGATGTTCCAAAGCTTATTTAGATGAAAGCCAGGCAGACACATTGAGAGACTTAACATTAGCAAGATGAAGCTGCCACAAGAATTGCTCCTGTTACCTCTAAATGTTAAAAAGTAAATAGCTCTCGGCAACCAGAAGCAAGTAGCAGAATGCACTCAAGATTGTTCAGACCTTAACGTTGGTGAAAAGAAACATGATGTATTTATTGCCTGTAAGAGAGTTTGCTTGCTTCTCTCTTGCTTGGTGGTTGGTTGGATGAGACGCTGCTTGCAGCAAGGTCTGTGAGCTGCTCGGTGTGAATGTGGGTAAGCAGTGCTGACGGGGCAAGGGCATATTGACGCCTTTGAACACAGTAACTGAACAGGTAACACCATGCAAATGGCTAGAGAAACTATGGCTGAACAGGGCACAAGACCATGCTAGGAGCTGTTCACAGACATCCAGGGAGCTTGCATGAGAACATTCCCTCGTAATTTCTCTATGAAGACAGAGATATAGATGAGATGAACACAATACACACACTGCGTTCAAAAGAAAAGGAAACGTTGAAGCTGAATGACAGTATGCATGAAATATGTTATGCTAGAAATCTCAGAAGGAAAGATTCAGCTACAACATGAGGTTGCAGCTGAAGAAAGAAGAAAAAAGCCTGTCCAGACAAGACAATATTTGCAAACGTCTGCTGAAACAAGGTGACAGACCACAGTAAGAGCAGGAAGATCCACAGAAGTACAGGACAATAAAGACAAAGCAGATAAAGAAAAAATACAATTAAAAGAAACAGAACTGAAGGATTGGTTTCCTGTCTCAGTAAACAGAAAACAAACAGGTCAAAATACAAGAAATGTTGTAACAAGAATCAGGTCGTGCAGCTAGCTCTACATGAAGTCAAATCATTGCTTCTGAAAGAGCCACGATCAAATGCCAAGAAAGAGGACAACATCATGGGCTGAGGGAGAAAACAAAAGACAGAACAAATTGGAGATGGAGGGGTGGGGAAGAGAGAGTAAGGAAATCAAACCAGCACAAGAAGAAACAATGTTTTGTATTGCATTTTGAATTTAGGATACAGATCTGTCACAGAGGGGATCAAAACTAAGAGAGCCTGGATTACATATACTGAATGGCAAAGGGGCAGAAATGAAAACTACATTATGAAAGAAGGTAAATGAGCAGCTAAGAGGATTAAATCCTCACAGGATATATGGAAGCCACTATGGATGACCATATTGAAGGCACAAAGCCAATGGGTGCTGCCTGGGGGGAAGGCTCGAGGAAGGGCAGAAAGTACGGTTAAACAGCAGGATAAGGGAGGTTGTAAAGAACAAGAAGACAGCCTTCAAAAATGGGAACACATGCCCAAAGAGAAAAACCAGAGAGAAACATACATTTTAGATATAAAAACACAGTAAGGAAAAACAAAGTATTTTGAGGAACAACTAGCAAAAAGAATCAAAACTAACAATAAATCAGCCCTCATGCACATCAGAAGCAGGAAGTCTGCCAGCAAGTCTGTAGGGCCAAGTGATGATCAATGTGTACAGTGAGCACTCAGGAGAGACAAGGCTGTTGCAGGGAAACTGAATTAATTCTCCTAACTGGTGTGGGGAAATTGACATTCTGGATCTCTTCTTTGTTAACAGCCAAATGACCTGTAAAATTGCAGCTAACTGTAGGAGAAGTATGGAAGAAATTAAAGAGAGGAATGTAACAAATCCTCAGGACTAAATGGCTTTCACCCAACAGTTCTGAAGCTCAGCTCCTAACAGTGATGCATAATCACTAGTTTAAAAATTGCCTTAGTAGGCATGACTGGGTGGTAGTAATTGCCAATTGAAAACAAGAAAAATATGGAAAGATACGGAGACCAACAGCCTGTGTCAGGAAATTTAACAAAGTTGAAATACTGGATAGTAACAGCAGGCAGTAAGTTAAAGGTGATCTGAAGTTTTATTTGGCAATCTTACTGGATTTCTTCAAAGGAGTGGGTGACAGTTGATTGAATTTACTGGGATTTCCCAGCCTTTTGACAAAATTCCTTGACAAAGATTTTAAAGAAAACTAAGGTGCCATGAGGTAAGACAGAAGTCCTGACATGGATAAATACTTGCGCAGAGTGGAGAGGGTAGGAATAGACGGTCAGGTCTCAGAACTGAACCCACGTAACTCAGGCGGGATCTGGTATAGGATCTACGTTGTTCAACATATTCATAAGTGAACTGGAAGAATGAGTAAGCAATAATATGAGTTTGCTTATGATACAAAGTTCACTAGGGTAGGACTGACCAAAATGAAACACAGAAAGACCATTATAAATGGAAAAATAGGCAATAAAATGATAAATTAAATGTATTATATACGTATTTAAAATAATGCATGCGTGTTTCACATTTTAAGTTACGGGATCTCAGCAGACGGTTATTACTTAGAAGCAGGACCTTGTGATTATGACACTAATTTGTGAAGAACCATCTCTTTTTGTTTTCCAGCCCATGTAGTTGATAGTTAGGGAATGCAGTGGATGCTGAAAATTTACACAGACTCCAGGGGGGCTAGACAAGAGCATGGAACAGAAATCTATTAAAGACTAATACTTCCATAGAAAACAGCCCTGGCTCAGGAAATACTTAACAATAACTGAATACAGGGAGAGAATTAGGGGTATCCTATATGCTTGCCTTGCTCTGAATCTCTCCTAAGCATTTCCTTACAGCTACTGTTGGACACAAGATAACGGCCTAAACAAACTTCTGATCTGATCCATTATGGTCATCTTTGATGTTAATATACTGTGGCATAATAAAGCAAACAAAGAAACCCAAACCTGGGATGCACCAGACTTCCAGGTGAGGTGGGTGACACAGTTGTTAAATCTCAAAAAGGTTCAAGTGCACCAAGGAGCTACTGGTACAGACAGGCTATGACACAAAGAGAGGACAGAAGAGCTTGAACTCTTTATTTTATAAAAACAAGCCCGAGGGGGATACGACCACACTGTGAAAGCAGAAAAAGATAAAACACAACTGGTCTTCCAGTAAGAATGGGGGATGCAGAAGAACCTAACTCATTTTGGAAAAGCACTGGACTGAATAACAAAAAGAACTCAAGGAAGCAGAGGACTCAAGTCAGTGTCAGACACGCTCTTTCAGTTCTGTTCTCTTAATGCTATAGCTTTAGCAATTTTTAACTGTATTTTTGAATGTAACAAAGGTTATAGTGGTGTTAGTTGTATTAAAAGAAGCATGCTTAAATAGCTGAAGAAAGAAAAGGAAAGCTCTCACTCATCCTACTATGTAAGGATGCATTAATCTTTCATTCAAGGAAAAATCCTATTGCATCAATAGGCTCCCCTTGATCAGGTGGCCAGCAGGAGCCACCAACCACAAGGTTCCCTTTGTTGCCTAGGTCTCTGATTCTTATCTGTAAGCTTTCAACCTGCTTGTGGCTACTCTTCAGAGACAGCTCTTCACACTCTATCCATTTCTTGATACAGAGGGCAACACCTCCACCCTCCTTCATCACCTGTCCCCTGTGAACAGCCTGTAGCCATCAACAGCTGCACTCCAGTCATGGGATTTGTCCCACCGAGTTTCAGCAATGGCAACTAGTAATTTTGCCATAAAGTGTAATATCACATATTCTTTTTATATATTTCAGGACTGGGTATGTTTCATAATGGATGACTTTGGTATGAACAATCTGATACAAACAACAAATAAGATTTGGGGCTTAGCATCTCAAATCTGTACAGAAACCTCAGCACTGCTTCCAACCCTTGTAAAGAAAGTCAGCCTGGGGCTGGATTACTTGATTTCTGCTTGCAAACAGCAGGAGAGGGTGAAAGTGGAAATTAATACTCCCAATACAGATTTGATGGGCACTCCCTCTTGGTGCACAAAATCTTGGGAGCTACTGTACCCGGAGGACTTCAGCAAAAGCCACAGAATGGTTTCAGTTACTAACAATGCTCAGCTTGATGGGGATTACTTCTTGTGTTTAAATGGCTAAAGAACCAGGACCTGTAGTGACAGAACAAGGGGTAATGCATTTAAATTGAAAGCAGGTAGATTTAGATTAAATATCAGGAAAAATTTCTTCCCAGAGAGGGTGGTGAGGCACTGGAACATCTTGCCCAGAGAAGCTGTGGATGTCCCCTCCCTGGAAGCGTTCAAGGCCAGGCTGGATGACCTTGGTGGTCATCTGGTCCACTGGTCTGGTAGAGGGTGTCCCTGCCCATGGCAGGGGGGTTGGAACTAGATGATCTTTAAGGTCCCTTCCAAACCAAATCATTCTATAATTCTATGATTAGGAAACTAATGCAACAGCAAGCTGGTAACATTTTTAAAACACCTCTTAAGAACACAAAACAATTTTTATCATTTTATGTATTCAGAGCTAAGCCAGAAAACAGAAGTACTAGGTACTACAGGTGAATATTTTGGTTACCATCTAAATGATGCCTCTGGGGATAGCATGGAAGCAAGCTCAGACGACTAATTTTTGATGCCCAGCCTAGACAGTAGGAGTACAAGCATTGCTTTAAATTAAGAATTGCAGTACTACCAATTTGAAAGGGCAACTGCCTATAAACAGATACAATACACTTCTTAAGTGTCTGTAAGGCAAACTAGCAATGGAAAAAAAAGTAAGTTAAAAGCAGTTTGTTTGCAAACAAAATTTTGTGGCAAAATCCTTCCATCTTAAGTGTTTCTGTTTCCACTAAAAGATAGCAGGTCAACGTCAAAGCTCTCATAAGAGAGAAAAAAATAAGTCAGAATAAGTCATACTAACATATTTGAAGACGAAACTCAGATTTGATGCTCACAGAATGTTTTTGCAACTGGATCCAATTCAATGTTTATTTCCTATCACATTAAAGTATCTAGCATAATTAACACATACACAGTCTTCTAAATTGCTCTAAATTCTAAATATTACACATTTTCTTATCCACTAGAGAGCTCGGCATTTCACCTTTTGAATCCACTTGTTCCCCAGCATTCTACTCCATACTATTAAGCTATTTCAGAGTAATATGGTTTATACAATTAAGATACGCACAAAAGAAACAACTGGCAACCTTTATTGACTAACATTGCCAGAACGGCTAAACTGGGCTATAAAGCAAGGAAATTTAAAGACCATTTTATGAAGACATGACTTTTAAGGTAAGTCTACATGCCTTAATCATTTTGGCTGAGAAGGTGATGGGAGAACTCTGATTTCTCCAACTGTAAGTTCAATAGCTGAAATAAGTCTAAAAAGGTCATGTGTAAAAGGCATAAAAGATTAATCTCATCTTTTTCTGGGCAGCTTGTTAAACTCCTAGAAGCTGTAATAGCAGAGATAAATTGAGCAACTTTCTGACCTTTCTCTGACAAAAACCTATACGGTTATTTAATGAAAACCAAAAAGGTTACCAATTATTTTTCTGAAAAGCTCATTTTCCTCAGACTGGGAATGCAGTACTGCACTGTGAAGTTAGTTTGTGGAAATGCTTTATTTGTGTGCCTTTACTAAAGTTGCACAGTTGTAATAAATTCACTAATTTCTTAGGAGAGGAGGAAGACATGAAGGGAAGCAAGAAGACAAGGGAGAGAGAACAACAGAGGGAAAGACAGCAAGGGAAAATGAGCAAGCAAATACAGGAGCATGTACGCATACATTCAAAGCAGACACACTAAACCCTCCCCCCGAAAGAATAACAATCACAATTTGTTGATCAGTATGATTCAGTATCAAGCTTCACGATATCTATTAAAATCAGCAGCAGTACAGTCAAACAGTTCTGCTTCCCGCAACAGTACACACCAGAGCATTTCCAGCAAAAGCAAGGTTTCCAGGTTTTGTTTTAAATTATTTAACTCTCAAATGTTTATAACCTTTCCTGACTCAAAGCCCAAAGTTTAACCAACATTTTGGTAAAATTGGAATGAATATATTTCTTAACTGACGAATGTTCCAGAGACATGACCTTTTTTTAATTTCTTGACATGTATTGAATGGTACAAACAGATGCAGAAGGCTGGTTTGGTCAAACAGATTTCAGTTCAAAGTAAAAAGCCTTCTAGCTAGTTTATTATTTCTTTATATATTTCACAGCAGAAAAAAATATTCAGACATAGAAGTATTTCTTCGGAACTACTCAGCTTTGTCTTTCAAACATTAAATTTAGAAGCAACTTTCTGTAGTTAAGTAATACAACTATATCACTGACAGACATCTTAAGACAACTCTCCAACAATTTTGATACTAACATGCAAAAATTACAGAAATATGTTGTGCTAACAGGCAGTTGTTACAAACAGTATGACTAAATCTATATTTAAAGACTGTGCTATTTTCAGAAGTTCCTGTAAATGCGCTTTCATGTGTACAAGTCTGACAGACAGAAAATTCTGACGATCAAATCAACCAGATGGAGCAATGTTTTTGATCATACACTTTTTGTACAAAGCCCGTTAAGATTTCCACATATTCCCACAGTAAAAATATATGAATGAATAATGAGCTGTTGAGTATTTCTAAACAAAATCAAAGACAAAACTGTGAAGGTGGGTCAGAAAGTTATCTGTAATTGTTCGTGTACGTGAAAATACTAATGGAGCACAGTGGCTCTCCTCCATGAAAGTACAATCTTTTTCACCAAAGCAAATTTATCCACTTCAAATAAAATCCACCAAACTGAAAAATTCAAATATGAAGATAAGCTACCTATTACAATATATGCAGTCACGACTGATCACAGACAACAGTAATAATTAAGGATAAAATAGTGTTCAGCCTCCACCAATCTCAATCTCTGGTTTTATTGGTGAATGACTTGCTAGGCCTTTCTATTACTAAGCTCACAGATGCTGATTTCTGTGAGGTTACACATGTAGAAAGTTTCAAGCTGGATTAGGTTTCCCACTCTGTTCCACACTATGGGCAAGCAAGATAACTCTTGCACATCACTCATCTGACCAATTTTCCCTGATGAAAGAGTGACTAGTCTGTAGGATCATGCTACTTAAAAGTTCAGTTTCTGGCTCTTGAAAATACTACACAGTAATTGCTTGGCCTGTAAGAACTTCTATGAATAGATGTAGATTGTAATGAATCTGGAAACCTATTATGCCATTGCATCTGAAATATAAAAAAGTGTCATCTTGAGAGAAGAGAGGTCTCCGGACAGCATCCCAATCATTCTAATCAAATTGCAATCATTTGACTAATTCTGTGCTGATTATTAAATTAATTAAGAAGCATGCAGGGGTCATGTAGGGTATGGCTTATTTGTTTGAGAAGTTAATCAAACTTCTAGTTTGTGATTTTCCTTGATTTGTCCTTCAGGTTCATTATCTCACTACTGGTAGCCAAATCACCCTCTGCTTTGCTACTTGAATGATCCCATTTGGGGTTCTGATCCCAGTTTTGAGAAACACTGCCTTAATGCCTCCACATAATACTAATTATAAGGGATCTTTCATGAAAAAGAAACCATAAGTGTTCACCTTTTTGGTTTACCAAACTAGACAGAAAACATAGTAAGCACTCTATTTCTTCAGCCATCAAGTACACTGCAGACGGGTCCCTTGTCTTCAAGAAGTCTCAAAGACAACAATAAATGTCCTGTACATTCGCAAAAGAAACCACCCACACTTCAGTTTCCTTTAAGTTTCAAGGAGCTTCATAATAATTATTCTGTTGTGTCATTTGCCTCTTTTTAGTGTATTAATTGTGTTTTTTCTGGCTGTCAGTGAATAGTTCCTTTACTTAATCAAATAGCAGTTTCAGAGGTATAAGTATTTGGGGCCACCTTACCCTAGGCAAGCCTTAGCACACATTTTGCTGCTCTGACATGACATTCTGTCGCTGCTTCTCTGAAGTAGGATAATTTCAAATTAATATGTCTTTAACCAAGATATATTAGTATTACTTTCATATTTTAAAGCTTTCTGTGGCTTCCTACATCCATCCATGAATGCTTTATTTTGGATGATACTCTTTTTTATTTCCTGTGAAAAGTAACAAAGTTATTACTGAAACTTCTAGACCAAGACTTTATTACTGCAACCTTTACAACCTTCTGAATTTGCACTCCTGTATTAACAAATGCTGCTTATATTTGGATCCAATCATTCTATCAACATCAGTCATTTGGTATTCCATGCATGATGTTTACGAGAGAAATAACTATTTGTCTACAAGCCGTGATCATGCACTCATTTTGAGCAAACGGAAGGTACAAAGCAGGTGATTTATAAAGCACATTAAAGACTTTTCTTTTAATTTTCCTGATTAGCTTCCTGAAGTATCAAATATTCACAGTATTTGATACTTTCTCAATACCAAATAAACACTGCATTTAAGAAATGAAAACTGATGCTTTTTCTTAGGCTACTTTCAAAAACGTACTCCTAGGTTCCAAAAGCGGTTCACTTCCATTGGCAAAATGTAAAAACCAATTATAGATCTGAAAAAATATTTATGCCCACAATTTTACTTTTCTAATGCAGAATCTTAAAGAGTGCCCCCATATTCTTTTGTATCAATTTATCATCACACCAACTTAATCATATAACCCTTCTAAACATTAAATAATTTCACCTTAGTATTACCATGGTCGTGTGTCTCAACAAATTCTTCGTCCCTTACATTTTATCCCTGGTTTTGCATCAGTGAAAGTGTGTATATCAACCATGCATGTCTGGTAGTGATGAAATAAGCTGTCAGCTAGAGGGAAGCTCCGTGAAATAATCTGTCATCACTCTTCCTGAAATAAACTATAGCTTTCAGGGACTTCTGGAAAGTGATACTACCAGTTATTGCAACAACAGGCTGAGTATCCTGCATTACAGAAACAGGTGCTTTTGTGTTTCCACTTCCTCTGGACCCCGCATCATGCCTGTATGAAATGCATCTTTCCACCCTCAAGCACGGAACTTACCTATGGGTTTACCTATTAGCTAATGGGTTGTACTACAAGTAAAATACCTTGGTGAGTCTCAAATAATGCTTTGGAATTTAAAAAAAAAAAAAAACTAAAACCAAAAAACACCCACACACCAAAAAAACCCAAAACACGCTGTTTTGAAGATGTCTTTACTCTTAAATTGCTTTTTTTACCCCAGTGCTCCCCTCTCACTCTTCCCAGACAAGCAATAAAGTTTGGGTTATGTAATTTCTAGATTTATATGTCTTTCCATAGGTCCTCACCTAGACACGATTATGCTCTTTGTAGATCTCCAGCCAAAAGAAAACGTGATACATATATCATGTATAAACACATGATCTGTATAACCTACTTGGTAGTCACTATCAAAACACTGACAATCAGGAACTCGGGACTATATCCCCACCTTTGTGAGCAGGACACATTTTAAAGCCATTTTAAAACAAGATAGCTAGAAGAAATTTATTCACTTTGAAAAGTGTTTTACTCTATATAATACTTTTCCCATGCTAATAAATTATGACTTTCTGCTGACAGTGGTCTTACATAAGCATTCTAGCTTTTCATTTTCAAAAGACGGAAGCAGTGTCTGCTGCAATTCTTACCACCAAGGACCACGATCAGATCTCCTATTGTTCTTATACATGTTTTAGTGATAAAATGTTCTGCTGCCATGTTCACAAAAATCCTCTAACCCTTAAAAGTTTACTTTTTTCCAGTTAGCTTTATTAACTCTTTTTATCAGCATATACATATTTGATCCATTGTCACATAAAATCATATACACACCCTATGAAATTCACAAGGAAAAAAATCTTACTAGCCCTAAAGCAGTATTTGCAATGTTAACTTTTGCCATGATAATGTGCTTGTATAACTTCTTAATGCTACATTTCAACAGTTATTCAAATTATGTTTACCAAAGGAAGCCAGAATTCACCCTGGAAAAAATGGGGTTTGATAGTGCGGGAAAATGATTGAAAACGGTTGTATACCCTTGTGTGTTGGACAAACTAATGTCATATAATAACAATATTCCCATATAAAATAGTTATGTTGGCCTCAGAAGTCTGTAGAAGCATACACTGATAAGTATTGATGCTCATAGTTATTAAGAAAGCCAACAGAATTTTGGGGAGGAAAAATCAAGTCTTTGACTTGAAAAAGTTATACAACTACAGCCATGTGTAATCAGTTATATACAGACCCAAACACCTAACTCCATCTAAAAAAATTCAACTCAGATTACAGTTAACCTTCTTTAGTAAAATTTCCATTGAATGTCTAACTTACTTCTTCCTTCACTGTTGACTAAGAAAGTTATGAAGCTGAGAAAACTGTCAAGGCAGCCCACTTTTCTGATCGGCAGGACATGTTTCCCAGGCAAAATGGTGTATTTTAAATGGCTTTTTTGAATACAAAAGATGTTGGAGTGCTAAACCCTCTTTGACTCCAGCTGAGGCAATTCGCTGCTATGGCAGACATCGACACTGTTGGTTTCACCACCTACCTGCCATACCCTTTCTGTCACCTCAGTACCAAACACTGTTTGGATGGGGAACATAAAATTCTGCAGAACCCCTCATCAAATGCACTTTTACTATTTTTCACTTTTTTTAATGCTGCAAAAAGGATGTTTCAAAGCAGGAAAGCAAAAATCCAAAAAGGCCCTGACATTTTCACATGCTTCTAAAAAAATGTTTACCATTTATTCGTCTCTAATCAAAATGCTTACATTTTTGCGTATAACTACAGGATCTTCCGAATTTTGAACAAGAACAGGCAAGAATCTTACCAGCAAGAGTGTTTCATGTCATATCTATATCCCTTTGATTTTGTTTTAAATTAAGATTCTCTCATTAATCATATAAATCATAAAAGTAGATAATATGCACATAGAAAGAGAATTACATACCTTACATTGGATAAGGAGACCATAAAGCAAAATATTTTTCTTTTTCACTTCCCTTGCAAATTTCTTGATTCTAGTTACTTCCTCCATCTCAATGCTGAAAGAAATATTTTCTGAAATATCCAAGTGCACCTGCAAAGGAACAAATACCAAAAAACAAAAAAAATCCACTTTTCCAAAGTGTGTTATTTTAGACTGCCAGTTTTTAATATCTCATTTTTATGTGTTAAGCACATATAAAAATACAGGACAACTAAGGTTTTCCTTAGTTAACTCCTATTACTATTGAATTCCACCACTTTCATATTTAGTGACATGAAAGTTATTTCTATTCAAAACACAGTGAAACCAATACACTAGAACACATCAGAACACGACGTTCTAACTGCATATTAAAAATACTTCATTAAATCAGAAAACAACCAACATTCTTTTCTAAGCGCTAATCTAACTTTCACACATTTTTATTTTTTTTACTATTAGGTTACTAGAGAAATACAAATATTTTCTTAAGCATCTTAAAGGTTTTCAAACTGGAACTGCATTCTTTAAAGATTCATTTTGAATTTCTTACCTCTTCAGTATAGCATATCAGTTGCCTAAATTGGTTTAATTTCATGGTAACACAAGTTTAAAAAGCAGAAACTACTTCAAAAGAAGACTGGGATACGACTATCCTGAGCTCTTGGGCATGGAAAGGCAGGTCTCATACCCAGCAGGGATGCTGCACAAACTTGGTGGGTCTTAAAGGACCTGAGCTGGCATCTTCCTTCAGGGAGGTACCAACGAGCTCAGGGCTCTCTGAACCTTTTCTCAAGGCTTACATGTTTCCATAGTTCAATTAGCTTACTTCACGAAGTTTCTATTAACTGCAGAAATCAAAATTAAGGATGATGCTTTGTACATGTAATGTTTAAGCATCTATTAACAGCAGAAATACATTTTCCCTTAAAAGAAACAGAAACTATTTTTCTGGTTGAATGACCCCATCTATATAAAACTTATCCATAACTACTAGAAAGAGGCAGAAGTATAGAGGTAGCCCTAGAGAGCTTTGCTTTGGGAAAATGATTCCAAGTTCTCTTTATATCTTATGTTCAATTTATCTTGACAGATAATAGGCTTTTACTCCTTTTTCCTTGCAGCACTTTTTAAAAAGCTGTTTACCATCTAAGTGTGTATTCACAAGGAACAAAGCTATTGTTTTCCACTACACAGACAGAGATTAATTTTCAAACACTCATTATTTTGTTATTTTTTACCCAAAATAAGGCAAGCACTCCTCATTTACTGTGATTTACAAGAAGTTTTAAAACCTGTTATTTTGAGAGAGCATGACCTAGCACTTATTTACCATTATTCTGTTCCAAAGCATTAAAAACAGATTTTCCTGAAACTTACTTTTGTAACATAATTCAAACACTGGCAACTACAGCTGAAGTAATAGCATTCCTTTCTTAATAACCATAAGCAATAACAACAAAATAAAAGTTACATCTATTCAGTTAGATACTCGCATCTACAAATGTGAACACATACTACTCAGAAAACTAATGTCAGTCTAAGAATGTGGTTCTTCTGGTTACAGCAGAGTTGGAGAGAATAGTGGTTTGATGAAGACAAAAATTTGTGTCAAGTTTCATAGAATCATAGAATGGTTTGGGTTGGAAGGGACCTTAAAGATCACCTAGTTCCAACTCCTTGGACAGGGCAGGGACACCCTCCACTAGACCAGGTTGCTCCAAGTTTACCTCTATGTTTCCTATTTCTCCTGTAACATTGACCTTCCTTTTCTTGCTGTGTACACATATATTAGTCCAATTGATGCTTCAGCTTACAGATGCCACACAAAACACCTCTGGTCAGGCACCAGGATAAAGGATAGATTAATATTTGCAGCAATTTATAGGAAGGAATAAGGACATAGGTCATCATATCCAGAGCCAGCTCATCCTGTTACTGGGATAATGCTCCCCTGACTGGTTAAAATGACAGTATCTGGCACAGTAACACCTGCCATTTTTACAGCCAAAGAAGCTGAACCTTAGAAGGAAAATAAAAGGGAAGGAAGGAAATAGAAGGAAAATAAAACTGATTCTCTTAATTATCAGATTGTTACGAGAAAGTAACGTGTCCTGAAATGAAAGAATAGATAAGAACTTTCCAATTACACAAAAGTCTACATCAGACTGCTCCTGATGATGAGGTTATAATGCAGTTAGCTGCTTTCCTCATCACTGCCAGGAACAGTTTGAGAGTAGAAAAAAGTGTTTCCCACACAGCAAGTACCTAAAACATATTCATTTAAATATCATCATATTGCTTAAAATTCTGAGTAACATTAGCCTGAGAAATATTCATATGCCCTTTGACATCAAAAGAAAAGTGTGTTTTCTCTAACAACGCACTCAGGTTCTATGTTAAATGGAGTATATAACAAAGAATAAAGCTGAAGGAGAATCCCACTTGTAAGCCCTAGTGAAGAGGACACCCAACACTGGATTTAATTAAAGACTGCTAAAGGAAGTTTCTATCCCCCAGCCATACCATCTGTAATGCGTTTTAGGGATCGGAAGTTTAAAGGACTTAAATAGTTCCTAGTGATTAATATGAGACAATGATTTGTTTTGCTGATTCTCTAGTCATTTGGAACATACTTTCCAGCCCTCCTAATTTTCCCCCTCTTGTGTTTCTAAAAGACGGTGTGGTAAATCCATAAAATTTGAATGTGTAGCACAAAAATGCCTTTTCATAGTTACAGTACTTTATTCTTGGAAGATACTTTTAAGAAATATATGTGTGTGTGTGTTTTAAATGTTAGTGACTGCTTTCATCTAGTTATAAGACTTTTCTCCCACTGTTCAGTTTTGGCAAGTTTCAAGTAGTTGTCAAGAACAAGTGATGGATCTGGAGTATAGTGAAGGGACTAAATGTATCATTTCCTCCTACAGCGATTTTAAAAGGTGTTCACTGAAATAACAGTGCATGCAGCAGGCTGCTCAAGCAAGTACACTTCCATTAAAATGGTGCTGGGTTATACGATGACTTCAAGACCTAGGATCTTAGGGGCAAAATCCAAGTTTCACAGTGAGCTTGTGTAAGCATTATTTGCATTCATACCTATTTCTCAGGAAATATTAAGTCCAGAATATTTAAAACAAATCTCTCGGATTCCGTATGTCACACTAAAAAAGCCATGTAATTCAAAGTCCAGGGTAGAAATTAGCTATGAATTGGATACCAAATAAGCATGCTTTTAACACCGTAACATTATCTAGTTGATTAACAATCCTAACATTATGTGCACATCCCCAAACTTAACAGAGAGAGAAATTTTTTCATTTTCTTGATAAAGGGCTAATGAAAACATTCTCAGCCCAGAAAAGACCATTCTGCACATCCCATAGCCTCATAAATGGGCAACAGAATTGGAGGTGCATCATTACTCTGATCATCAAAAGCAGAATTAATCTTTGAAAATTCAGTAAAATTACAACTCTGCTCTGAGCTTCCTCAGAAACAGGGTCACAAAAGATGGCCTAGAAATAAAGTGCTAAATATTGATGTTCACAGAATCACAGTAGCTCATTCAAGACAACAGCATACAATAGGTAAGAATAAAACTTTTTTATTTGTAAAGGTAAATGATCTTAATGAGATCTCATTCATTTGTTAGATCACTAATGAAATTTCATCACTTAAATTTCAGATTAAGCCTAAAACTGAGAAGTAAACGCCCAGTTTTACTCTCCAGATCACTTCGCAATGCACTTCAGAAACTATTCAGGCCCCATGTAAAATAACTGTTTATTCCTTTTTCAAGAGCTTCATATATGGAATTATTCTTTAAAATCTCAACATATTCTCTTGCATTATTGGTAGAGAGCATAATAAACACAGTCCAGAGGCACACTGCCTGGTGACATATGGCATTAATGACACTGATTCCACCCAATACTTCTCATCCCTACTTATTAAGCCAGAAAACATCATGACAGAATTAATTGGACCTGGTTACACCGCACAGAGACTTTCAAGTCTACTCATATTTTCTCCTTTTTAAAAGTCTGAGTAAAATAAAAGCCATGTACACCTTCAGCTGTCATCCACATAAGCTGTTACAATTACTCTGGCAGCAATATTTAAATAATGAGAATTTCAGCCAAAACTACACTTCAAAACTTTTGCCACATACCCTAATAGATTCTTAGTCTTACAAAATCTCATTAAGCAATGTATGCATTATATTGGAAAGTGCTTCAAAGCTAATTTTTAATACTTGGACCAGAAAAGCAACAATAATTTATGTTTCAAGAAAAATCAAGTGCTGCAGAGCACATCATTTGCAGCACCCCTGGCAAAGATGGAACAAAACAGAGAAGCAGGAGTTAACAGTTCAATATGACTAGCCACAATGAGTCTTTTTCAGAAATATATAGCTAATAAGTTGTCATTCTCTAATGTTGGTTTACTTCCTGACAGCACGCAGTACATTTGCTGAACTGAAAATTATGCTCTTTACAGTCCACTTTATAGTTCAAATTTACAATTTTATTCAGAGCTAGCAGCAGTTTAAACCTAGTCTAACATTTAAAAAATATTTCATTAGAGGCTTTCTAGAGTAACTTACAGGAGTTACTTACCGAAATAACAACAACTGGATACAAGAGAGGAATATTGGATCTTTCCAACATATCCACTAGTTGCTGGGTTTCCTGAATGGCATACTTCTTATCCTAAATGAAAACAAATGTTTGTAACTACTGAAAACATCAAACAATCATTTTATAAAAATGGAGTTCAAAGATGTGTTATTTATCAAAAAAAGATACATCACTTGTTTGGGTTTGGGTGGTTTTGCTTGTTTATGTTCAATATATTTTTAATGCTTTTGTCTGGTAAAGTTATAGCTGTTTGAAAAAATTGAGATCATGACTGGTCTCAGATATGGCTCATCTAAAACCTTCCTGTTCCCATACAGGGGCCCAAATACAGATTGCATGGCATGCATGTGTCCAAAACGGGAAACATTAATTCAGACCACAGTAGCAATGCAATTAGATGGCTCCAGATATGACAGACCTCTTCCTGAGACAATTCACTTCAATACAATAATTATGACAGGAAGTTTTACACTTCAGTTGTATCCCTCTTATTCAAGTATTCATGCCTGGTTTAACAACACAAACACCAAACATCAGAATGGATGAACCAAGAGGATAGAAATAACAAACAACTTATTCTTCAAAAAATGTAGTAAGCTTGAGTGTAAAACTAAAAGCATACATCCTTACTACTTACATTTACACAAACAAAATTGTAGCACTGTCCCAAAAAGTTGTTTTGTGGCTGGCTATCAGTTTTGCTTAGAGATATTGATACAGCTTCAACCTGATTAGGGGGGAAAAAAGAAGTTATTACTATGTCACAAATCTGACTTCAGCCTTCCTATTTTCTAAAGCTTTCACCATTGGAAGAATGGCAGAGTTTGCTCATTCAAATTATTTTAAACTGGCAACTATTTTCACTCTGAGAATTAAAAATTGCTCAAATTTTTGGGTGACTCAACAGCAAAGCATGGAGTCCAAAACCCTGCAGAGTTTTCTGCAAGTTTTTGCTGAAGCATACTGCTAGGGGAAGCCATCCAGAAATGGCCCGGGAAGTATCAGACACTAGCGCTGCTGCCTGGGTAGGATGTCCAACCTTCACCTTTCCCAGAGGTGAAAACTGTTAATAGGATCAAGATGACCTAATGATTTTAGGCCTCTAATGCTGAGAAAATCTCTATAATATTCAAATATATATATATATATTTTGTTTTCATGGAACTGAAAATAAAATGAATGAAGAAGTACATATGAAAAACCAGGTGCTCAGCTATTCTAGGATTCTGCATATGATAAGACTCATTTAGAATTTCCCCTGATAATAATTTCCTCAATGAATACTTTAAAATAGTGTCTGATTCACAGAAATACTTACTTTGCAACCTTTAACTACAACACCAGCCAAGAAATGACCTTATCCTAATTAAAATAAAAAGCAGATTTTACTACATTATCAGTTTCAGGATTGCCTTAAGTAAAACAGCAAACCAGGTAGTAAAAGGGGAATTTGTTCCCTAAGAGAACATAATGCTTTGAGGCCGACAAAATAAACTTGAAAAAAAAAAAAGATCATGAGGTTGCTTCTATTAAACCAGCAAACATCACTGTTCCAAACTGCTCAAATGAGCTTGATTTCTGCCCAGAAGTCATATTATATACAGCAGCAAACAACAGAAGCAACACACTGCTATGGGGCCTCAAAATGTCGCTTAATCCACAGTCCAACAGAAGTACCAAATACACGTGAAAAGGCTTTGAGCTGTTATCTAAATGTGTATTTGTTTATTTTTGTAATACATGGGGAGCTAACCTGTTTGCAAAGGAAGGTGCTTTGAAACCCAAAAGTTGATATTCATGCACTAAAGATTTTAGAAATATTTTGGGCTGAAAATCTGGTAACACAGCCCCAAATAGTTGACATTTACTATTTTATAGAGACGAGTAAAAAAAAAAAAAAATCACAGAAGGCACAAATTACTTAAAATACTTTAAAAATGCAATACTCCAGAACTCTCCTGGCTTGAAGTTCTGCGGAAGTAAAATCAGAAATCCCCAGTAAAATTTTACAAACTTGGACATATTTAGATGAACAGGAGCATACTGCATGCCAGAGTCTTTCTAGAAGGTAAATGAAACACGACTCAAGGGAGAAGGCCTACTTTTTTTTCCTTGAGATATTACAATACAAGATGCTTAATTATTCCTGAACATTTAAAAATTAATTTTAATAAAAAATTAATATTAATCAAAGTTATCAGCTACTTGAGAGAGCAAAAATTACCTAAAATACCACCTCAGTAAAAAGTATGTGTCACAGTGTTTCAGTGTTTGAACAGAAAAAGGTATATGGATTTGCCTAATCACTTCAGGTCATTGTAGCAACTGATATTCAGCTAGCCTAAAGCAGCAGAGTTAGTAAGTTTTTATGAAAAGGAACATAAGAATAATCTATATTTTCTTTAATGTCTTTCTACTTATCACATGCCCTGTGCTGAAGTTTCAACTTTATTCAACATCTGCTGTCATAAAACTAAAAATAATACCAGGACATTGTGAATCTATAAAAGTTAGTTAAATTATATCAGTATTTAAAATCGCAATTGATACCAATCCAGCAGAAAAACAATGCAATATCTTGATATAATGCTTGTGGATATTTATCCAGTCACAAAAACAACACACAACTTCACCCAGTTCATTATATTTCATGTGACAGGAGCACCTTGTCACTGAATAAGCAGGAGTACATAATTTCTAGTCACAGAAGAAAACACTTTCAAGCCCACATTTAGGTTTGCTTGCTTCAAAAGAAAGGGCTAACTAACAAACTTAAGGAAAGACTCAACTTATGTCTTTCACAGTAAGACCTTCTGAAAAACATTCATTTATTAGTTATACACTTTCAGGTCTTTTTCACTTGTTATTGGCATCCTTATGTTATTGGAGCCCCTATCAGAAATCCCTCTAACAAAATTTCTTTTGAATTCTTCTTTAAGGATGCATCTAGACGTTAACAAATATCTTAAAAGTAAATACGGCTGCTACTAAAAACTAGTGCATCAAATCTGACTAAAATTTTAAAGTGTTAACCATAGTTTAAATTTCAGATAATATGTACTCTACTGAATGATTCCCAATTAGTGTCTTATTTAGATCAATTATCCTCCAACTAGCCCTTTGAAAAGGCCCACCTTTCAGTGCAATACATTGAATTTGCTTAAAATAATAATCACATTGTACAGTCACATCTCTCTCACAAGGTTACTGTGCTTCACTTGAGAAATTATAGGCAAGTGGATATATTCTAAGGTGCTTCATATGTAAAAGGAAATGTATATTGGTAAGCTTAAAAATTAAATTTTATCACTGGTGCATAAAAAGCTGGACATGAGCAGGGAGTATGCACTGGCAGCCCAGAAAGCCAATCATATCCTGGGCAGTATTCAGAGAAGCATGGCCAGCAGGTCGAGGGAGGGGATTCTCCCCCTCTACTCTGCTCTCGTGAGACCCCACCTGCAGTACTGCGTGCAGCTCTGAGGCCCCCAACACAAGAAGGATATCGACCGGTTGGAGCAAGTCCAGAGGAGGCCACGAATATGATGAGGGGGCTGGAGCACCTCTGCTATGGGGACAGGCTGAGAGAGTCCGAGTTGTTCAGCCTGGAGAAGGCTCTGGGGAGACTTTATAGCACCTTCCAGTACCTGAAGGGGGCCTGCAAGGAAGCTGGGGGGGAACTTTTTACAAGGGCCTGTAGAGACAGGACAAGGGGTAACGGGTTTAAACTGAAAGCAGGGAGATTTAGATTGCACATCAGGAAGAAACTCTTCACAGAGAGGGTGGTGAGGCACTGGCACAGGTTGCCCAGAGAAGCTGTGGCTGCCCCATCCCTGGAAGTGTTCAAGGCCAGGCTGGATGAGGCTTGGAGCAACCTGGTCTAGTGGAGGGTGTCCCTGCCCATGGCAGGGGGGTTGGAACTAGATGGTCTTTAAGGTCCCTTCCAGCCCAAACCATTCTATGATTCTATGTAATTAAGAGTCACCCCACGATCAGTCAAGATTTAAGCCATTACCAAATGTTAATCACCTTGGGAAAAATGAAAATGTGTGATAGTTCTATTAGTAGGAATAACAAAAAAAGAAAAGACAGTTAAATGCCAGTAGAAAATTGCAATAATACCCTGTAACAAAGGCTTCAATGAGCATTCACTGTGAGTGAATCATACCCCTATCTCTCGGCAAAAACGTTGATTAATTCAACTTCACATTCACGGCTCTGCAGGAATACAACTTACTCTTTAATTCGTTTGGACTTTAATTCAGACTTCAAAGGAACAAAAGCATTTCCTCTGTAACATATTTGTAACAATTTGGGCTTACTGAATTCATAAAATCTAAAGAAAATGGCCTCTCTGTTGTCTGGATCCAATTTCTCCTCTAATCTAATATATACATTTTAAGAGGGTATCTTATGATCCCCCTCCACAGAATAATTGGGCAGAAGATGCTTCTTTCTGGGTAACATTACACCTGGTGTTAATCCCACATAACAAAAACTATAGTGACACAGGAGGTCTCAGTTTCTGTATTCACAGTATTTAGACCATTTCTTACAAGTTGTGACAACCAGAAACATTAATCATACAGTTTACAGCCATAGAGTTGTACTTACTTTTATTTGGCTTTTCAGAGACTCATGAAGGAGAAAACCTACTTGTACAACTCCTTCCTTCACATCGGTAATAACACACACTTGTTGTGATAGGTTGTCTGTGATCAAGAAAAACACCTTAGTATTTCATGCAAAGATAAATTAATCAAAATTACTAATCTAATAAACATTACCTTCAACCCATATACTGGTTGACAGAACCTTTTCAACAGCTGTAAATTTAATTTTAAGATTACTTATTTCAACACACTGTTGATATAAATACATAATTTTAAAACCACACATCAAATATAAAATTCACATTATATATGATTTCGTACAACATGAAAACATCACTTAAACCTGTCCCGAAACCCTTTTAAATAAGAGACTTCTATGTAAAGGTATTTGTTCGGGTCCACATTACTGACACTAGATGACAACCAAGAAAATAGCTTCTTGAAAACTTCATACCACTTATCACTTCAACAGATCACTAAATGCAGTGTCAGCAATATTGAAAAAAAAAAAAAAGTCCCAGGAGACAGCAAAAATCCTCTTTCCAACAATATACACTACATAACAGCCAAAAAAAAAAAGGGATTGAAGGTACTGTTCATGATACAGCAGATGTAACTGCAGGTTCAGTGACAAACATCTTGGCATGGGGAACTTTTTAGTTTCTTTACTGGTTGGGGAAAAAATAAAATAATATTTTGTTGATACCAAGAACAATAGTTTCAAGTCATTGCCTGATCTGCTCCATAAAGCAAGTATTTCAGAAAATTAGTATTTTCTCTTGTTATTGAATACAGTTTCAAGATTCAGTGAGTATTTTCCTTTCTTTATGCAAACAAATCAAAATAATTCAAGTCTGGAACTCTCCTAATTCAGGCTGCTATCCTTTAGATGTTGAATTAATATGCAGAACAAAACGTAAGACTTCCAATGTCTTTGGGATGGCCATTCCATAAGCAGCTAGAAATCACATAAATGTAAAGTCGGATTATTTATAAAGCAGACTTCAATGAAACTTCAGGACAAAAATACACCAAACACCACCACAAAATAAACTAGTAGTGAAAGACATAAAAGAAATTATAAAAATATGGCCAAACTGCTCTTCAAACAAGTCTGAATATAAAGATACATATTTGTTGCATGTGTAAAGATTTTTTTATAATTACGTACCACACAATAAGTTCAATCACATGCGTTACTTAAGTAAACATCTCACTTCCTATTGTTAATTTAAAGACTTCTTTACAAAAATAGACATACAGACCTGAAAATTAGTTATAAAGCTGCTGCAGAGTTCACACTATTGGAAAGTGTCTTCTGATTTTTAAACATAGCTTTTTGTGAGCAGGAAAAGTGAATTAACCACTGAGGAAGATAATTACAAATATTTTATGAATCGTGGGCATTTCTTATGTCCAATATTTATAACCTGACAGCGAAAACAGTGGTAGTAACTGGCTTTGTATTGTTAGCCAGAATGGGGAGGGGGGAAGAGAGAGAACAATAAACATCTGCTTATAAACCATCACACCCAGATGAAAGTGAGAATTAAAAAAATGCACGGCCAGTTCTCACAGGACTGGAAATCACAGGATACCACAACTGTGGGAGAAATTATCTTCCCATAGATTCACTGGGCAAAAAAATATACTTGAACATGCATCAAAGATGACTTCTACTTAATACAGAAAAATTTTACAGTCTAAAAAAATGGGTCAATGGGAAACCATATTGAATTAATTTCATATCAGCAGAAAGAAGCCAGTGGCTAGATTGAAATCAGAGAGCAAGAGCCACTTGAATTTACTACTGTACATGGAATGCAGATACAAGATAAATGTACATAATAAACCAGACTGGCGTATCAGATTTCAAGAATTCAGATTCGATGGAACCAAGTCATTTAATGAAGAAGGTCAGATTGGAGCTATTACAAAAATCCACATGTGGAAGAAGGCTGTGGAATCCAAAAAACCACCATGATTTACACTCAGTTCTTTTTAAAAAGAAGTCAGTTATCAACAGCAAGTGTCAGAAATAAGCTCACAAGAGGCTGCACAAAGACGGAAACTACAAAAGCCCATCTCACTCCTCTCCCCAGTCCCCTTAAACCTCTAACTTCCTAAAATGTAAATGAGAAAGAAGACTACAAAAAAGGCGTTTAAGATATGCAGGTTGAATTTACTAAAGAATAAAGCAAACTTGAATGAAGTGTGAAAAAAATGTATTTTTAATCTGGAGGAGAAATGCAATGTTAGAGGGGAAAATCTACTAATAAAGTGTGAAAACATGACAAAGATAATCCACACATTGGAAAGATGCTGCACGCTTTTCAATGACCAAGGAAAACGTATAAAGGAAGACCAGAAATCATCGTTATAAATCATCGTTATAAATCATCATAGCAAAACTAGTGCTGCTCTAGATGAGGTTTAATGCTTAATTTCAATTTCAGTATCAACTGTTTCAAGGAGGGGGGGGGGGGGGGAATCTTTCTGTTCATATAGATGTTCTGCACCTTGGCTGTAACATGGCAAGGCAGGCTGAGTGGAGCTTTCCTCCCTGAAACTGCCTGCGTCCCACCGCTGGTAAGTTGATGGAGGTCTCTGTCCCTGAGCATAACCACACTGAACCCAGTGAGCACAGCCGGAGTGCTGGCTCCTAACTCTAGAGATTTCATGAGTTCTGCTCACTGTTGGTAAAGCTAACCACATGCAGCATTTCATTCCTGGTTTTCAGAAGTCCGTTTGGGTCAACTAAACATTCTGGAAAGCTACATCATGGCCATAGAGCAAAGAATTTAATACTCGGCTAACAAAACTTTGGTTTCCATCAGTGTTGGATAATTCAGGTTGGAAGGGACCTCCAGAGGTCTCTAGTCCAAACTCCTGCTCAAATCAGGATTGCTCATGAGGTCAGGCCTGGTCATTCATCCCCTTGCCCCCATTGCTTTTGAAAACCTTTGAGGACAGAGACTGCACAACCTCTCCACACAACCTGTTCACTGTTTGATTGTCCTCATGGTGAAAGTTTCCTGTTATTGTGTTGAAACTTCCTTTGGTTCTCTTTCTGCCTGGTACCTCTTCTCCTATCATGTACCACTGTTCTATTTTTCTTCCCTACTTGCATGCCATGTCCTCCTTTATATCTGCCAAACCTTTTATTCTGTGTTTCTCTCGTCATTTCATTACCTATCCAAATCTCTATTTTGCTTTGGCTTCCTCTTCATCTACTACTTTAAACTTATTATTTCCCTAGAAACTTCCTCTTCCCAATATGTGTCATCCATTTACTCTTGGTTTCACCCCAGCTGTCCCTGATTATGGAGTAGCCCTCCCCATACTGCATTTAACATCCACTTAGAGCATATTTTTTGCATAAAATTAATAATAGTTAAAACTTCACACTGCCAAATTCTGTTAGGTTATACACTATATTTCTCCATCAGGAAAGGGGTAAGAATTTTCTTCATTAAAAGACAAATTGGATACAGGATTTCAGAATTTGTTCCATTCAACTTCCTTCTCTCTCCAGCAGAAAACATTTTTCAAATTTTCTGTGCCCTTTGATATCCTGAAAGCTTTAGATCACATTACTATTTAGTAACACTTGTTACAGTCTTTATCCTAGGATCTCACCCAATCTTATAAATTGTGTGCGTGTTAATGGAACCACCTTAGTTAGCTAATGTATTAAGTGAACTCTTACTACAACTAACTTAAAAATCTACCCTGAAAAGTATACCACAAACAAGCAGCAATTCAAGTAATATTTTGTTTGAATAAAGATCATAAATATCATATCCTAGGGAATGAATACCATAAGAATAAAAATGCATCTGAATGTAGGCTTTAGCCTACAGATGTAAATTTTTTCTCTTAATTGCACATATGTGTATGCATATTTGGTTTTGTAAACATCATGTTCATACCATGCCATTCAAGGTGTGTAATTACAATTCCTTCTATTTTGGAAGCACATCCTATTCATCAAAATACATTTGAAGTTTCCAGTGAATTAAAAATAGAAAATTAATTTATCAGAATTCCATGTTCACTTTATACACAGCAACAGATTGACTGATTCAGTAAATCAGTATGGTTCTCCCTGGCACTCTTAGTATCTCATACCAGGTATGTTTCCATCATTGTAAACACAAGAAAAATGAAGTCCCGCCAAGCATTTAGTTCAGGTAACCATAAATATCTACCTCTTTTTTGTTTATTCATTCCACATTTCTCTGTACCCACAAAAACCAAAAGCCAAATTTCACACTTCTCCTGTGAAAATAGATGAAAGAGAGGAAGATTGTGTGGCAGAACACAAGGCAGAGGGTTGTTTTCACCTGACAGTAACTGTACCTCCCCAACTGGCAGTCGACTTCTTTGCCTCACAGCAGAGAAGAGCCACTGGATAGTGAGCGTGCCCACAAAACTGCAGCCTGCCTCGAGTACGATATAGCCTTTGATATACAAGGCTTATGTTTATTTTTTTTAATTACAAATCATGTGAGTTCTTCATATAACACAAAACATAGTATGTAGCTCCCAACAGTCATAAACAGTGTGAATGCATTACACTATTTTTCTTGGGACTTGCAAACCAGAATTGGATCTACATAAGCAGACAGTTATTTAGCCAAACATGAGGGCAAAATATCCAACCTGCAAGCTCACGCTCTCATGATAAAGTTATTGCAGAAGGAGGGCCCTTAAGAAAAGAAAAAGGAGGAGGAGAGAGAGTCAAACAAAGTTCTACTGAGAAGCAACACTTACAGTTTACATGTTGGAACTAGAGTTCAAAGGTATCTACCCCGAGGGAAGTAGTCCTAATGGAAATTTTTTAGGATGTTTTGTATTAGCCTGATCTTAACTACATTTCTAAATGAGTCATCCTTATTGTAAGACAATGTTTTCTTACTTCAAGGCTATTAAAAATAGGGCATGTGCCACCTTGTCTGCATATTCTACAAGTTCATACCTGCTTAACTGAAGAAAAGCATTAGATTTATGATTTTCATAAAGCAAATGATGTTGGGACTCAGACTTTCATAATACAGCTGTAAGAGAGACTTAAGGAAATAAGCAAAGTAATAAGACATGTTTTAAGAAAACAGTCTCAAAAGATAAAAACCTCATTAGTCTATCTACATTAGTGTTTCTTTCTACTGCCTTGAATATGAATGATATATACATATAAATATCTAAAGTACAAAAACGAATGTATGCATGTCTGTTTTTCTTACTTCCACTCGAGTCAAGTTTAACAAGCTGAAATTTGTCAGTTATTATGCCTCATTAGGCCAGCAGTTAAAAATCTAGTTGTGCTTCCGTGAAGCATTTGGGAATTGTTACTTAGGTAGAATCACATTTGTAATATAGCTGACTAAAGAAACAGTCTCATAATTATAAGCACACGATTAACAGTATTTTTTTCACACATCATTTAATTGCCAAATACATATTACTTTAATCATTTTTCTTGCATTTAATTTGATTAATTACAGAATTTAATACAGGGACAGTAGACAGCAATGCAAGAAGAGTACCTTGAAATTAAACAGGATAGCAAAATAACAGGTCAAACTGAACAGGAAACTGTTGCTTAGCAAAACTATGTAGAGACACAAGTGTAGCCCTAATATTCTAGCATTAAAATGTAAGCATTTAAGGATCAGAAATTCATAATTCAAAGCAAAAAAATTACTGCTTGAAACCGGAAAGGAAACAGCTGGATGAGTAATTCTCATGATGAGTAAAATTAACAGGTTAATGGAAAAGATAACTGTTGTTCTCTGAAGTTGAAGGAAACCAAGTTTCAGTCACAATAAATATAACTGAAGATTGCATGAAATTTTGGAACTGCAATCACAAAACTAAATGTGTACACTCAAAAGTTCTTCATCACTTCTGAGTTCATCCAGTGATAAAATGTACATCCAGCTATGTAAATTAGATCACTTAATAATAAAGAAATCAGTTGTGAAGACTGGATCAGTAGTGGGAAGCTGGTGTGAGGCCAGTGCCCTTAGTACCCATGCCCTCCTAGCCCGTACACTGAGATTATGGGACACCTCCAGAGGACATTGACAGGATGCCAGGTGGCATGCGGAGAGCTGGTACCTCGCAACCCAGCCTTGCAGTGTCGTGCACGACGCCCCTTTCAGGCACTCTACATGGCCTGAACTTGTAATCTGAATCCATCCAAGTATGGGACACAGGACTGTACTAGCCAGCGCGCACTGCTGCATTTCAGTCCCGTGTCCTCTTCAACAGCTTGACACAAAGAACCACCATCACATAGACCACCATCCCATGTGTAACACAATTTAGACCCAAAGTAATATACAGCGTCAGGAAAAGGCACCCTCTTCTCTATACAGGTGCGAAAGATTGCTGACAGCTATGCTTAGCAAAGTTACAGACACATTAGCAGCCAGCGCCAAGCGAAGCAAAGGGGTTTTAACAAGGCAAAAGATAGTAAATTCCACACGGAAATGCAGGGATTCCTGCCATAAATACACCTTTCTGGAGTTCCTGGCATCTCATCATCCTCCGAAAAGAGGAACGGAAAGAAGAACAGCAAGAGGAACGGAAAGAGAGGAAGTAGGTAGCCAGGAAACCCATCCCTGAGGATGTCTCTGAGGGGGAACAGTATCTGAAAATCCACAAGCACGTGGGTCTTGTGCCAGTCAAGAACAGGACAATAGAACACTGTGGACCTTCTGTTAGCCAAGTTTGTACCTCCTAACCCATCAGAATCAGCAGAAGGTCCATCCTCTCTCTAGAGACTGTTACTGAAACCATCAGAGGAAACAATGCATGGCACTTTCTTGCAGTGGTTGTTTCTCTGACAGCCTCCAACATACTTCCATGGCACTAGCAGGTCTGTAACACAGAAGCTCACAGACCAGCGAGTAGCTACCATGCAGCAGAAAGCTATCCAAGTTGTGGGAGAAAGCACAAAGGGGTAGCACCACAGAGTGAGTTCTGAAGTATTGAGAAAAGCAGATATGATACAGCTAGTAGGAAAGGCCTAACTGAGCATGCCTTGGCTTGTAGGATGGTTGCCATTCTGGAAGGTGACCTACCCCTGAAGGCTTCCCATAGGCACTGCACAGCAGAACATAACTATTAAGGATTTCTTTTGTAAATCTAACAACCGTCAGACTGAATGATGCAACATGGGGTTACAACAGGACAATGCTCAATAGGACAAAAATGTATTTTTCGCTTAAACATGTTTTCCTTTAAGTATGGCATGACCTGTGAATAAAAAGCTTGCTGAATATTAGTTCACATGGTTCAACTGTCCACTACAAAATTAAGTCATGTTATACCATGCAGATCTGGTATTTGAAGTCTTTCAAAGGGCACAGAATAGATAAGGCACAACCCTCAAACTGCAGACTTGGAGTGCTAAGTAACAGTGTCTATTCAAAACCCCATTAAAGATAATTAATTATGTAAGATAAATCTGTTAAGTAGTGTCCTAATTAGCTGTGGAGGACTCATTTTAATGCTTGCATAAGTAGTAAAGAGCATGTACAGCTTCCCCTTCCTGAATTCATGCAATGCAGCAAAAAGCAAGTCTGAACATTTTGCCTGCAGACCAGGCATAATAAAGACTACTGTGCTTACTGAAGCAGATGTATTGCATGCTGCCAGAGTAACAGGACATCAGATAAGTAAAGATCAAGTAAGGGATTAGCCTGATTTACCACCATGAAGGTCTTCATTTTTACTTTAAGCTACATAAAGTTTTTATCATAACCAACAGCTGGAAAAGATTGTATTGGCTTTAGTGAAAACAAAAAATGTGTTAACATGATGAAATACATATACAGAATATGTGTCTTTGAAGAGAATGACTGGTCATTTAGAGAAAGCTGCTTGGAATGGATCTTATTTTCTAAATAAATTATAACTAATCTTCTTTAATGACTTATGAGATTATTGAAGTCCTTATATACACAGGAAAATAGAAATTCATTTGCGTGAAGGTTACAGTATGGTTTCAGGTTTGTAAGTTTTTGGAATGAAATAATAATAGAGTGCCTGTTACATAAAATACTATTAAAATATATTGTAAGCAAAACATTTCAAAATATTACCATCTACTTAGTTTTCTTTTAAACAGCCTATAAAGAAGAAAGGATACCACTGACCAAAAGAATACAAGGAGTCACCTTTATGAGAATGAGAGGGCAGCAGAGGGAGAGCACAGAAACCATTTTTTCACATTGTATTGATTTCTGGTTTCCCCACAAGAAGCATGCTGACTCAGTTCCCTCCTTCACAAGAGCTGTTCTGTAACGATGGAGATACGTGGGGAAGGAGGCCTAAGCAAACTGGACAGCTGAATGATGGCAGCAGCATGCTGTCTCTGCTCTAGCTACATAAAAGCAACGTGTTTTACATAAGGTGTCCATTTGGCTTTCTCCTTGCCCACCACAGAAGACCATATCTAGTAAAGGAACAAACAGGCTGCAAGAAGTTGAACAAGAACTTTCTAAAAATATAAATAATTTTCTTTACTTTTAAAGTTTACACACCCTCAGTACATCCTGAAGGTCCCCTGAACTAAGTAACACAAATATTTGAGTAATACTACATGAGACAGTTCAATAAATTGGCCTTTGTATTACAAAAGATGTACAGTCTACAGTTAATTTCTAGGAAAATGGAAATGAAAATGGATCTACTTGATCCAGTGATGACTGGTAAATTGCTATTAAATAACAAGAACATAAATGGTAAAAATAAATATGAAAAATACACAGGAAAAACGATAATAAGATCAAAGTTAACATAGAATTATGAGTTTAAGATTTTTTCCAAGTTGTATCCTGAACCTTTTGTCAAGGTATGATCAACATAGTACATTCATTGAGCTGATCCATAGCATTTACTGGCTTCAGCAAGCTTGACTGACCGAAGTACAACAATTCTTGTTACAGCAAATATTTACAAATATTGTAACAAAACAGCCCCTCCAAGCACCTGAATCAGCTTTCTATATTCCCATACTAACATTACCATCGGAGGGAGTTTTTCTTTGACAGTCTCAGTTAAACAGATAATACTTGATACGACAGATGATACTTACAATTAAAAGAAGCCTGTAAAAACATGCATACACTCTATTAGAATTAGAAATTCAGTGAGAATGGTGTAAAGGGATCTATATTTAGACTGGAAAAAAGAGAACTTAATTATTTTTGCATAATTAATTTTACACTTCTCAAAGATTGGAAGCATCACTTTTTTCCATTGATCTATCATTCAAGGTAAAGTATTAGTTCCGATTCCTATTCATCAAGGAGATAAAATAATTGCCTAATTTACATCATACTGTACCATGAAATCCCTCTTTTGCATACTGCTTCATTCTATTGACTTTTTTTTTTGTCTTATGAGTCATTTTCAGAGAACCATAGAATGGTTTGGGTTGGAAGGGACCTTAAAGATCATCTGGTTCCAACCCTCATGCCATGGGCTGGGACACCTTCCCCTAGAAAGCCTTCCATTTTGCTCATATGGCAGGCACAAAAACAATACTTGAGCTTTTAACATTGATATTTTAAAATGTTAAGCTTAAAAAAAAAAAGCTTGTTTTTAAACCTTTTTACAATTTATATTAAAACTAAATTGTTTTATCCAAGGAAATATCACTTAAAATTAAATGAAAACTACTATGTACTTTTTCCAGAGCACAAGAATTGCAGAAAATTTAACAAAAAATGCTTTGATAATCACTGAGTCAACTCAAGAACTTATCTAGATTTTATTTGTGAAAAACTCTTTAATGGCACAATGGATTCTGTTTGCATCAAGTCCATAAAGATCCAATAGCTATCACAAAAGTGAGTGAACACAATGGAGAAACTGCATATTTTGAAAATGTTTTTCTAGTTTAAATCAGATCACATCCACATTTGCAAAGCTTTTCATACTCTTTTGAAAATATTAACCCAAGTAATTTTTTATATGAAATATTCTTTTCAGTAACTCGATAAAAGCTAATGAAAAATGGCATTTATAAGCCAAGAGATACTCATATTGGCAATCTCAGTTTAATCAATGATTCCTAGGAAATCAAGGACAGTCTCCCTTCCAACTTCCCAGCTTTCTAATAAAAAACCTGATAAACCTAAGAATTTCTGGGCTTTCCAGATGTATAAATGGAATTTTCTGTATTTCAGTTTGTGTCAGATCATTAGCAAATATTTTAACCAGCACTGACTCAGAGTAGACCACCAGTGCCTGGGCTCCAGCTGAACTTTACTGCTTGAGCCTGGCAGTTCATCCAGTTTTCAATCCACCTCACTGTCCACTTTTCTAGCCTGTACTTCATCAGTTTGTCAATGAGAATGTCATGGGACACAGTATCAAAAGCTTTGCTGAAATCAAGACAAACTATATCCATTGCTCTCTTCTCATCCACCAAGCTAGTCATTGCATTGGAGAAGGCTATCAGGCTTTTCAGGCATAATTTCCCCTTTGTAAATTCATGCCAACTATTCCCAGTCACCTTCCTGTCTTTTAATATGTTTGGAAATCCTAAGCTTGAAACTTGGAGTAGTGTGGAACCTCTAAGAATCCGACTCAAAACAAGATTTACAAAAATTCCAGGCCTCCAGCAACGGAGATGAGAGCCCAGTCCCTGTCAAAAAAGAACTTCCAAGGTTTCCCAGCCTTATTTTCTTGATACATGTCTGAAAAATTCAGTCAGGTAGTTCTAGAAATGCATATAATATGTGATATTTGCCCACTGTAATAACCAGAAACTTCAGAAATGTTGCATTCCTGGAAGTCTAGAGAAGCAGCATGCAGAATACCACAGCGATATCTGAACTCTGTTTAAGCTTTCTAGCTTGTCTGCAGTGACAGGGCTGTGCTCGGCACAGTCTAATCTACCCAAACCAGAAGCTAAACCGATACTGGATTTGTAACAACACATGAGCCACCAAATTGAACAACTAGCCAGTCACTCACCGTGTCCTAACAGGACATGGGTTTTGCTCTGCTTTTCTTAAATCAGAACCTCAGTCTTTACTCTGGGAAGGTATTTTTAATACAAAGGGAAATCCCTTTCTCTTCATCAATTTCTGAGGTTTTATCCCTTAGTTCTCAACAAGGAGCCAAGCAGGAGTCCCCTGCCTGTCAGTTTACAGTAACCATCAGTGTGTTCATTATAGAGGACTTAAGAGTTCCTCCTCTCTACATTGGTTTTAGATTGAGTCAAGCTAGATAAAGACTAGATCTAGTTCTTATGTTAAACTGCTATGAAACCACTCTTACCAGTACAGGAAAAAGTTAAAAACCAGTTCAAAGTATATTAATGGAATACCTCGATATCGTATCGTTACTATATCAATTTAGATAACAAGTTGCTCTATGCAAATGAGTGAAGGACCCTAAAGACATAATACTTAATTTTCAGTCCACTACTTAGATTATTAAAGATGGAACATATTCAGGATTGAATTGGAAATGAAAGAAACACATTGTTTATTCCTTATAAAGCCATTCAAAATTAACCTGTTTGGCTCCATAATGCACAGGTTCTCTGTTCTAAGAAAAGCAAATAAAGATAAATAATGCATAAGTATTCCAGTGAGCAAGCTAAAACAACTTGCCTAAGCACATCTTATTCATCATAAACGTGTTCTTAAAGGCATTTAAAACTATAGCACACAAGATTCTAAATTAGACTCAGGAGTATGCAAACTGACATCCACAAGGACGAACACATACCCTTAATAATCGATTCAGCTGCATACAGATCCCGCCTGTAGGTCACCTAAAGGACAAACAAGCCTCATTAGATTTAACACTGCAGGAAGGAATGTAAAGCCAATAAAACAATGCCCTGAAGGTAATTATTTACATGCAAAATACCATAAAGAAATTATATTGTCGATTTCTTAATTCTGGTAAAATATCACTGGCAAGTCATGAGAACAGAAGTTGCAGAAATAACTGGAGGCTCAAGAAAAACCTTTTTTAAAATACTTAGACCTGCTTGGAACTCATCTGAAACCTAAAGCTATTTTTAACCCTTTGAAGAAGCATAAAACCATGATATTGCATTTCATAATTCCTTAAAAACTGTATTTCTACTATTTTATCATGAAACAGATTCATTTTTTATAAGACTTGTGATCATAAAAATGACAGCCAGGGAGGAGCTCCATTATTTCTTTCACTAATATAGGTGTAATTTTTCAGTAATGCAAGCCTATTTCTGTTAATGAGAGTCCAATTAATCAGTGGGAGTCAGTGAGACTATAATAGGTTTTGTATGAGCTTTCAGAGGATAAAACCCATCAAGACCTTCTTGAAGACATTATTCACATCAAGTTAAATGTGCAATAAGAAGCTGCTGAATATTTACTTGGCACTTACAAAAAACCACCTTTCATATTTGCCTTTGTACCATCATGGTGGTTGACAATCCTAGTAATAGGATTTGCAAATAAAATAATAGAAAACTAAAGACAGCATCTACCCAAGACACTAACAGCCTTTTCTAGCAACGTCTTTGGAATTACGTGCAATGACATGAACAGATATAAGAAAAAAAATCCTAAATATGTGTGTGTTTTTACTGTAAAAATATTTGTGGGTTTTTTTACTGTAACATCCTTTTATGTTAAATAAAATAGTACAGGATTTTCTTCATTTGTTTCTCTATAGCCTGAATAACTTATTTCTTTCTTTTTGAAATGGACTGAGTAGGATTCCAAAAGATATTTCTTTCTTTCTGAAACAGAATGAGTAGGATTCCAAAAGCTTTAGTGCTGCAAAGTAAATATTACAGAAGAAATATACTATTGTAGGTACTAGCATTTTAGTCTCCAAGTAAATGATTATTTCATTTTAACATAAGGATTCCTGTAACCACTTTCCATCTCATAAATTAAGCTCTGTATTGCAGTCAGAAACAGACGAATAATATTACCTTTCTCATTACTCATCATTTCTCCAAGAAATTATACTCTTTTAAAATTAAAATTTAATTTACTTCACCACAGCTTGTCCTGCAGGAGAAGCAGCCAGAGAATGAATTTAGTCTGTGAAATCTTAGGTGCCTGCATTTACATACTGTTGGGAAGAATCAAGGTCTTGAACTTAAATTTAATGATAAAGAATCATTGAGTCACCAATTCTGTTGCAACATTTTTTCTAATTACCTGTTTCTAGAGGGCTTTTATATAGAATTTTCAGTAAACCTGTAACAGATTACCACCTAAAAACCTTTCAAGAAACAAGACTAAGCTCTGTAAAAAGTGGACTCACATACTCTACGGTTCACAGTCTCTTTAAGATGTAAAAGTACTTTTAAATAGTCTGATTTTAAAAGCAAGTTACCCCATAAAGTAGGCCCAGTCTTCAGGAAAACAGCATAGAAGAATAAAAAAAATTAATAATGAAGCTTTAAAATCACTTCTGAAATTTTGAGCCAGACATCAGCAAATACTTTTTAGGGTGGTTTCTTAGAGAAATAAATCATTTGAGACCATATCACACTATACGTCTATAGTGGATAATAATCCTTCATAATCTTGGATCCTATAAGCTATATGAAACCAGTAAAGTCAACAGAGAGAAAAGCCCTGCCAAGTACCACTGGTGACCACCACTTACCAGTCAGGGAAGGAAAGAGGGATTCTCTAAACTTCTGTCAATAACAGTAAGATGCTAAATCTAACCGAATTTTCTCTTAAGGTATGGATATTCATAATGTCCCTGGATTTTCTTGTGTTGATTAAGAGGTGTTCCTGCAATTTAGATGAGAATTATTCAAAAGGCAGGCAACCACGACAGAGACACCCTTTGGTTTAACTCTAACCATTGTTTGGTTTAGTATTAATTTGTTTTAAACAGCTTTTAAGGTTAGTCAGCACAGCAGTTTATTGTTCTGAGCAGCTATACTGCTTCACCTCCAGTTTCACTGAGGTGGGTTTGCATTCTAGGCTCACCCCAGACAGAAGCAATTCAGATCTAAGCAAACCAACCAAGAAGAATGCTTTACCTGTCACTTCGTGTCAGAAAGTAAAAGGGCACTCTCTACTCTCATAGCCCAGGTGAGGTGTAAAAATCACAGTGAAAGACAAATAAGCAAGGAAGATGACTCACAGGAGTTCTCACTTTGCAGAAGAGAGATCTTCTACCTCATCCATTTCTGGGGTTTTTTAATATCATGTTGCTAAGCTATAGATTTATCAATTAGCATTTAATATTCTTTCTCCTGCTTTTCTCTGAACCTTCTCTGTTTATCAACAGTTGCACAGGGCTTGAATCCAGATTTGACCTTAGTATTTTAGACGCACTTGTATTACTAGAACATCTCGCTTCTAATTTCATATTCTTGTTTCTATATCCATGGCTGACATAAGGCATTTTGCCCACAGTGGAAACCTGCTATGCTCTATGGTTCCTAAACCACTTTCAAAGTCACTGCCTTCCTGGAACAATTCTCTAAATATAGCCTATACTTTTTTTGTTTCTAAAAACCACTTTATATTTGGCTGCAGTGAAAAGCATACCTTTTGTTTAAACTGTTTGCCAAGCAATCCTTATCAATAGGTTACTTCTGATCAATTATATCTTTATTTACAAATCTTTCAAACTGTGTTGTCTGCAGACGTTATCATACAAAAGTTAAATAGCTTAGAGACAATAACAGTTTCTGCAGAACTGCACGTGGTGAGAATTATCTTTTGAAATACATCAGTCATCCAATTTTTAATTTATTTAATGAGGACTAGTACAATTACAGTACTATTTTTAATTAAGATACCATGTAATAAGAAGTCAAATTTCTGCCAACTCCGTATTTTATCAGCATTACCATCTTTAATAAGCCAAGACTATAATATTGTAAAAAAGGCTTGAAGTCAATTTCACAAAATAAGTAGATTCCATGTTGGTTGACATTAATTATATTAGTCCCTTAACTCTTTATTAATCTCTTGAAGCGAATTCTCTTGCTTGATGTGACATTAAATTTAATTTTGCCCTCTTGAGCATCTAGTGTTTGAAGATTTTTTTGAACATTATTGGTGTAAACCAGAGTTGTGTTAGGCCAGGTACTAAAACTCAACACCTGTATCTTACTATAATGGCAGATGAAACCATCAACTGCTTATCTGGCAAAGGCAGAATACACTTATTAAACATTTCTCCACTTTTCTGTATAATAAACAGTCTACTACATCTATTTAGTAAAGTCTGAAATATCAACAGACAAGAGTGGGTTTGTTTGTTTTCCTGTGTGCTCTTCTCTCTCAATTGTCAGACTGCAACTTTTCACTAACTAGGAAGATGCCCGTTTAAAAGTTCCCCAAAGTTACTTGCAGATAATGTTTACGAGTCTTTTTCAAACCAATTTAGCTTGATGAACATTTTAGATTTACAAAACTGTATGTTGAACGCAAAAAATACCTCTTCATGAAACAAATACAATGAAGTTATGATCACACACACAAAATAGAACATTAAACTAAAATATAGTGTATTTCCTTCTGTTATAGTAAGGTATCATACAGATCTCTTCTGTATGGGATATTTTTGTAGGATTAGAAATTAAGATTTTCATGCCTGACAGATTTGGTGGCTTTCTATGATGGTGTCATCTCACTGGTGTATAAGGGAAGAGTGACTGACGTCATCTACTTGGGCAAAGCACTTGACACTTACATGACACCCTTGTGTGGAGACACACGGATTTGACAGATGGACCACTCAGTGGATAAGGCGTTGCCTGGATGGTCGCACTCGGAGCTGTAGTCAATGGCTCAAGTGGAGACCAGAGAGGAGTGTTCCTCAGGGGTCTGTATTAGAACTGACACTTTTCCACATCTTTGTCAGTGACGTGGAGAGTGGGACTGAGCGCACCCTCAGCAAGTCTGCTGACAACACCAAGCAGTGTGGTGCAGTCAATACACTGAAAGGCAGTGATGCCATCTAGATTGTAATCGGGAAGAAATTCTTTACGGAGAGGGTGGTGAGGCACTGGAACAGTGCCTGGAAATGTTCAAGGTCAGGCTGGAAGGGCCTTTGAGCAACTTGGTCTAGTGGAAGGTGTCCCTGCCCATGGCAGGGGGGTTGGAACTAGATGGTCCTTAAGGTCTCTTCCAACCCAAACCAGTCTATGATTGTACAAATTTTTTGCACTATCAGCATTAAGACTTTACATGCGTATCAATCTTTTAAAAATATTCTTCAAATGGAGATCTCATCTGCATTATAGACACACATATATATTAGACTCCAACAATTAACACTATTACATGATTTTATACTTTATTTAAGAGGATATTATACTGCCCCAGAACGTTTAAGGTAATTTTAACAGGTGTGAAGCACAGAGAAAACTGAAAATAGTGTCATTCAGTTTCCTTTTTTGCCATCCTGATCCAAAATATGTTACAAACAATTATGTAACAACTACATTTGTAATAAAACTTATAAATATTTATAACACTGAAGTAATTTGAATGTTCCTGCCTGGTTGTTGTCACTATAAAGGATGATTTTAATTTTGTAATTTGCTACCAGAAAGTAAACAAACTATTGTTTGCTTTTGCTCCAATGGCAAGTGACTTTGAAATGTACTTTTTCTAATGCACCATAACAGCGCCCCAGTAGAATAATTAAGAGTTAATTCAAGAAGACAATACATACGCAGACATAACCAACTTCTTCCCACAGCACTGAGTCATTTAATGTTATGTAGGTTGTGCACCTACTAAATAAACTGAGTTTTTTGAAACATCAGATTTTCTCTTCAAAGATTCAAGGTCCACATAGAATGAAACTGGTTTTTAATACTTGGACTTTAGAAACTGTTCTCCAGCTATTAGTTGACTGCAGTTTCTGTTACACATCCCCTAAACCTCAACTGAGTATTTCACTTCTCATTTATCTGGATGGAATACCTTTTTTGCCTTTTGTTGTAAAAGCATTGAAAAGCCTTATGGAAAAACTCAACAACATATAGAAATTGCAGTATTATGACATTAAGGAAAGACAATTCTGCTTCCTGTTAGTAAGAAACAGCAATAGGCCCTAACCATTTTGTAGACAAGCATCGCTTGAGAAAATTGGCAGCCTTCCACACTTCATCAAACTGCACAGACTGAGCACAACTGTCCTCTTCTTTAAGGGTACTGCCCCAAGTCACCTGTCAAATACTCTGGTACAGACTGACCACAGCAGCGTGCTATTCAAGCAGGAAGGAGCTATATTGCTCTGTAGCCTCTAAGATGATAGGAGCATTTGCTGGAGAAACAATTTACTATTTTACAGACCTTGTCTTTTTCATGCCTTTAACACTGAACGTCTTCACAAGCCACAGAAGACACCAATGGCTTTCAGCTACAAAATCAGACAGGAAATAGGATGTGAGCAGGTTTAGGTACTTTAATTACACGGTACCAGCATCTCTGTATACACTATATATAGCATATTTGCTGTTCTGCACCACCTGCAGCACAATATCTGCACACAGATGGGTGCTGCTGCTACTGTCACACACCATACAGTACTGTCAAATCAGACTCACACAGTCCACAGTATTTTCAGCTTTTCTACCTTAATCTCCTTCTCCGTGACATTCTCCAGTATGCCACCAGCTAACGAAGTTCTGTGTCCAATGTCTGAGCACCTACAAGAAATTCACACTTCACATGCTATCATTTTCAAGTATTTACAGGCCTCTAAAGTCCAATGCTACTGCAACGGGTTCCACATGCTAGAAAGTTAACAGCATCAGGATTTCATTTCACCAACAATGTTGGAGTGGAACTAACACTTGCACAATTCTCTTTTAAAACAGAGACATGCATAAGCTCAAGTCTGAGTCATAGACTGGTTTGGGTTGGAAGGGACCTTAAAGATCATTTAGTTCCCACCCCCCTGCCATGAGCAGGGACACCCTCCACTAGACCAGGTGGCTCCAAGCCTCATCCAGCCTGGCCTTGAACACTTCCAGGGAGGGGACATCCACAGCTTCCCTAGGAAACATGTTTCTGTGCCTCACCACCCTCTCAGTGAAGAATTTCTTCCTGATATCCAATCTGAATCTCCCCACTTTCAATCTAAACCGATTACCCCTTGTCATAGCACTACAGACCCTTGTAAAAAGTCTCCCCCCCAGCTTCCTTGTAGCCCCTTCAGGTACTGGAAGGTGCTATAAAGTCTCCCCAGAGCCTTCTCTTCTTAAGGCTGAACCAGCCCAACTCTCTCAGCCTTTCTTCATAGCAGAGGTGCTCCAGCCCTCTGAGCCTCTTCATGGCCTCCTCTGGACATCTGTTTATTTCCTTAAATCTTAATTATCATTCTAGGTCAAAAGACTACATTCTATCTGGGCATCAGTAGTATCCACAGATAGTAAAGAACTAAATAAACATTATAAAGAATTAAATGAACATTACGTATGGTATGTAAGTACCATGCTCTGCAATGAGAGAACAATGAACCCATCTGAAAAAGTGATGTAATGCAAATATGCATGACAATCTGTCCCCTAGAAGACTGAAATGGAAAACAGACAATAGACTGTTTCAGAAAGACTATGTCCCCAGAAAGATATTAAAGAAGTCGCTGTATGCAACCAATGCATGAGTACATTTTGTTGCTACACTGCACAGGAAATTTGCGCTGCAGATTCAGGAAATTACCTTTCTGTGTAAGATTTACTGTCATATTATTAGAAATCATGTCCCATTGGAAGAAATTTACTGTCAGACTGATGGAGTGATTTGAGCTGTTTCCAGATCCTTCAATGTGGTAATGAATAAAACCCCAAAAAGAAACATTTAAAAATTGCATGACATGACAGCTTCTGAGAAAGAATAATGTCCCACCATCCAAAACAATGAAATGGGATACTTTTAAGCAGCAGGGACATATACTTTGGCACCTGTATACACACCTGCTTTGTCAGTCATCAGGAACCTACAGATTATGAGACAAGGTGAATGATGGTTAAAATATGCTAAAAGAGTGTTTGAAGAAGTCTTAAACGTTACAGTGTTATTGAGTGTAATGAACTGTTCTAACAATCAAACTGTGCAGCCAGGTATTTGGCATCAGGGAAAAATTATGTCCTCATAGGAAAAAGGGGAGGAAAATACATTAAAAAAAATAGAAATAGCAGGAGAAAGCTCATCACATAAAAGAATGTTCTTAATTATAGAGATTATGGATTTCTAGTTTTACAGATTCTCAGGTTATTCAAGTACTTAGATGGCTGTCCTACTTCCACATAAAGACTGTCTTCATTGATTATCTCGGGTAACATCTAAGTCTGTCTACAACAAACTATAAAAAAAGCTCATGATAATTCAAAACCAATTCTGAAATTTGAAAGAGAAAACCCTATCTATCAAAATTGAGAAGACATCTGAATTTTTATGGTAATACGCAAATTTTATTCATTTTAAAAGATATATAGAAAATAGAGATTATTACTGCCTTTACCTTCCAGAGGTCAGCTGTTCCTTCTACAAGTTTAGCATTTGTTTTGGAGTATTTCAGAGCCAGATGCAAACATTCAGTTCCATAATCCAGGTCATAGTCTGTACACTGTAGTATTTAAAAAAAAAAGTGTTCTTAGTTAGTCTTAAAGAAATCATACTTTTAAGCAGTAACAGGTTTTCTTTCATTAATTCAACTTCTATCTCAACACTCCTGTCCATAGTAATACATGCTGTGTTAGCTAGGTAGGTTCAGAATGGCTCAGATATAAAACCCTTCCAAGAAGCTTATGCCAAAATCTAGCTATCTAGCAAAGCATTACAGGTGCTGGAAGGATCTTGCTACACCCTTATGTTGCTAACTAAATCAATGAGAACTTACAAGTATAACAAGTGGTTTTGGTGGGAGTTGAGGCCTCACCAAAAGGAATCATAAACCTTCCAGTTACAATATTTTAGAGAATGTGAACAAGCTAATAAATTGTAGAAGAATCATGATTCTTCACATGCCTGGTCTGTTGTGGTTTTTGCAGCAAAAAAGAATGTTACTAACTAAGAAGCTCCACATTCCTTACATCTTTCCCTCTATATTTTTCTCCAGTTATCTGCACACAAAATTGCAAAGTTTTATGCTGCTACATGAGCCTTCCACATTAAAATAAAAACAACACCCCCAAAAAAGTTTGTCTACTTTAGTCATCTAGAAGAGGCATTCTTCTCTCAACAAACGCTTCCCAAGCAGTATGGCTTCCTACAGATAGGGATTATAGGAATCCTATTAGTGGAAAACTGAGTAGGAAGCAGAATCTCTCGAGCCAAAACATAGGTAAGTACAAAAATAAGAACTGAGAACTTATGAGACAGGACTACCTCAAGATAAATTGGCCTGATTAAGATAATAAAGCTCAAGTCTATTTTTGTACTGCTAAATCACCAGTCCATCCAGAAACATTAATTACATGTACCAAGGAAGGATAATTTAATATAGCATCTTTCATAAAAATGGATGTTGTTGATAAGACCACATGCTGGCTAGCCCAGTATCCAGTCTCTAGTAGAGGTTGACAGTGGATAGTCAAGGATAAATACGAACAAGGCAATCATATCATCTTACTTTCCCAGAACACTCACTTGGCCTCATATAAAGCTATTATACTCACTTAGGAAATCCCTAAATTAAGAAGTCCGTGTGGGGTACATACTGAACCAGAAGCAACTGCCTTAACAGTCCTCAGCAAATTACAGGAATCCTGAATTCACCCAATTACTTTTTGAATAGCAGTTTTGGTTTTTTTCTTAGCACCTGCATCAGGAAGCATCTGGTTCATCACTCTTTTCATCACATGGTCTGTTGTTCTGACAGAAAAGGGAGTGTAAAACCACCTTCTCAGGCCTTCAGAATGCTCCATATCTCTTTTCACATCTTTCTACAGGCAAAGAGATCAACATCTATTCTGTCACTTCATGTGTGGAAGCCACTTCAAAACTTTAATCAAGCCTTTTACCTTCCTTCATATTTATCTACACTTACCTATCAATTTTATCATAACACCCATCTACAAACCTTCTTAGCCCTCATCTCTACTACCCAGGGAAAAAAAAAGGGGGGGGGGTGTTATCTCCACTTCCTGTTCCGAACTATTTATGAACAAAATCAACTGCACAGATCTTCACAAAACTCCACTGGTGATTTACTGCTATGAAAACTGGTCACGGACTTTACCGTGTTTCTTATCTTCTAACAAATAGTTTACTCTGGTTAATCCTTACTCATATCCCAAATCTCTTCAGTTTCCTTAAAAAGCCTTTGGTAAAAGCTCCTGTTAAAACACCTTATTATGCGAGTAGGCTGTTATCAGCTTCAGCAACAACCAGCCCTGCAACGCATAAGCTTTCCTTTACAAAAGCTGAAATAACCCTTCCACTGCGTCAAATTCAACCATGTGTCTACAAATTCATGTTTCAAGTAAAATGTGACAGTTCACATACTATGCTCAGTAATTCACCTCCACAAATTACGTAGTAAGTCTCCTCCAGGATTCAAGAATTCTAAATTGTCGAGAACATAAAAGTCTGTATGGGTTAAAGATGATCCAAATGAGCGTGCTGCAATACCACTTGCCTTTTTTTTTTAATAAATTTCCTCAATAAATTTATTTTTTAAATATTAAGAAAATTTTTAGTTTCTATCTTTGTTTTACAATGCATCTTGAAAAAAATCACAGTTAGCACTTTTATTTAACTTAGTAATTTTTGTCATTTTAGTTTGTCATGACTGCAATCAAAAAGAAGATCCTTGTACACAGCCCACTTAGAAAAGTAATTTAAGTTGTTATACTGCTCTACAGAAGTTTAAGGGCTGTGAGTAACAGAGACAAGAAGATAGAGTAACTTAAGAAGACTTTCAGAATACTAAAGAAAATAAGGGGTTCAAAGAGACACTTGAAAATGTTTTTAAAGCAAGCAGAAATTATTTATATTCTTTAAACAATTAAGATACAAAAAAGGTCAACAGAAAATATAAAGGAATAGGCAACTCTAGGTCTTAAATATGTAAAAATGAGCAACCTCGCAAGTAAAGGGAGTAGAGACATAAATTGCCAGTGAAACCAGAAACGGCCTAGTAACTTTCAAGTCCAAGTTTTTATTATCAAAATGTTTCCCTTTGTTTTGTTTTTAAGGAAAATTTTTACAGATTTCAAACTATTTTCTACTAATGTGAATAACATACAGATTAAAAAAACCCATATTTCTCTTTTGCCTCAGAGTGGAAGAGAAGATTTCAGAAAAATTTATCTGTGAAAGAATTAACTTTGAATTAAAATTAAGTTACACTTTTAAATATACAGATAACAAATGATACTAGGACAAGACAAAGCAATTCCAACTTTTTAGCAAGGTATTAATTACAGATAATTAGTAGGGAGTGGAAAAGTTCCATAAATGGGCTAAAGCATCTTGAGGGTATTGCTGGCTTCGAGGGATGAAATATGACACAAAGGAAAGTAATAATTAAAACCATATTTCACTAACACTTGTACATCATGACATTTACCACTCCAATTATCCATAATTGTTTAAACCTAAACACATTGTCACAGTGTACTCTTCTGCAAGTCTGATACTTCAATTTCATTGTTCTCCTCTGACATCAGTGTATCAGCTCAAGACCAGCTTAGTTTATATATTATCCATATGCTAAACAGCTCCATAAGTGAAATTTTAAATCCATATTTAAGAGGCAGAATTTGAAATCTTCTATGTTGCTTTAAGAAATTCAGTTAGCAGATTCAGCATTATCAGGGGGTGCTTCTAATAACAAAGTTGTAGAATCTCTATGAGGAAAATTCTTACTGACCCAGGCATGCGAACATTCTCATCCTAAGTCTTCTGTGTGTATTTCGTTGTACATCTCGAGTCAATTTACATTAGAACAGTCTGTTTAAACTCTTTCTAAAGTCTCTTTTCGACTGAAAGGCTTCTTAACATAAAGCTTGACAGAGCACAGTTAACTGAACTTGACATGCACACACAGCTTTGTGAAACAATAGGCATAGTTTAAGTTTCAGACCACAGATTTGAAATGGTAGAAACAGCTGGAAATATTGGCACAGAACATATCCACAAAAGAAAGAAGACAGATTAGTTTAGCTCTTTAAATGACACAGAAGGAAATATGTTATTTAAAAATGTCTTTGAAACGTTGAATATTCAAAGGCACTCTAATAGGTAGTTTGGGGGGCTGACTTTTCTGGGAGTGGTTTTGTGTTTGTTTGTTTTCCAAGAGTGGTTGTTCGAATAAAGTGCTATGGGTGGAGTGAGATCCAGATTTTAGCATTACACCAAGTCTTCTTCCCCTGCCTCCTAGGTTGGTTTGAATATATTGTGATAAATATTACTTCCTACAATGCAAACTCTACTGTTGTTGCTTAGCCATAAACAGGGAACAAGGGGTTAGAAAAAAGAGCAACTACATAGCCTGTATTTTCCTGGTCCATATTAGCAGTCCATGAGCTAACTTGTTTCTTTGAACAAGTAAAATTGTAGAGAAGCAGTACTTAACATTAACAATTTCTTTTAATGTTAACATGCACTATTCACTGTATTTCTACACTGACAAAAGATTTTGACTGGATATATGGGAACTGGTAACCATACAGAATCACTACGGTTAGAAAAGAGCTATAAGATCATCTAGTTCAACCATCAAGCCAACAACAGAATAAACATGGATACAAACAAAGTTTCCATTACATTACTGTCATTTCATTACAGCATTGTCATTTTCTATTTTTTTCATCATTCCTTAGTTTTATAATAAGGAAACAAAATCTATATTTGTTGTATATTAACCAAAGGAAATCTTCAGATTCACTCCTTCACACAGGTACCTTTAAAGCCTGCACAGAGCCAGTCTTTTACACTCCTGTAACCATTGGGTGTGTCATCAACAGTACTTTTTCCATTGTCAGCAGCAAGGGTCTCCATTTTACTCTCCCATGTAAATCGAATCCATAACAATATATCAGAACAGTTGCAATTAAAGTGCATAACTAATTAACAATCACAGAGCTTTAAAATTTTTCCAGATCCTTGCAGATCAAGTTTCCACTGCTGAAGCGCCAGAGTACATCCTGAACATTCACCATCAGGAACGTTTTATCAAGTTAAAAAAAGAAACAGACACAAGCTCTTGCTGAACCTGAATTGGCCACTTTTATCATATTTTATAAAGAGTTTATTTTGCCCTGTTCATTACCGTGGGAACAAAAAAACCTTAATCTAACAGTGGACTTGCAGCAAGCACTCAGCCTACAGCAATATACCACAGATAAATGAGAAATAACAGAAGAAGCAAATGAAAGGAAGAAACACATGAACAAGGCAACAGTGAGCTTAATGTGAGTTCAGACAAACTCATCTCTGGAACAATTCCTACCGTAGTTAATTATTAAAACTGCTATGACATACGTCTACATGCAGCACTGCTTCACGGTGAAGAGATTCAGCACTTTACTCTGTAACAGAATTAAGCAAGCCTGTTTCTTCTACAGATCGGTACCTATATCCCAATGCCTTTCACTGTAGTAACTGCAAGTGCCCTCTCTGTGCATGCCATGATTTCCCTCCACTCTACCATCAGACCCCCTGAACACGTCCTGACTGCCCATTGAAACATTTTGGTACTCAAGTTGCTCCTAAGTCGACTAAGAACTTACGCATTGGTCGGTTCCAAGACCCAATGCCCTAAAAGGCCTATGACCAAGAAAAACAGAAGATAACAGCTGAATTCACATTTCAGCCATAGAGCTGAAGACCTAAGAGCCTGAAGGCTCTGATGTTCCAGCCTCCTCTCAGTGATAGGACTCATTTGGGTTTCCCTCCTCCTCACACTTGCTCATTTTTCAAAAACTATATAGGGACTTAATATAATTGAAATCACTATGCCTCTGTCAATTTTGATTGAAATCATGATCTTAAGGTTCTTTTCCAACCTAAATGAATCTATGAAACTGAACAAAATGTGCAATTAAAGGTTTAAAATATTAGCAAGACAAGGGTTAAAAGTTAAAAAGTGAAAGAGTAATTTTGTTTCTTCCCTTTCTAGAATAAATGTCCTCGGTCAATGAACACAGTCCACACTGCCATCACCAGCAATGATGATCTATTACTGGGCTGTACACATATAAGCTCACAAGTCAAGTCAGGTATGCATTTTCTTCTTGTTAGTCTTCTCTGAAAGCAGTATATAATCTCTCTGTGTTGAGGCTGACAATTACTGTTCACTGTACACAACTTGCTGCTAGGCAGTAGGAGTCCCATAGGCAAATCAGAGCATGAACACAGTGTGGGCAAGACAAAATTTGCTTTCCCTATCACTGTTTGAAGTTTCAGCTACCAGGCAAGACTGGGGATAACTCCACACTTCTTCTCTAAACACAGATTTGCTTGAAAAACTCACTATCACAATACATAAAGGCAGAAACTCAGTGGGACTCCGAAATGTGTATGAGTATTTGTTATCAAAGTTTGCACTTCTGAGCATAAATTTAAAAAAATCATTATGTAAGATCTAGGAACAAAATGTTTGGACAGGTTCCTTCAACTTTCTTCTAAGCAACAAATAGATCAAATAATAGTATCTAGGACTAATGAGCTAGATTGAAAACCCCTTGTTAACAGTGTCACATTCCATCAAAACCTTTAATCAATAAGGTCATTTACTTTGATTTTGATTCATCAAGGAATCACTACAACAAAAACATTGAAATAAGGATAACCAGACAATTAGAAAGGATATTGACTGTCATTTTCTAGCTCTGACCTCAAAATTAAACAGAAGCTGAAGTATAATTACATGACTAGATCCTAGCCGCAGCATCCTTAGGTGTGACTCTGGATAAAAGAAAAAAGTTTTACAATTCTTCTAAGAAAGCATAAGAGCTATCTTCTCTGCTCTTAAATCCATGCCTTAAGACACTTGCAGATACCCTGCAGTATTATGGTAGTGTTTGTATCGTTGCCTCAAGCTGCACCAGAGAAGGTTTAGACTGGATATTAGAGAATACTTCTTCACTGTAAGGGTTGTCAAGCTTTGGAACAGGCTGCCCAGGTACGCTGGTTTTAGTCCATGACAGCAGGTAAGTGGTTGAGTCACCGTCCCTGAAGGTATTTCAAAGATGTGTTCATGTGGTGCTTGATGGACATGGTTTAGTGGTGGACTTGGTAGAGTTAGGCTAACAGTTGGACTCTGTGATCTTGAAGGTCTTTTTCAACCTAAACAGTTTTATGATTAAACCTCCCCTTTCAGTCTTAATCTCATTCTGGCTGCTACTGCTTCTGTCTCTGCAAAAGGAGAGGTCCAAACAAACCAATCATCCTGTAACAATACATGTGCTCGGCTTTTCACTGAAATAATAAAAACACTATCATTCTGAAAAACCCTAGTTCTGTCTAACTTTCAGACAGAGAGCCCTAACCCCTATGTACCCAGGGTAATCCTTAATTCAATCCTTCCAGAGAATGAGGTTTGCTATGTTCTCACAGACAAATCATGATCAACCTGTAGAGAGAGGGGAAGAAGTGCAGCTTTGCTATTAAGGAATAACAACTTCATCAGAATAACTAGAGGTGCTTTGCCAAGGAAAGAAGTGTACTGGTAGGCACAAATAAGAAATGTCCAGATCTGTGTCCATACTACCAATCTAGCGTGCAGGACAGATTCTTTTTGATGCAAGTCTTTCCTGCATCCCTGCTCAGAATCATACAAAATGCACTTGACTGTACTGCTGGAGAGCTCAAAGTCATTCTCCTTCTGGTGAAATCAAGGTGAAAGTCATATACAAGGGCACCTGCTAAAGCACATCATCTACAGCATGGACAGAAGGTGCCCTGTCAGCCAGGACTCAGCATGCATTGTGTCCATACGTTGGCAGCTGGGATGAATATTATTGCTGGTAAACTCCCAGTGTACACAAAATCCTGAAAAAACAGACCACAAAAAATCATCACACCTTTCTCTTTTTGTGCCACAACAGTAGGCATATTCCTAAAGTTACTCCAACAAAGTCCACATGAACTAGCGTAATGAAAATGAGCAAATTAGGTGAGAATAAACAACAGTACTGCTATGCAGATGAAATATCTGATGCAAATAAGAGCTAGTTATTAATCAGACTGACTTCATAAAACAGGTCCCAAGTAACCCAAGTCAGTATTGATTTTACTGATATCAGAAAAGGACACAGGAGTAATTCTGAGCATGTAGCTGAACATGAAATTTCATATCTCATATATAATTCTAGCTTTTTTAAAGTCATTTTATTTACAACATCAAGAAGAAATAATAAAATGTTAATATTCTGTGACAACAGTAGTAGTCAAAATACGGTGTTAGGGCTCACTGCTGACACTTGAAAAAATCTCATAAATTGGAAAAATACTTGGAAAACAGTTATACGGACAATATAAAGACAAAACATTATCGTGTCCCAATGTAAACTATAAGTTATTTAGGTTATTGTAAGCAAATGTGAAAAAAATTATTGTTCACATTCTCCCAGTGAAGAGATTTCTAAATACATCAAGTTCTAAAATTAAGCAACCAACAGAGAATCTAATCAGGCTTAGAAGAGGTGGCCCAAATTCAGGCCAAGTTAAAATGTGTTTTGTTTTTAAATTTTTTTGAACAGATAAAATTATTCAGTCTTGGAACAATTTACTTAAGAGAATCATCCCTTGAAATTATGAAAAAACATAAATGGTCCTTTTCCTTGCCTTTCAATAGACTAATCTGTCAGTAGCTCAGAGATTAAAACCTCTAGCATCACTACCTTATTTCCTTCTTTGCTCCCTCAAAACAAGCAGCAGATGACAATTTACCTGGGTGGTCTCCCGTATGCTGGATACAGTGATCCTCACTCAGTATTCAGCATTTTCAGAGCCTGTGCCAAACAGGTGATTCTTGTGGATACAGTACACTTATCAGGGTAAATCCAGTAACCCTTACAACAATACTCTCGTAATACAGTCTAATTTCCAGCTCGAATAATTGCAGTGTGTCTTCCTAACATACACCCTCCAAATTATATTTGAAGACAAAATGTCTTTTCACTGCTACAGAGATGCCAGATCGCACCCAGGGCGTGGCAGCTTCGCGCCACTGCACCGAACAGTTCCAAGAGCTAATATGTGAATTTGCAAAGTGCTTTGAGATCCTACAGGATGAGGAGTGCCATGAAATGGAAGTAATTATCCCATTAGCAAAAAAAATACTTTTTTTTTTCTTATGCAAGGCATTAGAATTTCTCCAAACATTCTTGTGGCAGAAATTAATGAGGGCAAGGTGGGGATTCATACAATATCCTGGCTCTACCATTGCGCCAAAGAGCTAATCAAGTACAGAGCTATCTAAAGCAGCATCGTTTTCCCAACAGACCACCAATCTAGCTTCAGGTTTTGCACAAGTGAAAGCATTACTGACAAAATTCATTTAGTATATTTATCCTGACAAGAATTCTGTAGGATTGGGTAGGTTTTACGGACAGGGAAAGGAAAAAAAAAATACTTATTCCTCTAAACGTCAGCACAAAGCTGCTAGTGAAAAATATGCCAGATGAAGTAACTATAAAATCTCTCTGGAAAACACCTCAGAACTACAACCTGAAGACTGCACAAATTAGGATATTCATTCAGGTGAGTTTGACTACCCTGTATTCAAGCAACAGTCTGCATATTAGCCTAAAGATGGAGAAAGACAGACCTAAGTCATCTGCAAAACTTCATTATTGAAAATTTATCTACATTGCGATTTTGCATCAAAACCAAAAAATTGACCACTTTTCAGCAGGAACAAAATGGAGGAGAGCTCAGGTTCTATTCAAGTTCCAAAGAAGTAATTTTTTTAATGGGAGTAACCCCAGAGATAAATTCCTAGCTGAAACGGACCACAACAATGAAAGGGTGCCATTAATGATGTAAACACTTCACATGTAAGGAGAAATTAAATACTAGGGTTTCTTTCAACATTTAGGAGCTACACAGACTTCTCTGTCAAACAATCAGTTCTAAAATCCCAATGACCCATGGACAAATCACAGAAAGGCTTCCTTTGTTAGGTTATTGCACATAGAAAAACTCAGTTATTCCCCATCTTGATACTAGTATACAGCTAATTAAAGTCTGTATTATTACACCATCAAAGGAACAGGAAGAATTTCAACAAACTGAAGTAATCCATGCTACTCTGCTATTCAGCCAAGTAGGTTGACCTGGATGAACCAAGAAGGTAGTTACACTAAAACTGTAATTATCTATTACATTTCACAGGCAGACAGAAGTACGCTGTCTTTAGGAGCCCATACACAGAAAAGCACTTGTAGTACTGTCCTCTTATAAATTATACAAGTAGTAGATGTGTATTATTTTGGCTAGCTCTTGTCTGATTCATGAATCCCTTCTTGATTCAATGTTTCAGAATACAGTTGATGAGAAGGAAGAAAACCTATAGGCACAAACAGGAATGCAGAATTAGGAAAAACACAACAATGATGTTACATGGCATATATTTAGAAGACCTGAACATGTAACTACAAAACACAAAAGCCAAGTGGGTGACCAAAGCTGGGGATGGTGGAAAGGAAGTGGATCTCCATACACACACATATATGGGGCATACAGAAACTGCAAAATACATTTGAAGAATGAGGTAAACTGATCATCCTTACAACATGAAACACTTAAAAGATGTCTGACGCTTTTTTAAAAAGGCCAAGAAACAACCCATTATAGCTTTAAATCCATTATAGAGAAAATCTATGTATCTTACCTACTTTTTAAGGTATGTTAAGAACGATGGTGATCTCTTTCTCAGTGTTTTGACACTACAAAGACAAACAGCTCTGACACGTATCACCAATTCATGATTGAATAGCATCAGGCAGAAATTTTTTTCTCAACTGAAAGGTTCCAGGAGGTAAACAGTAAACTGCTCAGCCTTGCCACAACTCAGATGCCTTGGTATACACAGAGTTTCATATTTGGTGAATGTTAAAACCAAAAAAAAGTTGAGGCACCTTGAAGATTGAGATATCTTTAGTCTTAAGAAGGAGGCAAGCAGTGGGTTGGTGTTTTTTTCCAGGATTCCAGTATTAGACTTAAATACACAAATTCTGCCTCACTTATATTTTGACCCTTCAGTCCTTTTACTGAACCTGACCCTTGCTCCCAAAGCTGCAAAGGTTTTAGTCAACAATTTGTCCGCTACTGTTCATTTAATCGCCTGTTGCTCCTGGCAATGTTAATTTGACAGACATTGATTTCTTTAACAAAGAATGAACCCACAGGAAAATCCCCAAATCAGTCTAGACATTTTGCCTCGAAGGACTTGCCTGACCTATGCCAAAATATTACTAAACTGCTACAGCTGACTCCACTTCCCCAGCAGCAGAGGACACTAAAATGCTTCACACATGTTTGAAGAAGAATCCCAGTAATGTTGTGCCCTTTCAAAAAGCACTTTAGAAGTTTACAAAATCCACATGGAATACACTCCCTATTATTTAGATACAGAAAAGACAATACTTTGAGCAAGTACTTCTACAATGGGCCTTACAAGAGCCAACTTCCTTTCTTACTCTGGCAAAATCTTCCCTGAACATTATCAGGGGTTTGTTAGATGAGAATAATTTTGGGATTTCCTTTTCTACTACTCAGGACCAGGTTGGACAGTTTGCAGAATATCTCTTTTCCCCTTCTCAACCCCATCTGGTAACATCTTGTAATGATTTTTGGGGAGGAGTAGAACAACATCTGCCTCCCAGAATTTAGCATCAAAGTATTTGCATGATTCTCCCTGACACACTATTATTTTGCATCTTGTCATTACTATGCTTATATATAGCAGCTCGCTCCTATGCAAGCAGATGCTGTAATGCCCCATCAGTAAATGTGATCATTTATTATCCAAAAAGTGGGTAATGTTGGCTATGAACAGATGCATTAATTCAGTGTAGTCACAAAAAAGTACTAATCTCTACATAGTTTCTACACAGATTAGATGGAATCCCTAAGGGTCAGTCTGTTCCATGTGGATATCTGTAAGGAGGTTATATAGACATGCATCAGAAACAACTCTAAATACGTTGAAGAACATCTTCCTTCCATGAACGTTCCTTCTTCCGGTTCCTTTCTTTTTTCCCCAGTTTCATTGTTCTGATTAACTAAATAAAAACTTCCATCATCCACAAATGGTCTAATATCAACAAATGATTAAACTAACTACATATACAATACGAACACCCCAAAAAAACAGTGTAGCTTGTGGTAAATTCTCAGGTGCAGAAAATCATGAGGCTAAGTACAAAAGAACACCAGAAAATAACATGCATACTTCAATTATTTTTTTAAATTAAGACTGTTATAAACCTAGCACTATCTTTAAATAGTGATCTGAATTTGTGTGCCATCCACACATGAAGGATTCCTGCAGAGTAGCCTTCTAACATGTCCCATCCTTTCTTCAGCTGTGGTAGCTCTTCCCTTTTACAAGGTCCTCATCTTCCCCAGACTGGTCACATTGGTGACCAATCTATTATATCCCCAGCATTCACTCTGACAACTCTTTAACCATTGTATCACCTTCCCTCGGCTTTTTGCTTACTTCTCTGACACAGAAGCTAGTCAGGATCTTCTGCATACCACTCCTCTTCTGCTTCCATTTTCAGTTGTTTCTCTGCCAGATCAGGAAAGGCAAAGCTTTTTAATTGTTCCTGCTACCTTCCTTCCTTTGGCAGACACATTTCAAATAATCAATGCTTTGTTAAGGTTGGGTATTTCAGCTTTTGCATACTGTGCTTGTGTTACTTTGTACACTAAGGTGACATGACACAACACGATGCTTTGTGTTAAAGACAAAAGATCTTGGAGATGTGTGTGCATTTCACAATGTGTCAGAAACAGGTATTACAGCAATCAGTCTCAGCCTACTCTGCTTAAAAGAAAAAGGTAGTCTACCTAACTTCTTGATACTCTTAATTCCTTAAAAGATACTGCTCCAGGGGAACACTTGACTTCTAGTAAGTGAAGTCTTCCCCCCACCCTCCTCCTCTGAGGCTTACAGGATCATACTTTGCATTTGTTCCTATTTAATTTATAAAGCTGAACAGAAACATGAAACTACCTTAAACAAAAAAGAACAAGTCTGGTCTAAGGAATTTATCCTTTATTTGCTATCTTTGGAAAGGGTGGATTTTCAATTAACACTTAAACTTTTCTGATTTCCCTAGGGCTGATAAGAATAGAAAAACAAGCATGCATTTCCAAAGATCAGGAATTTAATTCTTCTTACCCTAAAAAAGTTCAACTGGCTGTTTTCATCTCAGGTAGGTCAGAATTGAACTAAATCACGGGTTCTGCAACTTTCCAACTTTTCCACACGTTTTACTAGTTATTAGATTTGCATTTTTCATTTTAAAAAGCTTAACTTGTCCACTACTAATATTTATTGAAGGTTAGTGGTATGCTTCATTACACTGTGCAGGAAAGAGGAACTCTCTAATTAGGATATACCAGAATTGAGAGCACTGATGCAACATTACGCTTATCCCCTTAATGCATTTATACGGCCTTTTACCAAACATCCCAAGGAAAACCCCTGGCTAAGATAAAGCTTCCTGCCTGCAAGACACCACACACATTATAAACACAGTTCCTTCTCCCCTTGCAGCTGTTTGTATCTGTCACTTGTCCATCTTGTGTGAAGTGTGCATCATACATGTATAAGTCATCCTATTCTCACCTCAGGACCATCCCAGCACCAAATTCCAAAGTCCTATGACAAAGTGGAGGCATCAGAATGTTTCACTGAAATAGAAATAAACAGCTGTATTCCCATGCGTTATATAACCAATTGAACACAGAGACTTGCAACAGAAAGCGTTAAGCAGCATTACATACAGGGGTAGGTGCCTCTGTCAGCTATAGTAAATGAGTAGGTATAATGGGATTTTGGCAAAGTGCTCTATCTAACAACACCCAAGTCAGGGTAGTGAGGCCTTTTAAGATCCAGACATCATTTTAGCTCCACTGGCTGTTACAGGCTCTGAACAGTCGCTTAAATTCAATATTGAATTTAAGTGGCTTTAGTCTGGCTTATGTGATGTCCAATACAGAGGCCAAGAGGTATCCCGAGTTAAAAGTAAAATGTTTAACAAGGTAAGAGAAACTTTATCAAAGTGTTAAAATCAGTATCCCTATTCTGGAGTGGAAAGAGTTGCTAGTTCCTGAAAAGTGGTCTTTTGATCCTGCTGTATGGGAGCAATTATCATTTGAGATAGAAGAATACTGAAAAGCTTTCCCTCCCCTGTTGCACCTCCACTTACTGGCTGCACCACAAAAAGACAGACACAACGTACTCACAATTCTTCTTTTACCAGGAAACAACAATGGTTCTCAAACTGTTGGCATCTCCACAATAAAAAGTAAAAATATGGGACAGGACATCTGAATGGTTTTGGTTTTTTCCCCCCTCTCAAGCATATATACAGAAGTATGAGAAAAAGCTGATTCCAATACTAACTGATGTTAAAATTAATGCTAATTGAAAAAGTCTGAGATTATTTTTAAGGAAATATTTTCATAAATCTAGGCTATTGTTTCAGTATGGTTAAAAATCCATTCAAAACCAACCATCAGAAGACTTAGCAGTATCCAGCACATCACCAACATTTTTGACTGTTCTTCCTATTTCAGATTTATTTACTTCTCTGGGGATTAAAACCAAACAAACCAACCAAATCTACTTTGCTAGTCAAAGCCATTGGCTACCTTACAATAGAAAAGTAGAACAATGAAATAACTTCCCCATCAGGATCAAAAAACATGGAATTTTGAGAGGAAGTCCATCCCAAAGAACAGAAGATTTCAAGTTAATACACCTAGCAAAAGAAGATGTGGCTAGTGGTAAGATAACACTTTTGAAAACAATATAAATACATACCTTCTCACAGAACCTAATCTCTCACACAACACAAGCAACAATCAGAAACACAACAGAAATAAGTTCATAGCACACTTCAGAGGTAATGGATGGAATACTTAACCCCCTTTCTGGGTAACTAACCAGACTCTAATTTGATGTCAATTCTAGTCCAACATTTACTTTTTTTTTTTTGACAAAGTGGCTGTAATAAGGGAAAACCCAAAGCCAGAAAAAATCTTTGAAAAGCCCTGTTAAAGGCGTTTAAATATCAGATATGCAAATGGTAAAGAACATTTGTTTTAATGAGCTCTCAAAGTCATTACAAAGACAACAGAGTGCATGCAATTTTTGAGCAACAAAATTTAAAAGGCTTCAACAGCTGTACCTTAAATCTGAGGAGTTAATAGCTATGATGTCAGAAATCTTGACATTGTCACAGTTAAATCAGAAAACAACATATGTCTGAACAAAGTTCTGTTTGGAATATGTATGTTCCAGGTAACAAAGAAGAGGTAAGAGGAAAAACTAGATTGAGATCCAGCACACAAAAATGAGATGCATCACAATGAAATGCGTGCAAACAACCTGGCTGAATGTCTTCAAAATCCGTGCTGCATTTTTGGCACCAAACGTAAAAGGAATTCAATGTAGCATACATATATTTTAAGATAATACTGTAAACTCATCTTTGGCATTTCTTTTATGTACTTCAATTATTTTTATGTACAAGGCATATTTTTCCCCAAATCATTACTATCGTTTTTTGATGAAGCAAGAAATGGAAAAAGTTTTCTAAGGAAATTACTTTTAACTTGATGAAGATCATACCAGAGTGGTTTTATGTATTTTAATAGTGTTAATAGCTCATTTCTTTCTAGTTCAGAATACATTCAAAAGAGCAGTAAATAAAAGGAAGAGCACTTGATCTGCTCTTCCCAGACTGGTATCAGACAAGAAGAGAAAAAAAAGACTATAGATGGCAAAACTATGAGGATCAGAGAACTGACCTTTAACTGAACATGGCAACATAGTGGTCAAGAAACTCAGGGACCTTACATTCATAAAAAGGAATACATCTGGAAGTAAACTCTAAACACACCTACTCACGTCAGATGATGCATCTAAACAGAGTTTTAAAGCGGTATGCCACATTACTCACAATGTTACTGAAAAGCCCATGTTATTTGAAGCAATAATTCCAATGGGCAGTTTCTAAGGAATGCATGTTCGACCTTTTTTCTCCATGCTGTTGTTACATAAAGGTCACAATTGTATAAAATACATGGGAGTGGGATCATGATTCCATGCCAAGTCAGCTAAAATGAATTCCATTCTCAGTTTTGTGAAAGACTTGCAACATGACTAAAAAATCATTGCATCTTTTTTTGTTCATCTGTTCAAAGACACCTACTTCACCAGGTTGTTGTGCGAACTAATTGTGCATATGTTACTATTTAGGAAGCCTCATAAGCTGCATCTATTCCTACAAGAATCTGTCCTACAGTAGCTTGACAAAGTTTTACAGGACGATTATCTATTTTTTTCATTTGTTTGCAGAGTTCCCAGAACAATAGCGTCTTAATCCTTGACTTGGACAGCTAGGCACCATTGAAACATAAATAATTAGCAAACAATATGAGTTGAGAGGTTTAGCAAAGTGTTATCCTTCCCAAAGCTACAAGGCACAGAGCGTTTAAATGACCAGAATTTAGCCAATGCAAAGGGAACTGGGGACAAGGAACCATAGCCTTGGTTGCTTGCTAGCAGCTTTGGTGGCTTGTTCTTGAAAGAGCAGGGTTACAAAAAAGATGACTGATGGACTGCATATGTGAGAAGAGAACACTGTTCAGAGGAGCATAGGGACTGCAAATATAGTTGGGTTTTGAGCAAGGCATTTAGGGCAAAAGCTTTTTATGTATTTGCCAGCTCTACTGTATCTGCAAACTAAGAGAAAAGAGCAAGAGAAAATAGGGGTTTGGTTCTGGGGTGGGTATTTTGAAGAATCAACACATAACCATGCAATTTGCAAAAAGAGATACATATCAACAAGAAAGAAAAAAACAACAGTAGCTGTTGTCTCTTGAAATGTGTTCTATGCACATATATGCTGCCTTTATAATGAGTATGCCCACTACATTCAAGCTATAGTCTCACTTAGAAGTATCAGCTGTGTTATCATACACACCAAGAACATCCCTGTTTCCCATCAGAACTAAAAAGGTTGGAGCTAGTCCAATCCCCTGAGCAGCTCTTCATCTTGGACAGCCCTTCATTTTCAGCATCTAAGAACAGCTTCAAGTATGAAGTACAAAGGGTATGACATGGAATTTGTGTCAACATAACTACTGAACAATTAAGCAACCGTTTCTTCTTCCTTGCCTGTCCATGCATTTGTTCTGTTGGTGACTTCTAAGCTATGTACTCTCTGAAGGTGGATATCAGTAATTTAGGCTTGTTTACTCTAGAAATGAAAGACTGATGGGAAGCATGACTGTCAGCATTACTGGAATGAAAAATAATTCCTTCCAAGTGACAAACGAAGAAATGCTCTGCTTCCAGTCAGTCTGGAAGATACCTGGAGGACAGGCAATTTCCACAATGTGATGAATGAAAAGGAAGTAGAAGGCTGAGACGAAAGTCTGGAGTGTTTCCAGTAAATTCTGAATGCAGGGTGGGGCAAATAAAAGCAGTCTTCAAGAGGAATAAAGGCAAAAGATCCAGGGCTTAGCTTAATACACTACCCACAATTTTTATTTTCTTAAATAAAGATGACTTTAAAGCGATATATTAGGAACAAAATTGAGAATTACAACAGGCTAAGTAAATATTTTCAGCCACTAATCAAAGTATGTAAAATACACAGCCAACACAAAACAAATTAAGCACTTATTTACCTAGATGTATCAAGTTAAAACTATCCCAATATTTTAGAACAGCCTATATCCCATCATACTATTTTATACTGTCATTGTTACACTGTGCATCCAAAACTCCTTGATACTCTCAGTCAACAATACATACTTAATACATATCTAACTTTAAACACATTATCCCATTCATTTAAGTAATTAATCTATTTAATACACAATAAAAATAAAAGCAAATCTCTTTCCAATAGTTTAGACCCCTCACCCCCTCTTGTATTTGGCAGTTTGATAATCAAAAAACTTTAATAAATTAGAATGATAAAGCATTTTCATCAAAAGACTACAGAGAAGTAATACCCATACAGTTTGATGTGACCTGAAAGAAATGCTGAACCTCTGTTTCTAAAAGAAGAGAAATAAAGGGTTTCTTTGGTTTTTTGGGGGGTTTGTTTGGTTGGTTTTTTAACTAAAATAAATGGAAAAAAAGTCTTAGAAACGCTCAAAGTCTTACCTGTTGGTATGCTTCATAGATGATATCAAACAAGAAAGCCTGAGGCATTTCACTCGCTCTGTACCTGGCACGTTCCAATGAGTGGTCTAAACAGCCATCTGCATCACAGGCAATAACAGTAGAAACTAGAGGACGAATTGCTCCTGCTGCCTATGGAACAAAACAAAGAGAAGCCTAAGTTTTATTAAAATTAATGTATATCAGATAGCTACAGTTTTAAAAAGAGCTTCAAAATACATTTTCTACTTATTTTTTATATATGTCGTAACATGTAGTCATACTACTCAGTATAAGAGTATGTATGAGACAACATGAATATAGCAAAGGAAGACGGTGTAAGTACACACTGATGAATAATTTACAAAAAAGGAAAAAACCCCTTAATTCCTTCATAAACATCTACTGCAAATACATGTACAGATCTGAAGTTAGTTTTTCAGGCTTTCTTCCACACACATATTAGGTGGTGTCTGTGAGGACAGTTCTAGGCCTATTCAGATACCAAACAGCAGGAGACACAGCAGAGAGATCTTGACAATCCACAACACCTATTGCTTTCACAGATTTCAGTTTGGCTAAACTGCCCAGAAATAAGCAACAAGAAAAGTTTCAGAAAATGGAGCTTGTTCCTCTGCAATGAATTCATCCTGTGAAATACTAAGCAATCACATTTAACAGTGAAATCACCAGGAACACAGTATATACATCACAGTATTCAATATCCAGCAGCACTGTGGCCCAGAACACACATTTAAATGCTTATATTTCAGTTTGGTTTAAAATCTAAGCAAAACAAAACACATATATTTGATTTTTTCACCAATATACAGCTTTAAAGATCTATGGCATCTCTGAAACAGAACTCTTCGCTGGTTTTAGTCATTTTGATACCAGAAAGTTACTCACTCTTCATCAGTCACTTATTAAATGCTCACAGGAACTTTATGTGAAGCTAAGGGCAACTGGGGCAAGAGCTGTCCGTACAACGATGAAGAAAAGGATGGAATGGCAGAACAAGTCACAGGGCCAAAAGCATGCTCCCCGGCAATGCTAACCAGTGAGAATGGCATCCTTACTCTGTAAGCTTTATTATCTGTTTTTAAGAAAGAGTAATTGGTGCTGTTCCAAAACATTCAGAATTATCCAACATCTTAAATCAGTATACCTAGAAACCCACTCCCAATGGCAAATTCCAGCAATTTTCACTGCAGCCACAGAAGATTTTCCGAGATCTACTGAGGTTTGACACAGAAAAAAACCAAACAGGTCTTTTATTACATAAGAGCACAGTTATTGCTGATTTATCTTCTGTTGGCAAATCCTGCCCTCATGCATGTAAGTCCTCTCCATTCTTACAAGATTTCTGACCTCAGATACAGCGGCAGAATAGGACACCAAAAGTGAACCCAAGGTTTTTTTCCTCTCCGAAGAGAAAGAACTAGTTGTCTTCCCTCCCCCTTTCACACTACTGAACAATAAAACAAAGAGGAATGCAGTCAGCGTGTTGAGCACTTTATGAGCTCTAAAATACAGCTTCTCAGTTCATTCTTTTACAGAATGAGGACGGAGATGTGAACCAATTTCTCATGTCCAAAGAGTTCTGACATGCATGAGCTCCCAGAGCAGGAAGAAGGAAGAGAAAAGATTCTAAAGATTCATATGGCAAGAGAAATATCTGAACCACTTTCTCAAGATCTGCAAAGCACTTTTTCTTTCTAATACGGGTGAAGACATATCTATATAAAAACACTACATGGAACAAATCACTACCATCCAAAGGCAAAACATAGTACAGAAAGACCAGGAAGCACCATGAAATCACAGAATTGTCCGTAAAGGATCTCGAGAGGTCATCTAGTCCACCTTTATGTCCTAGGCAGGATCAATTTCATTTCTCTAACAGACAAGAAACTGACAAAGCTAACCACACAATAATTTTAGTAATACGTCAATTTATCAAATGAGGAGTAAATTTAACAGATGTATTTTGAGGAAAAGCTGTACATAAGCAGAAATAGACTAAATTATCTACAACTTGTTCCCTCTCCATTTTCTATGATTCCAAGACATGGATTATTACCTCTATATCCCAGCTGCTGGGTATTTGGACTATGTTATTTTGCTCTGCCATCATATTTTAATTGCTCACACACACACAAAATTTTAAAGTTAGAGGGTCATGGGAAAAGACACAGAGCAGCATGCTAGCCACAGCTTTTCTGTAACTAGTTAAGTCTTTTTTCCCTGAAACAGTTACCATTCCAGAAAACCAGTTAGCAAAAGAGGATTTTTTAGTCTGATCCAATATTTTATTACAGTTTTTAACAATCATGTCATGTTCCATTTTAAGTATAAAACAGGCCAAGAGAATACAATGTAACTTGCGTAACCAATCTCACAAATGAAACATGCACTCTGAGGAACAAAAAAAACAAACTGCAATTCTAAATAAAATTGAAATACTCAAAATTATATTCTTAAAAGAGCTCTGAAACACATTGTTTTCTTGACATCTGGTTTATTACACAATAAAAATTCATGAATGCCTTTATCTGTATCTTTGTGACAATACTGAACCACATCTCCTGCTTTGCTGAGCCCCAGCTCTTCCAGAAGATTCAGAAAGATCTAATGTCTAAAATCCAAACAAGTCTTTTTTTAAACCCCCCAATTAACTTCTTAAGTAACTGAAACCTTCATGGCACCTAAAATTCAGCAAATGGCATTTTTCAAACATGTATGGTTTTACTTTATGCTACCCCAGAACTGAGTGCAGTGTGACAAGCTGAGAGTTTCTCAGTTGTCCTCCCTCCATTTCAACGAGAAATCACAAGTTGGGCACACTAAGATGTCTCCTGCAGCAAGTCCACTCAAACTAAACCTGACAGTGACTGAAAACATCAAGTTTAATACAAAGAATAAGATTTAAGGCTGATTTCTGATCATGAGAGGGAGAGAAATTCTATGTATGCATTAACAGTATAACTAGCAGTCATTTGACTTAAAAAACCAAAACCAACCAACCAAACAAAAAACCCACCACTTTTATTCCAGAAAAGGACAACTCAGTCCATGACTGCTTCATGCTCTAAAAACAGAATGCAGAGCTCTGGTACTTACTAAAGCCAGGAACTTTCTACTGCACAGAAAACCTTCATATGACGAGCAGCTGGGGTCTAAAAGTCATGAATCCATGAACTAGGGTACACTTGCTAACGTGAAGCACCAAGTTGAAACCTTAAAATCCTAAGAGAAGGTATAGAAACTGATTGTTTCTTTTGCTCAGTACTGGCTCACCTTTCTGCAGGAGCTTTCTGTCTCAGCATACACACACACAGGCTCCTTCACCGGATGATGTGACCCAACACAGGGCTGAGTTTACCACCTCAATGACACAAGAACTACATTAGTTCCTAAGGGCAATTTCAGATTGAGTGAAATTGGAATCGAGCAAGGAAAATACTGGCCTGTGTATGCCCCGCATTGTTTTCATATGGGACATGAGTGCTGAGTCTCTAACACAGGAAACCTTGCATCTTCAGTACTTCTGGTGACACCCTCCAGCTGGCATATGCTGACACAGCCGCCAAACTCAAGCTGGCTTACACAGACCTCACCGCACATGCTTCTGCTTCAAAAATTGGCCCATGGGTATCTCCATTCATGGTGTAAACATAATATTCAACATGTAAAAACAGAAGAACTGAGCCATGAATTTTGTTCTCATATACAGGCCAAAGAGAGGCATAGTTAAGATGTATGGCTTGTTCTGTAGCATTTACTCCTGATTAGCACAAGCATCCTGCCTCCCCACTCAGCACAAAGCCTTTTCCAAAATCCACTCCTAGCAGTCTTGCAACGAACTTAACAGGGAATTTAGGTACTTAGGACAGGGCTACAAACTACAGTTTTTAGTTCAGAAACTTAAACATTAGGGCACAGTAGGGCCAAGAATACAGTAAGGTACTACTGAATCCAATGGGACTTTTACCCATGACTGCGGGTTGTAAGTGAAGAACACAACCATGCCGTTAGTCTACGTCTATTCAGTTACAATGCCAAATATTTTATTCTTTACAAGAAATTTCCATGTTGTTTTTCTTGTTATAAGTTAGTCACAAAGCACTATTTTCATATTAGTAAGGACAGTATATATGGAGTCTCAGGTATTTATATTTTATTTGTTCTAATTTGAGAAGCTTTGATGTGCTCTTTATGTTAGGAATGTACAGGTATTTGACCCAGCACTTGGGCAAGAGGTTCAGACATGAATTTAAAAAAAAAAAAACCCCACACACCACAACCAAAGAAAATCTGTCCTCATTTAAAATTATAAGTACTTGTTAATGTCAGTATAGTCTTATAGATCTTTTTTACACTTTGAATTAGCCTACCACAAAATACAAATCCTGACTCTAAAGCAAGTGCCTGGGTCTCATACTAACATTTCCCTACTCACAGTACTCATCTTACAATTTCTAATCATTTTCACTCAGATCAAGTAGATTTGCCTTCAAAATCATACACAAAATGCATCCTACACACTTGCTGAATGTGAAGTGAGTAGTTAATGGATATTTAAACTGAATTTCTTTAAATGTCCACTTTACAGCCTTCAAGTCATTCCACTTCAAAAACAGCCAAGCATTAGTTTAGGTGAACTTGGCATGTTCAGGAAATGCATACACTTCTTTACCCCGTTTTTGCATATTTTGTTAAATAAGTTAGTTAAAATATCTAAATACCTGTGGGCAAGCTCTTAAAATACTATTTCATATCATAACAGCCATTGAAACAAATACTGATAACAGGATAGTTTTCTTTTGCAGACAAAATATTGTACAAAACCCAACCTTTTAATAATTTTCTTAAAACAATCCTAAAAAGCAAAATTCCATCAACTTCAGTGGAAGTGACAGACTGGTATCTTAAAAAAAAAAGTTAACATTTCCAAGAGGAAGGGGTGGCTGAAGGATGGAGATAGAGCTTATAACACATGCAAGAAATTGTTCAGGGTACAAATACCCCCAACACAGTGCATTATTCAGTCAAGACCAACACTCCACCTCGAATACAACCTACTAAGAACAAGTTATCAAATGGCCAAAAGCTCCAAATAAGCCTGGAAACTATCACACCCGCATCACTGATCTGGTCATGTTTGGTTGCCAGAGCTGAAACAGAACAATGCTAAGTAGCTGCAAAGCTCAACAAGTTGAATGATACGGATAAGGAAGAGAAAAAAACCCAAACTGCAGTGACACAAAATTTACAAAAAATACCACAACTACAATTCCTTTTGTTTTACAACAGTGGGGTAACAAGCGCAGACAACCACAGATCCAGCAGGCTGGCATACCGGAAAAAAAAAAGTATGCTATGTCTTTGGCACGCCCCTGTCCCCTGTAGGCCCCAAGTAGTAACGCAGACCCACAAAGCCCACTTAAATGGCCAATTTGCAACCCTGAACTTCAAGTGAGTGGGAATCACAGCCTAAAACTTCACAGTCTAGTCCTAAATGAGCAGACTCTCCCATCCCTCTAGCATGACTCCCTTCTACATTTTAATTTCACGAACAATACATTTCTTCTCCATTCATAGCCTCCATCTCCCCTGAAATTCATTTTCCCTATGCTTTCTATCTTCTCAGCTGTCTAGTAGCATTAAGTAAAGGTACATTTTATTTTTCAATCACCCCAACTGCGTTAGATTCAGTGTTTTAAAATTACTTCGGAATAGACCTGATGTCAAACACATACAAGCATAGCTTATCAGTGCTATCTTTAAAAGAATGTCCTTATTCTCATATTTTTACATGTTTGCTCAATATTCATATTTATTAATTTTTTAATCAGAATTGTTTTCAACTCTGACAAGCAAAATAGTACTGAAGCAAGGCTCCCAAATGATTCAGTCACCCCACCTTAGAAAAAATAAACTTGTATTGCCTATGCATGTATACACACTGGAAATAGAAGTATATTAGAAATACATTTTCAACACCTCAAAGCAACTGACTTCTTTGAAACCGTATGATGCAGATTGTGGGCCTAGTCACATTTAGTAGGACAAATACATCCAGCTGGGAACTCCATTAAAGTCAGTTTTGAAGAGGTGAATTTGGTAAATAAACAATTTTATCTTGCTTTTCCATGAAGACATGGTTTGTATTAGGACACTGTTCAATTGCATAACAATCGATATTAACATAGACAAGCTAGGTATCTAACAGTTTACAAATATGTCCTGGAATGTTTTTTATTAAGTGAAATATTGTTTATGTTACCAAACACTACCATCTCCTAAGGATTTCAGTCTAAATTAGGTCTGGCTATGAACCAGCAAAAGCAGCTCACAATAAGTATGATTAATTTCTTCTCATTTTATTCCATCGAAGTGTTTCCACATGTTACTACAAGGAAAGTATTCCTTTACACAGATCAAACTACTTGCCATGAAGGTCATTCACAGCCATCTACAGTATGAAAAAATACAGAAATAAACACAGTATCTGTGATGAGACAGGTAGAAACGTGCATTTCTATTCAAACATCTGCACTCTAGCTAATTGTATCTATAGTAATCAACATGCTTCATCCGCATTCAGCAATTACCATCTAAGTTAGAAGAACCATCTCTACTGAAAGATTTATTTCAAATTTATCGTACAGAATCTACAAAGAAAAATTTAAAAACCTCCAATTTTAAGATTAAAATATTTCACAAATTTTAGTGGATATTCTTTTCAAACCTTTAATATTGTAAATCAGAAGAGGAGAATATCTAATAAAACAGAGTCATATAACTACCTTCGTGAAATAAAGCAATTAGAGAATTTCTTCCAATGCACATTCAAGGTATCACACTGAAATGTTGCCCCCGCCCCCCCCCTTTTTTTCCCCCTTTTTTGCATTTTTTATCCAGCTGTTATCTAGGGCTACATTTTATCTTCTCTATGACCAAAATTGTAATCTATGAGAAGTTTTATGATTCTGCTGTACAGATAGAAGACTTAAAGTATTTCCTCAACCAACCTACAGAAATCCTGGCACAACAGTTCTATTTGGCTGGAGAAGACTGGGACATAGACAAAATAACACCACACACTATCAGCTACCACTCCTATACAGAAGTACCATTGATAACTACAATTTGGCTATATGTGCAAAGTTTTCTAAACTTGGGTGTGAACACATGTTCAAGCCCAAACCGGTCAAACTTCCAAACGGAACTGCTTCAAGCCTGCACATAGTCCATAGAGTTCATAACCTCATTTCACATCCACAACCCACTTACTTGCAGTACAATAAGGCAAGGCAGCAGTCTGGCTGTGTGGGGTCAACTCACACCTGTCACCATCTGCCCTCATAACTCCTTCTGTTAATGTCATGTCCAAAAGACCCCCCAAACCAGTACCTAAGATGCACACTTCTCTTGAACAACCAGATAAGGCATGTAGTCACGACTACAGGACAACCAAGATGACTGAGTAAAGAATAGCAGACCACAATAAAGGCAGAGGTAGTCTTATCAGCTTGAATCCAGGGCCTATCATATTTCCAGCCACACTCACACCCAGACTGTACCATACAGCACAGACATAATTTGTGTGGCAGTGCTGTGGTGGGGACAAGATTCCTTCTACCTGTTTCTGCCACCAACAAACAAGTACTATTCGCAATCTGGGCTGTGCATCCATTAGATATTCAGGCTAAATAAAAAAGGTTCCCTTCTTTCTGTCAGGTATCTTCCTCTTTTTCAACAACAAGAATAATTTCTTAATTACCTTATTTTTAATTTTTTGGGGGGACCGAAAAAAAAGTCATAGTCACTATGGGCACACCATCTTTGATTCTCATTAGTGAGATACCCACTAAAATTTCTACTAGGTTGGCAGTATCTCCAACCAGTCCAATTCCAGCTATCTTGACATATTTGTACTGGCAGCTTTTAATTGCCCAAGGACAGGACTGGTTGAAATGTTAAACAAGCCTGGTTGAAATGTTAAACAAGCCTGGTGTAACACAGATATTAAATCTAATCATCAGCCAGACAAAAGGAAGGTTAATTAGAACAGATGTAAAGAATTTTAAACACTATGAAAAAAGGCTTGTATGCTAAACTTCACCTAATTTCCTTAAAGTCTGTTTACCCAGCTGGCTAGGAGCAACAGTCAAACTCACTAAAACTGGGCACATGTTAATCTTAAACCAATACCAGGAAGGAAGAAATTATAATTGTGTTTATTCCTAGCTGCAAAAGAGGGGATGTTTAATCAGAAATTTAATATACACTTTGATCCAATGTTAATGAGCTGACACTATGTTGTACATTGAACTGACTTCAAAGACACAAGATGCCTTAAACAAATGTAATGTATATTTATGACACTGTTTAAGAAAACGAAAACATTTCTTCTAATAAAGGTCACCTCTATCAGAACACACTGAGTAACTGGGAATAGTACGTGTACATCAAGACACGTCAAAGCCCCAGTTAGCTACAGCAAACTAAAGATTACTGATAACAGAAACTACTGCTCAGAATTTAAGAACGCACATGTTTTTTACTTTACATAATTTTTGTTCTTTTGTATTTAAAGTATTTACCTCCTAAGCGGTGAATATCATTTTGATCTAATCAACAATATGCTAAATTCTAAATATTCTGTGAAAAAAATAAGTTTTCTCAAAGAAAATCAGAAAGATTCCTCTCAAAAAGACAGGATGATAGGAATATACAACTGAAAATAAGGAGGTGAAGGAAGAAAGCAGAAGTAGGCATACCACGGGCTGCAATTTTTCAAACTCAGGGCACTGAAAGCAAGCTCAAGAATATACTTAAAGTGGAAAAGAAGCAAAACCAAGAACATACATATGCATTAAGAAAAAGTAAAGAGCACTACTGCAATTAATTTATGTGAATATTACATTTCATAATAAAGTTGGACTTTTTTAAAAAGCAGACTGAAAGTAAGTCTTACTAATGTTATTTATGTTGTTCTTGGATCATGACTTACTGCCATAAATCACATTGACTATTTTTAATACAATCAAGAATCAAATTACAAAAGTTAGCAGGAGTAAATCAATATATACATTGTTAATGGTGACTTACTAATTAGACAGCATTTCTTTTAGTGCATTCCTTGTAAGAAATTCAAGAATGGTCACAGAAGTTCATGTTTTCCACAAATACCATAATACTGTATATTCAATAAAACACATTTTATTATATTATTAGCCAATAAGGTCTTATTACCTTATTCAACATATTTGGCTAATTTTTGTCACATTGCAATAATCAATGTTTAACAACATGTTCTCATTTATTAAGGTTTTGTTCTCTTCCTGACAGATTTTTGTTTAAAGCACTTCAAAGTTTGTATAAAGTCCACATAATGCTACCAAAGATCCATACTAAGTATATGATCCAGACCACACACTGCATCCCCTGCCTAAAGAGCAGTACGTGCTGGTCTAGTCTTCAAAACTTTTTTCCAATTTATTTAATCTTTTCAGTTGTTAGGAATAATTGTATATGATACACAATTATGATGGATTCTATAACATGTAAAATGCAGTCTAAGCAATTTAAACACTCCAAAGCAAATCACACTGCTAGTACGCTACCAGTAGTTTTCAGTATTTTTAGAATTATTTTAAAGTACACTTACAGTTTTAAATTTTGGCATTCATTCAACACAACATGACAATAAGATAACCTACCAGCACTTTTTTGTTCTAACTAGTGCTATACTGCAAATCTAGCTGGCAAAAATTAAACAGAATACATGCTACAAAAATTAACGACTCACAAAACCAATCATTTTTGCCTACAAAATTAACAAGAGTATTTTACTTTGACTGCATAGAATTATCTTTCATTAACAAGTACCAAAACACATCTTACAGTCAGCAAACCATCTTTTATACCCTAATTACTGATTTACATGGCAAAAAGCTATCCCTAAGAGTGCACTGTGCCACAAATGATTCTGCATATAAGTCAACATAAAGATGAGTTAATCAGTGGAGCAGAAACCTATAAGCAACTGCCACAGGAGTTACAGCTACAGTTAAGAAGTTGTATTTTACCTCCAGAAAGTCTACATCATTACAAAAATCAACAATAGCATGATGTGACAGCTACTGATCCACCGCATATCATTAAACACATGATTTGCATCATATTATGAAAAAAGAAAAAAATCTTCAGGTGTTTTAGAAGCACTCTTGCACAATCTAATCAACCAAATGCAAAACTGCAATGTTTAAGCAATAACTCTTTCCCACACACACAGCCCTGAGCAACCAAACCCACAGGCATGATACAGTTTGTGGTCATGCAGTTCCCTAAGCAACTCCACACCTGCTTATCAAATGTGTTTGCCTTCTGAATTCACTCAGCTGCTTCTCAGAACTGCTTGTGTCCTCTCCTGCAAGAAACCTTGCACCTGAGCTTCTTTCTCTTACAGCTCACTAGATTCAAAATTTCAAGCTACTTCTTTATACTAGCTTAATTTAAGACCTTTCTTATGAAGAGCCTTGCAAAATGGATCATTGTAACTCACCATGCAAGTTTGGCTCAAACAGTAACTCTAATACATATACATATATATATATATATATATACACATATATATGAGATTGATGCCTCATGAATTGTCTCCTACATGCTCCAATGCTCCTCAAGGCAGTTTAGTCCTATCTGGACCATAACCCACTTACCTTCTCGGAAACAGGAGGATAAGCACAGAACCAGTCCAGCCAACTATTACAGCATACAAAACAGGCCAAGTTGGCTTTCAGAAGCTTCATCTAACCTGCAGGGCTGGTGGTGTCCTTGCCACAACCACCCAGATCACAAACTTGGCCAAAATGCAGCTGGGGGCATTCCTGGATGAGAACTCAGATTTCTTTTCAGTGAAATATTTGGTGAAAATGGAGGGAAGTGTGCATGCCTAATCTGTAGCCAAACACAGCTAAGAATCTCTTCCAGATCTTGCCATGTACAAGTGGCTTAAATGATCCAAGGCCTTTAAGTCACCTCCTCACACATGCTGGACAAGCTGAGATTTCCCTTATTTTAAGGAATTATTCCTGCTTCAGGAACAAGAAATCTGAGTGACTAAGTAGACACATCTTTGCTAAAGGCTACTTCATTTTCCAAGTCATATTGTTTTCTCAGATGAAGCATACACATTTTAATTAGCACCAAATCAACAGCAGTGTCATATATGTAGCTTCTCTAAATTTGAGAGGTACATTTTATAGACATTACCTAAAAACGACCACAGCAACCACTTAAGTACAGGAAGCTATGCTCAAAATTTATTTCCAGGATAACCTAATCCTACCTAAAACAATAGTAAGGTAAAAATTACCATATGTGCAGACTTCCAGGAGCTAAAAAATGTGGGCTTAAATCACCCTTTTAAAAAGGATTGAATTGGGCATAGCTGGCTCTGTTAGTACAACACAGAAATGCTGCAAAGAAAGGGAAGTTATACTTTAGGTTTGTGCCTATGTATTCCATTTGGTTGAGATGCATCCTTCCTAATAAATGCAATGAATTATCTAAATCACTTAAATTAAGACTGGGAAATGACAGAGTTGTTTCTCACCCTACCAGTGCCTTCCCACCACCAAACACTATATCTTGTTAGGACAAAGACTTCAAGTATTTGCGAACAATACATTAGTTCTCCATTCAACACAGAAAACAATTAACAACTTGGCTGAGAAGGTCGTAACTCTCTATGGGACCAGTAATGCCATCAGCTATGGAAACATCAGTATGTATAGTCATCTATTACTGCAGATTTTATAAAAGGAATAATGCATTGTATAACTATTTTCCATGCAGCAGCAAAACCACGCTTGATTTCTTCAAACATTCAGAAACGTTTCAGGGCTACTGAACAGATTCTGATCTTCACAATAACATAGCTCTTCAAAGGCTGTTTTCTTCTAAAGTTGCTATATAACACCCCTGCAATACATTAATATGCATTTTTAGATCGACATAAGTCAGAGTCTCCTAAACTACAGAACTCATTTGAGTGGAATCAAAATCGCATCAGGATGGTACTGTGTCATCAGTTCTTGATTCTGCTTTTGCACAAGTGTCTGACAGGACTGCATGAGTCCCCCAGAGTATCAAGCGTACAATGAAACCAGAATCTCTAAGAACACAGGCCCAGGATGCCTTCAGATGACCCAGTGCATAAATACGCATCAAAAATGGTCTGTTACTGATGCAGCTGGCTAAAAACAGTCTTTTGAGTATAAGAAAGAGGAGAAAAGATCATGTGTAAAATATTACCTATACGGCAAAAACAGAGGTGATAAGAAAATGCAAATAGATAATAGCTTCTAAGAGAAAAATAAGCAAGAAAGGAAAGAATGAGCAGAACGGCTCCAGTATTGTCATCCCCATTCAAGTATACCACACCAGATCAGCCTATTTATCCATCCTGAGTACTCCTTTACCTTCAGTGGTGAAAGACAGGTTGTATTTTTTTATTTGTCCCCCACCACATTTCGCTAATGCAACTCAACAATCATACCTAAAGCATTTGATTTTGCTATCTAACTGGGTGAAAGCACAGTGTGTTGGGTGTATGTTTTCTGTTCCAGGCTTCCAATACAGTAAGACTGATAACTGCAGCACTTAGATCAAAGTCAGAGACAGGAAGAGACTGAGCATAATCTGTAGTGCTTTCTGCCTGGGGGTATTACTTTGCCTAACTCTGTATGCGAGTAAGAGTCCATGAGACTGAGTAGCACTGTACATCTGAAGTGGCATGTATGTTTTGTTCAGATCCTTGCTAAAGCTGACAATAAAGTAATGATGTTAGACAGCTCCCAGAAACCAGCTTTTCAGAATGCCATTTTGATTCAATCCTTTCAAAGAAATAAACTATACTTTCAAACCTAGTTTATGTTAACTGCAGAAAAAGTCTTTGACTGTATGTGCTCTTTTTTTCTAACTCGCATTAGCAGAGCTGACAAGTTCCTCCCCACCTTCCTGATTTTTTTTTCTTGTAAGCATTTTCCTTTTTAGTTATGTTGTTTAAAATGCAATGTTGGCAATGAGATAATGCTAGAGGCTTTGGACTGATGCCTTCTGAAGCTTCCACTTTTCCCAGCTTTTACTAGCAATAAAGAATTTGATTCTAGAAACATGTAATTTTAATTACAAAATTACCCCAAAAACATAAATGGAATTTAATTGGTTACAAAGTAATATTTTCACATATTCAAGGGATTGTTTGGGGGATTTAAGGCATAATTTATTAGTTCTGGATAAGGTGCACATTTTGATTCCTACAGGCAAATAACAAACTGATTAGTAAGTGTAATAAAGCAGTTTATTTGTCTGACAACTGGCAGCTAGAAGTGCAATAACTTACTTCATCAATTGCCATTTTAAAGAACATTAAAGCTTCACATAATTATGCTATCTATATGGTATGCAGATGAACAACAATACAGCATTACCCCTATTACACCAGTGATTTAATATGACGTTTCTGCCAGGTTTTGTACTTTTCTACATAATGCAAAAGGAAGTAATTACTTTTTGTACTGAAAGATTGAAGAATTGACTCCCTTTTAGATATGCAAAGAATCTGAGTATAGGAAGAACTAAAGATGATAGCTTCTCTAGATCAAATTTTTTCTAATATTCAAAACCATTCATGTCAGTTTTGAAAGGGTCTTAGCTTTCCAATCATTTAGTTCTTCAGAATTCTGTAGTTGTTAAGTGAAGAGAGCCACCTCTCTCTGGCAGGAAGCTTTTCCAAAGTTGTTCTCATGTTCCTTAATTCAATTACTTTGTCAGGTAAGATCAATAGCTAAACTAAATAAGCATTTGGAGTCCAGTTCTCTGATAGCCTAGTCTCACTGAGTTCAGTAGATCTAAGTCAACACCGGAAGCCACCAGAGCCAATAAACACCATGCACATTTCAGACAGACATTATACAATGGAAGTGACTATGACAAATGTGTAAGAGTGCCTTTTTGAGATCAAATGATACCTCAGTGATCTAGGTAAGGAAATATTTGGCAGTCAGAAGTTCAGACAAACTTAAGTCCACTGCGTTGAAAAGGTCAATGGAGATTGCCTTGGCTCCCTACTGTTTAAATGAAAATGTCTTACACCCAATTAAAAAGAAAACCAGGAAAAATAACATTAAAATCACACAGGTTTCAAGAAAAAGCAAACAAGTTAAAAAAACTTGAACACAAATGAGAGATGATATACCATAACGTGCAAAGACACCTAAACACAAACACATCCATAAAACATTCTCGTTTCAACTCAGCATCAATACAATTAACCTTGTTCTTCTGCTACTCTCAAAGAATCACAGAGGGGATCTGTTTCAAACTCATTGGCAGAGAATCAATTCTGGAATGCTATTTTGTGCTATATGAGAAAGGTCAAAAACCTTGTTAAAATTCTAATGGAAGTTAATTTTTAATGACTGGAAACATGTTCTGTATCACTGAAAACTACAGAGCACAGTTTCCTTTTTATTGCCATTTCCCATTAAGCCAATCTAGAAAAGTACAGGCCTACCATTAAGAAGCTCAGTATATTTAGATTTCTAACATAATGTTCTGAGGGACCTTATATAAAATATTTATTATTAATACTAAATTAACAAGTCATACATTCCCCTACTACACTATGAGCCTTCAAAAAAAAAAAGAAAACGTGGAGGAGCTCTAATGAAATACCACAATTCGTTCTTTGGACTCTTTATTCCACTGTCAAAATTGTGCATCATCTTACCATTAGCTTATTATTTACCTCATTTCCTAAAAAAGACAAGCAGTGGTAGATCTTCCTAGCTTTCTAATTCCCAAACAATCTGCTGTCAATAATGACTCCTACCTCAAATCATGTCCGTGAAGTAAGGAAGCATTTTATGATCTTATTAATAGAGAACTGAAGGTAGAGCTAGCAAATTATACAAACAAGACTATAGTTGTGATTTTTTACACCTCTATCTTAGTCAGCCAGTTTATCCACCAGTTGTTCTTACTGCTAGTGGATGACTAAATCTGCTTGCATAACAACTTCTACCAGCTTTTCCCCTTCATATATCATTTTCTCAGAAATTTTTCTGGTTCCTGGGAACATTCCCAGTCCCCAGATGCAGTGATGACCAGGAGGATCTCCAACCTGGAGTTGGAGACTTCTCACTTCCCTTTTCTTCCCCAACAATTTGGAATGCTTACAGACTCTGGAAAAAAATGTCATTAATACAGCAGCAGCTCTCTTGCCACTTATTCAGGATTTTCATTGAAGTGAGATGAAAACACATAAAGTTTGCAGGTCGAACAGTGCAGTAGTCTCTTTGGCTATTATTAGCCAAGCTAATTGAACTATTCTAGCATTAGGTGTGAATCCCGCATGGAAAGAAAAAAAGGTAAGCTACCATTATATAATCTACCTTTCAACTAACAAATTGCTGATTAGTTCAATCTCTTACAGTCTTTATGGCAATAATTATTCCCCATAGCAAATAATGCCTGCAGCATTTAACAATGTCTCCCTTCCCATCTGACCTCTCTGCATAATAGGGATTCTAAGTCTGCTATACTTAAAAATCAACCTAATACATTAATACAATTTCTAGGAAAAAATCCTTATTTATCAATCATGATTTTACACTGTACACTATAATGAGCATTGCAGAGTTGCACTGCAATGTAGTACATACCCCATGTTCTTTAGCAGCCATAACCACTTTTGAAAGTATATCTTCTTCAACAAATGGTCTCACAGCATCATGGATAATCACTACTTCTGGTTTCTGGAGCAGATGGTTGGCAAACTCATTATCTGCAAATACTTTCAGTCCGTTGAAAATTGACCGGTGCCGAGTTATTCCACCTTTTACTATCATAACTCTTTTGTGGCCATATTTTTCAATGATAGACTTCATTGTTTCAATATTTTCAGGAGACACCACCACAATAATGTCAGATATCCAGCTTATCCTAGAAGAAACAGTACAAAACCAGAGAAGGTAGACATGAATAAATAAGTAAAAGTACAGATATCTCCATGAAACAAATTCATATCAAAATACATCCAAGACGGCTAAATAAAGCATCTCTCTATGTACTCAAATCCGTATTTTTCTGTATCAGCACTCAACCCCTACAGGGAGAGCTACGTGAGAGGATCTCTACCAACACACGGATGTCAACCAAAGTAACTTGAATTCCTGCAAGGGACTTGCTTCCAACAACCAGTTTGCAGAGGGAGAAAAAAACCAAAACACACACAACCTTCTGATAACCCTTCAAAAAGCCTTCAAAATGTTTCTTACTCCAACCTCATTCCTAGCTTCAAACGTAAATTCTAAATCAATCAGCTACAGTCTGTTATTTTAGCTTTCTCTAAATTCAGTCTCCAGCAAATCGGTAAATCCTGGGACATGGAATACTGCATGTTCTACAGTGCAAGTACACTGTGTACAAGCGAATAAGAGATTCAAGAAAAACTAAAGCAAAAATCACTGTCAAGACAGGCAAAAGCAGTAATTGACAGATTGTTAATGAATCAAAATAGTGACACTTGAATATTGACAGGAAAAATTATACTGGTAGTTTGTAAGAAAAAAAATACATATTTATATATACACATAAAGGTTTCTGCTCTAGGAAGTTAGCAAAATATAAAAACATAGCTAAGCTAGGTAAAATAACCCTAATATGAAAAGCATATTTTTAGAGAACTTCAAGGTTCTACTGTTGGTATCAGCCCAGCTCTCCAATTGAGGGGTGGTGTGGGGGGAGAATGACCCACAACTCACAAGATTAAAACCAGTTATAACTGAAGTTAGGCTGAAGTCATACTTGTGTCAAAGGACCTAGGAATACAAATTATAGTCACATGTGGCATACTGTACTTCAAAATAACGGAAATACCATTAATCAAATCCAGCTATTTGAGTGTCTTATTTCCTAAATGCTATGTAGGGAGCATTAAAAAAGGATTTAAAATTGTTTTATTTCCTTTCTGTGTCTCCACAGATGACAGGAGGTTTTCTTAGCATGACAAACAAGAAACACATCAGATGATCAATGATTACAAAAACAATTTACTATCTACTCACATAAAATTACTCATGTGTACCCTACACTTCCAGCTAGGAAGGGAGACAAGTATGGTATAGCCTCTCAACTAAAACTAGTAAAGCTAGTGAAACTAATTTTGCCGACACAAGGCAGACCAAGATACTAAATACTTCCAGTTAGAAGAAGAGCAAAAAATTATCAGTTCAGAAATACATAAGGTATTGGCTTCTGCAATAATACATAAGAAGGCGTTGCCTAGGAACCATCCTTACTCCAAAAGCAAAGTCATCTGTGATACAAACCACTCCACTAGAACTATGTGAAGCAACAGAGCATCTTCCACCTTCTGTATAGGGGTTGGGTTTTTTGTAATTAACAGAACTTCATGAAAAATTATTTTAAGGAAATTTAAAATCACTTAAAAATAAAACAACATAAATGGAAGTGCTATCAGAATTCTTTGAAAGTAAAATTTTTATTCCTTATGCTCATTTTATTAACAAAGGCAGAAAACACACCCAAACCAACATATTCTCAGCATTTTTTAGGTATTGAAGGTGTTGAAGTGCAAAACCTGAAGTCATATGGTTTCAAGTTTCATTTCAACTTGTCACTCACCACAGGTTCATCCAAAGGTTTTCAGATCTCTCAAATGAGTCCTAGCATAGTGTTACATTAAGCCACAAAGCTTAGCACCTCTGCATGACTTCAACTCAGAACTAGGGCAAACTAATTGGATTGACTGTGCTGCTTCTTTTGAATATTGAGAGCCAGACATTTAAATAAAGCAAAATTTAAGAAGATATATCTCACACTAAATGAGAATAAGAGCTCTGCACATCTATTTGTAGAAAGACTATAGCCTTACACAGTTCCCAGAAACAGGATAGTCTGCACATCCACTAGTGGCTGTGTAAGAAAAGCACTGACATTTCCCATTCTGAAGTCAAATGAAACAGATTATGAGGCAACTGGATAGTACACAGCATCTTCTGAGAAGAAGGGAAGAACACAGAAGTACTGGCCAGCCTATGATAAATCTCTGCACGGGGGGGAGGGGCAGGCAGGGGAGTATGGCTCAAGGCCTTCAGTGGTACAATACACCGAGAAGTGACAGGATGCGGTCACAGCTCCACCCTGTGTCTGGATAAACACATTTATAAACTGGAGTACATCCTCCTTAAACTCATTCTGGACTAACGTTCTATAATTAGAGCTGGGATTCAGAGTCACAGCCTATTCATATGGGACCACAAAGGTATCCTCTAGACTGATCAGGTACACGAACAGCTTAGGCTTTGAAGCCTAACACATGCACCGAAACTCATGAAAAGTACTAATTCAGTAAAGTATGCTATAAATTCTCACGAGTAAGAACTGTGCACCACACAGGTGCTTAGTCTTTCAGAGATCTGCTTATGGAAATGTTGCAAACTGTTTTAATGAAGTAGAAAGGTATCAGTATACACTCAATCTGGCAGTAAATGCACCTCTTTTTTTCCTCCCTCAATTTGTCACACCCTTTTCTTCAGAAAAATTTCATACTAAAATAATAAGCAGCTCAGGACCTGCTCAAAAGCAGTTAAAAGCAGTAAACACCCTTTCCATTTTATAACTGTAACATCAGATCACGCTAATGCAAGCATCAGAAAGAAACAGCACAAGGCATGAAAAAGATGAGAATACTATACCCCAATATGCTCTAACAAGCACTAAATACAGAACTCTAGTGCTTCCATACAGCATAGGCTATAGTCCTAAAGTGGAAAATCAGGTCTGATCAAATGAAACAAAAGAAACAACCTCAGTTATAGTCACTTTACAACTGACCTCAATATTAGTAGAAGGAAAACAATGAGGCAGAAACGGACTATGTTTGTTTCCTGTGACTGTCATCACCACCTACAGACAGACCAGCTGCCTAGTAGAAAACAGTATTGTTTCATCAAATTTCAAATAAAAGTACATACATTTATATTAGCTGAGCTAGAACTCAAAGTAAAGGAGCTCATTAATCCAGCAACAGATTAAGCGATTACATGACTTCACAACACTGACTGCAGGGGAGATGAAGTAACCAATGACTTACGCTCCAAGACTGTATCTGAGACTAAACGCCATGCTCAGGTACAAACATTGACTGAGGTTTAATCCTCTGTCAGTTCATTCACATACAAACCAGTGCTGAGCCTGAAATCTGACATAAGGCTAAAACACTCACACTCAGTTTCTTGCAACTCTTACTGAGACCATCAATAAACTCTAACATAAACTACCAAAATCAGCAGTTGTATCAGCAAAAGGAGGTCCAAACCAGGCAGTCACTCCTGAGATGGCTTTAGTAGTGTAAGAAATGATCTTTCACTGTCACAGAAACTCTTCAGAAATACAAGATAAGATCAGCAGAAATAATATACTGATTTATTATTCAAGCACCAAACGCAAAAAAGAGCTGTCAAGAACAAAATACATTTGTAGAATGCAAGCATAACTTCCTTTTGCTCTGTAACAGCTTTGTTACGACTTTCTTGGTATATGAAAAAAATACATGAATATGTATGTATTTTTACAGTACAAAAAGGAAGCAGGGAGCTTTTAAGTCTGTAAAGTTTCACAGGTACATTAAGGAAGTTCTGAGCATCTCATGTACAGAAGCCATCCATTTTTTTCCTGAAAGAAAACGTTCCTTATTAGTCAAACAGATAACAAAGATACCTTCATAAAGCGAAAACAACTGGATTGTTTGCTATGATTACTTTTAGCTCATAGCAATTTCAAGAATAAGCTAATGACAACTGGACAAAAAGAACTATAACAATAAATACATTTCAGAAAACCATAAATGTGTGACCTGTACAGCCAGTGAACATGCATCAGGCAACAGTGAAAAATACTTGGCAAACAAACCATAAGGCACTTCCAGAGAGGTGATTCTTTGGAAGCTTCCCCTCAGGTGATGTTTTGTTGATATCAGGCCACCTGTTTTAAGAGACTATGTTACAGTAAACAAAGTAAATAAAGCTGTCTGAAACCTTTATGGAAAGTTTTTATTCTGCCAGTAAACTTAACTCTGCTTTCCACTTTCATAACTTCTCACTGTACTTTCAATAACAGGTGAAATACGAGCACACCAAGAATAGCAGCAGCTTATTGGTCCCACAATGATTTTAAAATCAACCTTAGATCCTTAGTCTGTTTTCCTCTCTATAACTTTAGTAAGCTATGTGTGCGCACGTGCACATAGAGCTGAGATTCCTCCCTGTCTCAGAAAAGGGATTGGAAAGGTACTATTCTAAACAAACATGCACCAAAGAAAATTTAAAATTAGGGAAGAACCCTATCAGTTTATACAGAAGCAAAAAGGAGGAATGCCATTCTAGGTCTGTTAAACTTGATGCAAAAGCCTTGCACAAAAGCAGATACAAATCCAAAGGAAAAAACCAGACATTTAAGCTCTCTAACGCACTTTAATTTTAGCCCCAGGTTAGGACCTGACCTTCCTATCAGCACCACTGTACTGGCCATAAAACCAAATCATTTCTCCCCACCCAATTTTTTTCACCTCCTTTTCCTAAGGGGATCATCTTCGATTATTATTGGCAGGCCAATGTTCTACATGCTGTCATCCTACGCAACAGGATGCACTGCTTATTCATTCATGCCTGCTCATGTCTTGTCTTCCAGTTTTTCCACGCGAACATTTAAGATTCTCACTACTTTCTGCTGAAGAGTGTAAAAATCTTTTTCTCCTTTTTAAAAAGCACATACAAAGCAGCTGTAAATTCTGCTCATGTATTTCTGTCTATATGTTGCTACATTTTTTCCAGATTAAAAAAAGCTCAAAAATAGCTGCAGCCTGTAATAACTTCTGTTGAACTAGTTAATGAGTCAATGATTCATTCATTACAGCAGGTAAACAATAGACATCAGAAGATAGTATCAAGGTAAACACTGAAAATCTGCCACTTCTGGGTGATAGATTATGTGACTAACTGCAGTTCCTCAGTATTACATTTTTGCACATACATTCACACAAAATAAGAACAAGGTACCTCCTTTACAGTTTCAGAGTCTGAAGTAAGTGTTGAGATGAAAATGAAAGCCATTCCGAGCTTTAGAGTACATCTGTTCCCAACTTCCCATACGCACACATACCAGCCAACACCCCAGTTCGGTAAAGAGATGGCAGGAAGCTCTGCCTGTGAGAGCACTGGCACCAGTTATTGCACTCCTAAAGTTAAGCAGAAGCCCTAGGTTGTCACGCTCACCATCAACTTGCGATCATGCATGTGGCTCGACTGTACAACCAGAATTCAACCTTCTAATTTTTTTGCAGCTTTAGGACATAAATATTATACTGTTGCTCAAAGAACTGTTATTTTCCCAGAGGTTACTGGCAGCAAAAGTATTTTGTTTAATTAATAATGTTTTATTTTCCTATGAATACAATTTCCTTCCCAAACCTCACTGTACTCTTTTTCAGGTCTTCAATACACTGGGTGAGGATATTACTCTTCTCTGTGGATTCCCATGACATTTTGGCAGAAAATACAGCTGTGACAAGCTTTGGATTGGAAGTGTTGCTTACTGATGTGTCTAGCTTTGTGACTGGCTGCTGTTGAAAATTAAATAAAGAAAACAAGCAGTATTTCTTTCATAAAGTAACAAGTGAACTGAGGGAAGCCCCTCTGGGTGGGAATGGAAAAAGAGCCCAAATTTTGATATTGTACAAGTTTCCATGAGTTAAGAACTTCGGGAGATGCTGGCAATTCAATTTTTTTTCCACCACCTTCCACTCCTCCCCATTCATTCTCCTTAAAATCTAAAGGTCTGTTTTTCTACAAGTTACTGCAAAACATCCAGAATACATCTGACACTGCACTCCTACCTGCAGTGTTTCAAATGACACCAGATACAAGACTTACATTATGTTAACATTTGACAATAATATATTAACTGTCAGTCACATGCCTAGAACTCAACGGTCTCATGAAAAGGAAAAACCTGACTGCTAAGATAGCCCATTAACTAAATTCTTTGCTCCAGCATAAACAAAGAAAAGTTAACCACGCAGCCTCATGCTATGTGAGCTACCTGCTTCTAGCCCCAAAACTCTATCTTAAACAAAGCCAAGGGGGTATTTCAGCTTCCTGTTGAAGCTGGGCATTCCACCATGGCCTGTGATGGCAAAGCATAACGCAGCGCTGGACGCCACTGAGTTCATCCCACTAGGACCGTCTCCAATGGCTGAGGTAGGCTTGTAGCTCACCAAACCAGCCACCACAGGTAGAGAAACCCTCGAGCTTCAAGGCCTAGGTCCTCTAACAAGTCTCCAGCAGCACTGGAAAGCGAAACAACTTCAAAGCGCCGGCAGAGCTGGGGAGGGGAGAGTCGCTCAGGATGGCAGTGGCAGAGCCAGGCGGGAGCTGGGGTGAGCTGCCAGCTCTCGCCCGCCACCTCCCCAGGTGAGCCCGCCCAGAGCGCCCCCACCCTGCACCGGGCCTACCCTGGAGTTCCCAGCCACCCTGCCACTTCCGCCACATTCTGACGGGGCGGGGAGGGAAGGCGATCCCAGCAGAACACAAAACCAAACCCTCCGAGGGGCGGTAGCGCGGGGGGCGCCCCAGGGCGTCTGCCAGCGGCTTTCTGGGACTGGAGACACAGTGAGGGCCGGCAAGAGCCGGCGGCCGGGCCTCGGGCGGCGGCGGGCCGGAGGGGAAGGCCCGCAGGGCGCGGGAGGGGAGCCGAGCGGCGCCTGCCTCATTACCTCTCCATCGCCCGCAGAGTGTAGCTGACGAGCGGCCTCCCTTGCACGGCGCAGAACTGCTTGGGGGTGGCGCCACCCAGGCGCTCCCCGCTCCCGCCTGCCGGCAGCACAGCCGCCACCGGCGTGACGGCGGGCCTGGCGTCGCGGCTCCCGCTGCTGGGCTCCATCTGCGCGGGGCGTCGCGGCTGCGCCGCTCCTCGCCACCCCCTCCCCCCAGCAGCAGGACCGCGGCCGGGACGGCGCAACCGCCCGCCCGCGTGTTTTATTTGCTCGCCGCGTCCGCAATCCAAAGAATCCGGCGCCCGCCCGCTCGCCTAACCCCAGCGGGGACCGGGCTCCTCGCCCACCTCACGTTATGCGTGGCCCCGCGGAGGCGTGCGGGCCCAGGCGCAGCCGGACAGCCCCTCGGCACACGCCTGGACCGCCGAGGGGAGGGGGCACGCACCCGCCTGGGACACCCCGGCGGGCAGACCCCAGGCACACGGGAAACAGAGCGGCCATTGGCCCTTTAAATGCTCGGCTCGCGGGTGCTTCCCCACAGCGCATGCGCAAGCGGGCCGGGCTGCTCCCACCTGCGACGAGCCGGGGTGGGCGGTCCCGGCTGCGGGGGAGCGCGCGAGGCTGAGGGGCTGTGGGGGCAGGCGCGTGGGCTGTGCCGCGGGCTGTCCCTTCGCCGGGACGGGCGGCCGCTGCCTTTGCGGGGGCTCGGGCCCCGCTGCTCGGGGCGGGATCCCCCGTTGCAGTGAGGAAAGAAATAGCGCGTGGTTGAAACCGAGGGGAAGGCGACCGTGAGAGGGGTGCTTCTCTACGGGCTGGGGGCGCCGGGCAAGATCTGGTGTGTGTTTCCCTTAATCCTAGGAGGGAGAGGTTGACATAGCAGCAGTCAGTTCACTGGGGTGTCGCAGCTCAACTCACGGTATTACCGTAGGCAGTAGCTGAGATGGGTTGATGGGAAAATTCCCAGGGCCGATAGCCATTCCGTGGCAGCGGAGGCTTGCTAAGCATGGCATCAGGTCTGGGGTTGATCCGTCTGGCTTCATTGTACATCGTAGGCTGTAACTAGAGTGTATTTAGATGCTGTTGCTACATTCTGTCCACATCTGAAGTTTTTGGACATCTACCTCTAAAGATAGCCTTGAAAATCGGAAATGACTTGTTAGCTTGTTGCTGCTTATCAGGGAGCAGTGTGGGGTAGCCCCACAAAAAGGGAGGGGAGCCTGGAGTGGAGTATGATATCAAGGCCGGTGAGAACAGTAGCCTTACCAAGGAGCCAGGACGCTAAGCATAAGTCAGGGCCCTTGGGGTCAGGCCATTCAGTGGTCACCTGGCAAGGTTTCAGTGAGGCGGCAGGTCCCAGAGCAAGCCAAGAAGCTGAGACAGTAGATGTGGGTCAAGGTCAGGGAGGCACCGGACCAGGTACAGACATAGGGGATCAGCAATAAAGACTGTGTAAAAGTAGCTCCCAAGGGAAAAGGATGAAAGGAAGGTTGGGCCCTTGCTTCCAGCTTTCTTCAGAACAGCTCTTATTAGTGGAAGAGCTGCCTTTGGTCTTGGCAAGCTCAACTCCTAAACTCAGCCAACTGAACCTCTTGAAGATGTATGCACTCAAGGCGCTACCACTGCCCTCCTTGACATTATTTTTAGGAAAAGAAATGAGTGTCTTATACGAGGGCTGTTCTGAAATGACTAGAGTCTTTAGAGCCTGCATCATTTTTTGATCCAGTCTTTATATCCTTGAGCGGCTAACTCATTTACAGTTTTTCAGGTTTCTCCAAGTTGTGTTAAGGGGAAGCTAAGTAGAACACATATGCAGACTTTTCTGAGGAGTAGGTCTGAATGAAAAGAGCAGCATAGAAGGAAGTTTGTTGTGCCCCGGATGGGCTGCTTTGCCAGCACCAGCTGTGGACTGTGGTAAAATGATATGGGATCACAGAGGCATCATAGCTTGGAGTCACACAGCAGGAGTGAAGTGTTCCCTGCTAGCAAAGGCAGAGTTCACAGATATCCTTGGTACCTGCAATAGCAGGGAAGTCCTGGAAAATTGGCTAGTCTGGTGGAGAACATAGACTCTTTACATACAGAGGAGTCTTGACAGTTAAAGACAATGAACAGAATTCGCATGAGCTCCTACCATGCAGTGAAACGTGACAGGGACTGATGGCAAAGGAAAGCATTTTAAATGAAAATGTACAGATATGCCTTCTGGATAATGATGTCTCCAAAAGCTTCTGTAAGGGACAAATGTATTACTATGGGCATTGAAGGAAAACGGGCATGTAAAAAAGGAAAGAATATGAGTTATACAGGTTGCTGAAAAACTTCTGGAATAGAGACCCTTTTCACCAGTGAAAGCATTAGCTGGAAGTTGAACTGCCTTCCTCCTGGCAAGTGTTGGTCTCATTGTCTTCAGGACTGTTTATCATGTGGGAATTTTTTAGAAAATCCTTTGGCTCAGAAACCGTGTTTACCTGTTTATTTTCTTTTTCAGTCAGTCTTAATTTTCTTTTCTTGTACAGTATTTCTCTACAGCTAATTCCTGACTGTTGACATACATTTGTCTGTTGCCTCTTTTCAGGACTTCCAGATTTGCCCTGACTCCTCCCCTCTGTGCAGACTGCCATCCATTCAGCATCACTTCTTTGTTATCAGATGGCCAAAATGAAATCTTCTTAAGGTAGGCACCTTCAGCATCCTCAGTCACCTTGGATCACATACGTTACGACATACTGACCTTTTCTTGCAGCAGTTCTATACGAACACATTCAGGACTGGTTGTTCTGTAACATTCCCACTTTTCCCTTTTTTCCAGTGTAACAGACATTCTGAATTCCTGACTCAGGTCTTCATACTTCTATTCATAAAGAGCACAGACATTAGTCAACTGTAGCTGATTTTCCAGAGGTTTGGGTGTTGTGGGGTTTTTTTGTCTCTATTATTGTGAGGAGTGAAATAAGGTCTTTTTTGTTCCCATGGCTCCTCCCACTGTACATTGGTTCTGAGTGGTAGATCAGTAGGACCTTCCCAAACACAACCTTCAGAATTATTTTCCCGTCTTTCTTCACATTATGGTTTTGCACTTCGTCCCCTGTTCCAACAGTTGGTTGTGCCTAGTACCTTCTCTCTTTCCCAGCCAGTGTTTACACACTTCATTTCTTTCATGCACACTAATTTCTTCTGTGAAGGATAAAAAGGCAAGGGAGATTGAAGAAAGAGGATCATATGCCAAAATTGGTTCCGTTCTTGTTCTGAAGCCCATATGCCAGGTGGACAAGGCTTGATCTGTCCAGAAGAAATCATATTTGGTAATTACTTTGATGGATGCAGACTTCAGTGTCATGAAACGTTGTATATTTATGGTGAGATTTGATGATCCGGTCAAACAGCACTTTGAAGCTGCTTTTGGCTGCACTTGAATGTCAGGTGCTTCAGAGGTTTTGATGCTTTCCACAGTCCCTAGGGAGTCAAAAGATTCTTTTCTTGTGTTGATAGCACCTGTTAGTTCTTCAAGAAGCCCTTCAGTATAGATTATTGGGCTCTTGGTTAGACTGAGCTTGTTACTGCTATTTGTCCTTTTATTTTCTGTTTTCTTAGACAACGAGTCAGAAGGAAGAACATATTTAACATCATTATCGATTTATGCTGTGTCTTAGCATGAGTTAAGAAAATCGGGATATTTGGTTGTACGTCTTTTTAATATTCATTTGATTAGTAACATGCAATGAAACACAGTGGTATTTTGTGAATACATAATTTACTTCAGTTTCATTCTATTATGCATTTTTTATTGAATCAGTCTAATAATTTGGTTACTGTGCATATATGTGCATGCTTATATATAAACATTTAAAGTGGGGTAAAAAGTAAATTCACATATATTGAGAGAACAATTTTACATGGTTTTTAATTGGATAAAGAAGTACAGAGGCAACATTTTTGCCTCAAAGCAAGCAAAGAGCAGGCTAATCCATCATTTCTGTGCAGGGGTATAACATCTGAAACCACAGTTGTAGTTTGCAATTATGCAGTAAATATGCCAATCATACATTTGAAAAGAAATTCGGCTTTTTTTCTTCTTTATTGAAGAAGGAAGATATGTAGAAATCAGAATCAAATTACAGAAGTGAAATTCACCTGAAAATTTAACTGCTGGGGAAAAAAAATCATCTGTTTCTATGACTGAAACTAATAATAGTGTTTCCAGAGAAAATTATATTATTGGAGTGGTAGAAATCATACTGAAAGGTTTAGTGAAAAATGAGTAAAAACTAAAATTTCTTAATTTAATACTGCATTTGAGTCCTCTGTAGACATGGTATAAATTAACTGAGAAATTGCCTGTCCCTTTTTCAAAGTAATTTCTAAGCTCTTGAAGCATGTTTTTTTATACAGGCAAAATAGAATTAATTTACCTTTTCTTGACCAGCAGCAAGGTTCACCATTGTGCTTTTAAAGGGAGATGCATGCAATTGAGGAACATTTTGCAAATTAAAGTGAATTGTAAAAGCAAAATTACAAAAAAAAAGAAAAAAATCAATACTTTCTTCCATGGAAGTGCAAGATCTATAAAAGACAGCATAAAGCTAAAAATATTTAAAATCTGAGAGCCTTTCTTGCAGCTCACATGGTATCTGCAGCATTCTGAGCAGTGATGGAGGTTTTTAGCTGGAACCTTATGTTTGCAGGGTTGTATTTCACTACTTTTATCCAGATAGATGTTATTACTTAAGTGGTGGTAAGTCATAAAATGAACATCCAGAGCTGTAAGTAAGCAAGTGGAATGTCAGTTGTCTTCAGAGTTTTTCTGTACAAGTAGGATAGCAGCCTTGGCTTTCTTTAAGTCACCACCAACTGTCTCAAATTGTTGAAGTCACTGTTTAAAGAGACAGACACAGGTTCTTTGCTTATCTAAAGAGATTGGAAAGTCCCCCCAAAGATGGTATTTCAGGTTTTATCTTCTATATCTGTTGCTGTTTGTAGCAGTTTACACGAGATCTCGAAGTCTTAGGCTTCATCATCACTTCCACATCTATATGTGAAAAAAAAAAAAAGAGAAAGCATAGGGTAGGTGTGGGTAGGCATTTTGTTTCCAGCTATTTTATTTCAGTTCTGATTGATCACTAGAAAAAATAATCGTGTCACAGTTTTATGCTCTTCACAACCTTGTTGCCTCCAACTGAGACCTAATAGACCCTCCATGGAGTCCTTTTGGACTGACTTACATCTTCACTGTTTCAGTCTTCGTTGCACAGCAACTGCCTCAGAGTATTTGCTCTGTGGTGACAGTGGTTCCCAAGTCAGTATCATGTCATAGGGAACATACAGCTTGAGGCAGTACAATAGCTAGTGGAATGTTGAAAATGGTAAAACTATTTTCCCTCCATAATTAACACCTTTGGGGAAACCTTATCTTATTTCATATTAGCATATTTTTATGTTTGTATTTTTATAAACATGATTGCAAAGAGGTATTTTTTGCTCTGAGATTCTTTGATGAAAGAATAGATATGTGTGGAATACTTAAATGAAGCGTTGTGCTATTGATTTGCTCCTATGGCTATGTGGAACGCAGATCAAAACAGCATGTATTCAGCAAGGGAGTTATGCACATGCATAACTTAAATGATGTAAGTAGTTGACTATCGAATATCAAAGAGTGCTTACATGCTTAATATACAGTGTACATAGAATCACCTATAGATCAGATCCCTGAGGGGAATTCTAAGTGTTGTTGCCTTCATGCGCAGTTCTGCAAAATATTTCTGATTTATGGTTTTGATTTTTGACAAAATGGTGTCATGAGCTATAAAATTTAGTTAATGAGGTAGGAGTGTTCCATGATGTTTAGTTTGTTAACAGTTGAAGCATAAAGAAATAGGAAATGTGGTCTCTGAATACAGCGGAGTGTTTTCATATTTGCATGTCATTGTAGGTAAGTGTTGAAAAACGTACGTTGGGTTTCACCTGTTGGATCATGTGTGTTTTCTGTCACACATTTGGCATTGTTTTACATGGTTCTGGCAGATAAATTTTTTCTAGAGTCTATGAGTACTTGATAAACAGGGGAAGGATCTTGCTTATATTCTGTGCAAGGACTAGAGAAAAAAATTACAGATATTTCATTTGGTGTTCGACACACATTTTAAAGCTTCCCCCTAAAATGTTATGTTCACCCTGGAGCATTTATCCATTCTCTACTCAATGATACTTTAGGCCATTTCTCTGGGGTATGGGAGGTTAGTTCAAAAGCTAATGAGTATTTTGTTTACACAAGGTAAAAGAATTTTAAGGTGAGAGAATTACCCCATAGCATCTAATCCAATTATTTCTGAGAGTAAGAGTCCCAGACTGCCAGAGTTTTTGTGAAAGTCAGAGAAGTTAAAGGCTTGAAGAAAGTCTTCTGCTCTGGTGAGTGCTTTGGCAGGTAGGTGATGAGGTGGAGGCCTTGTAATTTTTCATTAGAAATGGTTGATGTGTCTTAAACACTTGGCTCCGGGAGGGTCCCCATAGAATCTAGGTACATTGGTCACATGTTAGGTAATGCCAAGGTTGGGTAGGCCTGTCTGCTTAGCTTTAACATCACCATTTATTGTGCTGGTTTGTAGGAGTTGTGTTTTAGGGTGTTTTGACTGTCAAAGTGCGTCGTGTGGTGACCCTAACAAAGATTAAGACATGGAAGTTGGGGGGTGGAAATCCCAGAGGCTGCTTTCCGCTGTCACTGTGACTTAACAGCTGGCACCAGTCATTGTGTGTGCCTAATCACCTCAATAAAAAAAAAATAGAAGTTTGATTTATTCTTCTTTGACAGGCGTCCAATTGTGACTGGAGGAACACTTACCTCTGAGGAAAGACTAATGGTATTTTCCTTTTCCCAAAACCCTTCAAAGCAGATACTCTATAAATGGTTAAATATGTGGTATAAAGCCACAGATGCCAGTGATACAGAATGATGCACTGAAACCTTAGCGAATACTTATGAGCTGAAGTTAGATTTGGAGTAGAGTTGGGTTTTCACTGCTCTAAATCTTTACTTTAACTTTGGTATGTGCCATGTTTTATTGCTTTACCATGTTCCGTGTTATCTCCATGGAATGTTTGTGAAGAAATGTGAAACAATTCACCAAACTTAAAGTGATGCAGAGAATCAAGTAACACCAATGAAAATTTACAGATTTGTTATGAATAAGAGTACAAGCTTTACTATTTATTACTACACTGAAAGGGTTGCTTCTGCGTCTCTTGTCACATTAATAATGGTCCTTACTCTTAGAATGCCAGGTATGTTATTCATTAGTCCCATGTCTGAAGAACATAGGTGAACTGTTTGCCAGAGTTCATATAGGAGGGATTCCATTTGTGTACATTTTTACTTAGCAAATGAAGACTGATCCTAGGTATACCATCAGGGACTGCAATTGCAGCAGGTAAGAGAAGACATTATCCAACACAAAAATGGGACTTTGTCCTCATTTTGAATTTGTATGGTGCACATCAGACAAAACATTAATGTGGAGCTGGTTCGTTTTTCTCCTCTTATTATGAATTTTTAGTCTTGTAATCTTTTTGGCAGTTTGTAAGGGAAGTTCCTTTAAAATGCAACCTGTATTGTGGCAAGGTTTGTGAATCTTTTTTCTCTTTCTGAACAATTGCTTTATAGTGAGCAAAACCTGCAGAAAGATAGTCCCTAAACCCAGTAGTCTTGTCTTAATCCTTCGCCTCATCCTTTGCTGGCTTGTCCAGTTCTAGCATGAAAATGTCAGATTGGAAAGGGTTAGTTTTTTGATCCTGTTCAGTTTTAAGAAAGATCAAGGTTACAGATTTTTCCCAACAGCAGCAATGTGGCTACCTGTCATCTAGCAATTATACAGAGACTCAGCCTGTTTAACATATACCACTGAGCAACCATCAAAGGTTAACCATTTTCCAACATACTAATCTAGCTGGATGCAAACCAACTGCTTAATGAAAAATGCTCTGTATCCTGTTACTGTTTTTCTGAGTACTGCAGTCCAACTCATCTTGCATCAAAAATTCTTCCTGTCACTTACCTGTGCCAGTACACTTGTGTATTGTTTGCTTCAGTACTGAACACTTCAGAAAATGGGTGAAGTAATGCATCCTTTTTTTGTGTGTGTGTGTTGGAAGAGAATTGTGGGACAAGTAATCTAACTGCTGGAAAGAAAAGAGCTTGAGACACCATGGGAAAGAGGATTTAAGATTTGCTAGAGCCAGAAGTTTCAAAGTGGAGGGCAGAAGCAGGCAGGTTTGCAAGGAGCTTCAGTATTTGAGAAGATATAAAGTACCAGAAAATACTGCGCTCTTAAGTTAGGATTCAGACAGTGACTTGAATAGTCTGTCTAATGAGGACTTTCGTGGAAGAAGTATGCAAAAATATATTTAATTAAGCAAATACAAATGGAAATCCATCTTAATACTTACTTTATTCTTGGCAAAGGATGTTGCAAACATTTTCTTCTGGCAAAAGTGTCAAGATGGCAAAAAGTTGAAAAGAAAATACATGGACAATAGTTGCAGAGTACCTGAAAGAGATTTTACAGACAACTCCCTGCCTATATTCTTAATGGTCTTGTTCACAAAATCAGATTACTGTAATTTTATAAGGGTAACACTGAGAGGGAATCAACTGGTAGATTTTAAGTAGGTTGTAAGCAGGATTTTGAGCCAAATACTTCAACAAGGAAGTCCAGGTATGTGGTAGACTGATAGCTTTCTAACAAACCTGTATGTGAACCTTTTCAGCTTAGTCAGCATTTTTTTCTCCTCAGAAAGAGGGGAGAGTGGTCACATGCCAGAAGATATGACCAATGCAGTGATACGTGAGTTTCTCTGAAGATGTCAGATTCTGAAGTCTCCTTGACTCACCCTGGTTCTGTATGGAATGTGCGGATGGTACAGACATACTGTGCTGTTCATTCTTCCCTTTGCATGGGAAGACACAGAGACAGTCAGGAGTGGTTATCTACCATGTGAATTTAGACTTGGCAGTCTATTAAATCCCAAGGGTAACGTGTGCATTGGCTAATGTTTGGCTTGGCAATCTGCAGACAGAACCAACTTTTGAAGTCTCATGAATAGTTCATGATCAGAAGAAAATGAAGGACATGGAGCACATGCTGTCCTCCACATGTCATTTTGTTCCCTTTTTTTGATCCATTTTCTCTTCTTTTTCCTTTTGTAGGCACACCCAGATTCAGCTATTTCAATATATTGAAAGAAAAGATGCAGTGCAGTGATGCAACCTGTTCCCTGCTGCTATAAGCTCTCCTGGCTATCTTCCTAAAAATTGCAATAAAGATGTACAAAAGGAAAAGTTTCAGCAGGCTTTTTCAGTGGGGGAAAAAAAAAAAAGCGAGAGATCCTTGCTAAAAGCAAAATTTTTGCAGCTTTACATTTTAGAAAAACTCAGACCTCTGTTCTCCATCCCAGCTTAATGGCCATAGGGAATCTAAAAGAGCTTTCTCCAACCCATCCCAAAAATAAATGAATAAATAAATAAGTAAATAAATAAAATAATAATCTAACACACAACAGATGTTTAAACTTGCTTCAGCTGCAATTAAAACAAATTCTTTGTGCTAGAGAGTCTGTTTTAAAGCTCTTCATAGTCCCTCCATTTCTCAGTGCTGTTCTTGTGGTAGGGCTAGACAAGCACTTTTCTCCTTTGGCCCTCTCCCTCAACTCTTCGCTGTTTGGTCTAAAAGAACTTTAATGAACGTGCCTGGTTAGCCCTTCTTTAGCCTGCCAAAGCATCTCACAGACTGGTTTAATGCTTTTACTAACTTGCTTTGCAGTTTCCTCACCAAGTCACTTCTCATTGACTAACAGAACAAATCAAATGTGGAACTCCTAGGTCAAGGCAGAGCATGACTTTTCCTCTCAGTAGTCAAAATTATAAAAATTATACATCCGGTCATTCTAAAAAGAGATTTAAAATATTTCTGTATCAAAAAGCAAGTGTGCTGTAGCAAGTATAGTTCAAAACCACTAAGGATTAAACAATGAAACAATAATACACTATTGTACAACTACTAAAATAGCAGAGGGGACAAGGAAGAGGCAAAATATTCAACAGAGCATCTTTAGGTGATTTAATATTTTTTACTTAAGTAGATGTTAACAAAGATCACTTGCTGACAGTTGTTGTCTTTGGGGTTTAGTAAACAAAACTATATTATTCTTGCAATGTATTCTGCTTCAGGCCTCTTTTCTAGGGAGCTGAATTTTATTTTTTTCCTTTACATTCACGAAGTACCATATTCCCCAAACAGCCCTATTAAAGTCTGTAGTCCTGATTTTCATTTATATTAAGACATCCTTGGTATTTCTTTAGAAGTGCCTGTATAGAGGCATTAAGAATGCCTAAACTCCAGCTAGGTAATGCAACACTACCTCATTCACTATAAAATGATGTCAAACCAAAGTTAAGAAAACACAAACTCTCAAAATGGAGTTATAGCCCAGTGTTTGTAGAGATTTTTCTCAGGATTTAGTAGACACCAGTTATTTTCATGGCATGTAGTTTAATGAGCATTAATTAAGAGTGAAGAGTATTTTCTTTTCATGGAAGTACTGAGGAAAGTAGATGTTTGAATATTAGCTCAGCGGTAGGCAATATCTGTTGTAAATCACACTTTTCTAGTGTGTCAGTCCGCATAACTCATACAGTGAGTGAGCTGAAAGGTTGGATGTCTTTCAGAAAGATGCATGGGCAGGCTTTTTGTTGTGGGGGCGACGTTCAGGCAAAATTAACAAATCCAGTAACAGAATGTCTGCTTAACTCATAAATCTCTAGAGAATTTTCAGTTTAGCCTGCAGCGATGTTTATATGTATGTCAATGAACTTAAAATCAAAGCCCCTTGCCTCGCCTACAGGAAAGGAAATGCATCATGAGAATAGGATACCTTCCAACACTAAGGATTCCTTATAATTTTCCACTGAACACCTCCAGGTTAATACTGCAGCAACAAGACTTTCACAGTGGAATGTGTTGAACAGTCCTTTCTTGATTAATGCTGTACTTCTTCAGGAAGGATATAAAGGTCAAGGTTAGGAGGACTACAGTGATTTACTAGCAGAAATCTGTTTGGTGTTTTGAAGGGTGTTATTCAAATGTCTGCTTTATTTCCAAACAAATGACTGAACTTGGACTGGGTAGTTTTGCTTCAAAGGCTGCTGGAAAGGAGAGTAACAGATTTGTTACTATTATTTTAAAAAATGAATAAACTTCTCAACGGGCCTTTCTAGTTTAGACTGCAAATGTCAGGCCCTGCTGACTTCTGCAGCTGATAATGTCTTAATGACACATACTGTCTACCACTGCCTCTATGAAGTGTCCCTCTGAGTGCTACCGTGCTATCCAAACAGTCAGCTTCTGGCTACGTTTCTGTTAGTGATGTCTAAGGAAAATTGATTTCCATTCATTATAAAACACTTTACCCCTTAGCTGGGGGCAGTTTTCATCAGCTCCAGTGCAGTGAAACAATGATGGCAGATAAACAGATTATTTCTAATTCATTCATTTTTAGCTTTCTACAAAAGCAAATATGAGTACTTATAAAATTATTAGGTTATTTTAAGATGTTTGAAGCACTGTTTGAGAAGACCCTGAACTTCTTGATCTGCACATACAATAGGATATTACTGAGAAAGTCAACTTCTATATATTTTTAGTGTAATGAATCTAGACTATTTAGTGGTCTAATCTGAGTAAAACTTTATCCGAGCTGCCTCTACATTGTACTTTTCCAGAACAATTATATGCTTCTTGTATCTATTTGGATGAATATTTCAGGTGAAAATTAAGAAAATTCTAGCACGTTTTACTTTCCTTTTTCACTCTGAAACCCCTACCCTAACCCCTTGGAATCTTAAACATAAGAAGATGTATAATATATATAATTATTTCAGTTTAAGCAGTACTTTTTTTTATTGAATCTTTGAGAAACTTTGGCAAGATTCTTCACTGTAGATACAAGAGCAATGGCCCATATCCTACCAGCTGCAACTTTACATGTTAGAGACTCTCCATATAGAAAAAACTAGTTGCATGTATTTATATAATGCCTTTTGTGTGGATCCTTAGATACATCCCTGTGAGTTTACATGTAACAGGATGAAACAGAAGGTAGATTGTACAGGCCAGGTAGAACCATTGAGAGCTAGGGGATGAGTCACAGAGAGTAACATTATTCCTTAAAAAAATTTGAGGTTAACATATTGCCAACACTATTTTCCTGCAGATTGCCCCCACAACAGGCCACAGTCGTGGCCAAACAAGAAACCGTAGCTAACTGAGGCGCTTCAAGGTTAAGTCACTGCTGATGGACACAGCTCCTACTGGCTTCCTTCATGTTCCCTCAAATATGCCAGGCTTAGAGATGGGCCCCATGGTCTTTCTCTAGCATGTCCAGCAAAATTTCAGGAAGTCATCTTAATGGAAATGTGCCAGATTATTCCCCTTCAGGTAGTTCTGCATGAAAAGACAAACTAGGATTACTATCTCTATTGCTAAACTCTTATTAAATGTGCGTATTGTTCCTACAGTCAAACATCACTGAGCGTAGAAGAGTCATGAGCAAGATGTGTGGGGTTTTTTCATCATTCTTATTTCTGGGAGTCAAACACAGAATGGGCAGGGCAGCTTTACTGATGTGTAGTGACTATTGGCTTTGAAAACAATTTGGTTACATTTGGGTCCATTATCTCAATCTTTTGTGCTTTATCATCTTGAAGAAGTAGCTGGCGAACAATTTAAAAATTTATATATTTTTGGCATTTGGAAATAAACTTTCCCTCATAAAATGGATCGAATGAGACTATAATGTCTGTTAAAATAAAAAACCAGGATATCTGTAGGTCCACTGGATTGATACGCCTAGGAGCAACATCATGTCACCCCTCTCCCTGCTAACTTCTTTATTCATCCTCTATCTTCTTAGGCTTAAAAGGAGCATCTTTAGGATCAGAGAATTTAAGTATAAATGGTCTCTGACCTCATCATTCTGATATTTTTACGATCACAGAACTAAACTTGAAACAACTAGGTCATTAATGCATTTTTTTAACTGCAGCACTATGTACATAACTTAAAGTTAAAAAAAAAAAAAGAAAAAGTATATATCTTAAATACAGCAGATTTTAAAGACAATTCTTGAAAGTAGCTTTGAGGGAAAATCATTAAATTTTGGCAATAAAATTTAGGATTCAGTAAGTCAACCAATAGCAGTGACTTCCAAGCAGTCCTACATTAATGACCAAGGAAGATCTCATGATGAATCTTTTGGAATTAAAATGCAAAATGGAATGAGATAAAGGGAAGGTCAAAGAGCGCTTGTGTGAGACCTTATCAGGCAAGACTTTCATTACTCTCTTCTTGTGTAATCTTTCCTTTGGGTGCAAATGGGTTGTAAAAATTAATGATTTAAGAACAGCAGAATCCTGTGATGAAATCTTGCCCATAGTATTCCAATATAATTTGAAAGATTAAGAAGAGGTGATTCATGGACTCTGTTGAAAGGTAGATTGCTTACTATCTATTTCCTGATACATTCTATAAGAATTTGTGGATAATGTGCAGGACTTTATTGGCTCTGTGGGAAAGATGAAACTGCATGTTATTTTTACCATTAGTCTTTGACTTCATCATTCGTAATGAAAGGAAAAAAAAAAAGTGGCATCTTAGCTTGTAAAACCTCCCAAATACACACGTCTGCAATGTACAACTTGAGAATTGTTAAATAAGAACCTGGCTTGGACCATTAATAAGCACCATCTGTAAGTGGCCGTGTAAGATTTTTACATCCAGAAAGAATCCACAGAAAGATTGTTTTAATGTTAAATATCATGGATAGATTTTTTAAATCAAATTCTCACACTTTTTAAGATTAAATGCTGTGACTGATTAAAATGTTTGCATTTCAATACATAGAGACAGAAAATACAGTTTTTTAGCGGTGTTTATTTTTATAAAAAAAAACAGTGAATTTGAAAGGACGTCATCGTATCTGTCTTTTGATTGCACACTTTTAACAAAAATAATACAGAGAGGAGAATGAAAAAAAACAATTTTTATGCCGCTACTTCAAAATAACACCTAAGTCTATGAACGTTCAAAATGAAAATATATATACCAAGAATGCTAAAATGTCTATTTTACATTATCTACAAAATGTATGTTCTAATCCAGCCACAAATCATAGGAAAATATTTTGATACATGAGAAAAGCTATAAACATAAGAACATTTTGGAGGGAAATAACACACATAAAAGCTCATTAAATAATTACAACAACAAATAAATAGTTTGTTCAGCTTTACTTTTTGATTGCTGCCATGCATATTTTAATTTTTGGTATACTGAGATAAGAGAAAGGTCAGCATGCAAGGCATTTTTTTAGAATTAATCTGAAAGCAGATACTAGGTGTTGTATTTTTAAGCTGTTGTCAGAAGTTCATAAAACATGATATAGAAGGCAATAGACGTGATAACTGTTCTCAAGAAAACACAACATCTTTTTACAAAGCAGACTTCAGTGAGTATTCATGTTAAATTTTCTTTGCCTCCGTGACTGGAGAAAATGTAAAAGTTCATAGTGTGGGTTTGGAAGGTTTGTGTTATTTCCCATCTTGAGCATTTGGAAAATCACCCAAAAGGTCCATATGCTGAGAATGCCCCTGTTGATTTTGGTCAAAGCAATAAGCATGTAGTGTCAACTGAGAACACAGCAATGGCAGACTTGTCTTTAAGCAGTCAGAACGGTAAAGCAAATGGTTACAGGTGAGTTCAGTTTTGGCAGGAGGAAAGGGATGAGAGAGGTGAGAAGGTCTGACTTCTAACTTGTACTATGTTTGCTGGATTTACTGGCTCTTTTCCTCTCTTTGTGATGCTGGATGGGTTTTGCTTGAGAGGTTCCCTCGAAGTTGTGGCTGGACTCATTGTGCTGCCTGGTGTATCGCTTGCACTTGCAGGCCGTGACCACAGTTATTTTGTAGGTTCTTATACTTCCGTCCTGGCACTGAAGCTGGATCCTCTGGGTGCGAGTTTTGTCATTGACACATCTCCACTCTTGCGAGCTCCGCCTGCTCCAGTACTTGGTTCCATAACCTCCTCCAATCCAGTTGGGGAGCAGTGGCAAAGGGAGACATTCGCCAGCACACACCAGCTCCTTCAGTGGATTGATGCTGGTGCACTGGCCATCTGAAATGTACTTGGTGGATCTCAGTTCCCGACAGCCAACTTGGACACGATCTGCAGAATGCACAGAATAGTAAACACTGAGATTCAGCATGGAGAGATTTCCTTAACCAGTCACTTTCACGTTACCAGGCTATGTTTTGCAGAAGTTAAAGTAGGCTGTAATCTTTACAGGACATCTCTTTACTCTTGTGTCCCCCAACACAAGGGCCTCAAGCGCTGATGGTATCTCTGGGTATTACCACAGCATAAAGAAATCATAATGGTATACACTTCAGCAGTTGTGGTAGAAGAGGCAATTTTATTTTCTATCCTTCTTCTCAGGGACATACCTTTTAGAAGAGAAAAAAATGCCCCAAGGGAAGAAATGCTTCCTGCCTGTTCACAGTCTAGGGAGTCTGCTCTGTGATGTTTACAACAATTATGTTGGATCATTAGCAAGGGGGAAAATAGTGCTTTGGAAACTGTTTATATGCTTTTAAATGAGTTTTAAATAGTGTGCTTCTTCTCCTTCCACGGTTACAATGGACTGAGTCTCCCGTGAGTGCTGCTGCTCTGTACACAGATACCGCAGAAGTGGTAACAGCTGAAGTTACCAGGGAATGGTGTTCTGCATGCAAAGTTTGAATGATTAGCAGTAACCATTGCAGAGTGGTGGTTTTGTCCTCAGGGCAACACCGTCTTTGTATCTGTAGTAGTCTTTACATTATGTGCAACATAGAGGATCCTGCAAATTCTCTCAGGCAACTGACACAGAATCAACATGCAGAGCGTCTCATACAGGCATGTTTGTACCTGCCTGTATGTGCAGCTCTGCGCCCTGCAATAAACACAACTGTTTATTTCAGTAATTACACTTTGAAATAAACGCCCACGTTGCGCTTAATTTTAATAAGCAATCTTTACTGGCTATGCTCTCCCTCTTTCTGAAGGACAATTACGGAGCAGATTCTACACACAATGCAATTAACTAACGCCTTTAAAATAGAAGTAATTACTAGAAACATTTTAGAGTGAATCATAAAAGGCTTTGAAGGTACATCTACATATCACAGCTACAGGCTGCTTCTGTTTCTACTTGGATTTTTGGAAGCAAGTTCTGACCAGAGGGACCGAGTTAAGATTACTTCACCCTGTCGCCTGTGTCTCAGATGGGCAGTCAGAGAGACTGTGTATCCGCAGGCTGATCGGAGCGACTCTGCGGGGCTCTTCTCCCTGCCTTGCAGAAGACTCAAGCTTGCCTTCCTGCAGCTGCACTCAGGAATGTACCTGGAAGCAGCCGCTCACAGATTGGAGTTTGTCTGTTCTTAGGTCTTTCCTGGCTCAGCCTTTCTCCAGTGACAGCTCCCTGGCGATGAATACCTACTGGGCTGCTCCAGTAATCTCACGATGATGAGATGTTTCCTGTGCACTTAAACCCTCCGCATTCATAGCAGCTGACACACCTGGCGTAGCTGAAAGGTATCGGTGTCACTTTTGCCTCCACTTTCCAGGGATGACGCTATTTTTATCGAATCGTTGTGGGTGGGTTGGTGTGTGTATCTCTATTTGGATTTCTTTCATTTTAAGGAGGCAGACAGGGGAGGGAACAGGTAAAGTCAGCGAAAGGTTTCCAGATCCCCATGTATCTGACATATACATAAAACTCAGCAGGAAAGGAGTAGATCTAAAAAGGCAAGTTAGAGCAGAGATCATAGGTAAATTAGGAGCTGATTTGTTTACTTTCGCTGGAGGTGTTCGGCAGGTAAGTGCTACAGCAGGAAGTAAAACTGAACAGCGGGAACAAAATTGAGAGGTTTTTATTGCATTTGAAAAGCAGCCCAGACACCTCCCCTGCCCACAGTGGGAGGACGAGTTAGGGAAGCGAGCGCTTTGCAAATGCCTCTCACTCCTTTCCCTTTATCTCGCTTCCCTGCCGGCTAACCCCCGGAACCCGGCGTTCCTGGATGAACCTCCCTCGGGAAGTAACCCGCCCGAGAGAGCCGGTCCTGCAGGACTCGCACGGGCGAGGAAGGAGGGAGGGAGGGAGGCAGGCTTGCCCGGGGGCCGCCCGGCGAGGCAACTGCCCGCCAGGAACCGGCAGCATCTTCCCTCGCTCCGGCTTTCCCCCAGGCGCTGTTCCCCGCAGCGCCGCGCTCGGCGCGGGGGGCTCTGCAGCGGGGCGCCGCGGCTGCGGCCGGGGGCTCCGTTCCCGGGGGGCTTCGCTCCCGGGGGCCGCCGCCGCCGGAGGGACAAGGGCTGCGGGAGGCGGTGGAAAGTGCCGCCGGTGGGATACTCACTGTTACGCTCGGATCCGGTGCTGGTGTAGTGTCTGCCTCCATTCCGGGCTTGATTCAACGTGCTGTTGCTGCTCGGGCTCGCTGCAGCAGGTTTAACAACGTGTGAGTAAAGTATCTCTGTGGCATCATTCTTGAAAGCCAAGTAGCTTTTCGTGAAGATGCAAGCGAGGAGAAAGCCATAGAAGTGAATGGCAGGGAGAAGCATGGTTGGTTCCGTCTCTGTCTGACAGAGCTGGACGAAATCTTTTTCTTCTGCTTCTTCTGGGTAACTCTGAAATTGCTCTTGAAGGTTTCCTTTATATATGCAGAGAGGCTTGGCATTCATTCAGGTGTAAAGTTGTGGATAGCTTCAGAATGAAAACCCACAAAAGGGGTGGGATCCCTACATGAGCCTGGGAAGACCTTTTACCAATAGGAGAGAAGACCGCAGTAGAGGAGGAGTTAGATGCACTTAATTGGAGGATTCCTATTTGGGGCTTTGGAGGGTATCAGAAGACTCGTAGGCACCACCGAGCAGCGTTCGGGCTTAGACCTACAGGCTGCCGGCTGTGCCCTGCCATTCCGTATGGCCCTGCGTGCCTGGCATTTTTGTGTGATGCGGCTAACACGATGTCAGAATGAGTCTCTCTTGCTCCTGTTATGCAAAGTTACATCCCCTCCTCTCGAATGCGACTTTCAGAAAACTTGCCAGCTCCGTAAGGAGGCGAAAGTTTGTAGAACTTAGACTGCTTAGACGCAAATACTGTCTGCTATATACCAAGCTCTGTTAAAAAAAATATACAGTGAATAATTTAAAGCTGCCTCTAGATGCTTTAAATTATGCAGCTTTGATCAACAAGGAGCACTGCTAGAGAAACTACTTGGTTTAGGGGAATATATTCTCCCTGGTGTGCAGATTTACAAGTATGTATTTCTGTGTCACCACGCATAAAAATAGCTCCTCTAGGCTCCTTAGTACAAATATATCCATATTCATAGCCTCTCACTATGCCCATTCACCAAACTAGTCTTTTTTAGTTTTGTACATTGCCTAGAGCATTCTTATACTTTTAATTCATTATTTCACATGATAAAGAAAACAAAGAGGAAAGAACAATCCTTATTTTGGCACACTGTTTTACCGTGTCACACACTTAGTTGATTTTACATAAAATTACATGGCCCAAATCCAAATGCTAGTGTGAATTGAGGTGCTGTCAGTAGGCCAATGCTTGTCTGCCTCATGGTGAATGCTCTATAGACTTTCATTATAAGTAAAACAACGGTGATCAACACTGAAAGCTGTAGTGTTCTAATTAGAAAGAAACCTTCTTCTTGGGACAAATCACAGCCATGCAGGAGGCTGCACTGTGTAAAGGTTAGACTCTAATCTCACACTCTTTGTAACTGAGTTGATGCCTATAGCGTCATCCTGGATTTTATTTGCTGTGATGGAAGCAGAAGTGGGACACAGGTCAGTTACCTCTACTGGCAGGGTCAAAATCTCAATCAAGACAACTTTGTTTCATCATACTCACAAGCAGGCATTTGTCTGCATCAGCCACACTTTCCTCTTGCATCACTAAGAAAGTTACCCTGGATTTCAGGAGTAAGGACAGATCCACAGTAAGTGCCGAATTGATAGCCTTTGCTTAAAAGACACAGGAAGAGCAGGAGTATTGCAAGGTGAAGTGAGTTTTACTGGCAGAGCTGTGTGTGGGGAAGTTGACTGCCTGCATCTATTATGACTAGCCCAACCCAGTTCTGGAATAACAAGAATGTTGCAAGGCAGAGCGAGATCTTTGAGCAGAGTAACGTATGGAGGAGTGGGATCACTGCTAACCCCTGACAAAGCTCCAAGTTCCACTCTCATGGAGCATCTTATTCAAACACAAAAGCAAAGATGTGCATTTGAACTTCCCTTTAACATGAAGTTTCCCTAAGCAAATTATCAATGAAGATATGTGCATTACAAACCATTAATATTTGAGCATTGTTTAACAGCAGCTAACCAAAGGTCTACTGTGCCTATGTTCAAGTCCTACTTCATTTTTTCTCATATTCACAGATCATACAGATCTTCACACATCTCACCTTCCCTGCAGGATAGTCTCTGTGCTGAACTGAGCCAATAGAATTAAAAACATGGAACCCATTTTCCAGTTATCCACAGTACCTGTGGATACGAGTCAAGGGACTTTTTCCTGGTCTCACATTACATGAGACTCGGGGAAGTCAGAAATTCCCCTGAGATCTGATTTCTTTGAAATTAGGCCCATAATCTTCTCACAGGAAAAATGAATGGGACCTTGGAGTGGCTACAGGTCTGGGTCTGCAAGGAGCTTGCTAAGCCTCTAGCTTTTCAGCTTTCAATGAAAGTTAAAAATCATCCTGTCAAATTCAGGCTATATGAAGCCGTTAAGTTTGTCACATACTTCTCTTGGTCTTGGCACTTAGAAAGGAAGACTTCAAGACAAGCCTCTTAGAGCCTTTGCAAACGAAAAGTTTGGGCCTGAATTTGTCATAGGAAAGATAAAACAGATTACCTCATTTTTTTCTCTGAGCTAGAGACAGAGTAGACATTTTAATTTCATTTGTATTTTCCACTTCCACAAATATTGTATGAAAATTTCATTATTTCAGCTCCTTGGTTAGTACTGTCAGCCTCCCTGCTTTGAAAGGCAAGCAGGTTTCTGAGGAGTTTGTCAGTTAATTTGATTTATACTTTCTTTTGCCAAACATAGGGCTTGCAGTCTTCCACTTTTTCTGAGTCTTCCTGAGAGAGATCAGAAGTCGCATGAGTCGCTGCTCAGTCAGATTTGGTTATTCTTCCTGAACGAACCTCACAACAAAAGGTGTTTCTTAATGCCTAGCTCAGAATGGGTTCCTAGACGTAAAATATTTTTTGCTGTTGTTCGTTAGGTGATTGTGATAAGTTCTCAAAGGTGAAGGCTACCAGTTACCTCTGTAGTCTCCAAAATAGACTTACGCGATGTTTATCTGTCCTTATGCTAGTCAGATTCGATGGCTTGTGCAGAACATGGCTCTGTGCTTGATCTGTAATATTGGCCATAAGGAATATATTACACAAGGTCTTTGAAGTCTGTACTGGCTTCCTTTTTGCCTCTGGGCACAACTCAGGATGTTCTTATTGATCTATAAAACCCTATATGCTTTGAGTCCTAGGCAATAAATTCTCTCTCCTTTATCTTCCATTATGACTCTTGAGATCAGCCAGGGCATACTGACTATGCTTGAGTATCTGGAGAGGTTGAAGTGCCCAGGAGACTGGATTTCATGGCTCCTAAGGATCCACAAGAGATCTGTTCTGCTGCTTGTCTTGGTGGAAAGGCCATTGTTCAGTCAGATCCTTGTAAGGTGACACTGGAGAAGGCACCGGGAAGAAACCCGTTAACCAGGTTAATGTAAATATCCATACATGTACCCAGGGATAAAGTGCTACATTTACCTACATGCTTTTTTCAACTTAACTGCTTCTTGAATCTTAACAGCCTTGCCTCTCAGTGAACCTAAACACAGTGGTAAAGCCATCCATCACTCTTCAGAGAGAATAGTATCCGGAGTTCCCCACACCTTAAATCTTGCTTTCTCCATTTTCTGTAATGGAAAAAACCACACTTCTCTCAACGGATGCGGAATGATACAAGGCACGTGTTCTGTAAAGATCCCAAAAGAGAATTCCCTTCTTCATGGTCATTTATAAGTCTGTCAGGACCAAATCCTCCATGTTTCTTAGACAGTATAATGATGTCCAAAGGGCAAAGTTTTGTGCAGAGTGCACACACCTGTCTAGCAGCACAAAACAGCCACGGGGAATAGAAGGGTATGCGCTGACAAGTACAAATGACTGTCAGAGAGCCTTGTCTTTGCAACCCCCATGATCATTGAACATGCACAAAATAAGGAATTCCCAAATTTTCATAAAACTTGGGCTTGCTCAGTTTTAGTAATGACAGGACCAGGCCAGAATTAGGATGAAGGCTGCACAGAAAGAAAGGTTCAAAATTCACTTTTATATTTTTATTGTTAGTTCCATTAGGGCAATGCACTTCTGACTTGTTTCCAAAGGCAGATACTTTGAGATTTAGTACAGGCTCAGATAAATGACTGCAAAAAAGAAACTGACATTTATTACTTTGCACCTTAAAACAGAAATGACTGTCAGGCCTTTTTCTGTTAAGCAATAGGCATATTAGTAATGTACTTCAAAGCAGCATAAAATGTGATTTGGAGCATGATAAGAGAACTTGTCTGAAAATGAGGTAAAATTGTAATAAATGCAACTGTTGAGAACTTGTAAGCTGTTGTGCAACAAGTTAGCATAGTTTTAAAGCTCATACAGAAAACATGTCAGAGAACCAAGATACACCCCCACACACAAATTCCCAAACCAAACATTTTTTTTAGGACTGAGGTTTTTCTATACTAAGTGGTACTTTTAAATTTTTTCAGCAAATTACATTTGAGAGATTCAATGGAAAACATAATGTATTCTCATTAATGAGAATGACTAATTAGTTCTGATTTATGTTATCTTCATCTCTCTAAGATTTCATATTACTGTTTTATTTTTTTTTTCTACTTGCACTTATACATAATGTAGACAGAATAATTTAGGTCAGGCTGTGGCTTCAAAGGAGGCAATTTATCACTTTTATCGAAAAAGATGTTAAATGCAGACAGAAAAGGGGGAAATATTTAAGTTTATTTTGAAATTCTAGGAAAATTTACAGTACAGTGAAGAACTGTCTGCATGAATTATAATTGCCACCTCTTCTTGAGCATTTGCAGTAAAATTTTAAGAACAGATCGAAGACAATGTGGCTTATTATCATCCAAAATATGTTTTATTGTTTTCTGTACACGTTGAAGAAGAAACAAAAATGAAACAGGGTCCTACAAATGAAAAAAAAAAAAAAAGCAAGAATAGCTTGCTTATTTGGGGTAACATTTGCAGAAACTGTTAGGTGACATCAGAATGTAACACGTTTTAAAGAGTTTTAGGGCAATAAAGTGTAATTTTACTATGTATAGACACTGAAGTCAACTGGACTTAGGTATCTACATACTTTCTAAAATGTTGCCCTAAGGAGTGAAAGTCCTATTGATTTTCGGTGAGCCAGTCACTTAAATGCTTTTGAAAATTTTACCCTCAGGTTAAAATTCTGAAACTCCTACTCAGTGTTAAGCAGGCAAAGTCCCATCAACATGCCCCAGTTGCAAATAAAATAGAAACTGACTAAAGGTTTTGAAGTCTGTCTTGTTTCTTTACATGTAATTAACTGAACTCTTAATATATCACTATGTTTCAGTAAACTGCTTTGTGTTTCTAATTACGTGGTCTGAAATGATTACAGTGTATTTAAAAAATGCACACTCTACAACAAACCAGCTAAGTAAATCTGGCATGGTTTCAGGATTTCCTAGGCAAACACTTGCCAAACCTGTTGTTAGATCCAAAGTCGTAATTTAAAAACAAGCCTACAAGGTATCTGGAAGAAGATCCCTCTTTCCTTCCTTCTGCTCCATCTCCCACTCCCTTACAAGGAAATCACTTTACCTTATCAAAACAGAACATTACTGACATTTGTCTCCTGGTAAGAAACCTGTCCCTGATACGTTCAGATTTTAGATTTGGCTAGCGTGTATTCTTCTTAAAGAAAAAAGTTACCTTCACCAAGAATGTCAGTGACCAGATTCTTCAATCAGATAAACATGCACAACTCCCTGCTGAAATTAAGGAAGTACCTGCGGGCAAAACCTGGCCCCAAATTAGAATTTTAATAATTGTAATACTGTGTAATCCTTTTCCTGCCAAGAGACAGAAATGGCCCATCCTGCACAACAAATTCACAGACTCACCGCGCACTTGGTATTAGGGTTTCACTTACAACCCATGAACCAGAATATAATTGAACAAAGTGTATACAACTTGTTTATTAAAATTAATTCATCCAATATTATGCTGCATTTGTACTGTGCTGAAATTCTCTTATTTGCACATGTAGGATCTGCTGTAATCCAGCAAATGTGCCCACATTATCACCCCAAACACAGTTTTAAACACTGGGAACCTTGATTAAAATGGAGATCTGTCTCTCTCTCAAAGGATCTATAAGAATATCATTTCACGTGTTGGTTTTTACTCTCATATACTGATACTTCCTTCCTACCTGAAGTTAGTTTCAGTCATCTAGGTCTCTTTGAAGTCCCAAACTGTCATGCAATCAAGGAGTGAGTCAGGCTGAATGAAGTTAAGACACAGGACCAGGTATCACCTGCCTACGCAGACACTACAGCCCATTCCAGACTTCCTTTCCAGCAATTTTAATTACCTTCAATTCACATGTAAAAGCAAATGTAACAGAAAGAGCCGATAGATCCCTGCCAATTGAAGCTCTTCTCACTGGAATGCTCTAGGATCTCTTTTAAAACAATAAAATTACATTTTTACTCAGCTGAGGTTCAGTAAAACTTACTATGGCTACAGTACAGCCCTGACTAATAAAGTGGCGAAATGCACACCAAGAGTCAAGTTTCCCAAATCCTAGGTCTAAATGCTTAACAGTTTTTAAGGTGTTTTTACAGTGAGAACATTTTGTTGTTGCTGTTGACTCACACACACAAATACAATGTATAGAAACACGTGCACACACAGTTTGGCTGAGTGGAAAACAAGCTATTGCCCTGAAGTTGAGAGGTGGGAATGAACATTCAGTACATTCCATCCATTCTCCAAGTTTTATGTAAAATTTAATATCAAAACACTTAAGGGAAGAACAAAGAACGGAAATTCTTTACTACAGCAGTAGGTGTAGGGATTTCAAAATCTTTTCTTCAGTTCATAAAAAAATCCTCACATTCTGAGGGTCCTTACAAGAGAAATTTCAGAGAAAAAAGAAAATCTAACCAGATGTTACTCAGTTCTGATTTTTTCTTTGATTAATCTTGACTTCTAATAATGGTGGTTCAACAGCGCGGGATAATCCCTGCCTTAAGCATGACATTAGGTTTTAAAGGATTATTTATCTTATCTAAGCTTGGAAGTCTCTCAGTATACCTTTATGGTAACAAACAAATACTAGCTGTACTTGCTTAATCACAAGAGTTTTAAGCAAAGCCATCCTCTAGCCTGAAGTGCAGTGGGATTTCAGTCTTCGGTTAATGCTCTATATATCTATATCATCACAACAGATGAGCATTTAGAATTAAAATGTAGTTAAACTAATGTACTTACAGAACAACTTAACAATGAGGCCGCTGTCAGCAGAGATTATCAGCAATGATGAATTTAAAATGGCTACTTCTCCAAAGACTAAACTTTTTCCATACTGTTCACAACTGACCGTAACAGTAATTCTTGTCACTATTGCACCTGACATCAGTGTCCAGAAATGGCATAGGCTCCATAACAAACGTGTGTTACCCCTGCTGGTTTTGCCTGGGATAGAGTTAATTTTCTTCACAGTAGCTAGAATGGGGCTATGGTTTGGGCTGGAGCCAGAAACAGTGTGGATAACACAGGGATGTTTTCGTTATTGCCTGAGGAGTGCTTACACAGAGTCAAGGCCTTTTCTGTCCCTCACACCACCCCAACAGTGAGTAGGCTGGGGGTGCAGAAGAGGTTGGGAGGGGACACAGCCGGGACAGCTGACCCCAACAGACCAAAGGGATATTCCATACCATATGACATCATGCCCAGCATACAAAGCTGGGAGAAGAAGAAGGAAGAGGGGCCATTCAGACTGATGGTGTTTGTCCTCGCAAGTAGCCGTTACATGTGATGGAGCCCTGCTTTCCTGGAGATGGCTGAACACCTGTCTGACAATGGGAAGCGGTGAATTAATTCCTTGGTTTGCATTGCTTGTGTGTTCAGCTTGTGCTTTACCCATCAAACTGTCTATCTCATCCCGCAAGTTTTCTCACTTTTCCTCTTTCGTTGGTCTCCCCCATCCCTCCAGGGGGGAGTGAGCAAGCGGCTGTGTGGTGCTTAGTTGCTGGCTGGAGTTAAAAGCACAACAATTCCATATTCAAAATCTTGTCACTTTTTATGTCTGTAATCTTCAGGCAAGGAAGACATTCTTTTTCCAATGCAAAACATGGTTGTTGTGAGAGAGATTTATTTTGGGACTTCAGTCTTAAGTCTATTTGGAACTGCAAACTGGGTTAGATGATATATAAACAGCATTCAAGAAAGGAAATGTCAGAACATTTTGTTTGTTCACTTGGCTTTTCTGCAATTCTTCAAAGCTTTTCACAGGGTTCCTTTTCTACAATGTATCCTAACATGGAAACGTTATACAAATCAAGCTTTCATAACTGTCAACATCTGAATTTGTTTTTCAGGAGGAGTATTTCCAATAAATTTTCACTCTGAGGAAAAACAGAACAGTGTACTCCCTTTTGGCAGTCTTCATCTAGAATGTAGCCTTCATCTCACACATTCATGCCTGCCTGATTAGAACAACATAACAATTTTTACTGTAGATGGAACATCCTGCAGGTGAAAATCCCTGGCATGATTATTCCCTGATGGTAACCAGATTGGCTTCCTGTAAGTCCAGGAGATGCATGCTTCCTTTGTAAGGTTGGATGCAGCAAGCCACCATTGTATAAACAGCCAGTGAGAGATGGTGTGTAGGTATGGACCTCTGACCTGCATGGGTTTTGTTTTCCTCTTGCCTTGCTACCATTGCTACCTGTTGGGAGGGTAGCATCATGAAATCTTGCCTTCCAGCTTCCCTTCAGAGTTTTGCATCACATTTGCTCATTTCCATCCACCCATTTGTAGCCAGATGGAATTAATGACCCATTTTGACGCCCTCCTTTACTTTTTCAGTTGCAAACTGGCAAGCTGTTGGAGTGTAAGAGGTTTGATAATGACTGCCTGGCATTTCCGTGTCTGTCCACCTACCTGGTTCCTCTGTGCAGGAAGCACCTTTAGCAACCAACAGAGGAGTTAGAGGACTGGGAGGATATCTCTCCCGAGATGCATACTTGCACAATGTCATAAAGAGGTGGTAGATCAGGTGGGTTCAGGGGGCAGTTTGGGGACAAATTTTATAAGATAGGTATTCTGAGGAGATTCTGTTAACTAGTAGGTGGCAATGCATTTCGCACCCATTTCTTTAAAATCTGAGTGGAAAAGAATTTTAGTAGTTTCTATGCAGGTGAAAGTACCCATTGCTGTAGAGCTCCTTGCAATAGTCAAGAACCGTATCTGTAAGGGGCTTTCTCCTTTGAAGAAATTATCTAAAGGGAAACTATGTAAAAATTATTTCTATTATGTACATGAAGTTACAGCATAATTTGTGTTTTGTAGTTGTAGAGAATGTCAGTAAATGCTGTTATACCTCAAATGCCTACATGAACTTTCAGGTTGTGGCCACTCTAGCCTATATCCAGTTTTACATGTGCTTCTTACATGAACTGTGCCAGGTTTACCTATGTAGCATGTTATAAGTTGTGTGTAGAATAGATAGTTTGTGCTCCTAAAAAATAATATGGAGAACATAAAAGAAGGGTATCTTACTCAGAATAAAATACTCTGTCCTGGGCAACCCGATACATAATTCTTGTCAACACTCAGTATCATTATAAGGTCTCTTAAAAAAGCACTAAAACTGTACTACTGGAACTAATTTACTCAATAAGACTTTAATGACTTTCTCTGTTCTTAACTGAAGTGAGGAAAGTGGTTATTTTTTTTATTACTATTCATTTAGTCAAGAAGTATAAACAAAATTTAAGGGATATGGTTGTTACTAAGGACAGGGTATATATGGGCGTGAAATACTTCATTTTATTTTACATTCTAGAAAACATTGTCAAGAATAAACTATTTAAGACAGGTAATTTGTTTTATAAATTGTCAGAAAGAAGATCTACACATGCTTTTCCTGTAGCGTTAACTTTCTTTAAGGACCCAATTCAAACCTTGTTGAAATCAATGGAAATATTTCAGTTGTCTTAAAGGGAGTTGGTTTTAGAGCCTCCATGCAGTAAAACAATCACCGAGAGACTAGCTGGCAGTGTTCCGATAATCTGTGTTCATAGTGTGCACATTAAATTAACTTAAAACATGTGTCCGGTAGGTGGCATATGAGATCTCATAGTCTAAAACATAAATAAAGCAATGGCATGTCACCACCAACGCAGGAAAACGGTATTTCACCAGTTAGGTCTGAAAGGCCAATATGAACCATAACTGTCTATATGCAGCAACCAATGTGGTCTTTTTATTAGCTTTTATTTAATTAGCATTATTAGATTCACATTTCCCTGTCAAAAAGAACTCATCACATTTATGAATAGCATGGTTACAAAGTATTTGATTTATCCAGCTTGTTAAAAATAGTGTACATTTTTCAGTTTTTCCATTACTTAATGTTTATTACTAATGTCAGCACACTTGTGCTTATAATGTGGTGTCAGTCCTTCCCAAGTCCTTGTTCCAAAAATCTGAGGAAGGACTTTTTCTCACTCTTGCTGACAGAAGTTTAGTCTGCTTAGAGTTCATTAGTGAATGCATCATTCCCTGGAAGCCCCCTTCCCCTCCTATATGCATTGCTCCCTACGGACATTTAGCACTGAGTCTCCAATTCCAACTTCACACCACAGGCAGTAATGTCACTAAGAAATCTAGGATTGTCCTTGAAAGGGAGGGTTGGGAATCCTCCATTCCCATCTGAGTTCTCTTTGTATCACTAACTGTTCTTTCTTTTGATACAACAGGTAACGTAGCAGTGACTTAATACCACATCACCACAGAAGACTAAACACCACTTTGTGAAACTACAATACCTGAAAGAACTTCAAAATATCTTAATTATCCCACACACAAAGATTAAAGGAAGGAAGACAGTCCCAGGAATAGAGAGGCTGCTTAATGTAATCACACTTCAGGATTACTCTTGGTTATTAAGGTCCTTTTTGGCTAGGTACGTTGCAGGGGATTGAAGTTGCTCATTGTTTGCCCTATTACCTTCAGCAAAACATCTGAGGAGCAGGAACACTGAGTTTGCTCTCCAAATCTAGCCTTCAGGTTTGTGGCACACATAATCTTTGCATGGTAAAAGTTCAGGCTGTATCCCGAACCCTAATTGGTTTGGGCTCCAGCATCAAAAGTTGGCGGTGTACCTGAAAATATCTCATTAATCTAATCTCGTGATTTTGAAGGCATTACAATGTTTTTTATGTCTAGGATTTGCATCTGTACTGTCAAGCATGTGTGGATCTCAGAATGTTCTCAAGACCTAACTTCTCCTATAATTCACACCACAGACTCTTAAATTCATACCATGGCATTATTTTAGCATGAGTACCAGGAGGTGGAAAAACTCTTGCTATACTCAGAAAGACTGATTATACTCAGTGGCTTTGTGTGGGCCAAGCTTTTGTTCAGGCAGTCTGCCTGGCCTGCACCCAGGCAAAATCAATCATAGTAATGGTTCATCAGCTAGTACTGGGAGGTTGTTTTTCTTTATAACAGCGTAGATTATTTCAACCCAAGCTGTGAGTGGGCTACGTACAGAAATATTGATGGAAAATTTGTGGGATGTGTGGCTTAGTGTGTGCATGTGTGCAGTCAAACCCACTTTGCAGTTTGTAGTCTAGACATGGCCTTATGGCTTGGATTTGGAAACACTGAACCTCACAGAGATGAAAGTAGGGTTTAATACCCTAAGGCAGATGGGTTGGAATGTGGAGAAAACCTAATAACGCAGGTTACTTTAAAGTCTGCAGTATGACTGTGGTCAATCCCACTCTTTTAAATGGGGAGTGGGGAATTTCATCTCATCAAAATTTGGCAGGTATAATTCAAGATAAATTGTTTGAATCTCTAGTGATTGTGGTTTGGAAACAAAATTAAGCTTCTAATAAATTTCTGTAAATTTTCTTTCCGAATGTTCTGCTAAACACAACTTCTCTCTTGGAAGCAGCTGTAATAATACAATATTTTACATTTATAAAGTGCTTTTCATCCTGAAAATTCCCAACAGACTTTGCAAACTGCATTCATTCAAAATCACCTAAATGTGACTAAACTGCATGGGGAGCAACAACCAGACATGGAGGAACAGCACATACCTTGGACCACAGAAGTTGTGGCCAAAAACACTAGACTAAAATTTTATCACAACTGAAAGAATACTGGTTTGGGTTTTTTTACCTACATCAAATAGCCAGGACCCTGGATTTTCAAAATACTCAGCTGACCATAAACTGTAGCAGTCCACCAAGTACCTGGGAAGGTAGAAACAGTGAAGTGATGTGGTTGGCACTGGAATACTAATACCCAGGGTGTCTTAAAACTAATGCTTAGAGTGTTAGGCTTTCCTTGCCAGATATAGCTGGATACTAGTTCCAGCTCTCTGTGTTTTGCATGCAGATGAGACACTTGTCGGGTACAAAGCCTTAATGAGCCTCAGACAAGCAAAAGCACTTTCCTACAAGAGGGTGATGAACTGAATGTTACTAGCAGTCCTTTGCCAGATTGTTATGCTCTGTTAAAAATAGAAAATACTAAGCATAGCAGTAATTTAGAAAGAAAAGAAGTACTGCATGCAAGAAACTAATGCAAGTAATAGTGTGAGGTGAATGTATATGTTAAGATCATGAGCTTCTTCATTACAATGGAAATAAAATGGAAGATAAAGTGCGTGCTCATTTAGTTAACTTACAAAACTGTCATATAGCATTATATTTTGGCATCAAGCATGTTGAAAGATCCAAAAATGCTCAATACAAGTTAGAACTCAAATGTCTACTTCTTCAGAAGAAAGAACTCTCACGGCATTCAACTGAAATTGTGCATAAGTGAGGCAGGACCTAGCTTGCTGAAGAATAGTGCACCATTCACTGAAATGTTGTTAGTTAAGACTGGAAAAGTAATGGACTTAGTATGTGGCATTAGAAATACTAAATAAAATTGAAACTGCATTTTTGTACATGAAGACAAAAGTCTCAACAAAATAGAAATGTATTTCACCACAAGAAAGACTACACTGTTTCTTGGTTTGTGTACTCCGTGCTACCTCACTCCTGCCAAAGGGCTAGTCCTTATCCAAGCGTTTTAAATAAATCGTCAGTAGAACACTTACAGACAAAGCACAAATCATATGGTACAGATAATAAATGTGTATCTAAAACATTTTTGAAATTTACATTTTCTTTTTCCCTTTCTAATGGTAAACTGTAATTTACATACTTCCCATTTTTTTGTATGAGTTTTTGGAAGAATTCTCTTAAAATTGAACAGGTTTAATTTTGAAAGAAAGTATTGATAACAATTAATGTTGTTTCTTGGGACCTGTTGTTCATTAAAATTATTTTTTTCTTTTCCACATGGGGTGTACTGGCCAAGTTGTGCGTTTTTCTGTGCCATAGGCTGTAAAGTCTTTTATACCATTCAGAAAACATAAGGAAAATACTCTCTTTCTTTTTAATTGTAGGGAATGCAAATTTTTCTTGTTTCTGAGATTGCATTTGCAGGAGAAACATAAAAAAGGGAGAGCTGATTTTGGCTGAAGTCTTTAAATGGGCCAAAGAAAATCAGCTGTCCACTTTAGCTGGTTCACAAAGATGCTTTAGTTTCTATCAGCTTTACATTTGTTTGAGAAAGGCCATCACTAAAGCCAGGCACTATTTTTTATTAGAGTCCAAGAATCTAGGAATATGTAAGCCACAAAAAATATACTAATTATTCATTCCAAAGGCTACAGGGATAGCAAAATCGGAAATGTTATTTGTTACTCTTTTTTTAATAGAAGAGTAAACAGAGCATGGATCCAATTTTATTACATTTCCCAAAGCTTTTTTAATATTGGAAGGCCAGGGGAGATTGCTAGATGATCATCTACAACTCACCAAGGTACGTATTTTAGTGGACTTCATAACTTGTGTTTGACTAAAGAATGTCTTGCAGAAAGGCACTGAAATGTGAAGGATGGCTTCAGCAGATGCAGAATCCATCTCTTCTGCTAATTTGGACATTCACTTTTGCCATTAAGAATGCATGTCTTATCTGCAGTCTGAAGGTTGTGCTTTCATTCTGTTGGCTGCAAAAAGATTGCACATCTAGAATACTAGCTGGTACTTTCCCTTGTAAAGGCACAGGCACACTAGGTTTCAGTAATCTCTGAGTCTTCTGTTTCTCTCATTTAGCACTGTTCAGTCACTCAAACAGCTACCAAGCTATTCAGCTGAACACAAATGAGTTATTTTTGTCTCTAAGACTATGAAATAAGGCCTACCATACAGAGAATACAAAACATCACGGCATTCATCACAAAAATCTAATTTAAGAACAGTGCTGTCAAATTCTCAGCAGTATCGAAGTGCAGAATTCCTTAATAAAAACAGTTGTATCTGTCCCTCCCTGTCTTTTACAAGCTTTGCTTCATCATGCAAATAGATACTGCTGGAAAAGTAATTAGTTGAGGTGGACACCTCTCGCCCCGGTTTTTTGACATATAAAGATTATATAACAAGAAGGGTGCCCATTTGAGGCTGGTTAATGAATTTTCATTGGATGCTGGCCATCTGTACCTCTGCACAGTCCAACTGCGCATCCTTTAGAAACAACTTACTGTGCAAATTCCAGAATCATTAGACCGATTTCATTGAAATGTACTGGTTTATGAATAAGTAATACAGATGTTGTCTTTGATTGCAGCGCTAGACACAAATCAGGAGGTTGGTGCTTCCAAGGACATGAAACTAATGTGTTCCTAGAACTTCTGGGGTAAAGATTGGTGTCATTTGATGTCAAGAGGGGCAAGGTTATGTGCTTAGTACTGTGGTTTCAGACCAAAACTGTCATCCCCTAGAGGTATATTTCTTCCATATTTCATCAGGGAAAACTCTTGAAACTGCAGAAGGCCTTAGCAATTACACTGATGCCCTACACACCAGCAGAATGCTATAGTCCAGGTGCGTACCAAGGAATAAAGGCAGTGAATGCTGACATTTTAAATTACTTAAGGGTACATATAGTTGCTCCCCATGTTTCATAAGTGCTGTAGAAGATACTGAGAAGTAAAAAAAAAAAATTACTAATAAACAAGGATTAAAAAAAAGATTGGAAACTTATTAGAAAATTGGAGACAGAATATAGTGAATAAAAATATGGAGCATACTATTAAAAAGGGTTCCAAATAGCTGTATATCATTACAAATCAATTTCATATCAAATTATGAGCTCTACCTCAACTATTTCATAGAAATCTGACTTACAGCCAAAAGAAGCCTGAGTTCTTTTGCTGTTTGTGTAACTGTTACTTATTTGTCATTCTGAGCCAGTTCTCCACATAGGAGATCACTCCCCATGAATCACACACTTGAGAAGTGGCTAAAAGATGGATGAGGCCAAGGCGCTGAGAGAACGTCTGCTGGGAGAAGGACAGGTATGTACAGGGCAGAAGCAGAGGCCATGGAGCAGTGAAGCCAACTCCTGAACTGTGCTAGCTCCAGAACCTTTCTCGTCATCCAAAACAGATGCTGGAAGGGACACCAGGAAAAGAAACACGCTTCAAAGTTAACTGGATCATTCACAACTGTGAGTGTGGAATCTACATTGTACTGGGGCAACTTTACCTATGATTATGTATCTACTTGTCCAACAGAGAAATTGCCTGCTGGCAACAGTTCTCATACTGCAGAGGAAAGAGGAAACAGAAGGGGAGAATATCTTGGTGAGATCACTGTCAACAGTGAGGGGAAAAGTTTGCAGACTGATGCAGCAGATGTGGTTCAGCAGCTGGTAGAAATGAGGATTGGACCATTGATTTAAGAACCATTATTAGACTCTTAATTTTGAAAAAGTACTGGAAGTGTGGGTTTAAATATAAAGAATTTATGAAGCATTTTGTACAGATGATAATACAGATTATGGCCATGAGCTATTTCAGTTTAGTCAACAGGTACCTAATGAGTGACACACTACAGGAACCATAGAATCTATTTTGTGCTGGTTTGGGCTGGGATAGAGTTAATTTTCTTCACAGTAGCTAGGATGGGACTATATTTTGTATTTGTCCTGGAAACAGTGTGGATAACACAGGGATGTTTTCATTACTGCTAAGCAGGGCTTACACAGAGTCAAGGCCTTTTCTCTCCTTCACACCACCCCAACAGTGAGTGGGTTGGGGGTGCAGGAGAGGTTGGGAGGGGACTCAGCTGGGACAGCTGACCCCAACAGACCAAAGGGATATTCCATACCATATGATGTCATGCTCAGCATATAAACCTGGAGGAAGAAGAAGGAAGGGGAGGAATGTTCAGCATTATTGTGTTTGCCTTCTCCAAGTATTGGTTATGCGTGATGGAGCCCTGCTTCCCTGGAGATGGTTGTAGACCTGCCTGTCAATGGGAAGTGGTAAATAAATTCCTTGTTTTGCATTGCTTGCATGTGTGGCTTTTGCTTTACCTATTAAACTATCTTCATCTCAACCCACGAGTTTTCTTACTTTCACTGGTGGTGCTTAGTTGCCAGCTCGGGTTAAACCACAACATATTTTTATTTTCTCTTTTGTTCCTTCTTACTATTCTGCTAGTAGAAAATATAAAGTGAATATAAGTGATTCCTTTGTAAATACAGATCCAAATTCCAGTCAAATACACACCTGTAGCCGTATTCAGTAAAAAACGTATCTTCTGGCTTTCTGTGATACTTTTTCAGTCTGTCACGTTTCCTTTCCCTATTGTTACTGCAGACTCCATGGAGTACCATAAGTGAGGATTCACCAGAATTCTCCATTGTAAGGTCTTCCTTTTGTCATGGCTTTGTCCTGGCAGGAGATAAACCACCTCCTTCACTTTGTCTGGGACACAGATGGGTATGGGCAACATTTTTCCACTATTCAGTCATTAATCAGAAGGATCTATTTTTCCACTTTTTAGTGGCCTCCCTTTTTCAAGATTTTGTCATTGAGTAGACTGTTGAATATTTTCCATTTATATAAGCCCAACCTTTTTCTAAACCAGCTTGAATTGATTAGTTTAGTGTCAATATTCTCTAAACCATGCAGCTTTTCTACACTTTTATTAAAAGACGGACACTGGAGAGCTTCCTGCCTCCATAGCTCACTGAAAGACAAAAACGGGCAAAATATAATGCATCGTTTATCACTGTTTTTTTACAGATATGGCATTTTGATAAAATTTAAAATTTGCCTATGAACATTCGCGTATTGAAAAAGTATTTGTGAGTTTCAAAAACGCAGTGTTGGTATCTGTGAAGTGAATGTGGAACCATTCCTCACTCTTGCCAGCGGCTCCTAAAGGATATGTTGTGGGACACCATCTGCTGGATAAATGGAGTTAAAGCAAATATTTGTATTTGCAAACAAGTTCTTTTCTTTGCTCTATGAGGTTCATATTTGCTCAGATATCTTACAGTTTCCCTAGCCTTATCTAGTCTCATACTAAAGGGAGGTTACTCTTCCGACACAAATCCTTCACAAGCATGGCCTCTAAGTAACCCAGAACAGTGAAATCTTTGTGCTTCAAGTACTGAAATGTAACTATTTTTGAATGCTGGTCATACCTGTGGCTGCATTTCACCTTCAGCATTTTAGCATGTCCTTCTGGAGTATTTATCATGCTTTTATTCACATCATAAAGCAATCTCGAAGCATAGGAACTAGGTTGCTTTGGGATGAGATCAAACTAGAAGATAGGCCCCAAAAGCACACCTAATGCTCTCCAGCCACAGGGCCAGGCTAGAAATACCCCTAAGTAAACCTTCCTGAAATGCATGGTGTAGATGTTAAGCTTTCAGCACTAACTCTTTCACGCCACACATCCTTTCCTATTAGCCTGCGCAGCTTTCTGATGCAGACACCATTCATGTGGCTCACCTGAACTGACCTGCAGAGCAGACTGCCTAGAAGGGCTTTGTGAGAATGACTGGAAACTTCAGTCCATCCAGCAAGCAAAGTTCAAAATAGAAACACAGACGGGGCAGGCTCCTGTATGCTTGAAGATTTGTTACGTGGATCTAAGGTATGTAATACAATAAAAAGCCATGGATCAAAACTCTCCTCCTTAGTCAGAGTCCAGAACAATTAATTTTCAGAACATGGTTTGTTTGAGTGTTTTCCCTTGGTGTGATAGGATGACTGTTTTAAGAGATTTCCTTTGAAACAGGATATTCTACTGAATTCCTTAGCATTTTGAAGACAGCATTACTGATGTGTATGTTATGCGTTTGCTTGAAGAATGAATTTTGTGTGCTACTTTTATATTTCTCACGAAGCAAGCAAATAGAGAGATAGGGTGTCTTTTTTAAATTAAAAAAAAATGGAGACAGAGAATCGCATCTCTGTACATTTACAGCTGATGTGCTGAAAATTCACAAATCTTTTGTGAGCTCATCCTCAACAAAACCTCACTCAATCATCCCCTTTTTATGCCAACAAAATGAGTTCTATAGCCTGGAGTTTTCTACATCATAAATGTGAAAATCAAGCAGTGTGTTGGGAAATATTATTGGCCCCACTATGTTTCTAATGAGCTATAATACATCGCCGTATGCTGGTTTCTAGGTTACGCCTGGCTGTATATTTGTAAGCACATACAACCATGTAGTATTTTTCACCTTATGATACTAAACCATACAAACTGTATATTTAAACCAAAGTAACTGCAAATTCTTACAATTCAGAAAGGTGCAGTGTTCCTGTAAAGAGAGGACATCGTTTACTGAAATTGTTTTTACTAGGCACACCCAATTTTCTTATGAGACCAAGATAAGTAACACTGATTTCTTCAGTTATTTTAACAACAAGCTTAACTACTCAAGCTTCACATTCACTTTCAGGATTAGTAATGCCTATCAGATTGATGCTTGCATTTAAATAGAGCTCTTAATTCTAAAAATGTAAGAAAGAAGGCTTTACTGGGTCAGACCAATGGTCTATCCAGCCTAGTTTTCTGGCATCTGGATGCATCACTGCATCCAGCAGTGGCAACAGGAGAGGCTGTTCACAGAGAATACTATGCCCAGCTGTTTTCAGAGGTCCATTCCTCTTTCACTTCCCATGATACACCATTGTTGTGTCCAGGGTGCCAGAAGTACATCCCTGCCCTATGGCAATATTGTTCATCTATTTGTCTAATCCCTTTTTGAAGCTGTTGTCACAGATTGCTTCTACAGTCTCCTGTGATAGCACCTGCCAGACGTTTAAAGAAATGCTTTGTTTTATCTGTTTTAAGCTGATGTTCTATTATTTTTATTAAATTCTTGTATTACAGGATAGAGTGAACAGAAGTTCTGCCTTCACCTTATCCACTATTTTCACAACTCTGTAACCCTACATTACTTTTCTTCCTAGCCTTCTCCTTTCACTGCTGAAGACTCCCAACCTTTTTAGTCTCTCCTCACAAGGTATCTGCTCAGTTCCTAAATTAATTTAAATTGTCCTTAGAGCTACCTGTTGTTACATAGAATGCCCAGACATTTTTAATTTTTTTGAGAGCTTCTCAGCAAATTCTGGGATCCAGTTGCCATACTGGTGAAAAGAAAACTGATGGCTCCCATATTATCAATCTGATAGTAATAATGTTACTTTTCTAGTAATACAGGTTACTTTTCCTTATTGCTTATTCTTAAGGGTTAAAAAAAATTAATTCTGGAGAATATAGTTTGATTTTCCTTCTTACTGACTTCAATCTACTATTTTATATGTAATGCTATTCATTAACTTCAAATTTTAAATTTTGAGGACTCCCCTATTTTTCTTTAGCAGGCAAATATATTCATCTGTGGTTCAGTAATACACTTTCCTCTAATGCGTTATTTGGTTATTCCTTTAATGTATTTATCTATCTACAGCTCTTTTAATTATGATGTTAGGCTTCTCTGGAATGTCTTTAAAGTTTTCCTCAAAGACTCTGAATCATATATATTCCTTGCCTTCTCTGACACTCCGTATTTCTCCTGCTCTACCAACTTAGGCTGAACACTGGTTTTGAAAATTCTTCTTCACTTTCATTTGAGAGGTGTTTTTTCCACCTCATACGTTAGAGCTTTAACTTTGCATTAGTAACAAGTATTATGTACAAGTACAGAAGCTTACGGCCATAGGTAGCTATCTTCTTTTCTCCCAGGAGAAAAATACAAGCATTGTGCTGACTGTTGCTGATTTATAGAACACAAAGGCCTCATTCATTCTCATTTCAAGGTCATCGCTATGTGATCTTCTTGACAAGTTTGAACAACTTGCAGATAAGCATCAAGAAGTCCTCATGAATAACAATGTCTAAACTGTCAGGACAGTAATAGTATGATTGAAGAGAGCATCCTCTAAATGCAACATATACTAAGGAATGTGGAGAAAACTTCCATGCCTTACAGTTGTGATAGAATGGGATGTGCCATTTTTAATGTAATGGTGAACTGGATTACTGATTGGAATCAAGTCTTAAATGAATGGCTTATTTAGCCAAGAAGAGAAGGGGTTTGACATTTTGAATAAAACAGTGATGTGCAGGAAGCTCAGAGAATATAATATCTTTCTCTGCCTCCTTTGTTCCTCTGTGGGAGGCCACTGTATAGCATTCAAGGAAATTCCTTGATGCTGCTGAGTTTCATATGAGCAGACTGACAGGATGCACAGTTTGGCACAATTGTCTGTTTCTGATCAGGATTGCAAATAGCAAGGGTGGCAGAGATCCAAACTGACCTATACTGGTGGAATAATTTGAGTAATTATTCAGGGAACCGTACTGCAAACACATTTAGTCCTTTGCTTTCATGTGGAGTTCAAAATGCTGCAAAAATCTCATGGTATGCCACACAATTGAGTTCCATGCTGCACATGTTGATTAATAACCTTGTGAGGTACCACATGAGACTGAGACAAGATACATACAAGGTTCCAAAGAGCAATAAACCGGGTTTATTTAATTCCTCGATAAATTTCATAGAAGTAGGACACATGTGAAAAGTGGATGGTAAAGATTCCCATGCTCAGTACGACTAGGAATGTCATGTGTACTCATTAAGCAAACAGAAACAAGAAAATAGTTTGTATGTATTTTTGAGGTGCACACAATTCACAATAGAACAGGTTTCCAGTCTCAGTGCCAGATAAGCCTAGCCAAAATGGAATAATTGATTGGGTTTATGCACCATTGCACAGCGTCTAAAGGCATTCATAATCTATGGTTGATTGCATTTTGAATATTGCCAAAATGAATACAATCCCCTCACTGTTGAACAAGATCATAATATTTATATTGACAATTGAGAACTTTGAATAATACATAGTCCCATCGCATCTTCTCTATAAAATTAAGGCTCTTTTATGGCTGAAATCAAAACCAGATGGCACAGTCCAAATAGTTAGGATTTTGTCCGCATTTTTCAATTAAAATTGCTTATTTGTATAAGTTGTTTCTTTGTCATATAAGTATGAAAATACATTCTCACAGTATGGACTTGGATGCAATTCAACTTCCAGCTTTTTCTTCTATGTTGTTGTAGTAAGCTATCTGCCCTCTCAAAATTATATATATATATATAGGTAATTCTTGATTTGTGAGGCTGAGAGAATAAAACAACGTTCCCATTTAAAAACTGTTTGCCTCAAAAGTTAGTGTTAAATATGGAGACACCTTTCAAGAAGAGTGACCACATTTGCTTTGACAAAGTACAGGCTGAGGGAGAGTACGTTCTCTCTCTGAAAAAACAACCCACTTTTCAGCCAAAATTTGGAATAAAATGTTATTTCAAAATCTCTGATGGAACATGGAAACAATCACTATATTCTGTGAGTGTCTCTCTCAAGCAAGAATGTCGGATCGCTTTTAACACACCAGTTTTCAGGCACTTCAGAAAATTCTTCTCAGATTGAAACTTCACTGTATGAATTTAAGTATTTTAAAAGTTTAAAAAAGTATTTTATTAAAATATCTTTATATCCACTTTCTTATTTTTTCTAATTGCCATGCTATTTGGGCATAGAGTTGAGAGTCAGTAGATCTTGAGTACAGTGTCCCTGCCCAAAAATTACCTCTGAATGTTCTTTTCATTCTTTACAGACAGAGGAAAAGGGCACTGCGCTTCTTTGAACACCTAACTAACTAACTCCCACAGAAGCCACAGCTGCAAATTGCATCTTCTGTTGGCTAGCTTAGTTTACAATCTCCCCTGAAAACTGATTTCAATTAATCCCCTTCAAAAGATCTAACTTTTCCAAGGCATTGAGCATGGCGAAATCACTCAAAATTCTGAATTTCTGTGAGAGGGTTTCCAGGAGTCGGGCACAGCAATACTAAGTTTTATAACTCATATGTCTCTCTTTTAAATCTAGATAAAGGTCTCCTGCTTTTGAGTGTTAGATAAAGGGAGATAATCTTTCCTGTGTGAAGAATGCCACTGAAGGGAGGCATTGCTTTCCCCTCATTTTTACACAGTTACATTTCATAATAGAATTGTTAAGACAGGGACATTTATTTCTGGTTTTTTGATCTTACCTTTATGTCTTTATGATTCCACAACTTATTTTTTCTTCCTACATGTCTACCATTCCTCCGATATCCTTGTGACACAAAATGGCATGGGCTATACAGCATAAGTGATACTGGATTGCCGCTGTAAATGCATCTGCTGAAAGTCAGAGAATAATGAGAAGCTGCACAATTAAGAACTTTAAAGACCAACAGTGAAGTCCTGAAGGCAATCAGAGCATTGAGAATAAAGGTGTCACGCTGCATTGTTGTCAGGAGGGCTGCAAAGAAAGACACTTGTCCACGCTGGCTGTTCTGCAAGGGCCATGAGGTCTGACTGCCTCGCCAAGGTGACTGAGGATGCTTTGCGGTTATGCAGCACCATTCTGGAATTTTACTATGGGATGTCTCAGGTACTCGTTCCAAATATTCATCTGTATGATCTTTGAAGTTCTGTAAGTATTCTGCAGAACTGCTTTATACCTTTGTTGAAGTCAGTTCTGAAACATAAGTTGGGATTTCATTGGTTCTTTTAGACAGTATGGGAGAAGTTCAGAGAAAATTGTTCAGGATATGCTGTTTAATTTTAGCACACACACTGTATGTCAAAGCTCTTTGTGTAGGTGGTTAGCACAGTAATAGAGATGGGAAAAAAAGAACCCCAAAAAAAACCAAAACAGAAAGTCACTTGCAATGAATGGCAATTTAACTTGTTCTTATTTGTGGTGGGGTTTTTTTGCTAGTGATTATTTGGGACAAAACAGTATTTAACTACAATGCTATCCACCCAAAAGTTAAATATTCATCACTGCTTACTAGTGACCTAGCATTAAAAAATGTAAGATTTACTGGCAGTTATTAATGTTCTAATAGTACATGTATAAGACCGTTTCAAGAGTTAAGATGGTACTGTATAAAAAGCTTACAGGTGTATATCCAACTCCAGTAAATTCCCACCAATGCACTGGCACAGACAGGAAATCTTGTAGAAAACTGTCCCAGTGCAGACTAGGCAATATTTTATTCCTGGCCCTGCAGACTATTTTAACCAAGGCATTTACATATATAAAATGTAGTTTCAGAAAACATGTGCAGTTTTGTTGTCTTTCAGGCTGAAACCAAGGACTAGATTTAAAAGGTACTCAGACATCTAGAGTTACAAGCAAGTGTCCAGTGTCACCTTCCAAAATGCATCACAAAATGGTGATGGTCCTGGAAAACAGAATTACAATAAGCAAGATCAAACTGATGTTACTACTGAAAGATAGTAAGGAAACAAAGAAATAACTAGAAGGCATCCACTCCGTTTTGCAAAAGTATTTCAAAATTCTGAACTATGTCCTTGTTGAACAGAGTATTTTAAACTTGTATGTGAAATGCTTTTTTTTCAAAGTAGTATTTTTTAAATCTCAAAGTTCAGCTCTTACAATTCTTCTTTCCGTTCTGAAGTTACGTAAGTTTCCTGAATCACTAGAACTTCCTAAAAATGCCTGGCTTTAACAAAACACTATATTTGAGTAATACTTTTTAGGTGAAAATCTTCTTATCACCTTGAATAAGCTAAAATAACAAAAGTCAATGCTACATATATATGTAGGTATGTGTGTCTAAAATTTTTTAAATCATATCAGATATCACCTTTTAATGGAGAGTTATTCCTACTCATCAATAAGCAGACACATAAAACAGGGAGCTTCCTTGTACTGATAACCTTTAACGAACAGCAAATCTGTTTCCTCACGGCAAAGAGTCAGGTAGCTCTGACACCTGCAGCTACTGCAAATATTTGTCTAAGAAGGAATCAAACTAGTAGGAGCCTGGGGAAATATAAATACAGTAAATGGATTGAAAATACTTCAGCTGGTGCTTAGAAATTGTACATTTATGAAGTACTACACTTTGCTAATAAAAAACCCCTAGAAGTTACCAAAAGTTAGCTTACTGTGGTGTTGGAACAATTACCAAATATATTTAGAAGGGGAGAAAGCCGTAGTATGGATTAAAGCAGTGTTTATACACTGAACCATACGAAGGTAGAACAGCTGTCTACGGTGACAGTTGCTTTTAAGGTCTGCTGGTACACTTTACAGAACACATCTATCACGTTCTTTTGAAAACGTGGATATTTCTGTAAAGTGGAAGTGGGCTCTTCCCATATGTGGTTTTATAACTGTACATGTCCTTTTAAAAAGACAGCACAAACTCAGCCTGACAGGCATCAAAGCCAAATTCTCAAAGGTACCAGTATACCTAGAAGTCCAAATAGTTATCTAAAAGCTCTTTGTAAATCAAGTAGTTGGAGTAATTCCTCTGCATTTGACCGTTCCGAAGAGCCCATATTGTATTTAAGTTGTGCTCTACTACAATGACTGTTAATTGTTTGAGTTGCCCACCACTTTTACAAACATACTGTCAAGTGTTTTTCTCCCCAGTACAGTTTTGTGAACTTGAACGCGTATCTGTTAGTCATGGGCCTAAATAATGCCAGTACATATCTGTATACATACCATGCAGCTACATATCATTGCAAGATAACACCATGAAAAATGAGAACATGGGCATCAGAAAACTTTAATCTCAATTTATTAAACTGTTCCTACATGACAGTGAAATCAGCATGCCTACCAGCTGTAGAAAAATCTCCAAATTCAATCACAACTATGTAGTTTGTGAGAATCTTGCAGCTCAAGCCCCTTCTCCAGCCCTTCACCATTCTGTTACTTGCTCACTTTCTCTCAAGCATGAAGGCAAGAAAGAAGAAACCAAATCAGAAACAGTTGTGAAACATAATTACAGTATTTTCATTCTGCTGCTAATTGGCAATAACATAACAGATTTATGAATGTGATCATACGAACGGAAAAGGAAAACTGGACTTGGTCTAGAAGTTCTGTTCCAGGCCTAGAATCTATTTGCTGCACAGGACAGTATTGCAGTGGTGGCTTTTGCCATGCACACAGGTTCAAGAGACAACTGAGAACTAATCCATTTGGTATACTGCTGCTGTGCCCCTGTCACTTGATCCTAACTCTTTTAGTATCTTTAGCTACTTTTCAGTACCTTTAGCTTAGGTACAGTATAGGGTATATGGTATTGATTAGAGAATAAGAATGGTAGTATTAACCTAGTGTATATGCAGTTCCTTCACACAGCTTGTCAGTAGAGCTTTGAGAGACTAAACAGAAGTTACAGGATCCCCAAATATCTAATCTGTGAGACTGAGAAGTCAGGGTATTTCCCAGGGCAGTATGCATGAAGAAACAGTTTCAGTGCCAGGTAGCCAATAAAGATAATTTCCCCCATATTTAGATTAAGATGCATGATTGGTATTACAGAAATTAAGACTTTTTGTATGATTAAGATAATAATTTGAAGAGTTCTGGTACTGTGATTGTACTCCTTTCCCCTTGAATCAATGTACATGCACGTTCTTACATGTATTAACTCCAACTCTTCTTCAGACTTTAGTTTTATTTTGTATTTGCATATGATCATTTGCATGTATTTCATATTACAATATGAATTCACCACAGGACATGTATTTACCATGCTTTATCTTCATGGCATTAACTGAACAATTAAGTCATTACACTTCTGTTGTTGTTGTTACTGGGAATGCCTGTGCTCTCTGAACACGTTCTCTGAACCTGCATGGTTCCACAGGTAGTGTTTAGAGGCCAGCAATGGATACAGATCTTCCAATACCCAAGGTAATTCGCTCAGAACTGCTTTTGGGCATCTCTGCATGGCACAGTCTTGCACCACGTAAACACAGCCTCATTGCCAACATATTAAAAAGACAGAATACCAGAAGTTTACATCCAAAAATTACTTTGGCAGCCATCACAATTAAAAAAATGATTTGAAAATGAAACAGGTAAGGGCATTTTTCAGTATCTGTAGGTTATGAAACCGGACCAGTGACAAAGTATTCTCTGAATTAATAGGCACACTGCCATCAGACATCACTAAGAACAGTATTGGCTTCTACACATAGACAGCTCTGCAGACATTATGCTTTTAGAAACAGTTATTACTTAAAGGCTAAGGTGGTCAATTTTGTTAGGAAGCAGTATGAAAGATTTTAAACATGCATAATATGTTTTTATGAAAAATACCAACAATGTTAGTAACTTGAAGGACTGAATACAAAAGCTTTACTTATGTGACTGACTGCAACACTTTTATAATAACTTCTCTGTTAAAAGTTCTTCCCATGAAGCCTCAGGCATTCCAAGCTTGAACATTATAGAAGACCAAAAATTCCTGTTAGCATGTTCTGGAAAGCATAGGTGATCATAGCAATGGGGATATATATGATTTTTTATGTTAGGATAGATACAAACCGTGGTGGGAGTGCACATACAATATTTTGAAACATTAGGATGTACATTTCTGAGTAATAGGATCATTGGACATAATGTTGTTTACATACCCACAAAAAAGCTGCAGCAGACAAGAATTTCTTTTCGGACTGTCGATCAGACTTGGGAACTGAAGTGCAGGAACACTCCAGCACGCAGAATAGCCAAAGTTAAGAGTTGGTTATGTTGGAATGAATGAGACGTTGTGCTGGTTCAGTCAGGAAAGGGTTAACTCCCTTTACTCTGGTTGCCAGGGAACTCTGCTGCTGGACAGTAAGTGAAAACATTGATAAGGCCTCAGCTGGTGCTGGGGATGGCCTGTACTGAACTCAAGGGCTTTTGTCCAGTTCGGATACTGTAGCTGACCCAGACTGACCAAGGCAGTATTTCATCCCATAGTACGTCATGGTCCGGTCTTTTTGGGTGGGGAAGGGGGTCCGGTAGCCATTACTCTGCCCTTCTCTCTCTCTCCCTTACTCCCTTGCTTGTTTACTCCTGGGCACTTGCTAACCCTCCTGCGTTAGCTGCTTTGCCAGCTCCTGTGCTGGCTCGTTCGTGTGGGAGCTGGTGGATTGTTTAGAGTTTTCTGGCCGTGTTATCAGTGATAAGGTTTGCTCGGAATTTGCTGCGGAGGCTCCCGGGCTCCGGCCTTCAGGCCGCGGCTCTCGGGCTGTGGGTCTCAGGCTCTCAACATCTGGGTGTGCATTGGTCAGTGGATGGTGGGAAATTGTATCATATTGTATCATATTGTATATATTGTACTGTATGTTTCATTTTCTACTATTTTAAGTATTTATTATTAGTAGTACCTGTATATATTGATTTAGGTTTAATTAGTAAATAGTTCCTATCTCAATTTTACGAGCTTCCTTATTTCTTTTTCCTCCGATTCTTCCCCTCCACTGGAGGAGGGGAGGGGGATTTGTGAGAGCGGCTTCGTGGTATTTTGCTAGCCGGAGTTAAACCACGACATACATCCAAATCGTGCTGATAGAGGAGTAAGACTGAGCATTTATGAGTCTGTTTGAACACTTCTCCATCAGGCCTGTCACACTTGTGGTGGTGGTGTTCTTTATTTTCCCGGGTAGTATTCAGGTGTCAAGTCAGACTGAAACTGGGTTTGAATGAGCTAGTTCATCCCTGTGATGCTGTCTGCTGGGACAACTTTGCCATAGGCTGCATGTAGGCTATTTTGCCTTATTCCCTTACACTTACCATTGTGTAACATATATTAATTTATATTACAGATAATACTAGAAAAACTAAAGAATTCAATATCCTGTTTCCCAGGCAGTAGTCTCACCATTCAAGTTAATCACTAGCTTCAAAATGAAAATAGTCTGAACTGTTTTAATACAGGGTCAAGCTTGTATTATTTACTGGACAGAAAACATTCTCCCAAACCTCTGCTCCTGAATTTGTTAGGGTCACTGCGATGCTGTCAGTGCCATCAGCGAGATTAACAGTATTAGTGATGAAGTCATTCAAATGCCTGAATGCTTCAGACAGCGTGGAGTATTTGAAATATCTGCACAGGGCTTGCAGCTACTGGACCTAGGGGAGACCTGCACTCTTTTGGAGCCAGAGCTGGAATGCAGGTGGGATATCCTACTCATCTTTCCTCAGGCTTCTGGGTTTCACCTGATAAGCACTGATAAAATATTTCCGGTAACAAGAAAAGGAAATATGCATTCATCTACAATATTTTGCATTTACTTCACACCTTTCCAAGTGGAATTTATTTACAATCTCAAAAGCAAGTTAATGGTACTAGTTTCTATGTGGCATTAGTATAACACAGGCAATTTTCATTCTGTCAAAGACAACTCTTCTTGTTTTTTGATGGATGTTCTGCAAGTATGCAGAACTGTTCAAACATGTGAGATATAGATAGAAAATAATTCTGTAGTAGGACCTACTTACTTTTTTGGGCTGGGGAGGGGGGAGTGGTGGTGGAGGTGAGAACTAGATGACCTCCAGAGACCCCTTCTGACATAAATTAGTTGATCCATTAAAATGAAGATGCAGTTTTTAAAATACATTTTGTGGAAAAGCCATACAGCACAGTACTTTTGATGAAAAGAAATAGGGAAGAAAATAAAGAACTGTGCAAGCACCGTATTCTAATGGTGTATATTGTATCCATTTAGTCAAAAAAGTGGTGAGTGCAATCTTGCTATTTCATTATTCATTGTTAAATATTTCTCTTTTTGCACTAAATAAATGTGCTGTAAAAATGCAGGCCTTGTCAGGGAAAAACACACTCAACATTAAATCAGGCGTCAGTAAGATTACAAAGGTGAGACTAATATGCAAATAGTTTAAATTATCTGTATGAAAATGAAAATATATTTTGCTTAAAATATGTTGGACATTGGATGAAACAAAAATCTTACCAGTATAATATATAGAGAAATGGAGACTCTCAATACTGTAATTTGTCGCAGTTTTACAGGACTTGAAAAACAGAAATCAAATGGAAACCCTGAAAAATTAAGAACATAGTTCCAGGATCATAGACAAAAAACAACTGAATTTTGAAGATTGCAAACCTTGGTGATTACAAATATCACGTATTAGACTTTGGTTTTAGCATGTTGCCCCTTTCACAGCTATTGAACAACAGGGTAAGTCATTGAGCTACCAATTTTTCAGTAAAGCCCTATCGAAATAATTGGAAAGTCAAAAATACTAAATAAAAAATGATAGAATGATTTAGCCCATCACCTAATTATTGTCCAAGTGTGCTAGACTGTCATAAAACTCTTCCCACATTTTCGCTGAAGAGGATGGACAAAGTGGGAGACTGGACAGCATCCAAGCCCATACACAGAGGCTCAGCAATGTGGGCAGAGACAAGTTACGTTTTAAACCAGGTTTAATCTGAACTTTATTATCCAAAGCAAACCTGTTTCCATAATGTGGTCTCTGGAGTGATGCCGTGACAGACCCCTGTACCCATGGTGTGGGGTTGGAGCACGGACATACTCAAATGCACTTGGAGGGCTCTGAAGTTCTTTAAAGACTAAAAGGTGTGACTCTGTGGGTCAGATGAACTCCTCTAGGCATCTGCAGTCATGGTGATCTACAAAATGAGCAATCTCCAGTTCCGTCCTACCATTTTTGCCAGTAAAACCAGAAGATTTGGGCTTTCCTGTTTACATGTTCCGTTATCACACACTGTAAGATCACACTGCCTTGTGGCAACTGACCATCCATGCATAAGCAAATTAAGTAATTTTAGCACAGAAGTATAATGAGAACTTTTTGGAAAAACATGCATAGCAAGTAAGTAATTAATTCTGAACATCCCAAAGGACAAATTCATTTACACAGAGCAATCCAGGAATAAGGATTAAACAGATGACCGGTTATGCCAGTGTAAGATACGGTGCTGGTCCAGTCTGAATACACAAATACTCATTTTCTGCCCAAGTGCCTTTAAACTTAGCAGGGATTTTAAGTGTCGACTTGCAGATGCAAAAGGAGATTAACTGCAGAAAGAAAAAGAAGAGATTAACTTTACTTAAACAGTCTTTATTTAGGCACCCAGACTAAGTCTGTAGCTACCAGTCATTAATAGAGACAAGCATCTTGAAAACACAAAACATACCAAAACAAACCTCAACCCATGTATATCACACCTCTGTGCTGGAATGCAACACAGTATCTTCTAGAGGTTCCCTCTCTCTCCATAGTTGAGATTACTGAACTTGCTTGCCACATCATGTTAGCTGCACTCCTTGATGAGGCAGTTTCATTATTAAAGCTGACTTTTTCTTTAATAACCATCTCACTTTTCACAGCTGTAAAGTGGTAGCTTTATCTCGCAGATTAAAAACACAGAACTTGAATGTAAAATGAAAAAAAAATACGCATCTGTGTACCAGTTTCTTCTTCTCTGGTACATTTCCTCTTATGTTTTTTAATACCCTAGAGATGTTTTTCAAAGCAAAAGTAAGTGATTATAGGTATTTCTGCTGTCAGTTTTATAGTTTTAAGATGTCTAGTCTTTCTAATTCAAGGTTTGTATTTGTTTAAAGCTATCTAGCTGAAATGGAAGCCACCCACACAATTTTTCTATGAAAATTAGCTATTTGCAATATAATACTTGCAGTGTAGTTCCACTCCTCCATCACACACACTACGTCTAGTTCCAGCCGCCGGAACAAGCAAAGGCATGCACGTAATTAATTCCACGAGCGTATTCGTGTCTTTGCACACGCGAGCCGTGCTCTTTGTGCATCGGTTGCACGTACTTCACCATGACTGTTGCTGCCAACTTGAGTACTCCGTGCACGCTGAACCCTAAATAAAGCTCCAAGTTCTCAGACATATTTTTCTTGCAGCTTGATCAAACATTTCCTGTTGTCCCACACGCGCTGGGAACGGCTTCGCCCGTGCTGCAGCTTGTGCCGTGCGGGAAAGAGGTGACGAAGGTAACAGCACGGCGTGCGCTGCCCGAGCCCGCGGATGCCGCCAGCGCTGTGCTGCTGCGTCACCCGGGCCGCGCAGGACCAGCCGCGGGCCCGCTGCAGGCGCGGGCGGGGCAGACCTTTCCCAGGCACCAAGGGGGTTTGCAAGGGGCGAGTGAGGAGTACACACGGTGTAGCTTACCTGCAAATTAAGTCACAAGTGTTTTCTTTGGAGGTGACATACAGACACATACCTGCCCATAGCACCTGGGCTTTAAACCACCAAACCCACACAGGAATGCAGTTTAAAAGAAAAGAAAGGCAGCACGCTTCTCCCAGGCTGTGAGCAGTACGACCCAGGAGACTTCCCAGAGGCAAAGCAAGTCCCTGACATGTCCCCCAGCCGCCGCCGCCCCGGGCTCCCCCGTGGGGACCCCGCCCCGGCAGCCCGCGCTCTGGCCAAGCGCCCCTCGCGTCCCATCGACCTCCTTCCCCCACGGCGAAGCGCTGTCCGCGCTCGGGCTCGGGCTGGGCAGCAGCGGCTCAGGCTCCCAGTCCGGTGTCCCTGTGCCGTCCCTGCCGCGCCCGGCCACCCGCTTGTCACCCCCACCCCCGCGGCTGGCGCTCCTTCCCCCCGGCCACTGCGAAACGGGACTCTAAAATGGCGGCGGCTGAGGGGAGCGGAGCGGCGGCCTTTCCCCTCAGCCCGCCCCGGCGCGCCGCCCGGGCCCGCGCCGCTCCCCCGCCTCCCGCCCGCAGCCCGCCCGCCCCCGCAGCGCCCCCAGCCTCGGCCCCTCGCTCTGCCGGGCCGGACGCACGGTGTGGGGGGGAGTGAGGGCTTGCTCGGGGCCTCCCGCGGCAGCGGAAGGAGCTAACCTCCCCCGCTCGCCCTGGCAGCCGGCGGCTCGGCTTCTGGGGCGCAGCCTGCCCTTCGCGGGCCGGGAGAAGCCGCAGGCCTGAGCCCCGCGGGAACGGCTCAGGCGGGGCCTGTGGGCCGGGGCTGGCTGGGAAGGAGGCAGCCGGGGCGGGGAGGGAATGAGGCTATAACGGGGTTTGGGAACTGGAAATCAGCCTTTGTACGCGTGACCCGGAACGCTGTATCAGGGATTTCCATTCCTGCAGGAGGTGTGAGTCCCATCGGTATGTCTGGCAGCCGCACACCTCCTGCAGTCCCCTGGGACAGACATGGATGCGCCTGGGGTTGCCGCACAGCTGCTTTTCTCCAGACAGCACCTCTTGTTCCACCTGCAGATTCTGGCAGGGTAGAAAGAAAAACACGGCCATTTGTCCCAGAATTTTTCCCCTAGCTGCAACCAGGCTGCTTGCCATAGCGAGTTCCTGGGCAAATGGCCGCTGTCCCAACACCAGCCGTATGCAGTAAGCGGCTAGCGTGCGCTGTGAGCCCCGTGTGCTCCGTGCTTCCTCTGTTCCAAAAGTGCCAGAGGTCCGGCCCATCTGCAAGTGAGCCCACAGTTATTTCATGTATATTCGATACCCCCGGAACACGCTGGAGTCATTGTGCAGCCAATATAGACCGTGCTAGACATGCCCGTCGGCGCTTCCAAGTCATTTTGTATCTGCAAAGTTATACCGATGTGGTGGTTTAAACAATAGCGATCTTAACGATGTTGGGCATAATGACTCAGGTAGTAAACCCATTTTTTCCTGATAAACGTTTCACTTTTTGTCAACCATTGGTAAGCGAGACCCATAATCCTTATGTTACTAGGCTTCATTGCTTTTACAAATTATGGCACATCGGTAACACGCTCTGAAAATCAAGATTTTGTCTACATTTTTCAACATTAAATGTATAAGCCGAGTTTTCTGGATGCATAGTTTTTAAACCATTGTGTGCGTAAAGTAATGTTGCATAAAGCAAAGTTGCGGCTGTATTGCAAAGCAGGCAGTTTTCTTGATCACGTACACTGGGTTGATTGACCTGAGTGAGAAGCCCATTCTCCCGTCAACAGACATTTGTTATTTCATGTCTATGAACTATGATTCTCCACAGGAAAAGAAAACTGGCGTAAGTGGAACGTAATTGTTGGAGTATTTTTATCAATTTAAAACAGAGCCTGCTAAGTTAGTATCTATCTTTCTTAAACTGTATTATAGTTAGTGAGATGCTGTGATGCAGATACTGATTTTGTTGCGAATGTTAATTCAGACACTGAATATGCGTATGTTAAAGCGTAATGAATCTATAATGCAGTATGTTATCCTAAGAAATGTACTGTATGCTGTCAGGCAGTAGAAAAGCAGCTGAAGATCAGTGGCTTCAAGAGGAATGTGGATGTCTTAGTATTGTGTCTGGCTAGGCAGTAAGTAAAATACGTTTCTCTGACTTCTACTAAAAGTAGAGCACACAGTAAATGATAACCATTCATAGTGCTTTCTGTATCAGATACTCTGTGAACATCATTTATGTGTGAAATATGAGTAAATCATATTTATACCTAGTCCACACGTTGTGTAGAAGAAATGGTGACGGTACACTGACTGTATACAGAGCAGAGCTGTACTCACGGGGAAGTAGTTAACTGCCTCAGCCCTAGACACACAATCCTTCTCCAGCAACCCAGAATTGCTGGAGGGTCTGTAAGTTCACAGAGTTGTGCATGAACTTCTACCACAGGGAGCAGAGGAGCGAGGCTTAATGGGCTGATCTCTGCCTGTTCTAACTGGCTTGTAAGGCTGGGTGGAAAGAGTATCGAGAAGGTAAATGAGAAAAAACACAGGACCTGCCCAGTGTAAGTACTGCCAAATTTCTGACCTCCCTGAAGAAATCTGTTATTGCAACACTAAAACTCAGTGGTAGCACCTTTGAAATTGCCTGCATCTCTACCGTTAAGAATTGAAGGGAGGGCAGGGCAACATGAAGTGAGTACAAGTACAAGGAGACTTGTTTTGGGCTGGCAGTACTGATCAGAGAGCTGATCTCCTCTGAGAGCTTTATGAAACAGCTTAAGATGTAGGGCAGATGAGGAGAAGGAACTGTGCTAAGTGAAGGAAGGCAAAGCTTTCATGAACCTGTGGGTGATCTAGGTAGATAGAGGCGTGTGTTGTAGAATGAGCATGCTGAGAGGCTACCATAGAAAGATGGATACGTGACAGGACATACTTCAAAGTTTCTGAAGAGCATACTTTGAATTTCTGGCCAGGGCATAATTCCAAGTGTTGCATACCTGTCTGCAGCCTCACAACTGCATCTAGTGTTTGTACAGTTGATATCATATCTAAAGAGCTAATGTAGTTTAATAATTCAGGGACAAGGTTTTCAAGGCCTCTATGTCCTATGACTGCAGGGAAAAAAAAAAAAAAAAAAAGGGTGTTAAAGGATTTCAGTGTTGTCTAGACTGGTTTTAGTGGAAATCAGGTTGTCTTGAAAATTAAATGTGCCCACTGGCATCTTCAGATTTCTTAGCACAACTCCTGATTTACACTCAGAAAATATTTGATGCTTTGTAAAAAGAAAGTGTAAAATATATAGTTGCTGTCAAAATTATTAAAATATGTATTTTAGAAAGAAGAAAACGTACATAAAATCTAAGGAAGAAGTTAAAATAATGAGAAAATGACGAGATGTGTATATATATTTTCTAAACAACACAAGAGAATTATTATAATGTGTATGTGTAAAAGAATTAAGACTTTGTATACTGTCTTAATAGGCATATTTTCTGATTTTAAATACTTAAATGTGTGCCCTCACTGGCTTTGAAATTTTTTTAGGTATGGAATAAAAAGAAATGTTCAGATGGCAGATGTAGGAGTGATCTGTCTTCCCATGAAACCATCCTGAGAAAGACGATGCAAGCTGGCTTCTTTGATGATTGGAGAGAAGTGAATTCCTTTTATTCTATACCAATTCATATAAACCTTGAACCTCAGCCAATCTCAGTATCAGATTATACCTCCTTAACTGTTGGTTTGACATAATTTTCTGCTGGCTAAAATAAGAAAGTGAAAAAATAATAATTAAAGTCAATCAAATAAGAGGGAATAAGATTATATTTTTAAACCACTGCTATTAAAGGGACATGAAAAAATGTACTTTTGGACACTGAAAGCTGTCGTCCTACGAAAACTGATTAACTTAGCAGCAGGTACAAAAAGAATGCTGCAGGCCAAAAGATATCAGTTTGTAAGAGACATGCAAAGTCTGGAAGGCATAATACAGAAGGGGACAGGCTCTTTTAAAATGTTAGAGGAATTAAGCTCTACCTGGGGCAAATTAAATGCCTTAATAGCAGGAAAAAAAAAAAAACCAACCCAGATCAAGGCTTGGAGATAGTCAAGATGAAGCTGTTGCTAGAAAGGGAGTAAAGCCAATTAAAATGCAAACCTGTAAACTAGGTCTAGAATGGCAGTGACAAAGAATATGAGGAAATTTTGGCTTTGCTGCCTGAGAAATAGTTCGGGGGTGTATGCAGGTAGAACTATAGAGGAGAAGTAGACAGTGACTCTGTAAGAGCTCTGTATGTCCTGTCAACACTCACCTGCTTGTCTGTACTACTTGCAATAATGTAATTTCTGATTACATGTGACAACAGACATACAGATACGTATGTGCAGGGTTCATCTTTATGGATTATTTAAGGAAGCCAGGTAAACAGTTTTAAAAAGTAGCAGCATGGGATAATCTGATTTTCAGAAATACAGGAGAATAGAAGTACAGCACCTTGACTCTGTAGGGCTTGCTCTTGACAGATTTCTTTTTTCAAATACAAGGTCAGAAAAGGTGTCCACGCACCCTTTGACTGTATTGGAGGGTTGGTTGGAAAAAGTAAACTTGGGAAGTTAGAGACTAGGCTTCACAGTTGGAAAACAGGCAGATCATTTTAGGCTGACAGTGGGAGGTTAACTTTTTTCAGTCCTGTTAGTTGTTTCTGAAACATCCACCCTAGTCTTGCAACAGGTGAGAATCCACATGGGAAGTTTTGTAAAGTCAACTAAAATTTGTCATGTAAAGGTCATCTATAATTATTCTAGAGGAAGTCAAGGATATTTATTTAAAGCAATGAAACATAAGGAGGAGCAATTAGTGAAAATTACTCGGCAGCTCACTAATATTCTCTGGTTAGTAGGTAATTTGTTATCTGTGGTACGCTAGCAAGCTCAGAGTGCTAGATAACACAATTAAACAAAGCCCCCTACCAGCACATAGGAGGTAGTTCCAGTCTCAGTGGATGGGCAGTTTTATTTAAAACAAGACTGTTAATGAATAAGAGTAAATACTAAGTTTATATGAGGACAGGAGACGAGTGAAAAAAGGGCAAAAGATTTCACAATATGCACTAATATGAAAAATAATAAGAGAAGTCCACTGGTGTGGTTGGTCTGTCTTCTGCTGGCTTCTCTGCCATTGCGGCTGGGCAGTCCACACTGCGCCTTCAAAGCAGGTTTCCTTCCTTCTTGCTAACCTTCTCCATCTCTGTTCTGAGCAATTTCTACAAACTGATAAGTACATGGAACTCCCCGGGAAAATAAAAGCTCTTATGGAAAAAAATTAATGTATCCCTTAGTTTGTTCCCATTTCTTTAACCACCTGCTGCTTTGTTGCGCTTTCAGGTGCGTAGAATGCTTACACTGTCTCTGTCACCTTGTTCTTCGCATCTTTCTCTGCTGTGATTTCTACACAAGTGTGACTTTTTAGTGCTTGTATAATATTATTTATAAAAAAAATCAGCTTTTTATACACTGATTAAGCACCATTAATGCTAAGAAATGTGTTACTGTGGTTTTTTTTTCTTCCATCAGAGGACTAAGGAGTGTCCCAAGTCTATCACAGTTTCATAGGTTAAGGTATTTGTGGATCAATAACAATAAGGTAATAAGGTGTTCCTTTAAAGAGCAGAACAATGCATCTATACTCCCTGTTTATTATTTAATATTTTTTCTAACATAAAGTATTATGTAATTGTCAAGCTAATTAATTATTTTTAATTTCCAGGGAAATTTAACTGGTTGAAATATGATAGTTTTGAAGAAACAAGATTTTATTTTACGTCACAGAGTATAAGCTGATATATTTTCCTTTAGATTCACATCACATTTATAAATTTTGTGTATTTCAGGAGGTGAGGTTTTATGCTAATACCTCAGCAACAAAAAGAAAGATTGAGTATATGAAGATTTAGGGTTTTGGCAAAATTGCCTGACAGCATGTGGATACCTGAGGTCTGGGCTAGCAGTTTCCAGCGTGGCTCATGTACCCTGCCCACGAGAATGGGCAGCTCCTGGAACAGAGTGAGTGGTGACATGGCTGTAAGGTGTTCTTGTAACAATTTCTGGGCTTCCTAGTTTTTCAGAAAAGGGATGGCCTGCAGGAAACACAGACCTCTTTTTTTTTATGCCCTTGCGGACGTGCATAGTTTATTTCCTGGCAGGCTGGTGGTTGAGGTGAGACTCCTTTTTGCCCTCATGCATAGAAGAGTGACATATGACACTTTCAAACGTGCTTCTTGGTGTGCACAGGGAGTAGCACTGCAATGCCAGGGTTGATGAGGTGTCTTCTGCCATTATGCAGGCTGTTGTGTCACCTCAACATGTTCAATTTAAGAGAGACTCTCAGGTGAGTGATTAGAGTATGACAACGAGCCACATATTAATTTCTCTTGTTTCCAATGCGCTGTACGGTCCTAACCAGTTACACAAACCACGGGCCTTACTTTCTCCATCTGTGCAAATCTAGATTCTAGTATTTATTATGTCCTGTAGGGGTTTTTAAAACAATGCTCTGTCAAAATCTCTGGACACTAGGGTTTCCAGCCAAGTCTAAACACATTGTATCTTACAGAAAATCATCTACTTGACAGAAATTTCCAAGTACATAGCCAACCATTGTTAAATGGTTGAATTGAATCCAAACCTTCACCATTAGGCACTGGTAATTAAAAAGCAAGAAAAGTGATAAAACCCAAGAGTTTCTAACCTGCTTTTAAGTATCTTACCATGCAGTAATTTAGATGACTAAACTAATGGGCTCTAATGTGCTCAGGTTCTTGAAACACTACAAGTGCTTGCTCAGGTAAATAAACAAATAAATAAGTAAAAATAAATTTACATTCCATGTCACTTAGGAGTATATGTATATCTGCTGCCCCAGGCTAACTTCAGTTATAGAGCATCTTACATCAGCTTCACTGAAAGACCTGTGGTTGTCCAACTGTTTTTTAAAAAAGCTAAAATATCTTTAGCTTTATGTCAAAAATTACAGATTACATTAAAAGGTTGAACTAAAGTCAAAGGTATAACGCTTTCCCTTTATTTCTAAAGGACATTAAAGAATAACATGAAATGGCCTGATGACTCAGCAGAACTGATCTTGCTGGTCATAAGAGATAAATAAATCTGAATTTTGCACAGGTCTCACTTTCCTACCTACGCAGTAACAAAGAACATTCCCCTGTTGTGCTATATAACTTGTGTGGAAATGCCATTTTCTATGTAACTTTTGTGGAGAAGCCACTCGGTGGCTTTTCTTAGGAAGTCTCAGCTAAATGCTCTAATCGAAGAGCATATTTTTCTGGACTCACAAGATCTGAGATCTTTTCTTCTTTCCTTAAAAATGCATCACAATAATTTCATCACCAAAAAAAAGTAAATTTCAGATGATCCTCAAAACCCCAAACTTGTCAAAGAGAGAAACACCTCTCTGCACACTGGGTCTGCGTGGGCTCTACACCACACAAGACAATAATTGTGAAGAATAGGATTTTTTATGTGTAGGATATCGCTGTTTTCACTGAACCGTGTTTTTCTGTGGTGAAGCAAGACACAGAGAATGGTATTATTTTGAATTTTAAAGTATCGTTTCTCAGAGGATTTCGGAGAACTTTGGGAATGGAATAAGCCCTGTCTTATTCTCCTCCTTCCAACTTTCAGATACTGTGAATACACAGAACAAATCACATTTGTTTTAAAATCAGTGGCACAATTCAGGGACTGAAATAATTTCCCCACTAACGAAGGACTTTGCATCCCAGAATAAAACTGTCAGGAATAAAATTCTGTTTGTTGGTTTTGCATTTACACTGTAAGAGAAATGCTTAGGCACCATTAGTGCTCCCAGTTCTCAACTATTGCAATGGTCGGCTTGGTATCCCATCGCATATACACCTTGCACTGAAGTCAAGACAGTATCAGAACTGAGCTTCTGCCAGCAAGGGGATGAGATTTCATAGGGGCTGAAGGTAATTCTTGCTTGGGAATATACCCATACATACATTTTTTTTTTCTGTAATTGTAATTGATTCGGTAAATCTGATTAAATGTCATTATTGGAAATTTAGAAAAAATAGGTGTGCTTTGGACCTGCTGATGAAGAAATAATTTTAAAAAATAAATGCTGGGCTTATTTTAAGGACATATTTCAGGAGTATCTTAAAATCAACATAGAATTATTACATCCCACAGGGGTGTTGTCATAATAAAAAAATATTTCGTATGTGAATAGAAGTAAAAGAAAATGTGAAGACAAATAATTCAATGAAATCTGGTTCCAAATACAAATATTAACATTTTAGTTCAAATAATTAGGTAAGGCTGTGATACATATATTAGACGTGTAATTACTATTTCTAGTGAAGGTTCAGCTGTCAAGAGAATCTTTAAACCAAGAGTCTTAAACAGAAATATAAGAAACTACCTATAGCTAAACAGTTTCAAGAGGCTGTGTTTATACTTCTCCCAAGTTAAATTCAGACTGACATGTAATAGTTTCCCCAACTCTGATTTCAGATCCAAGATTTAACCTTCTTGAACAAAAACGATTGCTTGGCTGAACTCTACCTCAACAATAATGAACTGACAGATATATCAGGTACCAATATTCCCTTTTTAGAGGGGTGAGCAGAGGCCTATACTTTATTCTGTATGTATTGGCATTCAGATTTATAAAGGTGGATGGCAGCAGGTAACTTAATGATTGAAAGCTCAAGCACGTATGCATGACAATACGAGTTAATTGTTTCCTTAGAGATTTAATTGTTCCAGCATACTTGATATGTTTCTCCTTGTCTAAGGGATGAAATGTCATTCACTTTAATGTCAGGCAATTGTAAAATGGTTTTGATCTTACATGACCATATGATACTGAAATGAACAGGCAAAGCTCTTTTTGCATGACGATCTGTAGTCCTCTTGCTGACCAGGTACTCCATAAGCTGATAGAAGAACCTTTTGAGAGCCATTTATGTTTGTGTGATATGAAAATGATAGCAGTGCTGACAGGCTTAACTTGAAAATAAGTGGGGTAATAAATTAGTAAGTTGTCCCACTTGTAAGGTAGTCACTAAAGTTCTGCAGTTTCTTCGTGATATAGTTACACTTACAATCATCAGAAATATTTTGCAAAGTTACTGAAAAACTGGTTTTTATCAAATTGCCTATCATCTGACACATATATTCCAGTTTTGCTGGCTCTTGTAGATTAAAGTGGCTGTACCAGACTAGTGAATTTATGAATGAAGAGGCCAAAGACTAATAAATTTGTGCATATTCTAGACATTTTTAATGTTAGTATTTTACTTTTTCTGTCCCTGTAAAATGTTGGGATGAGAAATTGTTATTAGTTTCTGCGAGATTTTGAGAAAAATGAATGTTTAAAAGAAACATATGGGCACAAGAGAGACTACAGAAGATAACAAAATATGGGTAAACAGAAGGGCAAGTATCATTGGTAGAGAAATGTTGGTGAGAAATACAGTATAGAATTTGGCAATTAAGATGTCTACGCCTGATGTGTGAGGATGTGAACACAGACTGGGTCAGCCACAACAGTATTTCGCAATAACTTTTAAATGCATTAATAATTATTTGAAATTGAACTAGTTTCTAAGGAATTCACTGTTTATTGCTTGTGAGGCAAAGGTACTGTTAGGGATATACTATTGTTTGTCAGGTAAAGGTAATTTTAGGTAAAGGTAAAAGGAAGTGAAGATGAATTAATCAAAGATTACTGGGATATGGGAGGAAGAAGAGAGGATGCAGTCGTTGATTTGTTGAGTCAAGGGTGATGGGGACAAACGAAACGAACTGGAATGAAAAAAGTTAGTCATGTTCAAAGTATGTGACTAGAAAGATGACAGGGATATTGAAATCTCTGATAAATTTTGATTTACTAATCTCAGGCAACATGTTACCCAAAGGCAGGCATAGGTGGGTAACTATGATATTTAATTAAGTGGGCAGCATAACAAAGTAATTGTCTAACGAAGGCAGTCAGGAATGGTGAGAATAATTAATGATTTTTTATTTTGTTTCAGGTGCTTTGAAACACTTATGTGCGTTACAGATTCTGCTGCTTCACAGCAACCAGTTAAAAAAACTTGGCAAAACAGTGAAGGAATTGAAAGGAATGACAAGCTTGCAGACCCTAAGTAATACCTCATTTTCATTTTGCAGAACAGCGAGCAGTAGTTTTTTAGTGTTTCTTATCAGGATGTTTCTTGTCTGTTTCCGCATCGTTTGCCAATAGCTTGTGAAGCTAATTATCAATTTCAACCAAATTTGACAGAAGAAAGAGATCTCTAAGGCATGAAAATTCCACAGAGTACCTCAGCTAAGAAAAACGGCCAGATGAGTTCATTTGGCTGCTGGCTAGCCAGTCTCCTGGATGAGTAGCATGGAGGCAGTCAAAGCAGTTTACTGACACCTTTTTCTAAGGGAGCGTGGGAGTACAGTGAGATTATCACAGAGGTGAAGGGAGTTGAGAAATGGGTGTTAATGCTGTTAAGAGTGTGAGTGATGGGTTATAGAACCCAAATTCCTGCCTGGTTAATTCTGTTGCTCACAGAAGTTACTTTCTGCATCTTATTGACAGACTCTCTGGAATTCTAGAGTCTAAGGGTAAATATACTTTTGATATTAAGTATAAGAATATCTGTTAATTAGGATACTTTTTGATATACTGGCTGGAAATGAAAGTAGCGTAACCTCTTGAATTTTGAATGAAGTTATACAAGACAGTGTTGGCGCCACTGAGTTACAATGTAAGAATTAGCCTCCAGGGAAAGTAGGATTATACGCTATTAACCTATTGAAAGTGAAAGTGTAAGCAGTCTTTTTCCATGGTTCCTAAAAGAATGTCATCATAGGTCATGCCAAATGCTCAGTACTTTGAGAAAACAGGAATCAAGTTTCGTGTTTTGGTGACACAATGGAAGGGGATGTCGTCAAGCCACACCTCCTTATGCATTCAAAACCTTTCATGTCTGATTGCAGGAAAGGAAACTGTGGCTTGAAAAGTACACTTTTAATTGAACATGACACTGGGGCAAGATTAAAAAAAACCAAACAAACAAACCAAACCAAAACAAATCAAGTGTTTAGGAAGACAACATGCCAGCCAAATTATTGTCATTTTTTTCTTTATATGCAAGATTGAAGAGATAGTCCATTTAGGAATACAGTTGGTGGAAGTGATTAGGGAAAGTCTGGACAGACATCCTATGAATGAATGGTGCAGTCACTTGAATTTAATGTTATAGCCCTACCAATTAACAAGGAGCTTCAGCATGCACAGGCAGTTTGTTGTACTTGTAGCAGCCGTCTGTGGGAAATAAAGACAAGTAGCCAATAGTTAAAGTGCCGCCGAGTTACAAAGGTGGCAGTCACAAAGACATGGTGAAAATTGGGGGCATATTGGGCTAGCCACCACCATACAAAAGCGTGTCTTTAAGAGACATATCAAACAATATATGGGATATACAAACCTACCCTGATTGAAAAACTGGTTTTCAGTTCAAAGTCATGCCAGTCAGTGTAAGAAACTGAATAATCTTAATAACCTTAACTTTACAATCATTCCTTCTTGACCTTTGCAGTCATGAAAAAATTGTCAATGTGCTTGTTTCAAAGAGATTTCATAATAATGGGTTCTCAAATTAACAGGATTCTATTGGTTTAATAAAATGCACTGTCCTATTTGAAGTAAATTATGGCAGTAAATAAACAATAAAATTTCAAAATCATATCCTATATATCATATCATATGACCATGTCACTTACTGGCCTACTTGCAATATTCAGACATGTGAAATCGGTGCAGAATTTGCACTGTGTAGCTTTGAAAATAATTCATAACTCATAATTCACCCTTATAAAATCAAAACTGTTTTGGGAATGGGAGAGTTCTCACTCTTGTGAGGTAGTTCTTCTTTTATTGCCGGACAATCCAATAAAAAAGCCCGCTTGCTAGCCTTCAACGGAACTTCTGGCTGTATAATAACGTTTTGTTAGTTTGTAGCTCTTGGGGACCTTAGAACTATTAAAACGGAGCAGTGCAATACATTGTTATTGTTCACTTCAGAAGTAGTATCCAGCTGCCAAAATGTTGCGTTGCTCTTCCTTAAGGCTCTCTTGTGATTTTCAGCCGCTGCCCTGCACAGGATTTGTAGCGTAACACCATTCTTCATCGGGTGTTTAGGGAAGACACTCAGCTTGGAAAGATTTACTGAGTGGGTTGCTCACAACTGCAGCCTTTCGGGAGACACGGAGGGTTTCTTTATGGGCTCACCTTGTGTTCACATCTCCCTCTTGGAATCCAAGATTTTTGTTACTCTGTAAATTGCCTGAACTGATTTATTACCCACAGCTGATAACATCTTGCTGTGAGACCTCAGAAAACTCCTTTTGTTCTTCAATATGTTTCTACCACAGTAGTTCCTTTCTGCCCCGTGTGGGTTAGGCACACTGTTTTTCTACACTGCAGATAGAGAAAACAGACAAAACTGTGGAGAAAGAAAGCATTATCCCTAATTTGTAGAAGTAAAATTGCATGACCTCGACAAGAAAGTAGATAGCAGAGCCAGGAATTGATCCCAGATGTTTTGTAAAACAAGACCATCTTGATCCGTGCGATAGTTGGATTTATTGTAAGAATGGGCAGTTACAAAATTCATATACTCTAAACCAAAGCTACAAATCAGCGTTGATGAGGAGGAACGTGCTTCAAGTAGCATCCAGATTCAGAATTACTTTGTTTCAACCCCGGTTTGTGCCTTGGAAAAATCTCTCTGGAATCTTTATTCCATCTACGACCAAGCATGCCTGCTTTTAGAGACCTTTCAGAAACGTTTTTCTCTCTGGAGTGCTCTCACGTATTTTCTTGACTCAGGAACTCATCAGATGTATACCTGATTTATTTCTGATTAACACTTTATAGAAAACGTAACCATATGCTACTTTATTTGGTAAAAATGGAACTTCCCTTTGCTGCCACCTTGTGGGTCTCTTACTAATTCTAAGTACAGTGATTTTTAAAAAATTGTTAAAGTAAAATATTTTAGGTTCTCTTCTGACTACAGAACAGGTGTTTTCTGTATAGAAGGTACCAAATGCCAATTCCAGCCTTACTGCACCCTCAAAATAACTGCTAAATTGCCTCAAGCATCGAGCCCTCTTTGGCAGTCATACTTGTCCTGAAGAACATGAAATGGCATCTTGTAGTTTACAAATCCTTGTGGAATATTTCCAGACTTTGTTCTTCTTCTAGCATCTCTTATCTGCTTCTGTCATAGCATCTTTCCCTCTCTAAATGCTAAAATCAAATACAACAGGATTTTTTACCCTAGAGTGAATATTAGCCACAGCTTCTCCTCCAAGAGAAAAACAGACCAGTGTAGACCGTGGTAGAAGATGTCAAAATTATTAATTTGAGATGTTTTTTCTCTGCTCTGGTCTCAGGGTAGCAGCCTCCTGATTATTTTTACTCTCTTAGAAGAACAGCATTTGTATAAGGATAAAAATAGCATTATTATGGTTTTTATTTAGGAAAAAAATACCCCACCCAACACCACTTGTTTGTTTGTTTGTTAACTGATCTGGGACTGAGCCAGTTTCTATTTTAATGAATCTCAGATATCACTCTCATGAAACAAACTGATCTGGCAGGTGAGCTAGGGAAATGCTCCACATCAGGTGAAGCAGCAGCACGGCACTGATCCCTGTCTCTGTGTTGCAAAGGTTTGGTTAGTCCAGTAGTGTGAATCTGAACGTAAGTGTTTTAGTCAAGTTGCTCATGGGCTCTTGGAGCTTAGCACCTCAAGTCTCCATGAAAGTTAGTGGGACCCAGGTTTTCAGGAACTTAGGCCTTTTTAAACATTTTATTCTCTAAGTTTCTTGAGTTTTCAAACTCATCGTCTGTCAGAACATCAGAATGCTGGGTGTTTACATTTCATGTTGTGTCTATGGGATCAGACCTTTATATCAGCTGTGGTAAAGCCTTAGGTGTCCTGAAGCTGTTCTGGTTTTAATAACTCTCTCCCCCTACAAATGTTGTGCCTTTAAGGTGTCACACCTAAAAGACTACTATTTTTACAAATAGGCATCACCTAACGATACATAAGAAAATGAAAGGCAAACACTTAGTGGTTTTGTCTGTATATCATAAAAAATAGAAAAACCCCTCCAAGGTTTGGAGTGTGTGATGGTTGGTGCCTGTACTCAGTTCTTGCCTGTGGTATTTTGCATACTCCGCAATAAGCCAATTTTTGCAGTCCGTGTTTAGTTGAGTAACTGTGTAGAGGCTGTGTTTTGTTTACTCAGCATAAGAAAAATTCGAATTTGATAATATTTTGTACAAAATCTTTGGCTACTAGTGATCTCACATTTTCCTGCCTGGCTAAGTTAGTTGTTTTTCTGGGTTTGTTTTTTATAATGTTGTTTGGGACTTATTATGCATTTTGCAGACCTGTTCCGTAACCCTCTGGCACAAGACCCAGGCTACCGGCTTTATGTGATATACTTCCTTCCTTCGGTACAGCTCCTTGACAGGAAGTGTGAGGATAGTTTTCCTCTTCTCACAAAGCACTGACAGTTGCTTTTGAATTTACTCAGTTTGGAGAAATAGGCGAATGAATATCTTGTCTATTCTTTTACACACATTTGCTGATACAGCAGAAGATCTAATGACAAGATACCCGTTTTTTGTCAAGCAATAGAGTTTGCATGGCATAAGTAGTGTACTATTTATCTTACCTATCCTACTACCTAAATATCTGTAATATTATCAAAAACTAAATGCTTTTGATTTCTGTCTTTTTAAATTGTGTATGTTTATCTTGGTCTATATATGTTTGGGTAAGACAGTTGAAAGCCTGTGTTTAGAAACATGGACCTACATTTGTGCATTCCAAGCGGTATACTCACATGGGTGAGTGTGTTTACTTAGACGTGGATAACACCCTCAACTATCGACATGTGTCCCTACAGTTTAAATATGCATATGCACGTTTCTTGATGAGGTACATGCTGACCAAGCTTTCAAATATAAATCATAAATCATCAAGAGCCCTTCACAGCTTGCCTACTGTAAATTCTACAGGAAAAAAAAAAAAGTCTTAAGAATAGCCCGATGATAAAGCAATTAATCAATCAATCAGTCAGTCTAATCCATAAATGTGGCACAGCAGACCCGGAAAATCAACTTTGGTACCCGTTTTTTGTCTCTGGTGTTTGGGGAGTTACGTGATTGGCAGGAAGACTGAAAACTAATGAAGAGCACTGAGAAAGGTGTTGATTGCTATCTCAGCTCGGCCTCCTAAGAAAGTAGCCAGGAGAAACAATGTGGTCTTGAAAACCTGCTCCCCATCTCCAGGAGAATCAGGACGCAGGACTCCAGCAAGGCAGCCACAGGACATCTGCAGGTACTGGCAGACTGTAGCTCTGTCGGGAAGGCAAGCTGGTGGATGGGCCACAGCGTGTGTCGGTCTGATGAGGAGCTGCTGGGTCTGGCCACGAGACCATTTGCTTCCACATCCATTTTGCACTGGTACCTCCGGTCTCTTGCATATTTGATCTTGTGTTACATCTGTGCTTAGCTCATCTGTCAGGCTGGTTTACTAATGATCATTTCAGACTAGGGAGCGATGACTGAAGCTTCATGTGCTGGAAAATACGTGCTGCATTTACAGCTCTAGAATCACCTCCGTAAAACTTCCTGGACTTAATCTCCTAAATACATTTACATTGTCATCAGTCCTGGATTAAGATTTGAGGCACTAATTTGTGTCAAGCTGTACGCTGGACTTTCTATTTAGTGAACCGTTTCTCTAACATCACAAAGCTTCTTCACCATCTGTGGAACATTACCACAGCACAGTCCTGGCTGTCTCCTTTACACGAGACATGTGCTCACACTTCTCACCTCCAGGCATGACTACTACAGTTCCTTCCTAATTGGTCCCCTAGACACCGTGACTTAAAAACTTCCCTGAATTCAAAATGCTTCTGCCAGAGTTAGTTCCTTGTTCTAAACCTTCACTTCACTTCTGGTCCACCGCTGAAGTAATAGATTAGTAGGGAGCTCGTATTGTGGAAGTTAAAATTTGACTTGAGTCTCAAAATCTTTGTTTAAAATTGAAAGTTATTTTTGAATTAAAGTGCAAACCAGGAAAATGTGAAGCTTTTCTTTTGATTACACTCCTACAGTTTTCTCTGTAATTGAGCAGTGGGAATTGAAACGGCCTTGAAGCTGGACTTGCCTTTGCTATTCATAAAGAAACTTCCAAATCTTTACTAACTTCTGCAGTAGATCTCATTTAAGCGCTACAAAGAGTCTTGCTTTCCAGTTTCTTGGTTTAAAACTTCTGATCCTACTGCCCTCAAAAGGAAAAATACCCTATTTATTGGACAGGGCTTCACCCTAAAGCCTGAGGAAGTATCATTCCATGTTCCCGTTTTGAATTGTTGTGAAATTATGCAGATTTACACCACTGCTGTTAAAAAACTCTGCGCAAAAAGAAGCGAATCACCTTCTGCATGCAGATAGGTAAAATTCTTATTTTTATATCCCTTTTAATAGCAGTTACACAACGAGAAAGGGAGTCAGCGTTTCATCTTCATAACCATGAAAGGTCTTGTGTCGTGCAGTCAATAGCTTTTGGAAAGAGAGTAAATATGCCCCTGGGGCCTACAGCGGGGTGTACCAGATGCACTCAGCCCACCAGAAGACTGATGATGCCCTCAGGTATTTATAATAATGTAAGGAAAAGCATACATTTTTAGGTGATTTGAATGAGAAAAAGTTCTTTCCATTCATGTGACAAAAAGTTATTGGTTTTAGTAATAAAATGCAAATGCATCAGGAACTCGGCCAAATTGCTTCATAAGGTATGTGGTAGTAGCAGCAACAGGCAACAAATGAATCCTTCTGCTACGACTGTTGGGGCAAATAGGTTCTGGTCTCTCCCTGTAGCTACAGGATTGTCTTTAAAGATAGCTGAACAACCAAAATTTCATTTTTTCCAGTATGTGTCACCTGAGTGTTTAGTTTTAATTAATTAAAAGCATCTCAACACACTTCTAGGCCGAGTCTCAGACAGCGATCGGCATCACAGAGTTTTAATGCCCTCTAGTGCTTCTATAAAATAATTTCTCGAACAAGGTTATTTCCTTCTAAAAAGTGTTAAATTTTACATATCTTGCCTAGTTGTGTCAGGAGATTCCTTTTTATGTTTTCCAAGCTGAGAATATTTTAATGATGGCTTATAATGGCATATGAAGTAATTTTTAGAGTCCTTAGAACGTTCAGATCTGGAAGACAAACGTGATCCTGGTACAAGGCGGCAGGTGAATACCACCTGGAACCTTATGTCTTGTACCAGATGGCAGTCCCGAACAAACCTTGAAATTCCACATGATCTCACCTGCTTTTTTTGAGGTTTTAAAGATTAGAAATACAATATTGTGCATAGATGACTGTTTTGCTAATAATTATTGAAGTAGGCATATAATTCTTTGCCATGGGACCATTGGCATGTATAGACAGTGGCATCATTTTTCTGTGAAAGAAAAAAAAACCATGGAAATGTATGTCTATGGGAAATGAAATACAAGAACTACATACACTTAAAAAAACTCAACAGATATTTGTTTCCACAGTAATTTAATAAAACATCATCGTGTACATTTCAAATCATCCGCTACTTTTCAGTTCATTTGAACAAATCATTTAGGACCAGGATGGTAATCATCAGTTAATCAAAATGCTGCACAGCCATTCAAGTGTTCATTTCAACTTGCTGTTACAGGTTATGAATTCGGAAATCACACAAACAAGTAATTTTTTTTTTTTTTTGTATTTTATTTCTTTTGCATCTCTGAAGTATTTACTTAATTTCCTCTTCTCGTGCCTAAAAAAAAAAAAAACCCAGGGAAAATGTCCCAGAAAAATGAGCTTTTGAAAACAATTCTGGTCTTTGTATTTAATATAGTTGTAACTCTGTACCGCTCTGATGAGACAACCTCCGCACTGCTGTCTTAAATTTACTACTGAAGGGTATTCCACACTTGGAAATAAGTCTGTAAAGATGCTGTTTATTTATAAGATCAGGTACTGATCACTAGAAACAGCACACTTTACGTATTAGAGCATAAGAGTAACTGCTCTATATTATGGCTAGGAAACTTCCTCCTGACTGGCTGTTCAGAATACACGCTCTCTGGGAAATGTTATGACTTGTAGAATGAAACCTTTTTAGTCTGTGCTTGATGTTACTTTTATTCTGTTCAGCTTCAAAATAATAGAGATAAATGTCAAACTTCCCTCTCATATCTCTGTGTCTGGACTGAGGCAGTATAATGGCTGCATTTTAATGTGATGACATTTTTAGATGCTGTCTTTAAAAGAATAAATTTGCAAACTTAGATATCAAGCTTTTTTTTACTTTCTAGCTTTACACGTGAAAGTATTTGGAAAATTTATTAGTGGAAATAATAAAATCCTACATACAATGATACCCGTTAACAACTTGATTGCATATAGCTACTCACTTTGAGTACTGCTCTTTACAATCAAGCTATTTTACGTTTCATGTTGAATTTTTACCTGCTTTCAGTGGTCTTAGTTATCCTCATTGACAGAATGGATGCACAGCTTCCTCTCCAGCTTACGTAGATGCTTAGGCTCTGCCTTTTCACGACAAAGTGTGTTGTACTCGGTGGAAATAGTCCCATGGTTCGTGAGAAGTGTGTGTTGCTACATCTTCATGAAAGAAGTTCTTGTAAGATCAGATCCGAATACGGTATCGGACTTAAAAGGATTTGGTGGAACATGAAGTCCACGTCAGTTCTGCCCTGACGTTGTGTCTGCCACCTTTCTCTGCCAGACTGCAGCTGTGGCAGGGGACATGAACACCACAAGCTGGCGGTGCTGTGCATTCGGAGCTTGGAGAAGGGCCATTTGCACTGTGAAAAGATCCTTGTTGAAATACATGTGCATTTGATTAATGGGCATCATGTCACTATGAAACCATAAGATTAGTTGTGCGATTTGCATTGAACCAGAGCATTAGAATTATATCACAATTACAATTTTTGTGTAAAACAACAGTAAAAAAATGTTTTCAAGTCTACTATAAATGTGTTTCAAATAATTTATGGCTTTTTTTTTCTTAGAGTCCTGTGATTCTGACCTTTTCTCATTTTGTTTTTTGCAGTTTTGTTAAGTGTGTTAACAGGAGGAAGCCTTCCCAACGTGTAAAGTTTTCAAACCCTCGCTGTCAGTGTCATGATGACTTCCAACTTCACTCTTCTATGCACAGTGGGTCTAGCAAACGAGCTCCAGAGGCGATCGGAAACGTTCAGGTAATGTGCCCTTGCTTTGCTCGCTTTGCAGAGTACCGTTGGAGAGCCCCGAAGACGCCGGATTAGTACGTGCAATGACAAGGTCTCTAATGGAATTTTCCTCTGTTGACTGGAACAAAGTAGCCACCTGTCAAGAAAGATGGCTTGAAAACAGAGCAGAAGAGCTCCAGGAGAAGCTGACAGTCCCATTTCAATGAGTGCTTTCTTCCCTCAGAAAAAAATTATCCCTCTCTGGTGTGAAGATAAGCTAAGTAAGTCAGCATCTCGACAAAACACGAGCACACAAACATGCATCTAGTTAAATGAACTTCCAGCAAAAGCACTTCCAGTGCCAGTGTAACATTCCTTTGACCATCAGGTATGTAATACGGGGAGGGACGAAATGCAGAAAACAAATGAGAGTGGCAGTGGCACAATAGAAGTTGCTTGGAATGCAATTCTTACCCTCTTTTATTATCAGAAATTATTAAAGCTAAAGAGCAAGTTAATTTTTAAGAAACTGAGGATAAAATTACTTCATTCCGTAACAGTTTCTTCTGGAGGATTGGACTTACCACATTCACTAGCAACAATTTGTCTTCTTCCCTCAAAATAAAGATACGAGAAAGCAACCTTTAAGCTTTTCTCATATCTGAGAGGGATTAGCGTTTCCATTTGCTAACCTGTGTGCTGCATGAATACACTGAAACCCCTTAGTTGTATGAGGATACTCATCTGGCCTCGGTACCGTGGAACGGTGAGCTCTGAAGTGTGCCGACAGCCAGCTTTGACCTGTGGCTGCCAATATTCCCCCGGAACACAGGCCTCTGCTTGCTGGCCCTTTGGGAGAGACAAGCCTTGCCATACACCATGCCCTGTGCCCAGACTGCTGGCTGGTGCTAACACGCTCTCCTTGGTAACCACCGGGGTCACACAAAGTGTTTCTGGCCTGGAATATTTTCCTGCCCAGTCTTCTTTTGGTTAAAGAGAAATGAAGGCGAAGTGCAGAATTGTTTGTGTTCTGCTCAGAGAATGCTGCCATGCAATGTCTCAGCATTAAGGAACTTTGTTACAGAATCTGTTGTAACAACAAATTTAATATTTTCCCCAAATACAGATTTTGAAAAAATACGCATTCTACAGGAGTAACTGTTAAAGAATTTCAGCATGACTTCCTGTAATGTTTTTGAGCATGCAGATGGGCTCAGAGGAGACAACGGGTTAGTTTGCACATACGAGCTTTGATGGTGAGAAGTCCATCACGACCTCTTAGATTTTTTGGCCCTCCTGCTGTTGCGCAAAAGTGTCCCGGGACTACATGGAGTAAACAAAAAACGCCGCCGTGGCATCCAGAAGCTCTTAACTGTAATACCTGCTACCGGTCACATTTGTGAGCGTTGGATGATGGCCACCAAGCCACCGGTCAGCAGAAGCCCCGAGTGCCCAGGCAGCGCTGTGCCGGCGCTCACCCACTGGGGCTGCGTCACAAGGTCTGAGTCTGTTTAGGAGCGGTTAGCGAAAAAGGGCTGACGTTAGCTACGTGTGCGTACACACAGAAATACTCCACTTACAAAGCTGATTTCACCTTCTGCTGAGAATTCCCTTCAGTCAGGTGAAGGAAAATCTTGAAATCGAAAACCTGAAGCGATTTGAACATGCAACAGTTCGTTCACTAGAAGATACTCTCTGTTTCCGAGGGTTTTACATACTCCTCATTCCATCAGATTTCCCAAGGTGCAGAAAGCAGCAGGAAAGGGAGTAGGTATGAAAAACCACAGCCTGAAAGTGCACGAGGAAGCAGGAACCGTGGTGCGGGCAGCTAGATGAACTCACAGCCACTGCGTGGTGCTGTCTAGCACAACAGCTGCGGCAGGGAGAACTCCCACTTCCCGACTGGAGGGGAATTCACACCCCCTAGAAGGGGCAAGAGTGCCTCTGTTGGCTTTGCGCCCCACAGCTGTCTTCCCGCTTAAAACCGTGCCTAAGGAGTCAGACAATTGCAGGTGAATTTCATTCTACCTGAAGTTCCTTGTAAGTAACACGTCCCGTGAGATGTGTTCCATAATCAAGTCCCGATTTTGCAGGAGCTGGGCGTTACCCCAGGTTTATGCCGGGCCTAGCCCCTGACCCTCCAACGGAAGAGCTGTCGCCAGCTCGAGCTGAGGAAGGCAGAGCTAGCTCTGGAGCATCAGCACACACCAGGACCCCAACCTGGATGGCGATCGCTCTCCGCTGAGACTCGGGAGGTGCGGCAGCCTCTGCTCGTAGCGGCTTTCAAGCCTGTCCAACTCAGGCTGAGAACACACTTGCATAATTAGGAGGCACCGTGCATGTCCAATGACAACGTCACCGTAAGTCACAACAGGCATTACAGGTGCAGTAACGAAGAAATGCTACTCGGCTCCCTTCGTTTAAAAAAATTCCCTTTATTCTTCGTAATTTATTCTTCTTATCCTTGAAAATAAAACACAGGTACATTCCCTGCACAGGTGCATCATGTATCCTCACTCTTACAGTTTCCAGAATATTAGACAAAAACTTTCAACATATTAAATAGTAAAAAATTAATAGCATTTTTCCTCTGTTTTGAGGGTGGTCCTCTAAGCTGAAGGATGTTGTCACGCTCAGAACACCAGTCACTCATCCAGCAATTAGAGCATCTCTAAGTTTGCCGTCCTCGGGCAGCAAGCGATAGTTTTGGTTGAGGCATTCCCACTGGTTTCACGAGACAGGGTAGTAAATGTGAGTGAAAACAGCACAGTCGAGGGAAGCTATTTTCTAGGTAGGGTGTCTCGCTGAAAGCCTAAGTGCAAGCCCCGTTGTACCAACGCACACATGAACGCCGCTTCATTCACTCGGACCGTGTTCAGCGTGAGCCGTATGACACATCTTTTACAGTTATGAAATGATTCACAAGCAACATCCCAGTGTGCTCGAAGGCAGCTGTACCTGAAAGCTGAGATTTGGAAACCTTGTCAGCCACAACATTTTATATCATTCTGGTCTTCCCTTCATTAGGCTTTGACAGACTTGGAGTATTTTTGACCAAACCACTAGTGAAATAATTCTGTTGAAACACACATTTCGGTCGGTTTGAGGCATCTGAAGCAGCAGTGTCATTTAAGCAAGTTGCCACGAGACACTGCTGTTGTGCACTCCCTAGTCAAAAGCATTTACAGTAACGTCATGAAAGGTTGAGAATCCACGTAAGTATCTTCAGAAACTCAACTGCTACTGAATTCCTTCAGATAAAGCTTCACAAGGTGGTGTAGAAAAAGCAGTTTAACACTTGGTTTCCCAATGCTTTTAGCTACAGTTCTGTGTACTTGCAGAAAAAAATATTGAAATTATAATTAAAATATATTTTAGGTTGTGAAAACATGAGCAATCCAAGTCAAATGCCTTTTGTTTTTCACTAAGTGGCCGATTAACCACGGATACTCATGGATTGTTACTGTGCCTACTGTTGGTACTCACACAGATGGGTCTACGCCACTCTAGTGTTTATCAGATAATAAATACCTATTTTTGCAATCTACCACAGAACCTGAAGTATTTATAGAGAAATTAGCCAGTATTTCATCTCATGATGATGAGAGACATGCTGTCTTTCAGAAGGAGCCTTGCATAAGCCACGCTGTCAGAACTCGGGCATGGTCAGCATCAAAAACACCTTAGGAGGTATAGGGACATGGCCAGAACACTTCGTCCCTTCCGACCCTCTTCTTACTCCTCAGAGTCCTGAATTTTTTGAAGAGCAATGTCAGCTAAGCCAGTCTCGCTTTCCAGTGGACCCGCAGGAGGCAGGGCTGGTGCCTGCGTCCCTTTGGTAAATTCAGGTTCTTCCATTCGGTCAGTAGCATGATTTGGATCCACTTCTTTGGTACCATCTGGACCAGGATCTGCCTGTTCTTCACCTGCAGAACTACCCTCCACCAACTGCACTTCATCTAAACGAGAGAGAAATCGGCCCATCAGTAAACGCTGAACTCCTCTGCAAGCAACAGCTTTATTGCTGAAGAGTAATAAACACTAGGAACGTGCATCGATTACAAAAGGGACTAATTTAACCAAACTTCCTCAGAAAAGACCCAAGACACTAGAGTTCTGCTTAGGTTGGCATAAGGTTACTCTGAAACTAACCCTCCGCCAAGGTCTCGTTAATTCACCTTGTGGAAGCGATTCCCCCCCCAGTTTGCCCATCATTTCACTTACAGAAACACCGTATCAGAGCAAGCGAGGGGTGCGCGTGTGTGATACAGTGGGTTTTCTGTCGTCGTGCGTTAATTATTTGCTTACTGAAGGGAGAAACCCACCATGAACAGTGCAGAGAGTACCGCCGGCTTCCCTCACCAAGTACACACCACCCGGTATGCGATTGTGAAGAACAGGTATTAGAGGCGGAATCACCACCGACATTAACCTTTGCAGCTGGAAGGAGCGGGCCGCTTTCTTAGTATCCAGCTCGTCCTAACGCCTCCAACAAAAGGTAGGGTAGCACGAAACTTCCCTGCGATTTGGATTCCAGATCTGGATTTTGCAAGAGCGCGGCGTAAGCCAGCGCGCTCTGGCTGCAGAACCGCGTGCAGCTCGAGCACTGTAGTCAGCAGGCAGCGCGGTAAGCTACAAGCCAGCAATTCCAAGGAATGCAGACAGCCTGGTGTGTCACAGCAAACACCTTTCTCTCAACCTCAGCTGTTACAGCCTTGTAAGAGATTTGGAGCTGTTACTATGGTTCCTTGTGGGGCAGTTAATGCAGCAGCAGTTTCAGATCCTGACCTGTAGTTTGCTTTTTTTCTTGTTTCTTTTTTTCTTTGGCAGCTTCTACTTCTTGTTTCTCATGAATTTCTTTCAGGGTCTTGCAGACTTTTTTGTGGGTAAACCAGTGTATCTTCTGGCAGTTCTGGTCGCAGTACATCACCTGAAAGTTACCAGAGCTTTCAATTCATCTTCAGGCACTACAAAAACACACAGTATTCTCCTATTTCTTACGGCACCACGTTCAATCTCCCGATGTATATTACTTAATGGCATTTTTAAGCCATTTATAAGGTCCTATGGAGTGATTCTAAGTTATATAAAACTCTTACAAAGAATAGTTGTTTGTCAACTCTAAATGTACAGAAATTTTACTCTTTCTTAATTCTTAAATACACCTGGAAACCCAAGTACTCCTACTTGTGAGCTGCAGCATCTCTCCCAGAAGTAGATGGGTTGCACATTTTCAGTGCCGGCACACGTGCCGTCCCTTCTAAGTCTACACAGCAGAGTCAGGCATTCAAAACCCTCAGCACCTCAGTGGCACCGGTTTTTGTGCTTCATCACAACCATTTACGGATTCTTACCATTTTACATACTGAGCACCTTTTGTCCGCTCCCTTTCCCCCACACGTGGTACAGAACTCAGCATCCACAAACCCCACTTGGCCCGTAATAGCTTGGGTGAGTACAGAGAAAGCTGTAGGGTCAGAACCCTGAAAGGTAAGGCAAGAGGTGGCAGTGGGGTTAAAAACCAACACTGGTACAAAGAGGGACACGCAAGAGAAAACCAAAACAAGCGACACCAGCTTCCGAGCGCCAGCTGCAGCCTCGCTCAAGCTGCCAAAGCAGCCAGAACACGAAACTAAATCAGAGAGCTTCAGTTAACACGCACAACCTGACATTTACCGAGTTAGGTGAGTTTCTGTGTACTACCTTAACTTAATCCTGTAGAAGGGAGGATGGAAACTACCAGCTTCGCCCCATGAATTATTAACAGCACTATTAATGAATGCAGTGTTCTTTACACGCCGGCATCCACTGGTAGATCACCTGCAGCAGGTTGTCACAGACTAGTCCCTGTGCTGGCACACAGGAAGGTATTTTGCTTGTCACTCAAACACCGTTGTGCTCAGCGCACTCAGATACTACAGACCAAATGGTACAAACTCAGAATCTTCAGCGCATGTTACTGTTCTGGTGGTATTTGCAGCATCTTGCCCATGCAATACAAGCAGTAAGATTCTGTACGTATTACTGGTAACCACGAATTACAACTGTTCTTTTGGGCAATGATGTATGTATTACAGGAAAAAAAAGCCAAGTTGCTCCAGCTCGATGGAAATCCTTCAACTGTTAGAGTACGGTGCAATATGCACTACCATAGCTACTACAACAACGCTGAGATGCTGAGACTGAATCCACGTAATCGTGCGTGCCAGAGGTCAAGAATTAAACATGCAGAGAGAATTAAAAATATATAGCATCTCCGCATTCCCAGTTCTGCGCAACGGACAGAAATGCAGTGCAACAAACGGTATTTCTGTAAGGGGAGAAGGCAGAAAAGACTGCCAGCTCTTCTAAGGAAAAGAGGAGAGGAAGGAAAATGTTTACGGAGAAGCAAGCCTTAATGCATCACGGTGGCTCACGGTTTCACACGGTGTTTATTTCGCTGCCTCAGACAAACAGCAGGGATTGCATTAAGCTTCAGGACATTTCAGCAGCCTGGAGCCACTTAAGACAGAGGCTATTTTTAATTCACTCCGCGTAATCCAAACACGTCACAGAATTGTTCCACTTCCCCACTGTTAGTGCATGTAACATCTAGCCCTCAGAGACCTTCTTAACAAAGAGTAACAGCTCTCGTGTAAGATGAACTAATTAATAGTACTGTAACGAAGAGTGCGTTAGCAAAGACGTATGAGGAAAAATGAAGTCAGATTTTTTTACTTGTCATTTTGATTTCCTGATTTAGACACATATTTTCCTCCAGCCTCTCCCTGTGGGAAGAGGAGCTCCACAGAATCTCTTCCCTTTTTCCACCATGCTGCCAACCCTCTGTGTACACTAGAAATGCATTAAATCTAGGAAAATTATTTTGTCTTAAATCGAATTTAGACACTGCGAAAAAAGAGTGCAAAACGGGTTTCACCTGTGTCTGAATCTACAATGTGCAAAAGCGAATTGGCAAAGAAAAACTGAATAGACATCCCAGAGCAGGAAAAGAAAGCTCTGACAGAAACAAACTCTGCCAATTTTCTTTAAAAGCTGAGGTATTTAGGCATTCATTATGGGCATAGGGAGAAACCTACCAGCTGAAGTGGTTTAGAGCATTTTCTTGCAATATGTAAAATAAAATCCCAATTAGCCAGAGAGCTCAGGGACACTCAAAACCTTTGCCTAGTATGGTACATTGCGGAAGCTGAGAAACACAAAGACGGCTTAGGTTAAACTGAGTTTACTGTGCAAGCTGCTTAGAAAGTATTTTCTTGAGGGGAAAAACTTACTATTTCAACAGGAGCAATACTTCTCACGAGCTGCTGGAGCAACGTAGCTTCACAGTACGGAAACTTGCGGATACTTTCTCGAATTAGCTTCTCTTGGTATACAGGAAAGCCATCTTTATCTCTCCCTTTCAAGAGACTAAATATTTTAAAACCAAAGTCAAATAAGAAATCACACAGTAAATGTTCAAGAAGAAACACACAGCATGCTGTACTCTGGCCTCTTTCCAATTAAAGAATTATAATTCAAAATAATTTGATAACTTCAGATGCAAGTGTTTAAAATGCAAATGAGATTATTTTTATTGTGATGCACAATCGTTATGAAATATAAAATAACCAAATGTATGCTCTGAAACCACTACCTACTAATTCAGCCACACCGAGAAAAACAGTCATCTACAGGTACACTAGTACCTACATCGCACTGAAGCGGCAGAATGCTTTCTTGCATTTAGAAACCGAACACTGTAAAAGCACACGCTGAAGGATACACAACAGCTTAAAGGACCAATTCTGCTTCACTTATGCTTAATCATGTGTTACAGCCTCGATGCTTTGATACTTACCTGGTTGGCTCCTGCTTTTCGATAAGGATCGCTGATGAACAATTTGATTGCAGTAAGTGAAAGCTGACTTCATAATTTATTTTCAGTATCACGCGGAAATCCGTGGAGGTCTAGGGGGAATGTGATCCTTCCAAAAGCCAGGCCACTTACTTTGAGACTTAAGATTGGGTGGCTGGTTTTGTAACTCTGAGTACTTTCTGAACATCTAAGTGATTTAAGTCTCATCCAGAGCCAGTGGGATTTGCAGCTCTTGGTTGCTTAAGTGACTGCTGGAGAGCAAAACGGCAAGAGAAATGTTCCCAGATGATCCGTATCGGACACTGAGAAACTTTTTCCAAGCCTATCACTCCCTTTTCTCCCCCACGTGTTGCTCTGCAGCTTCACAGTGTATGTGTGATTGCCAAGCTCTAACCAGCTCCAGCAGGGAGCTGAACTCAAGGAATGTTTCCTTTGTAGCCCAGGAAAGGACAATGCCACTTCAGACGGAAAAAAAGGGACTCGGTGCCACCCTGAAGTGACTGCAGCTGGGATTATTTCAAGATTTACTTGGCATGGCCTTTATCCAAGACAATCCAATCCATGATTACTGTTGTCTTTTTCGGACATCTGTAAAGCTGGCTCACACACGAACCTTCAGACCTCTCTGCAGGCATACGTACCTTTTGATAAATCCGTCCAGTTTATCCTCTCGCTCTTTTAAGAATGCAATACATTTCTGGAGGATGCAACTGATGTAGTGCATTTTCATAGCAAGCACCTCATTCATATCTTTCTGCTTCATACATTTCTCACAAATCAGATCCAGAACCCTGTAACATTTCTGCAGCGCTTCTACTTCGGCCAACAGAGGGTTCTCTTTCACCAGCAGCACAATCTATGGGAAAGATTGAAGAAAATGCAACCCGATTAGGAACTAATACTTTTCAACTTCTGCATTAGCAGTAAAGGTCGTATAGCTTTTTGCAGCTGTATTTCAGTGGAGTTTCTAATACTCCTCTGCTCCCGCCTTACGCAGTCCTGCCCTTCTTTTTTCAGTCATTATTTAGCATTACTGCTTAGCACACTGCAACTCACAGCTCCCACAAAATCAACATTCAAAATAAAGGCTGGTATTAAAAATAATAATGAGTTTTTCCCAGAATAAGAACCTGGAGAATCAAAACCATTTGACAAGAAACAGTTAGAGAAACTACCATGCACCGTTCTAAACTCTCTTTCCTGTTGAACACCTAAAATAAACGAGTTGTGTGATTTCAGCAGTTTCACAGACCACGATAACCTCACCTAATCTTGGAGTACTTCAGGTAGACAATAAAGCACGGAACCAACCATTTTAAGAGGAAACTGCATACTCTACTGACTAACTTTGCTGCCACTGGTGCATTACTCTGGCTATGTACTGCGGATACCTGGCTGGCAACTTGACAAACTCCACTTGACTTTGAATGGCAAGCCCTAAGAACCTGCCTTTGAATGTAGGGGTACTCACTCCCCTGAACTACGCTGGAAGAGCAAAGCGTAAGAGAGATTATTTTCATCAAATGTGCGAGGAAGTCAAACTGAACATCTCTTGCCCATACATTCAAAACCAGCAGCAGTGGTAGACGTTGCTATGGTGAACCAGTGATGAAGGTGGGAAGATACACGCTGAGGCAAGCATTGACAGAACAACGAGATTTTGTTACGATAGGAAATTGCTTTATGTTTCCACTACAAGTGGGGCTAGGAAAAAAAGAAAGCCAACAAAGAAAGCTAGCTATGGTTATTGATGCAAAAAGTAAGAATCTCTCCACCTGAAGGTGTTAGTTCAAGATTCTGGTGCACATGAAGATTGAAATAGCTTCATTTTTGAGTCATGTCTAAACGTTGAGCCCAATTCTTTGTCATTTGCAGAAGCAGCTGCTTAATGGATAACACTTTTCATCTCAATGGACTCTGAAGAACTGAATGCTTTCTGACATAAAGAAACGTTCCTGTGCCAATAAACGTACACAATTTACATGTTACTCCACCTTAACAGGATGCATGTTAGTAGTAGTAATAATTTTGTGTAGAGGCCCAGCTAATTTTACTGGCAGTTTCGGTTCTTTATCTAAGCCTTGCGGTTTAGTATAGTAGTCCAGCCTTTCACGTGGGAAGAAGTTGTTGATGACAGTCACACAGTCATGCTGACCTAGAGGCACACAAGGAAAAAAACCAATCACCAGTGAAATTAAATAATAACCAAAAAAGACAGACCTAAACCCAAACCTAGTATGAGTAATACAGGTGAGAATTACCCACCTTAACACGGTATGCTTTGCCCTGGTACCAGGCAACTCTTGCCATTCTTTCACACTCAGTTACAGTAACTGGACGTAAGGGTTACGTCCAGGAAGTGTAACTTGCAGAGAATGACTTCTGGGAATTTAATACTGATAACTCTATCCCCTTCCCGCGTCCCCTTTCCCTGGTAAACCCAAACTAAGAGAACAGGTATTTCTCCCCAGAGTTATACTCTACTAGTAGTGTCATACTGGTGGTAAAATTTCTTAAGAAAAGTTCTCTCCACTTTGTCCTTTCAAAAATTAATGGCATTTGCACTGGGACATGTAAGTTTTCAGGCCCAAAACAGATACAGCAGGAGAAATTATTAGAACAGAACATGCTTATAATTTACCAAAAAACCCCAGGACTGTAATGAAAGTAACAAGATGAGAGAAGTTACACCCCCTTCTTGTTTTCTGCATCTGATAAAATGATGGATTACTTGTCTAAAGGGAAGGTAAAATTTAGCTTCTCTAGTCCAGGACCACATGCTTTAAATTGATTGATTTACCTTGGCACTAATCCAATTAATCACTACAAGACGGAGCCAACCAACTTGCAGCATTTAAAACCCTCCACTGTTGCAGAAGAGACTGCTCTAAGCTAATAGAGCACAGTGTAAGACAAAGGACAGGGGAAGAAGTATCCTCACTTCCCACACACAGACAGATGAATTAATGTTGATTGGACAAAGAATAAAACAGAACAGGAATGGATTCAAATGGTCAGACTTCTCGAGTAGCGTATCTCAGTATGCCTGACAATATTTATTCTATCTTGGTGACGTGATGAGATTTTAAACAAGAATTGTCCAAAATCATGTTGGAGATAACATTCCCCATTCCCTAGTAACTCAACTGAGCATCCCACTGGTACAGGCTCTCCAAATCCAAACCAGAATCAATAGGAGTGGGCTTCTCTGACATATTAAGTGAATAGTTACGGCTTTGCTGCTTGAACCTCAAGTGAGCAATGTCAATCATCTCCTCTCTAAAAGACCAGAATGAGATAAGATTGGCATTGAAACTGCACTAACTCGCTATTCAAGGAACCGAATCTGAACGGCACGGTAGGCCCTGGAATCCAGAACACCCAGTGGACTTGCAAGAGAGACAATTAAACAATACAAGAAGGCTGTGTTGAAGTGAAAACACAGGTCCTCATTTTGGTTGTTGGGACCTCGTGTGGACAGCAATAGCCGAGTCATTACAATGACTCCACATTCTCTGGTAATATTTTATCACACGCCCGTGCTAGAAATGGAGAAAAAGTGGTATATTTGGGAACATGAATCCAGGAATCTTCCAGCACCGTCAAGATGGGTAAAGCAGCATAAACAGCTTAGAAAAAAAAAGACAAGAAACGTAACAGGAAAAAGCGTGGTTCCGTGTTTTGCCCAGGACCACACAGCATGCCGGAATGGTGACGCTTTTACCTTGCTCTAGGCAAGTTCAATACTGACTACCCCAGAACAGGTTCCGGGCTTCTCCCTCTTCCACATGCAGAGAGAAAAGGGTGGGAGGTGACTCACGGCTAGCGTGCAGCATGCTCCTGGCAACGCTCAGATGAGAGTTCCAGACACCCAGCACTACGTTCATTCCTTTCTACAGAGGAAGCTCCAATTATGCCTGTTGTACTGCAGAAGCAGGTACCTGCACTTTGGACACCTCAGGTGCTAGCTGCTTCCTCTGACTACTTGAAAGGTGAGGGCAATGCAAAACCTTGCACACCTGCAGAACAGCAGCACCTGTTCTTACAGATAACATCACTTGTCCTTTTATGAAACAAAGCTTGGGAAGAGGACACAAATGGTCTCTGTTATGAGACGTGGAAAAAAGGCTGCACAACTGTGTCCGTTCAGAACCGGTCCTGCAATCATGTTTCTCCAATAGAAAGCATCAGAATCTAACGTTTTACTTCTTTAGAAATTTAGGAAATGGAATGGACTTTCACCTTACCCACAAAAGCAGCCATCTGAGCTGCTGTCCTTCCCACAGAGTTGACAACATCAGTCTCTGCTCCAGCCTCTAACATCATCCAGGTGATCTCTTTGTTTCCTGAATTTTGGGGGTGGAGGAGGGGAGGAGATATGGGAAATGAGAGAGAACAAATCAGAACTTGTGTTCCTTATGTTGTAGAAAAACAAGGAGTGAATTTCTTAAAGGCCAGGAATAACACTGACGGAAATGAATATTCTTAATGCCGTTATTTGAAGATTGGCTGAAGAGAAAGGCACAGTGCTGCCTCCTTACTTTGATTGGACCCCCAGGAATCATAAATAAAACTGAAGTTCAGGCAGGGTATAACTCTGCTCACTATAATGCACACTCAGCTCCCCATGGAGCTTATGGGAGTCATGTGCCTATAACTACACCGGATCTTGGTCCCTCTGGATAGCAGTAAAGAAGCAAATTCTACTAATCTAGTTTGACAGTTCAACTACAACATTTGCTATTCGAAGAAGAAAAACAAATCCAGTGCTATTATATAGCAGGAGAGTAGAGAAGGGAACAGATTGTTCCTTTCTCCACAGTGGGAACTGGGTGTTCAGCCTGGGCTAAATACCAAGCAAAACGAAGCTAAAATTCGATGGGAAGATTAGATGACTTAATTGGTGCCCTTCAGAGACTAATAAGGACACTTGTCACCACTCGTGCTGGTTCTGCTTTCAAAGGTAATCTTACTTGATCAGTTTTTGTGCATATGCTAAGTACAGAAAAATATAACAAAAGAAGGGGTGGTGGATGGGAAGGAACACTTCTGATTTCAAAACAAAGGCATTGCATCAGTACTGCTCATGTACCTTTTGCACTCACAGATAACAGAGCTTAAAGTCAGCATTCAGAAGCATTCAAACCAGGATGACAGGTTAAAAGCTCAGCTGTGAGGAAGTGGTAAAAATCCAGCACTTTCCATAAAGCTGCAGTCATTTAACAACCTCTATCTGCTGCAGCTCTGACAACGCTCCACGCCACAGAACACTGACATTTCCCAAATCTTTTACCAAAGTTTCAGCAAAAAAGCAATCTGATGATCCAGTGAAGGTTCGTATGCACACATACGCCTTTCTTTTCTTATACTTACAATGAGAGAAGGCAGTTTAAACTCTATCTGCCAAGAAATCTTACTTCCCTAGAATCTCCTTTTCGGGAAGATGTACATGGCCTAGTAAAGAAGATACTTAAAATAACCTAATATTCCCAAATCTAGTCTTTTCCCCAGAAGGCACAATGGTTTTTTTTAATGTAAGGTCTTTTTATCACTCAAGGAATTGTTCCTTTCATCAGGGAAAAAGAGTAGCAAGAGGAAAGCTGCAAACCACCCCTTGAAACAAGAGATGATATACAGTTGTGAGCACTCCGATGAAAAAAAAATTATGAAAGAAGCAAAATTCATGTGAGAAAACACGTTTTTAAAACTTACTAAATACATTTTTAAAAGCCCACAATATAATTGCAAAGATAATGTAGAAGAAAGGCAAAACTTTAAAAACACTGGATTGATTTGACAAGCCTCAAATATTAGTAAAAGCTACTGATTTGTAGTCCTCAAAACAAGGCAGTTTGGTGCCGCATCCTTTTCCGTGTAACACTGTAAAATTAAACAGAACGTATTCCACTGCACAAGAAAGCTGTCATAGCAGACTGAATTTTGAGCTATGACCAACACGCCGAAGTAGAGACAGACCATGCCCCGAAACACTGAACAAAGTCCATTTTTGTAGGAAAAAAGATCCCAAGCCTGACCAGCAGCTATCCTATTCCCCTGTCCTGATGACTGCACTGGGCTTGTCATATCCGCGTGGTTCATGTAAGTAATAATAAACCTGACTAACAGAAAGGTGTCGACGTTTTCCTTTAAATAATTCATTTATGGCAAATTGTACCCATCAGTGTCATAAAAATCGGGGAGCTAAGTTCAGGAAGAAGTTACCTGAAAGTCCAGCAAACATCAAGGCGGTATATCCATGCTCGTGTTCATTGCAGTTCACGTCAGCCCCGTGTCGCAAGAGCAACCTGCACATGTCTATTTTCCCTTTGTACGCTGCGTGCATGAGAGGGGTCATGCCGTGCTAACAGAAGAAAGAAGCACACAAACCAGATTTAGTTACATCTCTGGATCTTCATACCATTGATGACTTTTACTTGAACACAGATACTCAGTGTAACTACCAAAGCCTCTGATGATATTTAAGTTAGCAACAACAACAAAGCTCAGAAAATCTTAATGAAGAAGTATGCTTTCTAACACGCAGATTTTCCATTTCCCTGTCACTTTTCCGATTATGCTGTGCTCTATATCTGAAAAAGTGTTGAACAAATGAAAACCATTGACTGCCAATTTGTCACTGGCCTTTTGTATAAGCCATTACTGTTAAAGACAACTAATGCTTCTGTTAGCAGAAAAAGCTTGGTTTAAAAGATTTGTTAGGTTCCTAAGTTATTTCTTGTCTGCCCTGCATTCTATGATAAGCACAGGAAAATTAGGAATAGGCTTTTGGCGGTTTTGCCATTACAAAGATTGGCAGTTTCTGAAACCCATCTTGCTCATTTTTAGTCACAATTACTGGCAGCTGTGCTATCCTCCTCTCTGCCATTTATCCACCCTTTGCTTACTGCACCTGTGATCACACCCCAGCCACAGCTCTGAAAGGGTGAAGACACTCCGCTTTAACTACCCTTTAACAACCGCGGTCTCAAACCTTGCCTTTCGATAGGCCGCAGCAGTACAAGGCGCCTTAGCTCCCGCAAGCGAGGCGCTGAGTTGATGCAGAGCTGCACCGGCGGAACTGTAAACGCAAACCCTAGGGGAAATGTTCAGAACCAGGGGGAATCGTCAGTGCAGGCTCTCTCCCTCTCCAAGGGCAGGGAGAAGCACGTTTCTGTGTGAGAAAACCGCACACCACGCCATTTTTAGAACTGATACACTTTTGCCAATGTGCTGTTTATTTTCACAGCATCAAGTCAAGATTCACGTTATCAGCCAAGGCCCAACAATTGCCCAAGCACGTTCTCCAACACTCAGTACAAGGGATTGTGCTCGAGCTGGTCCCTGAAGGAAATCAAAACGGCATTTTTCTTCCTTTTTTTTGCAGGTTAAGGCTGTGTGCAGGACTACACTGTGTGCTGCAGCTTTGTCAACACGTGGTAATGTCATAATCTGAAATAATGTAATCATCCGTTTGAGCCTTAATATATTGCTTTTTTCAATTTATGATAGAATAAAACACATTTGAGTTAAATTTATCAGTATAATTTTCAAAATAATCCTAACGGTTAGGGAAATTGGGAGTTAAAATTGTAACAATTTTAAAGTATTATATTTTCATAATTCCTCACCCTAACTGAAAACAATAAAAAATGATTACTTGATGCATTATATTTTAGTAACCTGAAGTATTTTGGGAAACTGCAATATAAACTGTCATTAAAGAAACAAAAGACCTGAAGAGATCACAAACACGAAACAAATGGGTGATTGTTTTTGCTAGGTTTCATTTGTGGCCGTATAAAGGTAAATAAAGGTTTTCTAGTCTAATTATTATATTGCATTATATCATGTTATCAGCAATTTTCATGGGCCAATCCCAGTCCGGAGTCCTAGCACAGATTCACCTCCCATAGCGGCACAGAAAAGTACTAATGTAAGGGGATATGGACACAGTAAGGTTTTGGAGGGGAGAAGGAGCTTTAAGAAATCAATGACTTTAAGTTTGGTATGTCTTGAGTGCCAGCTGTTTCAATTAAAAAAATCAGAAGATTACAGGACAAAGGAAAGGGTTGGGTGGGTTGTTTGGGTTTTTCCCCCCATTCCCTCATCCTGGAAAACTTTTTCTAAAAGCCTTTGATTAAATTCTGAAAGTGTCAGGTTACAGTGTGGACCCAAAAAATACATCAAGCAGAAAACATGTAGACAGTTGTTAGAAAAGTGGATTTCAAGTCACACTAATATCAGCCTTTCATATACACAGCAAGCAAAAAAGGGATAGGCTAGACACGGGCTTATGTGGAAAAAGCTGGGTATCCTTTATTATCTCCTTATGCAAAAACTGGAATGACTGCAAATGCTCTTCTCAGGCTGAACATCACAGCCAGGTCCAGCAGCGGTCTGTTTTCCGACAGATGACATTTGCATTGTCAATACAACATATTTAAAGTACTAAACGAGCAGACGGTTTATTAAGCATAACAATTATTTATTGTTGTAGCATGGAGCATAGGATGGAGAATCCATTCTCTAGCAGCTACTACCTAACATTCTTCTGAGCAAAAATCCAGTCTTTTAACCTCATTCCCTAGGACAAAAATTAATCTTTCCCAGTTTCTTGTTTACTATGCAGGGATGTTACATGGTTTACAGGGAGGAAAATTAACATCTCCCATCTTCTGCAGGGCTCTAAGTGTTCCCTGTAAGCCTGTACAGAGCTAGCAGCGCCTCTAGAAATTGCTTAGCACCTCCCCTGGGGAGTGGGGATTGGCCAGGGAACAAGAGTTGGGACAAACGAAAAAAGATACACAGGCCATCTTGCATCTGTATGGACCTGTGCATACCTGGCAGAAAAACCGACTGCGCTGCAAGCATTTAAACACTCATGCTCACTGTGCAAGAACACAGACGTGACGTATATTTTTTTAAAAGCCACTGTTTTATGGATAACACACATGACTCACCGCAGAAGTAGCCACGTAGACTTGTGTTAACAAAAAGAGGAATCCAAGTGGTCCCAACATTCCCAGTGTTTTACACTTGTCATGCTCACTTCACCCTTCTTCTCAACTGTGGAAACGTGGCCAAGGTGTGGTTACACGCGGGCTGGATCGCACCAGAGCGGCTCCCTCGGCAGGTACTGGGGTACACTACGACACTGCACGTGTGAATACGAACTACCTCACTCGAGTTTAGGTCAGAGGTGATTTGGGTAAACAGAACCAGAAAAGAAAAAAGACTGCAAAAACCCTATCTGAAGAACTGTTGTAGACACTCACACGCTGACCTTGTTAAAGTATCCACCTCTGCCTTTCCCAGCTCATTTTGCAATGAGGAATCCAGCCCCACACTGACACAGAAACAGTGCCTTATTTTAGCCTTTAGATTCAGGCAACCATACCTGTTCTATTCATTCAGAAAACTACAAACTAAGCACATAGACTGGAGGTTTGGCTTTTATATGAGACAATATCTTGAAAATTACTAAAAAAGGAAACAAGTCATGCAAAAAGAGCAAGTGGCACAAGGAACACAGAAATACTAGTTGAGGAATGTCTTCAAAATCAACTCTTCTGAATAAAAAGGAAGAGCACTACTGAAGTCCAGCCAACTCGTTAAGACTAGTTCAGATAGGTATTTGGAACTGGATTGTAAAAACGGCTCTGACTTTAAAAGAAACGATACTGAATGCTGCTAGTCTAGAAATACGCAACTTCAATTTTCATTGGACAAAAGCCTTTAGAAATTGCACCCTTTAAGCTTTTGGACAAGACTGCCCTTACCTATCTTAACCCCACTGCAAGCTGGGTTGGGAAGGTAGTCAACAGATACATGATGAATAATTTTAGCTATAGCCACGTGGGAACTAATTAGAATATGAGGTACTGTTCAGTGAGTGTAGCTATGTCGGTCATAGCTATAGTTCTCCTCCCTTACAGACCTCCTGCTGAGCTGCTGGTTTCACATATGTAACACATCAGATTTCTCTGATGATCTTTCCGTTTATCTGCAGCGATGAAAAGTTCAAGTCTACATCAGTCAGCGGCCTGAATTGAAACCAGATAATTCTTAATAGCAGTTGAAATTTCTTTGGTTTGTGTGTTTTGAAATACCACGTTAAAAACATCAAAAGACGGAACTCTTTCTCCTCAATAAAGGCCGAGGAGCCGGGCATTTTCCGCTAGCGTAGGAAGTCCACGTTGGATTAGCAAAATAGATTAACTGAAGAACCCTCCGCTGAACATAATCAGTACGAGCGAAGCTACACGTACCTCATACACTAATAAGGAGGCTGCTGCTGTAATTCCCACAAATTCAGTTCTGTAATTAGCATAGGGAAGTGGACTGCTTCTAAAAGATATGTTTTACAGAAGTGAACAGCTGAACTACCAAACTAGAGGAAAAAAGTAATGCTGCTAATGCCAAGTGATAGTTCTATATACAAGATGATCATGAACAACCTTAAAAATATTTTAAATACAGATGAACCGTGAGGCCTCTTCAGGTCAAGTCTCTCTCCTTGATCTGCAGGAAACACAGGACTGTAGTACTACAGGGCTCCATGACTGGAGGAAGCTTCCACAGCTATAGGTCCCGTGCGCCTCCTCTAGACTGCCTTTCTGTAGCAATCTCAAAGATCTTAGTCACACCCTGCAAACGGATGGAGTTCAAGTCAGCAAGCTGCCAAGGCGAAGTCACAGCACTACGTACAAGCTCTGTACTCCCAGGGGAAAGAAAATTCCTCACCACTTTCTTCCATACTGTGTTGCCAAATTAGCAACCACTCCATCTAAACCAACAAAACTGACTAAGCGGCATGCATTTAAATGAAATATATTTGTGTTTATTTTGCATCCATTTCCATTGCCCACCTATTTGTCCTAATACTTTGGAACATCTGAGCTTAAACGCCCACGAAGTTTAAAAGTTGCCAGAATCACACTGTTAAAGGCAAGTGTTGTAAAAGAGCTACGTATTTCTTTGTTTTTATAAAGCCAGTGATTAAGCCTCAATACCTTTCCTTTCTTCTACTACCTAAATCCACAAACAACCAACAAAAATCGATTTGGTCCGAAAAGATGCTGGGAAAAACCAGGACTGTATCTGCTGGACACCTACAACCTCCTGGAAGATGGGCATCTGTAAAACTAATTTGAATAAAGGGGTCTTACTCTGCTTCCAAGTGACCTTCTGCTCCCAGTACAGCACTGCAGATTGGAGGAGGTGAGGGGCGAGTGAGTCCTGGCACATGGGCAGGAAAAGCAAATAGACTCCGAGCTTGTTTTTTACATACACATAACAACAGCATAAGCAATGCTGAAAGACTGTGTCCAGCCCATGCCTACATTTTCCAAGGAAGAAGCTGAAACAACCAGAACGGATTCGAAGAGCCATGATTATAGCTCAGTTACTAAAGAAACCTAACTTTAGGCAAGATACTTAAACAGTCAATGCATTTGGAAGTTGTTAAAATGTGACTTGGTCCTTGTCTAAAGGTGCAGAGGGAAAAGACTGCTGATCATCAGTAGTTTTTAATCTAGAAGAAAGCAGATCTAAGCGGCTAGAATATACGGCCAAACCAAAAATTAAAGGGATGTCTTACGTGTTTGTTTTCTAAAATCCGGAAGCGCAATATGTAACAGACTGCTTCCAGATGCTGTGGATTCTCCAGCCTGTGGAAATTATTAAATTGTGACTGCGTGTTTGCTGTACCACAAATAGAAGAGATAATTACATTAAACCTGTGCTTAAAAAAGGACTTTAAGGAAGGAAATGAGTTCTTAGTTCCCAACTGAATTGTGCTCCCACTTCAATATCTATAGCACTCAATCTTCAGGGCTGTTTTCTCATTTCTTAACATTAATAAGTAACAATAGTAATATAAATAATAATGTGAATTTCAGGACAAACAGCTACAGCAGCAGCGGAAGAAAATAAGACATGATTCATTCAAAGCTGTCTCCAGTTGTGGCAACGTTGAATAACAGATGAAGCTAATGTTTAACTGGGGTTTCACCCACCCCTTATCTATAGATATTAGATTAATACATTAGAGGGAAAATGATTTATAATAGGAAAAAAATGTGGACATGAGATGACAGATGGATTAAGAATCCTAAACAAAGCTGAACTCCCTTCTTGTTCAATATGCATCATTACACATCACTCGTGGGGATAAAAAGGAGACTGCAAAAGTCCATTGCATTAACTTTTTAAGCCTTATGTGCCTTGGGTGTATTCAGTCAGATGTGAGCATTAGGCAAGTATTGTTAATACTATTTCTTCTTTAACAACAGCCCGAGGCCTAACTTGGTTATGGTTGCTATTAATAAAGCATATCCTCCCAACAGTGATCCTGCATGTTGCACTAATACTGCATCAAGGGTGCAGTTGTTTAGCAATTACACTGAAAGGAAAGCTTTTTGAAGTGCATACAATAAAATGCACTTGCAAACATACTTGTACTGTATCTCGTGTTCCTGAAGTTTACTGTAAAGCTTGAGTGGTTTGTCAGAGGTTTGTTGAAATTCATACAGTAGAAATTAAGGTTTAAATATTTAACTGTATTTAAGAACTATCAGAAAATGGATCTGTCAGCAGCACAAAAAGGGATAACAATATTCCAGGAAGATAACCAGCACATGAAGTGATAATTTTCCAGCGTTCACGAGACCACATCTACAATACCCTCTCCAATTCTCAGCCTTCTAGTACAACAAAGACATGGATAAATGGCAGCGAGTTCAGTGGAGTACCACCAAGACACAGTGGGAACTTGAGTACTTGTGCAGTGAAGAGAGGCTGTGGGAACTGGGCTTGTTCAGCCTGGAGAAGAGATGGCTTTGGTGGCCAAAGCCAACAGCAGCCTGCCAGCGCCTACAGGAAGATCACTGAGAAGACAGGGCCGAACTCCTCAGTTACAGTGGCAGGAGGGCAAGAGGCAATGAGCGTAAGTTGAAAGAGAGGTTCAGACATAACAGAAAAACATTTTCACCGTAAGCACAGTAAGGCAATGGGACAAGTTTCCCAGAAATACCGTGCAGTCTCCATCCCCGAAGGTTTACAAGGCCAGACAGCATAAAGCTCAGAGCAACCTCATCTGACCTTGGAGATGAAGCTGCTCTGAGTGGAGGCTGAACTGGAGACCTTCTGAGATTCCCTCTAGCCTGAATTTCCCAGGGATCCTATGAAACTATACAGCTGGGGAAAAAACCCACATATCGACATTTAAATTGATAAAGTACCATTGATGTAACACGCAAGCTGGCCAATTATGGTTTTGCTTCCATGTTACACTTCATAGTAATGTTGCACGCTTTAGAAAAGCATTGTGAAAAGGAAACATATGAACATCACACAAGGTTCCTTTCTCCACAGACTTCCTCCCATCTTCAGGTAGCACTTAAGGATCTTCCCTTCTACATCTGCAGAGGCAGATGTGATAGACAAGAGAGTGTGTTTTCCACTTCTGACCTAGCTGCTCACTGAGTGTGTTTATAGTTCTGCAAAGATAAGGCTTTGGGTGATAAGATGCAAGCATGAGATGGGGATGGGTATTCTTTATCCACACTGTCTGCTGCTGCCTAAGCAGAGGGACTACAGTTCAGTGGAGGCGACAAGAAGTCTGGGAGAACCCACAAGTGTCTTGCTGTAGCGTTCTTATCTTAGATGAACACTACAGCTCATGCCGGAACTTGAGAGAAAATACAAACAATGTAGTACTTTAAGAAACATCAATCTTTAAACTCTCTTAAAAAACAAACCAGTAAAAGCTCTTCAAAGGTTCATTATTCTGCTGCAGGCTAGAAATATCTGCAGAACAGCTCTGATTTCCAGGAGTGTGTGTAGCGATGTTATTTAACAACACAGTGGCCTTCAGACCTAGTATTTGCCTTGCTAAACCCAGCATGCTTGTACAGTTTTGCTGTACCTCATCCAAGCAATTGACACGGACATTCTTGCTGCCCAGTAGCCTTCCAGCCTCCTCGGTGTTTCCTTTAATTAAAAAAAAAAAAAAAGACACAAAGAGAGAGAGAAAGGGGGGTTAGAAAGTGAATAAATTGAGAATCAAGAGGAAAAAGATCTGTTCCATTCCTGACCAGAATCAAAACTTTGTAAATTAACCACCAATAAATCAATCACACTCAGCGAAGAGGCTTAGGAATGAACAGTATTCTGTTCCACAGGCTAAAAGCCAAGAAGTCACAACATCAGAGTAGTCTGACAGCATGCACTAAACGTTCATTTTTTTGTGAAGTAACTGATCCACACACACAAGAACAGGACACTAATATGTCTCTTCATAAACTGCATCAGACAATTCTGAATGAGTAAAATGATACTGACCACTTTAACACGCTCTGTACTCTTTTGGAGCATCTTCTGTCTAAAACAGCTATCTAAATTCCCACAAAACGGAATTATCCCCTTTCAAAGAATTTTCAGGTCTGAAGGAAACATGCTTTATAATTTACTCACATCTTCCTTGTTTAAGTTTGAAATTTGCAACACTCCACCTCCCAGGTCCACAGAAGTGGAAGGAATTTGCTTTTGGTAATAGCAAATAGAGGTAGAAAGAGTGCTTGATCACGGATCTTCCTAAAAATTACCACATGCATAAGCAGACTGAAGTCTGAAATGAAACTGTGCAAGGAAAAATAGGCCATAACTTTGTATTTTTCAATTTTCAATTAAGCCACAGATCTAAGAACCAGATTTAAAGTCCTTTGAAGGCCTATTCAGTAACGTCAAAGCAACTTCAACAGACATTCAAACAAACAGAAATAAAAGAACATTCAAAGAGTCTAAGTTTGAGGAATTCAATTTACTGCAAAATAACAGAAACTTCTGATCACTGACTCAATCATAAGCACAGCTCTTTCTGCAGTGATATGCTGAATAAAAATATGCCTTACAAACCTCATTTTAATGACAGGTTTTATGTTTATCTTCACTGTATCACAACAGTTACTCTGCCAGCAAGTTTTCAGCAAAAAAGCTCTTGCACCTACAGTTTTGGCTCACCTTCTTTCACAAAATACATTACAAATACTAGAAATAATTTCGTAAACTTTTTGGTGTGGTTTAACTATATTTAACTATACATAAGTTTCTTTCCAAGTTTTTTAAAATTAATTATTTTGGGGGAAAAAGCCAGTTGTCTGAGTCATCTCACACACTTGAAAAAGACCTGATAAAATACACTGACTGTCAGGGCACTGTCAGCTAGCCTACTCCTCTGAATATGTTATTTTTTTTAAACATCTGAGAAGCTTTTTAGGACCTGGAGTAGTTTTCAGAAAACATCCCAGTGAAAGAACAAACATCAGAAACAGCAAATCTCCAAAGGGTGATCTTCAAAGTAAATTTTAATGCAAATAAAGCAAAGCAAAGCTTCATTTACAACTTCAGGTTCCGTATGAGAAAACATTGAAAGATTTCCAAACCGGACACTAAACTGACAGAAGTCAGGCTTCTAGAAGTGGCTGGAGCTTAAAGCTGGATCCAGATGGTTCATAGTGGGGCGTGATGTGAGTCACTCAAACCGATCCTGATCTACGGTAACTTCATTGCTGACTATCCTATGCTTGTGTCTCTGACACAGAGGAACATTTTAATGCAACTTAGAGTGAAGGCCAAAACCATAAATAACATTTCTTACGGGTTCAAGTTGCCTCAAAACTACATACACCAAAGCATGGAGTGAATCAGGGGGTTTTAGTTTACCTCCAACTAACAAACATCACTCACAATTTTCAAACCACCATTTGGAGCATAACTATTTAGCCAGGGCTGTGAAATTCACGTTGCTGGACCAAAAACCCCAACTCTTACATCAAGTGTGATAGAAAGCTTCCCAGCAACGAGCATACGTGACACATGACGTGGCGAAACCGCAACCCTTGCACGAAACGCAAAATAAAACTGTCTGAGGGATAAGAGGTGCACAATACCCTGGACAAGCTCGAGTTCTGTTAGTTTAAGAACATCCCGGTCTGGCAACAGCAGTTAGGGAAACCTGTAACAGGCTAAAGAATTGGATTATTCCCAAGAAAACATTTATTTGCCGAACACGTTAATACAAGCCATTAGATAAAAGTCCACGTCCATTACTAATAGGAATACACGTTAAAAAGATGGAAGCTTTCCTTGGCAGAGTTAGCCCCTCCCTGCTGGGCTTCCCCAGCCTGAGCTGCACAGCAACGCGCACCCCTCCACGCAGGCCCCCCTGCATCCCCCGGGTGACACAGGCCTGCCCCACGAACAGCCAGCGTGGGAGAGGGGCGTGCTCCCGCTTCCAGGGCCACAGCCGTTCTGCCCGTGAGGGACAAGGGCTCGGGGCCCTCGGCGGCGGCTGGACTGCAGGCAGGGCCGTGGCCCGGGCTCCCGACAGCGGCGACCCGAGGAGCCCCGCGCGAGGCGGCAGCGCGGTCACTACCGGCTCCGGTGCCCCCGCCCAGGGCCGCGGTCTGCGCTCCGCCCGCCGCCACGAACGCCGCCGGGTTAGCGAGCCCTCCGGGGACCCGCCCGGGCTCTAGGAGACCCGCCGGAGCCGCCACACGGCCCAGGGCACGGCGGCGGCGGAGCACGGCGCTGCGCAGCCTCCGTCAGGAAGGCCACCGGCGGCAGCCCCGCCAGCCCGTGACGAGGGGGTGAAGGCGCCGGGACTAGGCCCGCCGGGGCAGCACTACCGCCCGGCGCCGCGGAGGGGCGAGGGGCCAGGCCGGGCTCACCTGTGGCGATCACTCCCAGCAAGTCCTTCTCCTCCGGGCTCAGGTCACCTCTCTTGAGGGGAGCCATCACGCCCCCTTCCCCCCGCAGACGGTAAGGCGGACTCGGGACGGTGCCGCCCGGTTAAACGAGCTTAGCCCAGTCGCTACCACGGCCCGAGCCCAGCAGCGCCCCCCAACCGCCCCCTCCCCGCGGCGAGCCCAGCGGCGCCCGCCCCTCATGGCGCCTTCCTCCCGCAGCCCCGCCTCGCCAGGGGCCGCCCGCGGGCTAGACCATCCCTGCGTCGGAGCGGGGGGGGATTGGGTGCCACGGTCCCCCTCCGCCGCCTTCCCAGCTCCCGCGCTGCCGAAGAAAGGGAAGTTTTCCTCTCTTGGCCCTCATTTTGGAGTTGACAAACGGGCTTTGCTTTCCTTTCCCCACGCTTTCAGGCTTCCCTCCGCCTCCTCCCCTGTGCCGCCTCCCCCGGGGAGGCGCCAGGAGTGGGGCGGCCGGGCGGAGGAGGTGGCGGCAGGGGCGCTCGTGTGTCAATGTGTCCGTCCTTCGCTCCTCCATTGTCTGCCGCCGCTGCCGCGCTCGCTCTCCCCTCCCCGGACCGTGCAACCACCCGACAGGTGCGGCGGGCGAGCGGGTGCTCCTCACGGCCGGGCCGGGCCGGGTCGGGTCGGGCCGGGCCGCCCCGGGGAGAGCGCGCCCGCCGGCGGGTGGGAGCGACGCCTCAGCCCCGCTGCCCGGGCGGGCGGTGGGGCAGCGCCGGGCGGGCGGGCGCGGGGCCTGTGCGTGGCGGCCATCGCGGGCGCGGCGGGGTGACCGGCTGGGCGCGGCGGAAGCCCACGCGTGGAAACGCCGCCGGGTGCGGGTCTGCGCGCCCCGGTCCCTGCTGCGGGCGCGGGGGAGCCCGCTGGAAGCCCCGGGGCGGGCGGCGCTGGGTGTGCTGGCGGGAGGGCCGGCACCCGCGGCTGGCCGGCCCCGGCGGCCGGTGCGCGGGGGCTGCCGGCGGCTTTTCGCGGCGTCGGTCGGTGGAGTGTTGTTTTTCGTGGGCGGGAGAAGCTGTCCGTTCGGCCAAAGCGGCCGAATGCAGCGCTGGCCGTGTCACGGCACCGTGTCTCCCTCCGAAAGGAAACAGAATTTGATGAATTTGGGGCGGGAAACAGCGCGTTCGGGGCGTTTAGAACGGTGCCTTTTGTTAGCGCCTTTCTAAAATTAAACCGCCGGTGGAAAAAGGATCTCTGTGACGGATCCAACTTTCCACCCCAGCGGTTGAAGCTCGGTAGGCGCAGGGATGAGCCTGCAGATCCCCAGCGAGGGGCAGAGGCTGAGGTCCGGCATCCTCGGTTTCTGCGTGTGCTTGTACGAGGGGAAAGCAGAGCCCTCGTGCTTGGTGGTGACTTTTTGCCCTCCTTTGTCCTCAGCGTGTGGTTTCTGTATCCTTTCTTCTGAGGAACCTGTGTTGTCCCTGTAACTATTTTTTGCAGGCATAGCTTTATTAGTAAGCTAGGTTTTCCTTTCCTTAACGCTTGCAGGTCATCTCATGGCTGCATACTTACTCGAGTCCCTTGAATACTAGGCTCGTTCTCTGTTTTCACGTGTGTTAATTGCTTAACTGACTGTCAGAAACGGTGAAGTCCCGTGGTTCGCTTCCTGGCTCGTAGATGAGCACTCCCTCTGAATCTACCGTGTCTTTATAACTGTTTGGGTATAAAACCAAAACGTGATACGATTTAATTTTAACAAAACAGTCCAATTCTACACGTTTTCCGGATTTTAAAAATCATGGAAATAAACTGGTTGGTGATACATCCCTGTTGCTTGAATCAACAAGTGTAAATAAGAGAGATTGCTTTGGAGTTCAGATTAGAACAGATTCGCTTGTCTTTTTTTGTGGGAAACAAAAGATGCCTTGAAGGAAATGCCCTCAGGACAAAAGGGTTTTTTATATTCTGGCCCATAAAGATATCCCTCTGTAGTGCTACCAGAAATCTGTCACTGGCTCAACCGTGAAGGCTGAAATTAGGGTCTAAGTGGTCTTTTGTTGGTTCTCTGTAGGGTGTGAATCTGACCCGCTGTGAACAAATTTTGTGATATTACAGTACGGTGATGCTATCTGTGGCACTATTAAATAACAAGACCCTACAAGCTTCCTTTCATTTCCAAAAAAAAACCTGTGAGGCATCCAGTGTACAAAAGTATTCATATTACATTCCTTTTTTGTTAACGTGAGAATGTCAGTATTGTTACTGCACCCTAGCTCACAGAGTAAACAGGCAAACACAATTTTTCCTGGGCAGCCTCACTGGAGCTCACTTGGTGACTTGGGGCTGCAGGAGTGTTCCATCTGTAAGGGTGATAAAACACCTTAACACTATTTCAAAATGTTCCTAGCTCTTACGTGTGGAAGGCTTCTGTCTGACCTTCAGTCCGGTAGCCTGTGGACGTTTCACAATCTTTGGTTCATGGTTGTGAGGTCGTGATGGGGTAATGAAGTGGCACTGCCTCCATTTTATGTACAGAATTTGAAGCATGGAGGCAGCAAATGCTTTTTCCGAGGTGGTGTAGGGAATCTGTGTCCAGGCATAGAACTGGAATGTGAAAACGTAGGTCCTGTACTTCAGTGTCTTGCCCCTTAATGTATTTTATCTACTGGTTTTGGTTGTTACACACGCTTGAATTGTGGACGTAACTGTGTGGTAATTAATAATTTAAGTTGCGGGTATTACAGAGGGAAAAAGGACATGTTAACCTCACTGCAACTCAGTATTGTTTAGATTTCAAGTGATAAGTACCACATACGAAAAATACCTTATTTTTGCATCAGGTTGTACATCTGATGCTCTTGATTTGTGAAGCAGGTACAGATGGTGACATTTTTTCCCCTCTGGTTTGCTGGTTCTAGTGTGTGTAGTTCTGCTCCTGAGAATTTATAATGGCTATTGTAATCTGCATGTAGGTGATCCTAAACACCTGATGTTTTCTGCAGCTGTCGAGAGCAAGGTCCATGCAAGAAAATAACAAGGATTTCTTAGTAACATAATATACAAAACAATAGATGCCTGTTCTTGGGTCAAGCTAGGGGAGAAGGGATTGCCTTTTGCCTTGGAGAGTGCACCATGAAACTCTGAGTCTTTGGGCATGGAAGAGAGGAAAAGGAGATGCTGAAGTGGTTTCACTGCTTTCAAGCTGTTTTCTGTCAAATGACTAACCTTCACTTGTATCTGGGAGGCTTGCTTGAATTACGGCCGTGCGCTCTGCTGCAGTACGTATCAGACGGCCAGCTGAGCCCCTCTGCAGAACCAAGTTCTTTCCCACTTACGCTTTGCAAGTGTTGGCAATAACTCAGTCATGCATTGGCACCGCTTCTGTAGGAGCTGATTTGCAATGGCTTTTCAGACAGGTGTTGCTAAAATAAATTCAGAACTTGAGAGTTGTAAAGTAAATAAAATCACATAAAGCTGTAAAGGAAAAATATCTCTGTGTAGAAGGATATTGGAAAACTTTAAAGCGTATATAGACCCCACTCCACCTTTTGAGAATCATGTGATACTGGGAAAACTGAAGTCCCTGGGAGCCTTACGTGTCAGCAGCAGTTAGTGATGATCAAAGCTCTTATCTGGTGAAGTACGGTGGAGGCAGTTGGGTTAAATGTATCTAGTTAGATCTAATCAGTGAGTAAGTTGGGTTAAATGTATCTAATTAGATCTGATCAGTGAGTAATTTTTTAATGTAAGATAAGTTATAAGTAAGATAAACTCAGCTTATGTAATAGTCATCTACAGATATATGTACCTGCTTGCGGGCTCAAGGTGATTAGGACAGAGCAGTAAGATTGTCTTGAATGGCGATGTGCTGTTAAGTTCAGGTCACTTGAAGAGACATTTTTTTTATTCCTCAGCTTATTTTCTGTCCTCATTCCTCCTGTTCAAATTCAAGAATTCTTATATCTGTGTTGCACATAAGGCAACAGGCTGTCACCTGTATCTGTCTCGCCGCCTGAGCCTGTGGGTAAAGTAATTCCATTCTGATTCACATGCAATATATTTCACCCGAGAACTGCCATGGTTGCTCATTAAACTGTGGGTTTGATTTCTTTTTCCATGCGATCTGTTGTTGAGGGGAGGACTCATTTAATCAACTGCAGCAGTACTTACTTGGTAATTTTAAAGAGTAATTATCTGTTCAAAGGTAACTACAATACTCTGGGATCACTCTGATAATGCTGGTGTGAGAGGAAAATTGACAAATGGAATAAATCTGTGACGTCTATCTAGAAGGAAGTTTGTGGAGTGCAATAATATTCTGCCATGCCTGAAAAGCCTTTTGAACTTGCCGTTCCGTACTTCTTAAGTCTAGCTGTAGACCTTGTAGAGACTGCAAAAGTCAAAATAAAAAGCAAAATAAAGAGAGAGTCCAGTGACCAAAGGGATGGGTACAGTGGTGTGGTGACCGTATTTGCAGCAGCGTAGTGCTTCTCAAAGTTCTTACCTGCTGTAAAGCTGAAAGCAGAATGAAACACTTGAGTATCAGGGTGTAACAGCTTTGGTCTTCTGTGAAGTGTGGTTATATAGTGCAAGCACAATAAAGGGAAATCGGGTTTGTAATACATTGCTGGTAAACCTTCTGACTCGGATCACAGTTTTGCCGTGGGGTCGGGTAGGTGCAAATGGCAGCTCACATAGATCAGATTGCAAGACGAGGAGGTGCTTGATGCATGCTTCCTAAGCAAAGGGAACGTAGAGCTGGTCATGAGTCAGTGGGGAAGCTGAATCCTGGGTAATGGCTGATACACGTGGTAAGAGCTCTTTTTTTTTTCATGTTGTTCAGTCTTGTTCCTACTCCATCTTTAGATATGTTTTTTATCAATAAGTATGTTTAAATATGGTAAAAAAACTTCCTCACATGTGCCACATAGAACAAATAATCTTTTGTCGAATTACGTATTTTGGTTTTTAAATTCCCAGAGGTCAGGAAAATATTTCCAGGAAGTAAATCAGTGGTAATTCCTACCATAATGGGGACTTTGTCTGTAACAGCTGTCGTTGCTATGCGTCTAAGAGCTTTTGAATTAGAAATGTGGTTTTGCCATACTGCTTGTGTGGAGTTTTCTGTAGAAATTTTAAAATCCATTGAGTACTTCATACATAGGCATGTTTTGGAGTCCTGTACGAGGATTTGCTCTGCAAAATCTGAGTTATTCTTAGGTCAGGTGGAGAAGTTTCGTATAGAGATTGCTTGCAGTTCTTGCAGACTCACAGTGGCAGACAAAGATTATTGCTTTTAGTCAGCCTGTAAGAAGGATGGATTACCTCTGGTGAGAATTATAACTGAGGACAGACAGGTCAAGCAAGGAAAATGCCAGACGTAGTCTAGGGCAGAGAGGTTGGTCAGGGACACAGGAAGGAAGCATCTGCTGTGATGTCTTGAATCCCAGCGAGTTACACCCTTCTGCAACTCCTTAACTACTGCAGGCAGAACAACTAAATATGGCTTTGGGGTTATACTTCAATGTAATAACCACTATTTCATGTGTTTACCTTAAATGGGTTTTCTTTTCATGCAGAAAAAAAAATTCTAAGCAGTTCAACAGTTTGTAATTTGTAAGCTTAGGTGAGCCTTTCATTTTAGGTTTTGTTTCCATAAATAAAATCCCCCACTTCTCTAGAAATGTTTTTTTTAAGAGGAAATATTCATTCAGTGCATTCAAGTTATATGTTATTTTTCTTCTGATAAGGCACGAGAGACAAAATCTTAGGAACGTGTTACTGAGCATTAGCAGATGTAGGACTGGTAATTTATTTTCACTACCACTTCATGCCTCAAGGGATAGGAAATTAGAAAAACAAAGTATGTTATTTGTTTTGAATACTCAAGGAGATGCCAACCCTTTTAAAAGAGGAGGGGATGGCGAGTTTCTTTGTCATCTGCAACCTTCTTTGTACGAGCCAATATTGATATGAAGAGTTCGGTTAGAGTCTTATTGCTGATTTTGAGCCGTGTCCCTGCACCTCTCTGAGGTTCCTCCTGAAGCCTGTGCTGGTAGTCTCCTGTCTGCCTTAGGTCTACTTTCACTATTCTCTCAATGCATGGTTTCACGTGACCGAGACCTAAGGATACCCAAACCATCAGCCAGCCCTCTGGAAGCCTGGTGGTGTGCTGTTAAATTCCATAGTATCTCTGAGATTTTTTTGTTTTCTTCCTACATTTTGTGGCAAAGAGACCCCAGTCACTATGTCCCCACCTGAATCCTTGGATCTGCCCTTAAGTTTCATTGTCCTGCACATCAGTCTCTGCTTCCTTCTTAGCACAGGGAAACACTTGCTCCTCCCGTGCTCAGGTAGAATCGTACATGGGTGAGGTCTTCTGCTGTGTTTTGAGTTTGGCTGTCTTCTTCAGCTCTACATAGCATACCTAACTAGGCAGAGCAACGTTCAGGGTGGGATGCAAATCTGTTGGTCTGCGTGGGCTTTAAGTCAGCTCGTTGTATTTGAGAGTTTGACTGTATCCATGACTGAACAGATCTACACTCAGGATTTAGCATCAGTTCACTTCTTAAAATTAGAAATAATTTTTTGTTTTCCTGGTTGTACGATAGATGCAGTAGCTGTTAACAGTTTTTTGGCTTTTGAAAAGCTTCTGTTTCTTTAAGAAGGACAGGAGGGGTAGCAGTGAAAGTTATATGCCCCCTTCTCACTGAAAGTTAACGTATCTTGTAGATTCCTTTTCTAGATCCATGTTCAAGAGCTCTAGGTTAACTGGCATGCCTTTCTGAAGTCCTCAGAGAAAACAGCCAAACTTTTTTGTTTTCTCAGTCCAGGAAAAAAAAATCCTTTAGCTGTCTCGTTAATAAAACTTTTAAATTCTATATCTTGCATTCTTGTAGGAAGCGAGTTGTAGAAATCTAACGTAGCTTTTACTGGCATTCTTACTCTCTTACATGTACGTGTGTGTCCGTACACCTACAGGCACACATCCCATGGAACCTTTATTAGGTTATCTGCAAAAGTAGGTTGCTGATTTTGGTCTTTCCAGCGCACGAACAATGATGCTGTAAGCAGGAATATAGATTTCCCTATTAATAGTGTCAAATATCATTGTGCTGAGCTGATGTTGATACAGCCCAAACAACTGCAAAGCGGATGGATGCTTTTTCTGCCCAAGGAAGCCAGGCTGGCTGGCGTAGTGAGGTTTTATGCCCACTAAAAAGATATTAAACCTATTCCAGTTAGGAATCTGTAACTCCTGCAGTAATGCTTGGCTTCAGAAACTGGGTTGGGTGTGGGTGGGTGGTTGTGGTCTGATGCTGAACCTATTCTCTGAGCATATTTATGGCACGCTGGATTTTGAAGCTTCTCAGCCAACAGTGGAAATTGTGTGAATCATTTAGAAAGATAAACAAGCAGGTCTACTGAATTAACTATAGAACTAAATAATATGCCATTAGTAGTTGTCCTGTTGTTAATTTTGGCTGCATAATTAAATCTGCCTGAGATGTCTCTAGGTGTCCTGAGCTATAGACTTGCACAGATTGCCAGTCTGCAGGTGTGAATTTCTATTGTAGCACTGTAAAAACTGATGGAGGAAGTTTGATCTCGTTCAAATATCTAGAAAGTGCCTACAGGTGAAGCTGTGAAGGTGTTCACAAGAGACTCCCTTAAGATCTCACAGTGGGATGGGCAAGCAAAATATTTTAAATAAGCTGTTTTCTGGCAATGTTTGCTTTTCTCCATGGATTGTGAAAAGAGGCTAAGATTGCAGGGTCAGACTTAGGTGTCTGTTGTCATTCATTTTTCAGGTTAGGTCAAATACACCCCAGTTTTGGGTTCTGGCAGTTGGTTGTTTGGTCAGAAAAAGTGGGTATGGGTTTTGACTTGGCTGATTGCCTCCTAAGATGATGGACAGTGCAATGGGTTGTAGTCCTCTACTAATAGCATCAATTAAATTGTTGGTGTTTTGCACTGAGCTGACTGACAGCTGTCTGTGCTTCGATTTCCACTGCATGGGCATGGAGTGCTTCAGGAACTGCCGCAGTGTAAATGGTACTGCCTGCCGATGGGATTTGCTGCCGCTGCAATGGAGTGGGGTAAGACACTCTATACCTGCTCTGGTCTACATCTGGGTGAGGCAGATGTCTCAGCAACTTCTACTAGCTTTTTGTAATGTGATTATACTTTTAGCACATGACGCTAATACTGGAAAATAGATACAAATTAGTGACGGAACAGGCAAATTACTCTCCTTTTTGAGCTTGAGTGATTTATATTGCTACTTTATTTGACTTCCTTTCATGGCAATGTTTCTTAATTCTGAGATTCTGGCCACCTGTGTATATATAAATGTATATTTGAGAACTGTTTCCATCTGATTACAATTATGATCTGAAGTGCTTATAAATATATCTTTTTGAGGAGCAAAACTATCGAGATGCATTCATAATAGCCATTGTTTGCAATGCTGTGTTTAGAGACAGCATGCGAATTCTTTGGGTTAGTTTGATGGACTTCAAAGTCTCTTGAATATGGATTGCCAACAAAGGCACATTCTTGGTTTTACGCATTTATGTTTACAGCTGAGTGTTTGTCATGGTTTAACCCCAGCCAGCAACTAAGCACCACACAGCTGCTCACTCACTACCTCCTGCTGGGATGGGGGTGAGAGCTGGAAGGGTAAAAGTGCAAAAACTCGTTGAGATAAAGACAGTTTAATGGGTAAAGCAAAACCGCACACACAGGCAAAGCGAAACAAGGAATTCATTTACTACTTCCCATTGTCAGGCAGTTGTTCAGCCATCACCAGGAAAGCAGGGCTCCATCATGTGTTACTGTAACTTGGGAAGACAAACACCATCGCTGCAAATGCTGCCGCCCCCCCCCCCCCCCCCCCTTCCTTCTTCCCCAGCTTTATATCTTGAACATGTTGTCATATAGTATAGAATATCTCCTTGGTCAGTTGAGGTCAGCCACTCTGGCTGTGTCCCCAGCCAACTTTTGTGCACCCCCAAAAGTGCACTCACTACTTGCTGGTGTGAGGATCAGAAAAGGCCTTGACTGTGTCAGCACTGCTCAGCAATAATGAAAACATCTCTATATTATCAACACAAATCCAAACCATAGCCCCATCCTAGCTACTATGAAGAAAATTAGTCTTCTAGCCAAAATCAGCACAGTCTCTACCCTTTATTCCATACCATTTACATCATGCTGAGGTGCCACGCTGTCCAATACATCATCATTAACCACCGCCACACTTCCCGTCCTTTGATATAACACACAGATATCATTCCCCTAGTCTATGGACCACTGCTGTGAAATGCCATTAAGATGTTCACAAATGTCCACTGAGTTAATTTAGTCCGTGACTTTGGGCTCCCTCTGTTATGGTGGTCGCTCAGGACAGGAGAGGTGGTGTGTTGTGTGGAGTTGTTGGGCACCAAAGCCAGCTCAGGTCGGGTCACTGCTGCACTTGCACTGCTTCTTATAGGGCTTGTCTTCCATTGGTACAGATGGTTCCTGCTATAGTAATTCCCATAATATGCAACTCCAATCCCAGGTTACAACAATTTAGAGGTATTTTGCATTACAATCTCTGCCCCTGGTCCCTTTTCACCAGACCATTTGGTTTAACCTTGCAATGAACCCCTCCCCTTGCCCCTGCTCTGGCTTGGACTTATCCACAGACTGCCGTACCTTAGAGGTGTACCTGCTGCAGGTGGAGTCTTGTCTGTGAGCCACAGTCTCCCCAGGGGTATTACTTGCTGCAGCATAGACTTACCCACAGCCGTGCTTGCTTTGAGATGCACCTGTTCCAGGGTGGCCTTCTCCGTGGGCCACAGCCCCTTCAGAGATGTACCTGTTCTATCGTAGCCTTACCCATGGCTGCAGTCCCTCCAGGGTCGTACCTGCTCTGTCGTGGTCTTATCCATGGCCACACGCTTCGAGGTGCTCCAGCATGACCTCATGCACCCCCACAGATGCCTCAAGGTGTACCTGCTGCAGCATGGACCTACTCACAGCCACAGATACTTCGATGTGTACCTTCTCCAGTGTCTCGTTTATGTCCAGACACAGCATGGAAGAAGATTAAGGAAAGGGCAGCTGAACGGTTGAAACTGAGAGAAAGTGTGGTGTTTTGAGCACTGTGTCTCTGCATGGTATATCAAAATAGTGGAAACTGCCATAGGTGATTGCTGGTTTCTGAAAGTGGCCCGTAGAGTTGGGTAGATGTAAAACAAAAAAAAAAGAGAGGGAAAGAGTGTGATGGTGTAAAAATATAGATAGATGGAAGTGCTACATTTCTCTTCCTCTCATGCTCTTGTCATACTTACAGCGATTTTCAGCATAGAAGGTTGTATCATCCCTGTGTTTAATAGCCCTTGATAGACTCTTCTTCCATTAATTCATCTAAGAGCTTTCAGGCTTCCTTGCAGAGGTGAAGAAATTACTTTCTAACTCAGGCTGAGAGCTTTGGTATGTGAGCTGCCAAGCAGTGGGTAGGATAGCAAGTGTGTGCCCCCTCTTCAAGTTCAGTCTGTAATAGCTGTTTTTCTGACTCACCCAGGGTAATAGTTGATTGTGTAAGCACCTCACGCCATAAATGTTGGGTGGGTTTTGGGTTTGGTGTGGGTTTTTTTTATTTTTGGTTTGGTTTTCTTTTTCCAACAGCTAACTTGTACATATGAATCAGTATCTATTGCACAGAACTATCTCAGCTTGGTCTGAGAGGATTTGTATCCATCACTGCCGAGAAAATAACTATTTGCAGGTTGAAGCAATCTGAACGTTGACTACTTTTACCCCCCACTTCAGAAATGTGTTCACCAAAACTAATGTGTTTTGTCAAAATGTTCAGCCTGCTCTGAGGAGGAGGAAGCAGCTGTGGGGGGACACACATGGGACTGCTTTTGGAATGCAGAGTGATCATGGAGACCTTTTCAGTTCAAGTGAATGCTGCTAACAGCATAATCAGTGTTAGCTGGTATGTTTGGAATAGCTGACATGGTGCAAAGCATTACCAGTTGCCACTGCTGGCTCTTTATGCCATCTCTTTTCAGCCTGAAAAAACCAGAATTCAGGTATGTGGAAGCTGATTCACTGTCCTGCAGGTAGAAAGCCAAGTGTTAACTTGGTGATCTCCTTTCCTTTGCACATGCTTTAAAGAAATAATTAGGGTGTTTGAAGTTAAAACTTGCTTTACTGCTTACAGCAGTTGTCGCTTTACTAAAGCCAAGGCCTTTGCCTCTTGCGAGTGTGGAAGAGGTGCTGGCTATTAATATATCCCTCCTCCAATTACTGTATTTAGTTAATGAAATAAGAAACTGTTAGCAACTGGGAGGCATTGCGTCTGGGCAATGCTCACTTTGGTTTTATTTTTATATTTTTAAGTTTAGAACTTGTAATTATGAATACAATTTATGAGTTTTCAAATGCTGTATCCTGGAGACGACAGTGATCTGTGCTTTTGTTAGCAATCAGAGCTTTGGGGTAGCAAGAAAAATGGAAGTGGCACATCTTCTGATTTTATTGTTGTGATGTTTGAGTTGTATGCGTAGGGTCAACACTGTAAAAACACAACTTTCAGGGGGCTGGTACATTTAAAAAAAGGAGAAGCAGGGTGGACTCGAGCAGAGGAATGGTACGCTACACAAGAAAGTGCAGGAAAAGCAGCTCGCCTTCATTACTGAGCTGTTCTTGCCTTATCTTGTGTCTGATGGACTTCGTTGGTAACAATGAAGCCTCTTTGGTAATTTTTTTTAACACGTTTTCTTCCGAATACTTGCCTGGGTCAGGGGAACCCTATGAAGTATCTCATTAATGATTTATTCCAAGTGTACTGTCAACAGTGGCTAGTACAACTCTCTGCCAAACAGTAATGAAGGGTTGAGTTAAAATGTAGCAATACCTTTATAACTTTTGCAGAATTTCAGCTATGCTTTTTCCTTCAGCAACATCATCTCTTATGGCAATTGCTGAGATGGTTATATTTTTCAGGATGAACTGCACATTCAGTGTCCTCCTGAATTCAAGAATCTTGTTCTAACATCTACACAGTCCACTGAAAGTGGTGTCTTACATAAGGAAAAAACCTTACTAGTTTTGGAAGAGTACCATCTTCTGCTTGTTTTCTAAGTCCACCTGACCCTGGTCTCTGCCGATCCTTTTCATCTCCTCCTTTTCCTAAGAGGTTTTCCTGCTGGCAAGGCATGCAAGCTTGGAGTTGGATGACTAGCCATGTTAGTTGGATATGAACTGATCAGTGTCAATATGCTGTCTCTTTTATTTCTGGGTACTCCAGTTGGGAGCACAGCAGGCTGAGAGAGCTCTCAACAGTCTGAAGACAGCTCCGGCTAATACTTTGTCCTTGAAGAATTGTATCCAATTCCTCCCCTTAGTTGCTGAAAGAAGCCTTGTTACCAAAAGGTAACTTTTTCTGTGGGTGTTCACCCCAAGTGTATGATTTCCTTTTCTTGGCTTGTATTTTCACCTGCCAGTGATTAAGAATTACTTTTTTTTCCCTGACTCTGCCATGACTCATGCATAGTTCATACGGTTGCTGATGGCGAGACGCAGAAGTCCGTTGCCTCCGTGGTTCAACTTGCAGTTCTCTTGACCTGTAAAGTGTATCTGGAGTGCTTTGGTTGTGAGAGGTTTCTGTCTTGGTTTTACCTTGTTATTCAGCTGAGCTGATTCTGTATGAATTCTTGGTTAGTGACCTAAGGAAATACTCACTCTCCTGAAATGTGTGCAGTGAGCTGGATCTCTAACACAGTGTATGATTGTACATTAATTGGTGGCAGTGGGTGGGTTTTTTGTGTGTTTTTTTTTTTTTTTTTAAATTTTTCAAGAAACATCTTCCTATGCATCCCAGTTTAGTAGTTTAGGTGATGAGATTTATGGTGCAAATTTTGGGGAGTCTGTCTTCTCATTTTTGTCTGGGCTTACTTATTTCTCAGCTGGATAACTACTCACGGGTTACATGCCCAATTCTTAGCTGGACAATCTGGCATGACCACAATTTTTTGTTTAATGTGTGGTGAGTTTCATTCTCTTTTAATATTTGTACTTGCTGCAGAATTAAACCAATTCCACTTAGTTCATCTCTTTGTCCCTGTCCCATTACGCATACTAATAAAGAACAAGTACTCTTATTGGAGTGGACACTTCCCGTTTGCTGTGGAAAAACACTGTCCTGTGATTAAATAAAGATAAAAATTAAGTACCTTAAGAGTTTCTGGAAGGCTCTTCTGGGAAAGACAGGGTTTCAGTGCACCTTGTAAACCTGCTACAACACTATCTTAAGATACTACACATGATAGCACTGGTGACTAGGGCATGCTTCCAAGTATGAAATCAAAGGTCGGTATCTAGTTGCTTCATGTACTGTAATGTCATAAGCAAAATTAATCCATAACAGAACATGTATTTTTCAGCAACAAATGTGGATTAGCAGTATCCTTTTTTCATGTAAATATTAAAATATGAGGTTGATCCTATTTACCCTGCACATGTGACTGCTTAGTCCCCACATGTTGCCACTGAGGTCGTTTGTGCAATAAAATCAGTGAGGGGAGTTAAACGTGGGGAGAGCCTGGCTCTGGCTTCACTCTCAGTAATGAGTGGGACCTTTCGGATAAAGGTTTCATAAACATTGTCACTCTGCTGTTGGCCTCTGGGGGCAAAATAGCAAGATAAACCTTCTGGCTGCTAGTGCTGCCCTTCCTGCTGATTTGTACTGTGGCTGAAGTTACACACCTCCAAGTTTATAGTCACTTCTTAAAAAAACCCCTATGTATTAGGAATGAAGGGCAAGAGTTGGAAGATGGTGATGAGATAGCACAGGTCAACCAGCATAAAGAAAACCTGGGCTGTCTCACTAAGTGTAGGGGCTTGATCTTGCCAGCTCCCCAGATATGCAGTGAAGGAGAGCGGAGAGGCAGCTTCTTAGCGCTGCTCTGCTTCTGTCCTCAACATTTGGGACCCTGGGAAGCAGCAAATAGAGCTTCTTATTTCCTTATTTTCCAGCACTATCAAAGAGAGCTTTAGAGGGAGGTAGGGTGCTTCACCACTGCCCTTCATGTTGTGGACTAGCTATTGTCCTGCCTTGGATGTGTAAATAAAGCACTTTTCCTTCATACTGACAAAACCTGGGAAATAGCAGCAGCTGAGGTGGATTTCATAGCATTACGAGGGTGTGAAAACTGTTAAAGCAGAAAATGCTTCACAGCTGTTGTGTCAGTGAATGCCACAGCAACCATGCAGGCAGAGTGACCAACGTGCCTTGCAGTCGCTTGCCTCTCACTGCACCCAGATGTTGGGAAGTGCCTGTTGAAAAGGAGGAGCTGGGAGGGTCCCCGCAGGGACTCAGTGTCTGGGTAGAAAGTGGGGAGCCTGATGAGGATTTGGCAAGAACTGGCAGCTGCATTGCATCCGCTCTGCCCTGTCATCCACTTACATCACTTTGTTCCTCTGTATTGGTAATGATTTGAGTTTTCTACCAACAGATTTTGTTAGCTCATAATCTAGTTGCCTGTTGCCTTCCTGGGGAATGGAGGCAGCTGCTGGCTGTGTGCTGACATGTTTCCTCTCCAGCAGAAGTGCAAGGGCAGCTCTTCTTCCATGCTGCTCAAGTTGGGTAATTTGCTTTTGAAATAACTCCTTGGGTTGCTGCTAAAAGAAGAGGAAAGCCCTCTGGGTTTTCATCCTAACCCTGGAACTTGAACAGTGAAAGGATGAAAATGCCTGGTAACATTGCTGGATGCAAAAGACCCAGTAAAGCCTCTTAATGCCCTGGATACTCCACTTCTTGGGGGGGGGCGGGAAAGATTGACCTTGATATATGGGTTAGGGTTTCACAGAAACTATCCCCATCTACGCTTTTATTTTATTTGACTTTCTGACGAATGCTCCTGTCTTGCATGATATCTGAGCAATGGAATGAGATGGAAATAATTGCTGCCAAGCATCTGTTCCTGTGAAAGTTGGTGGTGCTGTGTTGGTGGTGCTCTGGCAGCTCTCTCCAGCACCCTGTCAATCAGATGCCATCGGCATGAGTCCCTGCATCAGCATCCCATGGAGCAGTGACACTGGAGCCCACCGGTGGGCTGCCCAAAGGGTCGCCGTCTGCCCCTGCGGGCTCCCTCGCTGTTGTTAGAATGCCCTGTATGTAGAGTCGTCGTAACTTGGTAGGGAGTTTTATTAAATGGTTGTTCTTTATTTGATGATGTCTGGCATTGATTTCCCTCTCTCTGTAACTAGGGCAGTGACGTTTTGCTGCTGTGAAGCAACTGTTCTGGAATTCATCGTGAGCATGTTCAAGAATCTCAGATGATTCTGGGATTTCAGTTTAAAGAAGTGTAAAATGATGTATAGAAAAATGGTATTAGTTTGGATAAAGGTTTCCAATTTTGGTTTTTTTTTTCAATTTGAGCAATATGTGTCCAAGAACAAATGTTTCCAGTATTTCAGCTTAGTAGCAAGTTCAGCCTTATCAAGGATTTCAGTAGTTTAGGAGTTAATAATCGTAAGAATTTCCTTTCAGGACTGCTGAAGCCCTGAAGTAACTTCTACTTCATCTGTTGCTGCTGGTTTTAGAAATTAATTTTATTAATTAATGCTGGTTTTATTAATTGTTACAATTTTTATTAGCTCTGTGAGAAGAACTGGTCGCTTAAAGAAACTGCTATGTCATATATGTCTAGATATCTACAGCTGTAGATATCCCTCGGTTTTATTTTAACAGTTGAAGGTCTTTAGCATGTAAATGAGGAGCAGCTATAGTGGCAGCTGAACTGGTGGATTTCAAGCAGTTTCAGGAGCATGTACCAACTCAACAACTTACGTAGTTTTTAGGTATGAATCTGTTTTGTAGAAGCCTGTCAACAAGAGTGGGAGTTGAATTTGGGAAGCTGTTTTGTCATGCTTTATTTTTTTTCTGATGAGTTTTGTAGGTGCAAGTTAGTTGTCAGCAGGCTTAGACATTTTGAGGTTTGTATGGGAAATGAGCCCGTTCTGCAGCGTGGTGCCTGGTTCTGTACTGCTCTGTCATCCCCCGCTTGAGTCAGCCCAGCTTCTGACTTACTGCTTATAAAATAAAAAGTATTTGGGTATGGAATTTGAACACCGGAGTTTTCTACAAGAGGTTTTCTGGATCCTAAAGGGAGAATTAAGAGTAAAGTATCTATTGCTGAGCCTCTTCCAGCAAGAGTCTGTGAGAGAATTGTGCTAAGAAGAAGCTATCATTTCCGCATCTCTTACGTTCTTTCCTGCTGGCAATTCATAGGAATCCTGGGGGATGCTGGGCTGCAAGATATAAGTTGGGTGGTTTGGGGGTTTCTTCTTGAGCCTATTTCCTTCCTACACGTACCCATCTTTAAGACCTTTACTCCTCTGAAACCATTATGACTTCTCTAGCTGACATTTCAAAATCTGCTTTTGCCTTTGCCCTACCCAGATCCTGTACCTTTCAAAATGGAGAATATATGCAATAGTGCAAGGTCTTTTATGATTTCAAGGCTTTATAACTACGTGACACCTGAGAGGCAGGCTGCACTGCAGTGCAATCAAATGTACCCTGCAAGTGTATATGCTGCCACCCTGAATTTACAGCCTTCAGTCATCACTTCTGTGGTGTTGCTGGTGTGTGCTTGATTTAAAAAAAAATAATAATAAAAAAGCCAGTTTTTGCACTGCATTCACTTTTCATAAAGTGAATATTCATAAATTTTCATCTATCATCCAGGCACCTGTTGTGGTGGAAATAGCAATTTAAAATCTCATTTGCAGCACCTCCTGTCATTTGCAGTACAGACACCTCCAGGGCTGTCGTGGGGATCACTGGGTCAGTTTTGCTCAGGCTTGTACTGCAGTTTCTTGATGAAAGTGCCTGTGCTTTCCCTGGGCCAGTGCTTAAGGGAGAGCCTTATAATGCCTGACCCTCGCTCCAGCAGATTAGAGTGCAGCGCATTTAAAGCTAAATATAGAAGGAGGCGGATCCTCTGTTCCCAGTAATTAACTGTTCAGGAGACTCTTTGGTTGCACTGAACCTCTAGTCATTAAATCTCCCACAAACGGTGAGTCTTACTTTAACTGCCTTTTAAAAAATCTTGTTCCCAGCTGTCTTAAAGGACATATTTTATATTCACAGGCAACAGTTTTAAAATCAGATAGTCAAGCTTCAGATGTGTGCGACTCCTCACAGTTTAAAAAGACACTGCATCAAAGGAAAGGAGAAGTTGAGTGCTAGAAATCTAGCATGTGAATTGATATCTTTTCTAGCAACCAGGGAACTGTACCAGTATGGCTGTGTGGGGGGTCAAGTGTCCTTTCACTGCCCTCAAGGAATTGATTAAGGAAGCGAGCAGTGCGGATCCCAGCCCAACAGCATGTTTGTGCTCTGTAAGAGCTATAACAAAGAGAATCACACACTGCTTTGGGTTGGAAGGGACCTTAAAGATCATCTAGTTCCAAACTCCCTGCCATGGGCAGGGACATCTTAGAGGATTAATTCCTACCTGCTGTGTGACTTGCTTGACGCTTTTGTTTGGAACCTCATGGGCTCCTTCTGCAGCCTATTGAAATGGATGGTTTTTAGACCCAGAACAAGGGGTAAGGTGTCAGGGCCAAGCATAAAAACAATCAGAAATACCTGGATGAATATTATATTTTATTGATCAGTCTCTTACAACTGAAGGTCAGAAAGATAAACCAGATAAATATGTCAAAACTAGCTGGTCACTGGCTAGAGGCTGGGCTGTTGATTATCCCTGTTGATTGCTAGATTATATGTTTAATTAACTTGTAAAGCACCTCCTGTCCTTCTGCCATCTCAGCTAAGTCAGGGAAAGAGACTTTTGAGATCTGTGAAGGGAGGCTTGGATCCTACAGCGCTTTAAAAGATCTGTGATGTTATGGTTTGCTGTTTTTAACTCCCCTTACAGATGGGCAAATCATTTTTCCAGAAGGCTATTTCATGTTGTTTTGAAATGCACCTTGGTCTGTTAAAACTGTAGCTTTTAAACCTCAGTGATGACTGTAAACCTCCCATTTTAACTGCTTGTTGCATCATTATATTGTTTATGACTTAGGGGAAGCAAAACCAGTCTTGACTCTGAAGGTTACTGGCTATTTCCAGTGTGCGCAGGCGGATTCTGACTGCACATAAACAGTAGAACTGGACTAGAAAGCAGTGGTTTGCCAAGTTAAACATTTGAAATGCTGCAGAAGTGGCCAGCTGATGATGCTGCAACTAGAAGAGGTAGTCTGGTGAACGGGAACACGTTGTATAAGGGCAGCATTGTTAACAGAGTTGTTAAATGGACTTTCAGGGGTAGAGAGCATTAACTTGGATAGTAACGTGTGATTGGCATCTTCCTAGCCACAGAACTTGAGTTTCTTTGCTCATGCTAGGAAGAAATGTTGGCAAACGTATGTACTTTTAAACTAGACTTGAGGAGTCCACAATGAACCAATACAAATAACACAAACTTTTGTGAAACTAAAGTTATTAGAAGAACATGCCCAAAGGACAAAGCTTCTTGGATGGTAAAGGTTAATTCTGGACAAGCAAATCACATGTGACAGTGACCTAATGACCTGCAGGGTATGAAATAGGTGTCCCGTAAGTCCCAGCTGGCAATTGCTGTTGGCAGGACAGGGGCATGACCCATGATGACTGCCACGTGCTGCAAATCTTCCCGTCTGCGCTGCTGTTTGCCTTCAGCTGTTGGTTTGGGTGCTTGTTGCACAAGCTGTGGCTCGTGTGATTAAACTAATTATATCCAAAGCTGAAAAACAGTTTTGTTTTCTTTAGATAAAATGGCATTAATATATGATCATGTCCCAAATTATTTAACATTGCATGTTGAGATTTGCCATTAAGGTCTGAAGTAATAGCAGCACTATGGTTTTTACTACTGTTGTTATATGATGTGCCATGTAGGTCCTTAACTATGTATTCATACACAAAATTCATGAGGGCGGGATTTGGTTATCTTTTGTTATTTGTACAACACCCACATGTTTTTAGGAACTAGAAGTTATTAAGATACAGTGATGCTTGGAAGAAACATTTATGCGGGATTTGGTGGTTAAAACATGACGGTTAGACCGCAGTCATGTCCCCAGTAGTATGGCGTGTAGCCCTGGGAGTCTGTCTGCCTGGTGAACATGCCGGAGGGTGAGACCTGTGCTGTTCCCAGCCCCACCAGGATGGTTCCCAGTCCTGCGTCCCAGTGACTTCTCTGCGCCCAAGGACCCACATGAGCTGTGTGGGTCATGCTGCTGGACCCCTGCCCCAACGGGAAGGGCAGAGGCTCCATCACCTTCCTGCTCAGGTTTGAACCTTCAGGGTTTTTTACAGGGTTGCCAAGAGCTGGGTTTTGAGATAAGCACGTCTCATCAATGTGAATTATTTTTTGAGTATAAAGAACTTTTTCACGTGTTGGGATTATACTACACTGAATGTTTATTTTGCCTTTACGTTAAACTGTTGTCTGAAAATGCAATAGTTAAAATTTATTTTTCTCTCTTTTTTTTTTTTCTCCAGAAATTTTATGAATAAGAATCAGAAGCCGGTGCTAACAGGCCAGCGGTTCAAAACTAGGAAGAGGGGTAGGTTATGTTACACTTTTTACTTTATTTTTTTCTTTGTTAAAATACTATAAACAGGGCAGGTGGAATAACTGAAAGTCCAATAGGATTAAGGTTTTTCTCCCCTTCTCTGAAGCGATATTAAAAGTGAAGATATTACTTTTAAGTAACCTCTACAAATTTTGTTTTCTTTATGTACCTTAGGACTTTCTGTAAAATATAGGATTATTAGCTGTTAAGCTGAATAAATTTTGAACTGAAGCCTCAGTTAAAAAATAAGATTCTAACTCAGGTTATAGTATATTTACATACAAGGAATAAAACTTGTTAGATGTTTAATTCAAGTGTGTCTTAAAATGTCTCCTTCAACTAAGAAAGCAAAATATGAGCTAGTGTGTAAAGGTTGCATAAAGAAAATTATCTGCTGGTTTTTTGGTTTGTTGGGGGTTTTTTGTGGTTTTTTTTTTTGTTTGTTTATATTTCTTTGACTCAAATCAATGCTATCTCTATAAATGAACCTTTCACACGTAAAAAGGAATGTTCTCACCTTCCTTCTCCATGAGATGGTCAGATCTTCTCCTTACCCCTGTTTATATATAACAACAGAAGTCAGAAAGCTCATTTTTCACAAATATTTCTGATGTGTTAGTGTTGTTTGGGGTTTTATTGTCAAAATAAATCAATGACCATTGCCTAAGTCCCTTTTACTCACTGTGATACTGATTTTCTGTAAAGATGATGAACACTCCTTCTATATACAATATTACATCATTTTTTTTAAAAAGCTAAGTGGTGCTAATTGTACTGATCATCTAGGTATTCTGTACAGCGAGTGTCATCCTAGCATGCTTGCTTAAACTGTGCTCAGAGTTCATTTGTCATGGTTTAGGTGTCTGAGACGAATTCCCAACACTTCGGGGCAGAGAGGCAAAAGAAGTCTAATAAATGATTGTCTGATTTGTGAAAAGAAGGCTTAGATTATTTGCTGTTGCAATGGCAGATTGCTAGAGCACGCACAGGTGCGGTTCCTGTCTGTCCTGTAACAGGCTTTTTCCCATCTTGACTTTCCTGTTTCTGATCAAAAGCTAACAGCTGGTCTGAACTTCTTGTGACATAAAATGTAAATAAGAGCAGTTTCTCAGCGTGGATGAGAGAAACAAAAAGAGTCTGCAGCCTTTCTCAGATAATTACAAATTCTGTCCTGAGTCTGAAGAGCTGAGTGAGTGTTTTAAGATCTAGGATGGTCACGAAACTTGGATGAGAATGCCAAACCAGTTTGTTTCCAGTCATGTTAAAAAGCAGTGCCGGCTTTCTCTCATCTCCTCCCTTGCACACATCGCTTCCTCTGTTAGTTTGACCAGTGCGGTCTCTTAAATTGAAAATGTCATGATGCACATGCAGCATTTGTAGGTGTAGCTAAACAACAAACCTGTATTGTTTGTAATTAAATGTCACAATGCTGCGGTAATTAGTGGGATTAACTTTCTACCAGCATGGTCCAGAACATTGTGCAGTAGACTGCAATAACTAGCAACAGCAGAGATGTAGCTGGAACAGTGTAATTAACAATCCCTAAAGAAATACCTCTGTCAGATCAGCCAGTAAAAGCAATCAGATACGCATACTGCTGGATTGATCCAGTGTATTATTTATTCAGTCTAGGTCTGTCAGTTATGGTACATGTGTTCTTTGCTAAAATTGTCTTAGAGAACATTCTCTCTCATAAAGTCTTTCTTTTCAGTCTGTGTTTTGCAATGTGTTTGGCATAATGGGTCCTAGTACAGATTCGGTCTTTGACTTCTACTTAATACAAGTAATAATTAGAATAAATAAAGAGCTTCTATGTGTAATTCTGTGCCTGTCTCTTGAGTTGCTGTTACAGTGATTGGAAGTGACACTAGATACTCATTGACTAGATGGAAGAAGGAAAAGACTTGGGGGGGGGTGTTCTTTGTGTTTTCTTGAGAGATTAAATGGGATTGGGGATATTAAATGGCTTTAATATAGAAATATTAACATGCAAACACTTCTTCGTGTGCTTAAGCTATAAATTCTTCTTCAAAAATGGTGGTATTCTGGTTGCCTTAATATTTGTGGATCCTGCTTAGAAAATAGTGTGGATACCTGTTATCTTTCTAGAGGCAGAGAGGGCTTGAGGAAGAGAAATGGCTTCCTGGCATGTTTATTCCCTTCTGGGTGTATATACACTTTCTTTTTCTGTCATAGCAATGTCACAGACTGCTGCGTCTTGAACTTAGGCTAGAAGATACTAATAGGGTTTTTTTGTATCCTGACTTCCAGTATATCAGGGGGTCATGAAATTTCACTCAGGTAGGAGAGCGCGCAGTGATTGTGGTCTGGCCGTGGCATTTCAGTTTTCGGAGACTATTCTGTTGTGCGTACCAGGCAGGCAGAAGGGTCTGAAATGCGGAAATGCTGGAGCGAGTGAGCTGTCTGAGAGATGACTGATACCAACTTACCGGTTGATTTGTGTCTCATGATTCTCTTCCCGCTCCTGCAGCTCCCAGGAGTGCTGCCATCTGAGGAGACAGGAAGGTGTGGCATGGCAGTGAGCTGTCTAATAAAAAAACTGTCTATATAAACTCTCAGTGGTCAGGTAGCTGTAACTAATCTCCAAACGTGAACAATTTCTGAGCTTTCAGAGAGCAAAAAAGGAAGAAGATGCTAATTTTTTTTCTTTAAAGTTTGAAAGTGTGCCTAGTGTCTAAAATATGGAGAGACTATGAAGGAGGAGCTTGTAAATCCCACTCTTTCCAGCTCTATTAGTTGACTTAATAAAAGGTATAAACCTTGCTTCCAGCATATATAATGGCAGGCATTAAAATTGCTTTAAAAAGATTTGAATGAAGAAAAATGATGTTGTAAAGGGAAGATCCTTCCAAGGGAAGGAGGCATCTCACAGTTCCATATCAAGTTTTTAGCAATCTGGGTAAAGAAAATGGGTTCATTGTTAGTATAATCTCTGTACATGTCGAATACTGCAGTTTTGGTGAGGGTCAGCAGTAGTTAGCGTCCGGCCAGGATTTGTGCTGCTGGCGCAGATACGTGGGATATGGATTGTATTGACTTGTACCTGCACACGTGAAAATTGATAACTTTCTGTCTTCTGAAGTGGAAGAAATAGAGTAGCAGAAATACCAGTAGATAATAAGGAAAATTTATGTTACCAGACAGTTGACAAATACTTGCAGGACAAAAAGCTTCCCTAAGCATGAACAGAAACAAACCGCGTATTGTTTAAAGTAAGCTGACAGGCAATACCTGAGCCCCAGGTTCGTTCCCATGGTATGGGTAACTTAGAGTTCGTATCTGCTAAAAAAATGGTGCAAAAAGGTAAATGGTAGCATAAAAAGGAGCTAAGCAGAAGAATGCACATTGCTTTCTTTCAGGAGGAAAACTGTCTTGTAAAAAGGTAAAAATGCCTGTATGTTAACAGGAAGTCAGAGCAGGGGCCAAGCAGGACATCTCATATTTCTTCCACAGAAGCAGAGTTGTGGGCCTTCTGCTGAACAGTTTAGGTTATTTCTTAAGGAAGGGTGTATATAAATGAACTTTGTGATTTCCTTAGAAGCAAAAGAAAGAAAATAAGGATCTGGGAACATGCTCACAAATGAAAAGCTGTGTATAGCGCTGCTGCATTGGATACTGTATGCATCACATCTGCAAGCTACACCTGCCTCCGCTAGCCCGTGATTGAAGCTGTGCTTGTTTAGTAATTATGCACTTGACAGCTCCACATACTGCCACCACTTCTTGATGATGGCTTCTTAGTCACCCTGTTGTACCACATCAGCATTTCCTCTTCAGTACATTAGCTTGGTGGCAATATGTTTCAACAAAATTATAAATCATTTTTCATGCAATGAGTTTACCTCCTCTTCCTGGGTAAATTTTTTAGATTGTGATAGACAAGTAAATAGTAGGGTACTCCAGATGAGAGCAGAACTTCTGGGACAGGAGAAGAATCTGTTTAAAACAGCTAAGAAATATTAATCATGGTGTTTGTATTTATACTAAGCACTGTGTACCCATGACACCAAGCACATAACACTTCTCAGTTTAAACATGAACATCTTAAATTTTTAAACAAATAAAGTTGAAAAAGTGGAATAGGTGTTTTTTTAACTCCTCTCTTAAGACAGAACTCTGTCTTCTTACTTGATAATGACTCATCAAGCATTTTGGTTTTATTATGCATATAATACGTACTTATTTGGTAACCCAAAAGAGAATAATTATACTCAGATACTTGTTTATGGGTGGAGCTGTGTTTCTGGTGTGCAGATAAAACTGCCTGAACTACACATATTGAAATACATACACTTCAGTAACAAGCTTGTTTGTTTGTGGGTTGATCTGTTTGTTGTTTTCATATTTCAAGTTGGAAGAGAGTTGCAAGTGAGTATTTGGTAATGGGTCTGCTCTCTCAGATGGGATTCCAGTAGGGTGCTTCTCTGTAGGCATTTCCCAGAGCAAAAACTTGTTCTTCAGTTCCGCCACTTGGCCCTCTGGTTTGTCCACCATGGGCTTGCCCTGCAGGTGTGAGAGGTGGTTACTCAAAGGGCAGACTCCAGATCTTCATCCCAGCTGAAAGCTGAGGTAAGATGACTGAGAGCCTGAATATCTCTGAGGTCTGGGGTGAAGTAAAAGCACGGGAAGAAGTCACTTGCAGCCCAGAGAAGGGGCTTACTCCATAGTTAATTGGCTGAGAGTGTGATAGGGGAGAAGCTAGGTTGGCACTGTGTTTGCATGCATCACTTCAGGACGAGCTGGGGTTGGGAACGGTTGGTTTCCTGAGTGTGCCTACAAGTGTCCATGTTTCGAGTAAGCCTCAGCTTCGGTCTGAGGAGATCAGCTTCAGGTGATGGGGCAGCAAGCCCCTTGGAGATAGCTAAGAGTCAAGGCACTGAAAGCTAGGTATAGCGGGGAATTTCTGGAAAGTGAGGTGATGCCTCATTTTTCCAGTGCTTCGGAGAGCTTGACAGTCATCCCTGGAGCTGCTGTTGGCTGCATGCTGCCAGGCTCCCTGGAATCACCAGCTGACTGGTCCGCTGAGCTTCCCAGTGGCCTGGGACACTGAGTGGGAGGGACTGCTTGTGCTTTCTAGATACAGTTGTTATGGGGTAAGGGGATACATTGGGAGAGGGGGAGAAGCGGCAAGTGATACCATGAAGATGGTAGAATAGTGCACTCTAAGCACATGCAGGGGAACAAGGAGGGAGGGAAACGTTTCTATACTAGAAACCGTGTAAAGCTGATAAAAGGAGGCATTGTGTGTAAACTTTAGACTATTGTGTGAAGAGGAAAGAGATTGGGGAAAGAAAGGCTATCAGAAAACAAGGTCTTTTGGGGGTTGCTTTTGGTTAATGTTTGGGATAAAAAGCTGCACTGTGAGTCACAGGGAAAGGAAACCTACGGCCAGAGGATGTGTAATGTCCAGATCTGCTTGTCCCAAAAAGCCTGGGAAGAGTTGCAGATGGCACGTTTCAGACTGCATTAGCACATGTTTAGACAGGAATTTTACCATTCCTAATTCATCTTGGTAGCTAAAAATCTCTGAATTTATCATCTAGATATAATATGTGCAGGGTTTTGTTTTTGTAAGAACTTGTATCAACATTTGTGTTAGCAGGTGATAACAAACGAGTTTGGTTTTTTTTGAGTGTCACAAAACAAATCACAGTCCTGTTTATGAAGTTCAGAGTTATTTTGATGGTGACAAGCACTTTGTATGTGCTCTTACATAAAGCTGGGACTTGTTTTGTTAAGAAGCTTCAAGTGTCTGTGGTAAGCTGTGAACAGCCTGTAAGAAAAAGCAGCAGGAGGTCTGGGTAAATCTACCTGGCTTTATCTGGAGGTTGCAGCTAATGGCCTTGACACAGGGATGTTGTCTGGGGCATCAGACTGTACCTTAATCTAGTTCAGCCAGGGACAGCTGTGGAAAATGCAATGTGAGCGCTGTATGTGAGTCTTGCTAGTACTGCTTAGGTCTGTGAACATGAAAGATAAATTCTTGGTTACACTGTGTTGCCTGGTCCTAAATGTTAGCAGAAAAACTGTTTTTATGAATACCTTGGCCTCTTCTTTTCCTGAAGACTTGTCTTTTTGAAAACATTTTAGATATGCGACCATAGTTATTTAAAGAAACATATCAAGACATGACAAATGGAGTGTTCCTACAGTGAGATTATGTACACATAACTGACATTCCTTTTATTCTGCTGTCAGATTCAACAATGCATAATGATACATTCAGTAAGAGAAGGAAGAGCATGAAATTTGAAAACAATTTCAGTAGTTGCTTTTCCTCACCTTTATTTATTCCCATACGTTTGTGTGTGTTTTGGTACTGAGGAGAGGGAAGCAAGGGTAAACACTTCAAAATTTCCAGAGGTAATAAAAGCTAAACAGACTTTCTGTGTGTTGACCAGAATGGGAAGAATAAGTTTAGGTTCCATGGTTATTTCAATTGCTGGCTGATACAAGATTTTAACAGAAAGTTTACAAACTGGCTCACCTTTTCTGTCTCTTTTACCTCTGTTCCAGATGAAAAGGAGAAATTTGAACCCACAGTCTTCAGGGATACGATTGTCCAAGGCCTCAATGAAGCTGGGAGTGACCTGGAGGCTATAGCCAAGTTTTTGGATGCAACAGGCTCACGGCTTGATTATCGCCGCTATGCCGACACACTCTTTGATATTTTAGTAGCTGGCAGCATGCTAGGTAACCTGCAGTGTACCTGATACAGAATTGTGATGATCAGCCTTGCTTCTTTTCAGATGCTGTTTTCCTTTACAAAGTGGAAATTATAAACTGTATTACAATTTCACTTATCTAGATACTTCTTGAGTCTTGTATCATAGCATTGTTTACTGTTTGTAGCGCAGTAGTACCTAGGGACTTGATTGTGTGAGGCTTTCTGCAAATATCCCAACAAATGGACGCTGCTCTGGAAAGCCTTCAGTCTGAGCTGAAACAGCATATGAATGCAACAGCAAAGAAAATGAAACTCTAACCAGGGGAAACAGAGGAATTTATTAGCGTAAAAAGGTGTAATACAATACTCCAGGTTATTAGCTGTTGCAAGGCTTGCTTTGTAGAAGTTGCAACAAAGGCTAGCTAAGAGGAGAAGTGAAGGATAATGAGGAGTGCTTTGTGGATGTTCATGGGGCGTTTCTCCCAGGTGTCAGTGGCAGCTTGGACAAAAACATGCCTTTCCTTTCACCTTCCTCTGTATTTTGAACAAGTTGGCTCTTTTTACTGGTCATGTTGGTTTGATTCCTGCTTCCTGCTCTTTGGTATGTAAGAAGAAAAGATGCTTTTGAAAGGCATGAGATAATACAGGAAACAAAAGCCAGTGGAAGTATCTAGGAAAAAAGCTCTCAACAAAATAAGCTAGGAGTTTGAATGTCTGTGTGAGCCTCGTAAGCATTTATAAGGGTTAGGAGGATGTTCCAAGTCCTCAAATTAGTAACAGTGTGCTAATAGTTTTCTTTTCAGAAAGGTTTTACATTAATGTGGTGTTTCAAGTAGTGTTAAAATATGTGCAGGGGTTATGCTCAAACCCACCTTATTTGATCACACTCAGTGCTCTCAAAAACAGCTAAAATTTCCTCAGTATGTCCTGAATCTCTCAGTCCTGTGAGGTCTGTGTGATCTGAGGTGCAGCATATTGGCCAGCTGTCCCTTCTGTCAGGTGCCACTACAGCCTTGCAAATCTGTCTCTGTGTTCCCCCCCTCTCCCCAGCTAGCTCTTACCCTTGCCTTTTGCCTCACAGATACTAACATAAGACTGATTAGACTTCTGAAATCTTAAATTATTCCCTAAAGTGAGAAATTGTTTCATGCCTTGTTTTTCCACTTTCTTTTAGCTCCTGGAGGCACACGCATAGATGACAATGACAAGACCAAGATGACCAACCACTGTGTATTTTTTGCAGATGAAGATCATGATGCCATCCGAAATTATGCTCAGGTCAGTAAAGGTGTGGTGGTTGACTGTTGTCCATTTATGTATCAGAAGGATTACAGTGGAACGTCTGCAGGCTGTCTAGGCTGCAGTAGGCTAGTTACAGGGAAATCAAAAATCCAGTTAACCAGTAATCTGCCCTAACCTTTAAATTTTAGGTAAGAAAATAGGATGTCTAAGATAATCTGATCACAGCTAGCAGCACTTTCTTTTACAGGAAGCAGTCTTACTTATTTCAGTCTGCTGTTGGTTCAGTATATTTTTAGAGCCCATCCTTATTATTTTTGTTGACCTTTTCTGTATGCAGCCTGAAAGATTTCTATGAACATACTTTTAGAAACACATGAAGTGAATGACAAAACAAATATAAAGCTCACGCCTCCAACCTTTGGTTGTATAACCAGTTAGGAATGGGGCGTGTATTCCAGGAGCTTTCATTTCTCCTAGATACGTGATACAGAATTTCTTTTTGCAGGAGTAAGGCTGGCACAAATTGACCTATGTGAAATGAACACAAAAAAGCAATAAAACCTAGAACATTATTGAAGAGAAGCTAACATTGCGTAATTCCTTAATGGAAGATAATAATTATATGAGAAAATACAGTAGGAATTCTACTGAAAGTTCAAAGCCACCATGCAATTCTGGATACAAGTAGGATTGCATAAAAATACAATAGCATTGAAACTCCCATATGTCAAAAGTCTATTGTTAATTAAGTAACATATATATCTCTTAAAATAACTAGTTATTATTGGGGTGCTGGAGACAGTAATTGAAAGTATAAAAGCCACTGTCTAAGGTAACTCTAAGGTGTTGAGAGTGGTAAGTTGCTGAAAAGGTGCATGGTTGATTTAAAGGGTGCTGGGATCAGTATCTGCATCGGTAACAAATGTTTGCAGAAAACCCCCTTAAAAACACATATTTGATAATCTGAAGAAGTGAAATATACTTATTTCTGGAAAGGGAGTCAATATATCTTTGTATCAACTTTATCATCTCTTAAAAACAGGGTATTCTACTGTAGGAAAATCTGTTACTGGGAAAAGCATTAATTCTGTCTGCTTGAATTTTAATATTTTAACGGTTTGATAATAAGAATTGGCAGTACCAGTCCTCCAGGGAGAAATTTAACTTCAAGATAAAAGGTTGCATGTTGGAAAATGGAAAGGAAGGCTTCAGGACTTGAAGCAGTGGAATTTTGAATGTATTCTCTCCATTTCAAGCCAAAAGTCACCAAAATAAGTCAACATTTTGTAGTTAATGCCTGAACAGATGTATCCTTTTATAGACCTCACCAGTTTTTTTCATGCACAATGGGAAATAGAGCTCTTATTGTATAATGAAAAAGTGGAGTTAGGCTAAAATAGTATTTAGAGCTTCCTTATCTTCTAGGTAATTTCTTAATCTGACTCCCAAATGAACCAGCACTGTGGCTGGTTTTAGTCATGCACACAATTCAAAGAGTGAAAGGTCTTCAAGAAAAAAAGACCACTGGAGTTGATATTTTAGCAGAATATTTGCTTATGAAGTGTACTTCCCTCACAGGGACTTGGAAAAATAAACAGTTTTGTTTGTAAATATGAACAAGAGGCTAGCTTGTCTCTGTCTCAGCATGCCCACCACTTGACTGTCAGTTGTTCTGAGCGAAATACTACTATTTAGGATGTTTGGTTGTATTTTTATGTTCTCTGAAAAGTGAATTGAAACTTTCAAAACTTAATTTCTCCCCCCCCCACACCATACAGCCTGACAACAATGTAATTTGTTCCCTGTATAAACCTTTTAACCTGTGACACTGAGTCATATGCTTTGTGCCCTTTGCACAGTTGTGAGCGCAGTGGTTTGTTTATTTGATTCCTTATCTCTCCCTTCTTCCATCCGAATGCACCCTGCACCTGTGCTGCTTCTGCTTTCATAACCTGTGGTTGCATGATGGGAAACAAGTGGTGAAAGCTGGAGAACAAGTGTTTCCAGGAGCATGCCTGTTGTGAAAGCTTTGTCAAACGTTCTTCCTCTTTCCCTGGCAGTAGGGTGTTCTGTTGTAAGCATTTGCGTGGGTGGATTTGACAGAGATCCTGCGTCTGCTGAGGATGCCCAGCAGTGCTACCTGACAGCCTTGCTCCATCACCTTACACCTGGCAGCTTCCCCAGACAGCTGCCTTACCAGGGATCCGTGCAGAGTTAACCTCCTTCTCCTCCTCCTTTCCCCTGCTGTTTATCCATGGATAGGGTGAAAAGTAGAGCAGGAATAACATTTTGAGAAGTATGGAAGACTCTCCAATTGCAGTGAATTCTCTGATTCAAACATCGCTCTATAAAGTGGGAATTGCAAAACTTGTATGTGAACATACTAGCAGAGAAGGATGTTTCATGGTCTGCCACGAGACACAGATGACTGCAGAAATACCATTCTGCTAGCTGCTTATTCCCTGGAAACAATGTCTTAAGGGAAACCTGTACAGTGGAGTGTTAGTTAGAGTGTGAGAAGCCAGCAGTGCTTCCTACTTTTTCTTTCCTGCTGTAGAGATAAGAAGAACAAAAAATTGTTCTATCATGGATTAGTGAAAGATATTCATTATGGATTGAACAGTGACAGTCACGTTTCCATTTGCCTTTTTTGTTCATCTGTGTTTATCTTTAGGTCTTCAATAAACTTATCAGGAGATACAAATATCTGGAGAAAGCATTTGAAGATGAGATCAAAAAGGTAATAATGGTGGCCGTCTCCATTTTTTACCCTATGTCTAATGTAATTCCGTATGTACAACTGCTGTGCTGTTCTGTATTTTATTTAGCTCTGCTGGAAAAGAGGATGGAATCTACAGGTGGCAGCCGTAGTCTGCAAATTTAGCTCTGTGGGAATACTGCTGGCAGCACCTGATGTAGAGAAATTCTGAATTAATGCTTCCTTTGGGTGCTTTGACCAAACTCACCTTCTTATCCCAGGTTTTCCTGTGCAGAACTTCAGTGTGCTTGGGGGGGGGCATATAGTTCTCAATGAGAAGAGATGTTACTGTTCCGATAGAGAACAGCTCTCTGTGGTGTGTTTTGTCCATAGAATAAATGTAAGTTTGCACTGCAGAATGTCACTTGATGGATGAATATTAAACTGCTGCTGCATTGTAGAATGAGTCCTGACCACTAGATTTTCTATTTGAGGCCATAGATACATGCAAGAAAAAAAAATCAACACTGGCAGAGTGCTCAGGATTTGCCTGTTAGAATGTAGTGGGTATTTGTGGGTACTGTTTTGTTTTGTGATATTGACTTCTATGGAGACAGGAGAAACATGGGTAAAAATTTTTGAAAAACAAAATACAGATTTATTTTGTCTATTTTGAGTTCCTAGTAACAGATGTAAATATCTTCTCTCTTCTCTCTAACGGCCTGAATACGTAATAAACACTGCTGTGCTGTAAGTCACCAGGCATGCTGATAATGGCAAAACCTGTCCTGTGACTAAAATGCCATACTTTTAAAAAGTGTGGTTCCATATTATTTAAACATTAGAACGATTACTGCAAGGGTCAAGTGAGGCTAAGTCTGGAGTGTGATGCCTCGCCACCACCTCTGGTAGCTGAGTAAGTCTGGCTCCGATTTATACATTTCTGCTCATACAGGAAATTATTTTTGCGCTTGTGGCCAGAATGCCTATTATCCGGTGCTGATTGCTCAATACATCATTCTAGAACTAAATTTACCTCTATCCCTACACAAATCTAGTGTTCTTGCTGTTAATTACTATAATCTCTGACATGAGAAGCGCTGACTCATAGCATTCAAGTTTCAGAGTGTTTGGCATATTAAGCAAATGCCATGTCAATTCAAGCCGCCTCCTCTCTCTTCTGTAACTTGCTTGGTTTTGAATCCTGTAAGTTTCTAAGAATTTACTTTGCACACTCAGTGACGAGACTACGGTTATTGTATAATAATGTGACTCTTCAGCTGAGGAACAAGTGCCTCTGATGTGAAGATTAACTATACAGTAGCTTGAGAGAAAGCAATAATTTGAGGTACAGTGTGACGGAGCCATGCTACTTATTTAAAGCCATTGGAAGCTTTAGCCATGGCAGCACGGGGTCAGAGCGGGCTTGTTCACCTTGCAGACTGCAAATCTCAGTTTGATGTACGTGCTTTTTGTATAGTTTTCAGTGTCGGATTACCTCTTGTATGACAAATCATGAAGGTAGGTTTGCCTAGCGGTCCTAGGCTGCGGGGAGTAGAATTTTTCCATCTGCCCTTTATTGTCACCCTTAGCGCTGGAGCAAATCTTGGCATAGCACCTGAGGACCTGGACTTCGGCATGGGTGCCAGGTACACTCTGTTGCTTGGTAAATGCAGTTTATCTGAGAATTAGAAATTGGGAAGGTGGTTGTTGAGGTTTGGGCCTGTGTATCGCACCTGTGCTGTCATTGCCTCAGAGCCCTTGAGGACTATTCGTAGTTGTCTTCTGCTTACCTTCTCCCTCCCCCTGCTTGTGTGAACCCACAGTTCACATGGCTGTCATCTCACTGGTGAGGCTGCTGAGTTTTTAACTGTTTTATTCTCGTGTGCAGTAATGTATATGAGAGCAGCTGCCCATGAAGAGGGTCACAAGATAGATATAATATTTTCTAGATGTGTTTCTGCAAGATTTAGTGGTTCAAAGACTACTGCAGTTACATGATGGCTAGAAAAGCAAGAGAGCAACTCCTTGATATTGTTTCATGTGTCACTGTCCTAGCAATGAAGGTGATTTTTCTGGCAGATTCGTTAAGCATCCTGTGTACTTGAGGGGAAAATAAGCTCTTCTCACAGAAAGTCACGTTAAAAGAAAAAAAACCAAGGCCATACCAGCAGTTTCACTCTAAAGAACCAGATGGTGTCAGTGGGACTTCTGTTTCAAGAGAAATTGTCTTAGCAGCAATATTCATACAAGTATTTTCTTTATTTCTTTGAGTTCATAATTTTGTCATTATTATATGTTGTCATGATTATTTCCCAGCACATTTCCCTTTTGTGCCTGCTTCCAGCTTTCAAATATTTGAATTCTTAATTCTCTCCCCCCAGAACGGCAAATTATTTTTTCTTCTAGTGACATAAGCAAACTGTACATCTAAATTTTTACAACTAAATTATTTTGTGCAAATAATTTCAACAGAAGACCAGGATTTTAAAATGCATCGCTCACCTGCTGGTTTTTAATGTAGGCAACTTAAACTCATGTGAGCACTGCCCAGTGTACCTGCATAGACCGTTGACAACATTTTGCAATAATTTAAGTAAAACTCTTGAGTTCCAAATTTGTGTTCATCTTTCTCATATCTCTATTGCTGATCAGGTCAATGGAGGAAGCATGCAGTATTAGCTGTCTGTGTAGTATATTTGTAAGTTTAAGTAGCATTCTGTGTAGGGTTTTTTATTATAAAATTTGGGATAAGGTACAGATAAGTCTATTTTTGGTCTTATTTAATAAGACCAAATATTTACCAAGATTTTGGTAAATGTTACTGGGTCATATGAGGGCATGTGAAGTACTGGGACATGTTAGGGTTCTTTCATTAGGAAAACAGGAACACAAAGGACCTCATAAGTCAAGCTGGGAGTTATGAAATAAAAGGAGACTAACATTCGGAGATCAAATGGGGAGTAAGCAGAGATGCTTGAAGTCAGCTAAGTGAAAGGCAAGACTCATCCATTCGTCCTATCTGTTATGTTAGTGCCTTCTCCTCTGCTGACAATTCAGTGCTGTCTACAGATGTGACAAACTCTCAGATGCTAAAGCAACAGACCTCTTCAGCTAATGAAGATATAAAAAGGTCCCACACTCCCTGTGTGGATAAAATTCCTTAATTTTCCCTATTAAGGTTTCCAGACTGCAAGAGGAGAACAGAAGCACTTGTTTTTCTCGTAAGCTTTTTAATGCTGTGTGTGTCTTTACTGGTGCCTATCTTTTATGCTCAGAATTTGTGCCTAAAAGACTTTAAAGACAAAAATAGCATGGAACAGCACATTAGGTCTGGTCTTGTGCTTATTAGGCATTCTGAACTCCCACTTAAATAGGTGGGAGTTGTTAGAGCTATGATAGAAATACAAAATTCTGAGCCAGAATTGTGCATTTTATGCCTGGAATCAATCTGTAACAAAAGGAGTAATGACAGTGCTTGGCTAACAGCAGGGAAGCATCAGCTTGGAGAACTTCCTGTGGGTGGTTTGGTACTATTCTGAAGTAACTTGGACATTTTGTGATTTCCCTGCTGAGGTTTGTAATCATGATGGTAAAGGAAGAGCTCCTAAAGTAATTGGCAATAAAAATCTGAAATGACAGCTTAGAACTGAACATTTTGTTCTTTTTGATGGTTTTTAAGTGGGTTTATTAAAGGTTTTGATTCTTCCTATCACCTAGTTTCCCCCTAAATTATGCTGTGTCTCACAGTTGCTTGAAGTATAGACTGATATCCTTGAACAGCAGAAAATGGTGTGTATAAGTTTATTCAAAACCATTAGTAAAACAAAAACTACGCTAGTAGGACCAGCAGTACTTTAAGCAGTGAGAGACATGTAGAAGACCAGATTCCTACTCAGCATATTGGAGTGGGGTACACTTTAAGAACATTAATTCCAAGAGACTTGCAATAAGCATGTTTCAGAGGAAAGAGGAGAGGATGAGACTGTGAGCTTCGTAGGTGCATCATTTCAGACCTTCCATAACGTTTGAACAAATACAGATTTCTCAAAACTGGAGTTGATAAATGTTTGGATGTTCTTAGGATCCTTCTCCACTTGGAGTGCACAACTCTGACTTTGCAGCTGGGTTTACTGCTGCTGTTGCTTTCATGACTCAGATCTGACATGAATGGATGCAACTGTTCACGCTGTACCCATTACTGACAAAACCCAATGGAGGTTACAGCTCAGAAGTATGTCAAAACCTGGTCTGTCATGTTAAAGTAGTCAGTGTGACCACTTTCTAATCAAAATCCCCATCTGTTGCTTATATGGGAGCAGAAGGAAAGAGAGTTCAGTAAGCTATACAGAAATCTAAAGCTGTTTCCTGTTTGTTAACAGGCGCAATACTTGCAGTAAAGAGCAAAAGGTCTACTTCTGAGTTTTTTCTTGTGCAGATCTCATTTTGGTACTGTATTGTTGATAAAGCTTGTGTAAAGAAAGCTTTAAATCCCCAGGTCTCCATGTTGCGCTAGGCTCATATGGAAATTCTGTAAAAATGTTTTCAGTCTTCCCATTAAATGTGGCCCTGGAGTTCCTTTCCCTGCATCGTTATATATACCAGTTAATTGCTGCATTTGGAAATACAGCACACCACTTGTTTCTCATCCATATATTTAGAAATAATAATTCCATTCATCTGCATCCCAAATTTTCATGCGTTTTTTGGTTGTGAGTCACAGTTGGTTGAAATAAAATTACACCTTGTGATTTCACAGTTTCATAATTTTTCATTTAAGCTAAAACGGCATGTTGCAATCATTTGGCTGAAGCCCTCTAGAAAAAAACAAACGATTTGTCTGTGGTTGAATCATTCAAGCCTGTGTAAGCTGTAATTTAAAGCTGATGTTGTTATGTAAGAACTACCATATGAATGAGGTTTTTTCGGTTCTGTTCACTGATACAGAGCAGAGCTATTCATAAAACACTGCGTGAGCTTTAATAACTTACTTCATTAGCTATCTGGATTTTTAAAATATCGCTGCATTCTCCGAGCTTTGCAGTTAAGTAAGCTGCTTAGATATCTTGGAGAAGAGCTCTCACTGTCCATGGTAACAAACAAGCACAGGGACATGTCTGATATTCTGCCCCTTTGTATGAGCAGGTTTTGGTAACTAAGAAATACCCTTAATTTGGAAACTGGCTGGAAATTTTCCATCAGAATGAGCTGTTCTGCTTTGATTGCATCTGTTGCTCATTTGGAGAAGGAAAAAGGGTGTTACAACAGCAGAAGGTAGCTGAATAAAGCACTGGTAGCTGAAGAAGGAAATGAGAATTCCTTTTTAACTTCAGAGATGGGTATCTGGGGTATTTTTTTTTTCTCTTTTTTAATTTTTTTCCTTTTTTGTGATGGTGGTAAACTTGTAACCTAGCTTCTGAGGGAGTCAGCAGGTTTTTGCAATGAATGAAGCTGCCCTTTGGTCTACCTCCCCTTTTCCCATCGCCCATATTGTGGTTGCTAACAATATGTTAAAAAACCCACCAACGTTATTGTTAACAGTAATGCTATTAATACAATCTCATTTTTCGTAACGTTTTACCTGATGTAAAGGGAAGGAGGTGTAATGGACTTCGTTAGTATGCTTTCGAGACATTCATTGCATTTAAACATATGAAAATAAGATATTTAAATAGACTTAATAGCTATTTTTAGGCTTTAAGAGGTAAACGTAGTTCAGATCTTTTAGCACTTAGGATGGTGAGATTTGTAACTTTTTCTCAAGCTAGTTGTTTCCTCATGTAATTAGTAGTGGGAATGGTGAGGTCTTAAAGCAGCCTGTCCTTTGTCAGCTTTATCAAGAATGTCTGAACTTGAAATATATTTCTTATTTTAGCCAAAAGAAAATCTGTTGTAATTGTACTGTGTTCCTTTCCCCAAAAGGAAAACAGGAAACTTTCTTATCCTATTATTGTTCACATGAGTAATAGCTGTTGTAAGCTAGAAAAAGAACTGCAACTGTGCGGGGCTTAGTCCGGAGTCTGAAGATGTGAATGGCAGGCTCCTCTCAGCCCATTGAAATCAGCAAGTCTGCAATCCTATAATTTCTGTGGGTCTCAAGCTTTTAACAAGCACTTTTATTTTTACCCATATATATGTATATTTGGAGAAGACAGGCTTTGTCTCTCTGAGTAAGGCCATATTCCACGTGCTTGCGTCCTTACGGAAAGTGAAATTATAAGCGATTAGTGAAAAGGCATTTGATTTTGACATGATTGCTATTAATTATTGTGGGGCTTTTTGAGAAATAAGAAATTAAACTGTCTGCTAATATTTGCTATCTACCTGTTGTCATTGCATATGTCTCAAATATATCTTCTTTTCCCCACCCCCTTCATTGTCTGACCCACAGCTTCTACTGTTTCTTAAAGCCTTTACCGAGACAGAACAGACAAAGCTGGCAATGCTTTCTGGCATCCTCTTAGCCAACGGGACTCTTCCTGCTACAATTTTAACAAGCCTCTTCACTGACAATATAGTCAAAGAAGGTAATTTTCTGTATGATCTTTTTTTTTTTTTTTTTACATTAGCTTTAATCAGAGATGTATTTTATTGCACCATATTTCGTATGTTGGAAGCCTGTAACTGGACAACAGAAATCAGTATTTTAGAACAGAAGCCTGCACAGACAGCAACGGCCAACATGCTTTGTGAAATCTATTAAGAAGGCAGTCGCACGTAAGGAAGAAAGCAACAAAACCAAAAATAAACCCCAAAGGATCCGTGCTTTTGGACGTTACATATGTGTGTGCAAGATTGTACAATATGCATACTCTTTGACACTATAAAAGTGTGAAGTATAACGTCTATTCCTGAGAGATGCCTACCAGCACTTTTACAAGTGTTGCCAGTATTTTGTGCATGTGAGTGTGAAGTGGGACAGAGAGCACGTGCAGGCCAGCTGGATATTGCAGGGGCTGGGGGGGGGGAGTAAATTCAAACCCTCATTTTGCCTTCATACCATTAGGGATCAGGGTTTGATACTCTTTCTCACGGACTTGTATTTACCATATGATGAGTAACTGTTCTTTCAATCTTAAGGTATAATGCCTTTTTAAGATGACTCTTGGTTTAGGGGTTTTATTTAGTTAGTTGTTTATAGCCATCTACCTTGGAGTCTGAATTTTCCAAGCAGTGTGTCTCTGTGCCAGTTACTGACTACCTGGAATAATGCAGATGCACTGTCAGTTTTGAACAGTTTTCAGGAAATCTTTTTGGCTTTGTTAGAGAGCTATATATTAGCTAAAATGTATTCTAACTTACATTTTTAAAAAAATCAAGTATTCTAACTCCATGTTCTAATTTACAGCATGCTAACCATTGTATGAGTTTTCTGAATGCTGCAGAAAGAAAAGCCACAGCTGCAGCTTTGCTCTGTCATCATCCACAGCTTTCAGAATCAGAAATAAACTAGGAGAAAATTCAAACAAAAGCACTAATCCATGTCTTAGGGTGATGGCCTGCGATGTTTTCAAATCAAAGCCTGTTCCTACTTATGAGAAGACAAGAGACAGCGGAAAACTCTAGTTTTTAAAAGTAATGTGATTTTTTTAAAAAATATTTTAAATTTAACATTTTAAGAATACAATTAATAGTGCAAATCCTAGAACAAATGCTCTTTGCATTATAAATGTATGTTTGTAGGATCGCTAAACTTTCGCCAGGAGCTTACGTATACTTTTGGTTCTTGGTTTATATATGCTAAAAATGTACCTGTGTCAGCATATGAAAAAAAAGATTCTTCAGTTAGTGTTCTGGAATAGATCTTTTATGGAAGAATAATAACAGATGCAAAGATAAATAAAAAACAGGTAAAAAAATCAAGGCTTAAAACAGGTAGATCATATAGAAATTAACTTGGTACCTACTTTGATTTACAAAAAACAATACTGCAGGTAAGTGAGGTTAAAATACATGAGGAAAAAATTATCTGAAAATTATCTAATTATTATTATTATTCTTGTCACCCCCGCTGAAAAAACAGTGCAAATGCAAAGAGCAGCTGACAGGGTTAATTGATAAAATGAATGGCTGAAGTTGCTTTCTGCAAATAGGGGTGAAAAAACCCCCAAAACCCAGAAAAAGAGCTATTTAAAAAAAAAAAAAAGACAGTGTCAGAGTATGACACATGAATAGAGTATAGGAACTGTCCAATGATAAATTAGGAGTAAGTTTGAAAACGTATGTGGGTTGTGAAACCCTAGAACAACTGCCCTTTGATATGGGCATAAAACTTGGGTTTTTTTCAAGTTTTAGCTTAAAACAAGGGTTTACGATGTGGGTATTGAGGACAGTGCTTAGTGACAGAGACTTCCATTCAGTGTTGGTGTTGAACTCTTAACCACATCAGGTACACTACAATGTGTTTACAGCTTCAAAAAGTCACAGGTGGACGTTACGCCTAGGTCCCCTGGTTGTTGACAAGGGTTTGTCAGGCTTGACTGGTCAGCCTACGGTACTTATGATCACTGCATCATGCGGGTTTCACTTGGAGCCTACTGCACAACATGTAAAACAAGCCCAACTAGTATTTGTAGGCCTCTCTCTTTTGGCATGGCATTGTGCACCCGTGGTTCTATATAGTACTTCTCTAAGGATCATGCCTTATGACTAAGCTCTTGAAATAAGGTTTCCAAAGCTGTCATAACAGTCAAGGTCTGTAATGAACGTTAATCGAGTTTACACTGCTGTGGGAATAATTTTTTCTGTTCTTGTTTAATGACTCATTTAGTCAATGTATCCTAGAAATAAAAAGAATGGATATCTATCTACATAAAGTGGCTAAGAACGATGAAACCACTTCCTACCTGTAGGTCCCATCTAGTTCTCAGAGCATCAGGGCTGGTTGGAAGTGAAACAAAATTATACCGCCTGGCTGTAGCACAGTACACGGCTATCATTATCACCACCCTTAACGGCACTGTAAATGCCAATGCAAGTGCAGTGTGGAGGAGCATAACCGGCCTACAGGGCACTTCCCTCAAGGATGAGCTGGGTCTCCAACTCCGAGACCTCTCGCCTTCCTTCAGCTCCCATCGCTTGCCGCCGAGAAGCCGGAGCAGAGCCGTGGTGGTGCTGCTCTAAAGACACGTGCCGAAGGGAAGTAGGAGGGAGGTGTGGGTCTAATGGCATCTTAGCTCCCCTGGGAAAGCTACTGCTAGCGGAGGTAGAGTTCTTTTGATTTAATGCAGAAAATACTAGGCTGTGCCTTGAGGAGGAATTTTTCCATTTAAAATAGTATTTGTGCCTGGTTCTACCAGCTACTGAATGTCTTTGTGGGGGATGGGGTACAATCAGTTACCTTGAAATTGTAAAGTTACTTAACCCTGTTCCAGGACTTGCTAAAAAGCCCTTTGAAGATACGGGGTTTTTCAGTTCTTATTCCTGAATGTCCTTTATTATCTTGTACCTTCATTTCCTAACTGATTTAACACATAATTTTTCCTTTTGCATTGGACTTGGTCTGTAAATTGGGGAGGTAGGAAAAATAATTGCAAAGAAAATTTTTGAACAAATGAATGAAGATGGGCAAGACAGGATAAAAAGGTTTTCAAACAGTCTAGCATACTTCAGAAAATTAATACCACATTCAAGAAAAAAAAAAGCATTTCTGCTCTAAATGTTTGGCCCCATTCCATGAATGTATTTTCATTCCATATTCTTGTAACCATTTTGTAACCTTGTAACCATCTCTAATTCATGTTGCAAATTGCTGAAGCCTGTTTTGTGTTTTTCTTCAAACAGGGATTGCAGCCTCTTTTGCTGTAAAGCTTTTTAAAGCATGGATGGCAGAGAAAGACGCCAATTCTGTTACCTCTGCTTTAAGAAAAGCCAACCTCGATAAGAGATTGCTAGTAAGTACAGTATATTTTCGATAATCTTTATCTCTCATTGGGAAAGAGAAGGAAATAAAATGCAGGTGATTGCTGTAAACCGGTTAACTCCCCTTCAGGCTCCCTTAGCACTTTTAAAATATTTTGAATCACAGCAATAATGTTATGGCTGTAGCATTGATACAGGTTCAGGAATAGTAAGTGTCACATGTTTTTACATTCTTATTTTCCCTGTAGTTAAATGCCTCTGAAAGACTATATATATGGGACTTGGGAATGAATTAAATGTGTTTTTTCTAAGCATTGCTAACAAAACATGCCACCAGCAACTGTGTGAGGACATTTTTTTTTTTTAAAAAAAACCATGGTTTACTTTTGTAAATAATAAATGAAGTATAAAGGGTTAGGGTTAGAATATAAGTTTCCAAGTGACAGTGTTTAAATAGTATAGCGAAAGCACAGTAAGCTAATTTTCCACATCAGTAGCCATCTGGGTAGCATAAATGGTCCCGCAGCGATGACAGCAGACCTACTAGGAGCAATGCAGGAAGGCTTTTCAGCCTTTGGACTCAAAACCTGTGTTCTGGGTTTGTACCAATGGCTGCGGTATTTAGAGTGCGCATGAATAAGCAGCAATGTCGTGTGCCTTTCTCTCCCGGTGTCTTTCTGAAGATCAGTAGCCCTTTGGGTTTTTTAATCCTCAAAAAAGATGCTGCTGTGATAATCCTATCAAATGCACTACATCCTGTGTAGCACTGCCTGGAGAGTTGCAGCAGTATTTCCTGTTTCTACCTCAATAATTTATGATTAGGCAAGAACTTTTCAATAGTGAGGCAACCTCCCACACCCCTTCATCTCCTCAATTTGTATTTGGTTTTAAGACTCCAAGTCATAAATAATTCTCCATAAAGCTGGGAAATGGGCTAATTACACTGTTTATTAGAGAGGGGGGAAAAAAGCAAACTGCATCTTATTTCTATTTCCAACTTGACTGAATTAAACTTTCAGCTGTTGGCTCTCATTATGTGCCTATATTAAACAACTATAAAAGTACCAGATGATGTTGCCTAGCATAGATGCCTTCATGAAAGTTTCTTAATCTCATTTTTCAGTGAGGAAACAGATTGAGGATCTCTAGCTTCTTTGTTAAAAAAAAGTGCTATCCGTCCCAAAAATCATTGTTAGACATCAAGAACTGGATGGTAAGCAAATGCCATTGAGTCCTTGCCAGGATGGGGCATTTGCTGTCGCAAATTTTTAGAATAATTTTAACTTTTCTACGTAGCTGGGCTTCCATAAATCATAGATTGACAGTGTCTTTGAATCAGAAATGCCTACAGGAGTTAATGTTAACGGTACAAGGTGGATGTAGGTTTTTGTTATTGTTAACTAATGCATTAGTAGTAATCATTGCTCAACAGAGTAGCAACATCAGGCCAGTGTGCCTGGGCCATATATGTATTACTAGGTGCATTTTTCTTTTTAAGAGGTAAATGTGTGTGTGAACTGGGAGGGCAGTAAATGTGCTTTGCATATAATGACTTTACCTTCTATTCCTTTGTACTTTCTTGGAATCTGGAATAGGTGTAGTTTCTCTGAGGACCATTTTGAGCAACATCTTAAGCTCACAGCTGTTCATAAGTGTGTGCACTTCATGTAGAGAGGGTGTTGGATTTTTGGGTAACTGACCATCAATTTTCCCTCCACAGTAATGAAACACAACATTATGAATGAAGTGCTGACTTTTCCAGTGTTAATACAAGCATTCACTTTTTTTAGGTGCAGTACCTGGTGAATTCCCATTGTTCATTCTTAAAAAATGTACCAATCTGTCCAGAATCATAGTTGGTTATTTATTTAACAGAGAACACTTCTGTCTTTTTAGGAACTATTTCCAGCCAACCGGCAGAATGTGGACCATTTTGCCAAGTATTTTACTGAAGCAGGTCTAAAAGAGCTCTCAGATTTCCTCAGAGTTCAGCAGTCACTGGGGACTCGTAAAGAACTTCAAAAAGAGCTACAAGAACGTCTCTCTCAGGAATGCCCAATTAAAGAGGTAAAGAGTGGCTTTTTCACAACTGTTTATATAGTCATAGTCAAAAACTTAACCGTAGGTACAGAGGAACAGATATGAGCACCTCATAGATTGCCTCTGTTTTTCTTCAGATTCTTTTAACATATTCATCAGTTCACTCTGTGCTTAAGACTAAAGCAACAAAACATCCCCTGGATTTACAGGTGCAGCTGACTCTGTGGGTTTGGTTTGGTTCAATTATGCTTGATGCGAATGTATTTCATTTAACTGCATTAGCTGTTAGGTTGGAGTGGAGGGACAAAACTTGTAGTCAAGTAATGGTAATGTTGCTAAATAAAAACATGCAAAATGCTTAATTTTTATTATTCTTGTTCTAATTTTGTTTCTGTTAACGGTGGTGTTATTTGTAAATGACTGCAAGTATTTGGTAAGTCAGCATTAGTTCTGGTTGATTGGAAGAGTTGCTTAAGACAGCGGTTTATTTCCTGCTCCAGGTAGTGCTTTATGTAAAGGAGGAAATGAAAAGAAACGAGCTGCCAGAGCCAGCAGTGATCGGTCTTCTGTGGACCTGTGTCATGAATGCTGTGGAATGGAACAAGAAGGAAGAGCTGGTTGCAGAGCAAGCCCTCAAACATCTAAAGGTGTGTGTGTGGGTGAAGAGGGGAAGGGCTGGGGTGAATTAACAGAATACATTGTACAGCTGTCAAGTTACTACCTGTTTAAATCCAGGAGGTGGAGAGTCTTGAGGGCTGACACTGAGCACACCCAGCATTGGAGCGTCTTCTCTATATTTGACTTTAGTCAAATTAATGCAAAACTGAGGTTTTGCATTATTTTTCAGTATCAGAATACTGAATGCCCTGAGGCACGCAGTGCAGAGAACCAGGGCAAACTGAGACGGTCACAGCCTTGAGTACCTCTGCGTTGCGCTTTCTCAGTGCGCCAGATCCTGAGAGGCTCCTTGCCTGAGGGACAATGGTAAGCAAATGCTGAGACTCAGCTCTGCTCAGACCTGCCAGCAGGCCTGCAGGAGCTGCCTTGGCAATGTCTGTGCCAGAAGCAAGGAAGTGTTGGGAGCATGGCGATGCGGCATCTGTGCTGGTTTTGCACGGAGCTGGTTAGGTCTAGGCAGGAGTGCTGAGCTCAGAATCTGTGAAATGGTTGTGACTGGTGTTGCCTGTGGGAGCTGGATGCTCAGTAACTTGTTGGCTAATAAGCCAGGAGCTAGCTTGAGAGCACGTGCACTGTGTAGTGCGGTTGCTCTCTGATCCAGGTGCTGTTCTTGTGGAGAAGAGCACTGAACGCATTGAAAGACAGGCTCTAGTTTGCTGAGCGATGGCAGATTGCAGCATCACAGTTGTGTGTTGGTGCAAAAACTTATGACCTTGGAGTGGAAAAAAACCCCAAAACCTGGAAACAAGGCAGAGGCGTCAGTCATTGCGATGGTTGGTATTTCTCGTCTAAATCTGAAGGAACTGTGTGGTGCAAGACACTTAAACTGAGAACAGAGGCAGAGAGGCTTTTCAGCAGAATTAGTCCTTTTAAGCTGGTAAACCAAGAGCAAGAGAATACTCCCTCATAGCCAGGGCTGCAGAGATTTGCCCTAGGACAGAAGCAATCTGTACTTTATTCTTCATGGTAAAATGGATCTTAAGCTTGATCTGAATTCCTTTCTTCTTCATGTTGGATTGCCTCTCCATACTTGGAGGTCCCGTGTTGGTTTAGCTCCTACTACTGCTGTCCTTTCATCTGAATTTGGTTTCCCAAGAGCAACATCAGTCATCCTAGAAATGTAGTCGCTTGGGATCTTGTGTAGTCTTTGATGGTAAGATTGAATGCCTTGAAGTCTTCTCAAGTGACCCAAATAGCAGTGGAAAGAGGAGATAGTTTCCAGAAGGAGAAGAGACATTGTTTTTCTTGTTCTTTTGATGTAAAAATTGATCATATCTCTTTGAGTTGTAACAGAGTACCCATTGAGATTTAATGTCTAGTACTGCAGGGCAAATTAACAAATGTTTTTTGGGAGATTTGAAGATTGGGAAAAGAGAAACATAGCTGGCTTTGTACAAATACTGTTGACTGGATGCTTAGTCCTGTGAATCTCACTGACCCGAGCCATCAGCTATGGATGTAACCCCACTAGATTAGGCAAGGCATCTTGCCTGTGTAAGATAGGCATCTCTCTAACCACATCCATCGTCTTAAAACAGAGCACAAATATTTATGGGGTATTTACTATTTGCACTTACAGGTAAGATTTTAACAAAAGCAGTAGAAATAGAAATTTAGACTTTGCTAGCTGCTTCTTTCCACTTCAATGTTCAAAAATAAGCAGCATCCTTCTTCTGTGGATAGGCAGAGACAGATCTTGGACTCCTCTCTTTGGGGTCTCGGCTGAGTCAACTCCAGAAGTCAGGTTAACAGCGTTAACGTGACATGGAGCCTGGTTCCTGTGCCCTCCTGTGTCGCCGTGCCCTGAAACAGTCATGGGGTGTTTTGTCCTGTGGGTCAGGACGCGTATACGTACTTGACATGGGACATGCCGGGTGGTGGGATTTATTCCTGCGCCTGACAGACAGCCTTCACAGAGCACAGTTCCCAAAGCTTTGACATCTGGGTACCAGCCTCTTGAATTTATTAGGCACCTTTTAGTAAGCTGTATACAAGAGACTTCTGTGCTTTGATAAGTCTTTGATACAGCATATTTACCTAATTTACAGTTCTTCACAAGCTGCACTGGGTGGTTGGCTTCCTAGTGGAGGTGGTGGCAACCATGGCAGGACTGGCAGGAGCTGAACTCAGGAGGAGATGGAGCAAGCTGTTAAACCCTGAATCTGACTGGATAAGCTCCTCATCATCCCAGTAACCTCACTGTGACACTGCGGCTTAGCCCCTAGGCCACCTCCAGTTCAGAGAAGAGACATTCCCTGGGGGTGTGGAGAATCCTCCAGACAGTTTGCACTGCAGGCAAGGCTGTGGTGTGAGCTTCATGACAGTGCAGCTGCTGACCCGCTGCTGCCTAACCTGAGGCTAATGGAAAATAATTCCACTTAGCTCAGCCAGCAAGGAGAGGAAGCTAATTTTATGGTCCTTAGTCAGTTAGATACTTGTGAAATTTACAGTTATAAGTCTGTACTGGTTGAGGAGTGAGAGGAAAGCAAAGGGGGTCAGTCAGATGTGGCAAAATGAAAAGGTGGGATTTGTATTTTAAATGACTTAATGCTCACAGTCAGCAGTACTTCACAAACCTGTGGATGGGGGTTCTGCTGATGCAGTGTATCTTGCCCTGCCTCCCTGTGACTTGGCTAGATACCAACTGGATGCTTCAGGGGCCAAAAGGGGAATAAGAGGGAGTGTTGCTACCCAAAGCCTGCACAAGCTTTGCAGCGCTTTTACCAAAACACTTAATGTTTCTAAAGATGTGGTTAGACCTGCCAGAAGCGGAAAAACCCAACCTCTGGTGTTAGCTACATCTAGTCATTTCTCATAGTTACTTTTTAAGGGAGTTTCTTCCCAAAGTGATAATACTGCCTGCCTGCCTATCTGCTCTTGTTACAGTTGTGGTGTGATTTCTTGCTCTCTCTTTCTTTAAATTAATAGCTGATAATTATTTTGCGAAAGACATTCTGGACTTTGTAAATTTTAGTTGATTTTCATGCATTTTAATAGGTTTTTTCCATGGATCATGTTGAGTAAACCCGTCAGGGTTTAGCCCCTTGTAAAGAAGTCCTGAAGCATATGTATTTTTGATCCCGTTCAGTGCTGTTGGTGATGGGCAGTTTTGTGCCTGAACTCTGTTTTATTGGGCCCTTGCAAGTCAGCTGAAAAATGCCAAACTGAGTGTGTTACTGAAAACGAGGAAGAAAGGCTGAACTGAGCAGTGCAAGAACAAATTAAATAGTAACCTTAACATATATTTGGCTGGGGGCTCTGAAGATCAAGGGCAATTTGTCATCCTTTCAGCTCGGAAAAATGATTTTAATATTACCTTAAACTGAAGATCACAGTCTTAGCTGGACTTGTCACAGGCTAAGAGTAAAGGAAACTGGAGAGATACGGATATAAACACTGCAGTTTTAGTTTTTAAGGAAAGAATGAACAGGATACAGTCCTTTAATGTAATTTTTAATTTTAAAATCTGAACTAAAAGAGGAAAACTTGCATAACAAAGAAAGCTTTTGCTTCATCTTCTATTATATTAACAAACTGCAGGAAAAAGACAACAAAATGTACTGCTACTGTCTTGTCAGAACAACATGACCTGTTAATGCTGTGCTTGGAAAACTGCTGTTTTCCAAACCAAAGGTTGTCATGATACTCTGATGGTGGTAATGAGAAAAAAATAATGACATCTGATCCCAGTTAACCTGGACGCATTTAACTTAATCCAGTTTCCTGGAACCTCTGAAACCGCCGTGAAACTAGATATTTGTATTTTCATGCACTTCATCCCTGGACATCTTGCTTTCTGAACATCAATAAACCATCATTCTCGAATCAGCAGCATGCTGCCTCGTGAAGTGTGCAAACAGCAGTACTCCGAGGTGTGAACTTCATAAATTGGTTTTACAAAATTCAGTCTCTAAAAAGTGGTACTGAATTTTAGCTCACAGCATGCAGCACACCTTACAAACGCTCATGGATAATTATGTATATGCACTGCATGTGTTTAAGTAAATCCACTTGGCAAGTAAATTAAGGTTTCAGTGAAGCAGATTTTCAAGGACTAAATTCATGATACATACATTAAAAAATGTGTTAGTTTATTTTCGGTATGCTGACGTGCATTTTGGTTTTTACCCTCTCTTCCTTTCAGCAATATGCCCCCCTGCTTGCTGTGTTCAGCACTCAAGGCCAGTCAGAGCTGATTCTTCTCCAGAAGGTGCAGGAGTACTGTTACGACAACATCCACTTCATGAAAGCCTTTCAGAAGATAGTGGTACTCTTCTATAAAGGTAAAAGTCTATAGCCACTGTTGTGGATTCTCCATGCACCACTCACCTGTGCCGTACTAGGAAACGGACGTTCTCTGCGCGTTGCTTGTGAGAAGGTTGTGTTGGAGCTGCGCTCTGAAATACCGTACGCTTCGATAGTTCAAAGGAGTGTGTGACAGCAGGCAAAGCTGAAACAAGCCCTTCCCTCTCTGTTGCACTTACCCTGTAGTCAAGAAGCATAAGCAGGATCCAAGCACCATCAGCAGTCTGTTCAAGTGCAGTTTAGGCCTTGTATAACACCAGTTCTAGGAAGACATTTCTGTAAATTCCTGGCAGGTTTAAAAAGTAGATTAGATCTTGGTTTTAAGAAGCCTTGAATGTGCAAACCCTCTTGGCAGGAAGATTTTTCAGGGTTGTTTTATTGTTTCGTCTGTTACTCCCTCCTTGCCAGAAGGAGCTTTCCTGATTCTTTTCTGTTCCTTGCCAGTTTCTTGCAGGTGCCATAGTTTGAGGGATTCAATTTTTATTGTGAATTGATTTCTTCGCAAGTTTATTCTGATCAGGTTGTCATAGAGACTAATGGCCTTGCACTGTGCGCGATGGGTGGGTGCCAAACACTTTGTTCTGACATTCTTGCTATGAAGAGTTGAAGGGGAAAAATCAGCAGGAGTAGAAACCCAGTATTGATCTTTGTTCACCCCATTGTGTCCAGGTACGTGTTCAAGGCAAACAAGTTCAGACTGTGAAAATAATTTAATGGCTTCAGGAGGTAGAAGTAAGTGAATCGGATGATTTACCTCCATCGTTGTGTCAATATAGCATGGCCTCAATGATACACGTTGTCCCTCTGCCTTCAAGTTCTGCAACTCGTAAAGGCTGTTAACGACTGAGGACAAACTTGTAGCTGCAACCTGCAGCAAGCAGGTTATTTGGTGTTCTTTGAAACAGAACATTCACTTTGGACATGGTGAATGGGTGCCATAACTCCATCAGACTATAAGTGGTGGTTAAACCAAAAACGCTTTTGTGTAGGACTACCTTCAAAATTCTTGTAAATTCATTGCTGCATTAGCCTGCAAGAGCAACCCTGACATTCCAAAGTATTTAAATAATTTAAAAAAAAATCACAAAATGGTACATTAAACTTAACATGCTCCAAAACCCCAGTGCCCATCTAGTCTGCTCACCCTGCTTGCTCTTGTTCTGACCTGGAGATGTGCTCAGGCAGCCGTGTTAGGAAGGCTGAGAAGACATCAGTCTCAGCACTACAGGTGCCACAACATTGTTTAGGATTCACATGATGCTGAGAAGAGTGTTTGGGGCCACCGTAGGGCCTGTCAGTGGAAGCCGTAAGCTGTCGTGCCCATATTCCTGCCTGGAATATCTCTGGTAGGTGTGTGGAGCACCTGCCTCTCTGCCATCTGATGCAGTCATGTGGCAGCACAGCTGCTGGCCCTTCCTGGCCCCGTTTAGGCTGAAGCTGGATCTGCCCCATTTGGCAGACTTTCCGCTGCCTACTAGCAACTGCTCGCTGGACTTGGCGGCCACGAGCCATAGGGCCCTTCTGACCGCTGGACACGGTCAGGAAGTCATCAGCTCCATCTATTTAAAGCAGCTTTGGAGTCAAACAGTGTCATTGGGTGAGGACACGCTGTTGCGTTAACCGGGGAAGATTCAGCGAGCACTAGTTGTCCCATTCCTGTTTCTCCCACGTGATGTTATCCTGCTCTAAGTGCCCATGGCTTTGGCTTGGCCAGAGGTGGGAGGAAGATACCAGCCTAAAGTGCAGACCGAGTACTGCCTGCCTCTGCTTTGTTTCACTGCTGGTGGATCTGTCCTCCTTCTGCTCAGCTCATACCTACCCACTAGAAACAAGCCACCAAGTCTTTTCAGAGACATATGCTTTTTTGTAGATAAGTTTCTGGTGACAGCAACTTTTGTTTCCTAATAGTCAAGGAAAACAGTCCCCAAAATCTATTACTGGCTGTGTCTGTGGTGAGGGAACAGCAGCAGGTGTCCATGTCCCCCTTTCTGTTGTGCTTCCAGTGTAACCTGCACAGTATCTGGAGAGGTTTCAGGGTACCTAATGAACTTTTTCTAGTGACAAATAGAGGCATCTGAAGTAACTGTAGGGCAGACAAATTCAGCTACCTACCAGCATGAGTGTGGACACTCTGCTTGTTACTCATCCCAAGGGAGTGCTTCCTGGGCAAGAAGACAGTCATCACTGACGACAGGCACCAGATGCCACCCATGCTCTGACAAATTTAGTCGTATGACTACTCTCATCAGCGTGTCCAACATCTTGCGTTTAAATCCTTTCTGTGCTTCCATCATAAAAAGGCCCTTGGATTACTTTGCTGGGAATTACATGGAAATACCTGAACATAATGGGAACCATAGAATGATAGAATTGGGTTGGAACTAGATGATCTTTAAGGTCCCTTCCAACCCAGACCAGTCTATGCTCCTACGATACTACGTTTGCCAGCCTCCTTGCTAGTTATTCATCTGCTGGAAGTTGCATGTTGTTTTTCAGTCCATTCCGTGTTGCAGTGTGTCTCTTAATGGTGGGTAAAATAAGCATTGGATTACATGCTATATGTTGTATTCATCTGCAGAATCTCCCTTCTTTTAGTTTGCGTCCAACCTGAAAATTGCAAATGTGAAGTCTTGACGCTATTGAAATTGATAACTGTTCCTTTCACGAGGATCAGAATTTCACCCTTTGGACGGCAGACACCCCTAGCAGGCAGGACGTGTCTGTGTACTTATGCATCAGAATTCCACACGTTTACAAAGCACAGGGGAGGAGGGAAGAAAACACAAGTACATGTGAAGTAGGACTCAGGTTTGCAGCAACGTAATTAGGCCTCGGAGAGATTCCTCCGCAGTGTGGAGATCTCGCAACCCAAAGATGCAGGCTGCCTTCTCGAACGCCACAGGGATCCTGCGCTTACAAGAACTGAATCTTCAAGTTCCACTCAATACATGGGGTTTGTTTTTTGATGGAACACAATTATCTTTAAATATCTTCATTATTCAAGTGCTTTCTTTTGATACTGGATGCAAAATTCCTCCGGGGCGTGGGGGAGAAGGCTGTAACTGTACTGCGGGTGACATTCCCTGCGTTGAAAGAGCCCTTGCCTTAAGGCTTTGTCCTCCAACTGAGTTAGCTGCAATAGGGTTGAATTTTGCAGATTGATTGACTGTGTTGGCAGCTGACAGGGTGTGCTTTTGCCTTGACAGCCGACGGCTGTGCAGTCTGAGCTGAAAGCAGAAATTCATTTGAACTGGGTGATTTAGTACAAAGCTGTGACCTGAACTTCAAGTAACTTTGGAGTTAACCCTGCAGTGAAGACACTGGGCTCTCCAGTCTCTCTGCACCCTCTCCCTTTGATGGGGGATGTCCCTGGAGGCTCCGGCCGTGGGTGGTTTGGGTGGCAGTTGGCTGCACCTGCAGGAAAACCAGCTCTCTTGGGCTGACATCACCTGGGACTGCACTGAGAGTGATGTGCACACGCCCACAAACCACACTGTTCAGCTTCAGCTGTTAAAATATATCTATAATCAACTTTAATGAGGAATAACTATAAATATCTGTAAGATGAATCATTCCCCTCCTCCTCCCGTCCCCCCCAGTGTTCCCATTGCTTCAAAGCATCCTGGAGGTATGATTAACTACACCCTGTCCTGCGTGATTGTTTAATTGAGCATCTCTGTGCTGACAGGAGAATATCATCTCTCATGAGCACTGGAGGCATGAATGTATTACAGCTAATATTGCTCAGAAATGAGAGTTGCAGTTGTGCTTTTCATAGCTGAATGCAATTTGTTCTTCTCTGTCAGTGTAGGAGGCTTATTGCTGTGGAGTTACATACAGGCAAATTTTTCATCCACCTGACTTGAGAATGGTTTAATCTTCAAAGCTCACAGTGAGATTGCACGCTGCTCTTGTCACGTTGGGGGTTTGGGGGAGGGAGGGAGGGAGAAGTTCCCCCTTCCTCTCTAGCAACAATCCCATCCCGCTTACGGTCCGCAAATCAAAACCATAAACTTAAATCCTGTTGTTCTTGGACTGAGATGGGCGCCTACCTGGAGGCGCTTCCTTGCACAGTATCGTGATGTGGGGCTGTAATGCAGCACTGGGCTTCTGCTGCTTCTTCCGTACAGCAGCTTGGTGTTTGTCAATGCCCACAGTGCCCGAGAGCTAGCTTGAGCCCTGGGAGGGGGTTGCTCTACTCTTTTCTTTCTTTTCTGAAATGGCTCCTGACTTTCTTTGCCTGTCCCTAAGGTTGATAATACGTGTCACATCCTGAGTAATTCTGCAGATGTGGTTGTGTGAACTTCAGGACTCGGTGGCGAGCATCAGCTTGTTACACGCTGGGATTAAAGGGCACTTCCATGAGAGCCCATGTGAAATATTTTCAGGTTTGCTAAATGAAAATCCTGGTTTGTTAAATGCTGCTGAAGACTACCGGCAAGTATTTAATGCGACATGCTTGAAACCTCTTTCTTAGCTCCAGCGTTTCTGTTGCATTGGAGAAAAAGTACATTGTGGTGGGCTGTGATTTAGGGAAGGTGCAGCTTTATGTGTCACTTGTAGGGAGCACTAAGCACAACTTTGTATGGACTGCAAAAGGCCCAGAGCCAGCGCAGTCCTATCTTCCTTGCCTTGGCAGCTTACGGTCAGCCGCAGCAAACTGCGGAAGAGGTTTTATTTTGGAAGAGTGTCTGAGAGACAAGGTAACTTGCAGTCACATGTACGCACTAAATTCCAAATTTTCAGGGAGACTTCATATTCGGTTACTGTTGGATGTCCTGGGATAGTTTCGGTTAAGTTCAAATGTATCCCTGGTTGCTTCCATCTGTTCATTATTCAACAGCATATCTGAAATGTGGCTACTCTGTCTGGTTTGATCAGATGCTTTGGGGTTTTGGTGTCATTTATTTCAGTTTGCCGCCTTCCCTTCCCTGCCACGTCTGCTGTAACCTTCAGGCTGAAGCAGAAGGTGACGGTCAGGGTCGGCGCTTTGGCAAACGAATACACAGCGGGTGGGATGGCGTCAGGGAGCTCAAGGGAGCAGTGAAGAACTTCACATCAGTGTGTTGATTTGGCAGAGCAAGGGCGAGCAGTTTCTTCAAAACCAAAAAGAATGGACATTTTAATGAGATGTAGAAAGCTATCTTTAGTCTTTTTATAGAACAAATACAGTTTGATTTTTTTTGTTGTTGTCGTCGTTCTTGCCTCTTGCATTACATAACAGCCAAAATGCCATTGTGGATCCCAGATTTTGCCTCCACAGCCATCAATTACTGAGATATTTGGCTTGGCTGGATCGCAGGAGCTTTGTTCCTGGGGCTGGAGGTCTGTTGCTAGACCTAAATTTGCATCTGTTGGAAACAATAAGTGGCCTTGCAGTTTGTTAGGATTTCTTTATTCTCTATCTCACTCAGCCTCCCATTCCCTCACTGAAAGCTGTTTTTCTTTTCATGCCTGACAGAAAAATGTCAGCTGTGCTGTCCATCTGGGCTGGTCCCTTAAAATGGGTGGTCTGAATAGTGGCCTTAAAACTTATTAGCTAAAAACAATTAAAAGCCTTTAGGCAAAACTGATTGCACAAAATCCCTACTGGCTTTCTTTGCCCCGTTCACTCGGGAGGTGTCTGTCACTTCAGATGTCTAGAACCGCACACAGCGCTGTGATCCCAGAGCAAGAAAGAGCACGGCATTAGTGTGCTAACTTCTAAGGTGCGGAGGGATTGATTTATTTTTTTTTTAATCCAACCATCTTACGTGGTGTATTTAAAGCAGATGACTAGAGAACGCCACAGAAGCACCGTGTTTGGTACTTTGTTTTAAGCCTAATATGTTACACGTTGTACTGCATCTGGAATCCCTTACGTGCATCAGAGATTCTGTAGTCGTAGCCTAATATAGTTCATGCAAAGCTTGTTCCACTGTGATTTTATTAACTTATTTTATGCTTCCTTTAAAAAAAAAAAAAAATCTTCCCTTATGTTCAAAATCTTCTAACCTCTAAAAATGTATCGATTTTTTACAAACGCTGGTCTGTATTTCAGCTGATGTTCTGAGTGAAGAAGCTATCCTCAAGTGGTATAAAGAAGCGCATGTTGCTAAAGGCAAAAGTGTTTTCCTTGACCAGATGAAGAAATTCGTGGAGTGGCTGCAAAATGCTGAAGAAGGTACAGATTTATTTGAAGAAATATGGTAGTCTCTTGGCAAATCAGGTCTGTTTGTCCAGATTTTAGTTGTGCCAGGCATATGAAGTGTACAGGCTTAAAAAACAGCAGGTGTGACCGCACCAAATTGTTGTCAGTCATGCCCGAGCCTAACAACAAACACTTGCTGCTTTTTAATGTTTGTGGTGTCCTTGTGAAGGCCTTAAGTCATCAGGTACCACTCGTCTGTAGATAAATTCTTTAAGCTTTTGCCGGGAGGAACACGGCGCTCGTGACAGCGGGAAGGACCTTGGTGTTAGCGTGTGCACCCTGACAGGTTTCTGCGTCACTGCCTGTCTGCTGTTACCGTCTCTGCAGGTGAACTGAACATAGCATGAACCCACCTGGGCCGCTGCAGTTGAAACTGCTTTTAGCTGCATGATCAGGGCAAGAGATGTGGGCTGTAGTCACTGCTTTAGAACAGCTGCTGGGGAGCGGAACTGCGTTTAGGCCCTAACTGTTATGTTCTGCATAGGAGAATACTTTGGTTCGTACTGAAGGAGTAAGTTATCTTTTTTTGCCCTGAAAAGGAGTTCCAAATCAGTTGGACAGATGAATCCATGTGTACTAGATAGGTATAATTATTAGTGTTCATTTGCATCCATTTCATGTACCTGGTTTTAGAATCTTGGAGGGAATGTTTAGTAATGCCAAGGAGCTGGTAAGACCTTGCAGCACTTTACATGTGCAGGTAGCAGTATAACAATGGTAGCTTCTTGCATACTGAGACTTTGGACTCGCAATCTTGGTCTAATTAAGCATTTTTTCCCCTTTTGATCTTCTGCTTGTACGCCTTTCTGCTGCTCTTTATTTTCACCCTTTCCTGCATGTCCCCTCTGCCAGATGTCCTTAATTACAAAGTCCAGTGCAGATGGAGACAAAATGTTGCCGTAAGGACATGCAGCCCATGTTTGCTCTGCGAAATCTGATCCAGTGGGTGATATTTGTTGGCAGCAAGCCCCTTCCTGTCAGGTGAACGCAGACAGAAATACAGTATGATGCAAGGTAGTTTTAGGTGACAAAACTACTGTGTATGTTCTTACTTCTAAATTGCTTCTACTTTTCCTACTTCTAGATGACTTTCATGCTACACAAATCCTAAAACCCCTTGCTAGTACAGATTTCATACCTGCTGTAGGGTAACACGAGGTATATACCCTTCTAGATAGGCAGATGGTGATGATGATTGGTATTTGCAGAGCAAATAGTTCAGAAGGTGCTTCCTGGATGACAGCAGAACAGCCTACTCACAGATTAGAAGGGTGAGCAAATAGTGCTGATCCTTTACTAAACTCAGCGTGGATACACATCGCCTGGGTGCACGTGAGGACCAGAATAATTCATAGTGATCTGGTAAAAATTCTAGTGTCGGCTCTGCGAACAAAGAGCTCCGCAGTGGAGGGTAGCGGAGATGATCTTTGTCTTCCCAAGCTGCGTGTTCCTGGCTTACTCTGTGTATGTGCCACCCTTTCCTAGGGAGTACTAGGTGCACTGAAAATTTTCATCTGCATTTTGGAAGGACATCCCGTTGTTTTATAGCATTTGTCACATTGCAGTCCTTGCGCAACCTACATGAAGTGTTTTACTTTCTTCTCTTCTAGAGTCGGAGTCTGAAGGGGAGGAGAACTGAGACGGTTTGACAAAAGCACAGTCTCAATCTAGGTTAATGCCAAACGTGCTTGGGAATGCCATACAGTTCAAGCAACGAGGCTTTACTTCAGTGTCATACAGAAAACTATAGGCTATAGGCTTTCCTTTTGTTTAGAAGAATAAAGGTTTTTAATGGAGCCCTGAGGCGTTAGATGCTTTACTTGGGACTCTACCTCTGGCTCATTGTACACTAACTTAGGCAAAGACATTCAGCAAGGAGCCATATAGAAAAAGTGAAATGAGATACCTATGGACTCCTTTTTATTAACGGTCTTTTTTCAGGTACTATGGTATATGAACACTCCAATTTCTGTTTATAGAACTGTTTGGTCTGTGTTTGTAGCTCAATATTGGCTTGTGTATGTGATTTGACACCACCACGTTTTTTTGAATAAATGGCTTTTATATCTTAGCTGTGGGGTGTTGGTGTGTATGCTTTCTAAACTGGGCTTGCCAAAGTCACGATTCGTCAAGTGGAAATCACACAAGAATGTCAGGAGATTCGTTTCTTACTTCTTACCCCAAAAATGAGCATCTGCAGTTAATTGGGATCACTGTCTAATCTTTATTGCTCTATTTCCTTGTAACTTTGGACAGATTAACCAGATTCCACAGTAAATGTTGATTCATTCCATTAATTCAAAGAAAATGGACAGGAACAAATCTGCAGAATCCCAGTTTTGCAGGTACGAATTTCATGCAAATGGTAAGTAGAATATATGCTATTCTCAGTTCAGCCTGCACTCAGGTACTGGTGATGGCTAAATTCTGCAAGAAAAAGCATTCCGGAAGCATTAGCTTCAAACCATGCAGGCCTAAGGTCATTAAATCTGAATTTTATTTAGGTCAGCGTGATTACAATCAGGTATTTGAAATACACGCATGAATTTATAAACTTCTCAAGACCCATCCTACTTTCTTTGATATGAGCCTTGTGCCATGATGAGATGCCACTTTCCACAGCGCCTGGGACGTGGCAAGGACGCTGCGTAAACAGAGCTGACGCGCAGGCTCGTACACGCGCTTGCACCTCTCGTTACCCAGCAGCTGCTGCCATTTCGTTTCTCGCAGGCGAGTAGTCTCCTGCCCCGCTTCCCCCTTTGCTGTCCGTGCGGGTTGCCCAGGGTCACTAGGGCAGGGAGTCACCTGGCCGACACGCTGCAGCACTCATCTTCTCTTTGAGAACGCGTTACTTCCAATGCTGCCTCCTTCCCGTTACACCCGTGTGATGAACGGGGGGCTGGATTAGTGAGGGTCAGGAAAGAGAGGCTTGTGTTCTTAGGGGGGAAAAAAGCACAATTAACTGCTGAAGTGGTGAACCGTGTCATTAGGAACCAGTAAGCCAAGAGATGGTGTAGATTTTTCTGTGGCCAAGTCGTCATTTCATGCAAACCACAGATCGCACGGTTGTAAAAGCCTGCTCTCGCCACGTATCTAGCCTGACCAGAAACGGCGAGCGCCAAGTGCTGCTGAATGCCAGAACAGCGTTTGTCCCTGTAACGGGGACTGATCCTTGGAGGGGGAAATGTGGGTATTCCCGGCGGCTCAGGAGGCTGCAAGACAGTCACATTAAAACGCAGAATGGATACCTTACTTGATGCTTTCCATTTCGGTCTGTTCCTGCAGAAGCGGTTTGCCAGGCACTACTGCTCGGGGGCCCTCTGTTCACAAACTGCAGCTGTGAGGGGGCGGCACTGGGTCGTTCCTGATACGGAGCTGCTGCTGCAAAAAACCCATTTCACCTGCAAAACTGCGGCTTTCTAAGGTACTAATGACGATTCCGCTGGGTGTATGTAAACTGCTTTTCTCTATGATCTGAAACTCAGACTGATTTCAAAGGTGCCACTCTCGAATGACGTGCAGAGGACACCATAAAATGTACCCACGGCGAGACTGCCCGTAGGTGACTGGTTACATACACTGAAATAGCGGCCGGTGACTTTTAATATTTACAAGGTTCAGAAGATAGGAGGTGTTGCTGAACTGATCCGTACGTTCATTACATAAAGAACCCTGAGCTCTAGCAACGACTTCTTTCTAATTAGGGTCTTGTCCACTGATGCTGTTGACAAAACAGATTTAAAAATGAAAAGCTATTTTTAAACATTATTTTTAAGTATAAATAAAATATTAAAATACTTACTGTAGCATTTCCAATAGAAATAATATATAATATTGCTAAATATTGTACATACTTAGAATTAATGTGCCACAATTGGGTTTAAATATTAATATATTTAAATATAAGTAAAATGTTATGTGTATATTTGAAGAAAATATTTAAAATATACACGCGTGAGAGTCACTGCACTAGTACAAGAGATGTGTGCAATACTAATGGGAAGATAATCTGACAGTATTTAGACTACACCTCAGTTTGTCTATAAAAGTTCTAAACAAAGTAGTCTGTAACTTCAAAAATTTTGGAGTACATTTTAGTTTTGCTGAGTGGTTTAGCAGCGTTACTCAAAAATGCTAATTTTAATAAAATCGGTCAAAATATTGAGAACACTGGCATTTTGAAGCATTGTTCACACGTGACGTTTTTAGTCTGAACACAATCACGTGCTGCTCGGACTTCACCCCACTCTGCACTCGTAACTGAGGTGACCACCAGACGAAACTGCGATTCAGCCTTCTCCCTTCCTGTGCCGCAAGAAACATCTGCGCAACTACTTTAATGAAACACACACGATCGCTCATCTAGCTCTTTGAAGCTATTTATACCGATTCCTTTCAGTATCTCTATGCTGTGCATTATTCCACCTCTGCAGCTTTTCAAATTAAGAGATTTGAAGGCTCTTACAAGCGTCTGAACCAAAGATCAATTCCCATCTCAAGCGTAATGCTATTTCCTAACCACTCTCTAGCGTAGCGATGCCGTCGAAGCCTCGTCACGGCCCAGGCCACACGGTGCCATATGGATCCTTGTTTGTGCGGGAGCAGCTTACACTCTTACCACTTCTTTTGGGGCCTGAGAAACACCTTCCAGAAGGGCTCCTATTTTTGATACGAGGTAGTGGGGTCTCCTGTGACTTACCCAGCCAAGCTCACACCGAACACTTCATGCCTGTTGTTTGGCACAGAATGGAGAGTTGGGCACGTGAAGAGAAACCAGGGAGCAACTCGCATCATCGTTTCCAACTCCCGGCAGCAGGCCCAAGGGTTAGCAAGCATTGCTACAAACACAGGGCAGTGGTGAAGCGTAAGGAGCATAAACTGTGCTACAACAACCTCTCCGACCTCTCGGTCCTACTGGCACAGTGCTCACTACAGCATCCTTAAGCCACACGCACTCCTTGGCAGTAGAAGAGTTCAGCTTTTTCCCCTCTCCCGTGGTTTTCATCAGTTTCACAAAAGGTAGTGTCGTGGTTTAACTCCGGCTAGCAAAATACCACGAAGCCGCTCTCACAAATCCCCCTCCCCTCCTCCAGTGGAGGGGAAGAATCGGAGGAAAAAGAAATAAGGAAGCTCATAGAACTGAGATAAGAACTATTTACTAATTAAATCTAAATCAATATATACAGATACTACTACTAATAAATACTTAAAATAGTAGAAAATGAAACATATAGTACAATATATACAGTATGATACAATTTCCCACCATCCACTGATCAACGCACACCCAGATGTTGAGGGATGAAAGTCAGACCCCGAGAGCGATCGCAGCCCGAGAGCCGCGGCCTGAAGGCGGGAGCCTACGCAGCAGATTCCGAGCAAACCTTATCACTGATAACACGGCCAGAAAACTCTAAACAACCCACCAGCTCCCACACGAATGAGCCAGCACAGGAGGTGGCAAAACAGCTAACGCAGGAGGGTTAGCAAGTGCCCAGGAGTAAACGAGCAAGGGAGAGAGAGAAGGGCAGAGTAATGGCTACCGGACCCCCTTCCCCACCCCAGAGACCGGAACATGACGGACTATGGGATGAAATACTCCCTTGGTTAGTGTGGGTCAGCTACAGTATCCGAAGCGGACAAAAGCCCTTGAGTTCAGTACAGGCCATCCCCAGCACCAGCTGAGGCCTTATCAATGTTTTCACTTACTGTCCAGCAGCAGAGTTCCCTGGCAACCAGAGTAAAGGGAGTTAGCCCTTTCCTGACTGAACCAGCACAGGTAGGTTTTAGCTTTTCTTCAGTATCACACAATTTTAAAGTTGTTTTTTTCCTGAAAACACCAAAATCCTTTTGCTTATTGAATCATCACCTGGCACCCACATCAAGGGTTCAGGTGACATTTTCTCAAGTTTTTTAAAGCTCCCCCCAGTCCATTTAAAGGCATAAGGCAGTGTTTTAGGATCTCATACGGCGAGAGAGCATGCAAGAGGGCAATTTCTTGTTTACCCGCAACGCAGCCGTAAGTCACTGTAGCAGTAACAGACCAGCCCTTCAAACGGGGCAGAGGGAGTGAGAAAATGTGGCCCGATCCCTTAATTTTAGCCTTGTAAGGGCACGGGGTTGCAGAACTCTGGTTTCTGTTTCAAACACCTTCCTCAAAACGTGAACTTTCAGAACCCCTGGGTTCAGCCCTAGAGCGGTGACAGCTGTAGGGCACGTGATAATTCAGCCTCGCTGGGTTTGTCTGAACGGCACGTGAAAAGGAACGAACCCCATCACTCTCAAACGTGCCCTCACTGACACACGGGTAAACAGCCTGGTAGTTGTAACAGGTCTCTTCTGGCACATCAAAGGCTTTGCACTAAGTTCCCATCGTGTTCAAGGACAAAAATATCTACCTTTAAAATCATACTGGCACTTAAAAATGGGGCTTTGTGATTATCTAAGATAAGGCTCGTGGGCTGGCCTAGGCAAACCAGTCCTTCCTCAAAGGGAGCCACAGGTAACATGACACAGGTTAACTGCAGCCAACCATTGAGTGCTGGCTGAGCTGTGCTGGTTATGGAGAATCAAAATGAGGCCAAATTACACAACCAGAAATTTCTCTTGTGTCAGGAGATGGAAGCAGTGTATGGATAGATCTGGAAAAATCACACTTTTCCCACCTTTTGAACAGAAAAACATTTTCTGTGGGTTTACTGAGGCAGTGGGATTCTGGGGTTAACAGAAACAATCTCTTATTGCTATCACAGACTTTGTACCTCCTGCATTTTGCTTTAAGACATCGGTGAACCCAGAAACCTCTGAACCTGTAAAGAAAGCATTAAGGCTGATTTCTAATCGGAGGGTGTCTCATCCTATACCCACCTGAGAACATCCTGAATTCTCTTTCCCCTCACAAAACATACATAATTCAATAAATCCAACACAGAAGTGCCTTCTGCCTCCTCACCAATCACCTCTCGCCACAGTATCTCACCTTCCTCTCCCTCACAGGTTGGCCCAGGTTTCCAAAAAGCCTGGGAAAACATTTTGTCACACTCAGCTCAGCTTCTGGACCTCCAACCAGAGCCATCTGCCCTCCCGTGCCGCTGGCTGCTGAAGCGCCCATGCAGCAGCACCTCCTACAGCCCCTCTTCCAGGGGGAAGGTCCCTTCCGGAGGGTCTGGGACCAAGCTCTCATTGCTTCAGACCCGCCTTGGTGCCCCTCCAGCCTGCGTACAGCCTCCCTGCTAGGCCCAGGGGATGCAGAGCACACAAACCACGTGCGCTGGCACTGTTCCTCAGGGAAATCTGCGCCGAGCCCTAAAATAACCACAGCAGCCAGATTTGTAGGGATGCGGGCTCTAGAGATCCCAAATAGGCCAGTAGCTCACGAGGGGAAATGCCTGCACCTGGAAACACTGCAAAGACACACAGAGAGAGAAGGAGTATTCAGTACCAGTCCCGAGAGAAGTACGGGACACAAAAAACCGGACAGAAAGGTAATTGGGAAGAACTGCATAAATCAAGGTCACCTGCTGTCACTTCTGCATCAAACAGCACATACGTACGGCCCTCTCACACGCTGCTGCTCTTCCAGTCACACTCAGGTCCCTGTTACAGTCAGCAGAGATTGCTTCATCTCTGTTTCTCACCTTCTGTTTCAGCTTTCCACTGCATTTTGTGCATATTCACAATTACAGTTTCCTTTATACGACTTCTTAGTTTTGGTTGTGTGGGTGAGTTTGATTGTTTTGATAACAACTGGTTAAAGTTTAGTGATTTATGTAGCATCTACGTCATTATATTTATGTTATAATTTCGCAGCTGTCACAGCAACTGAAACTACTTCCTTTTTTTAAAGAAACCTTCCTGAAATAGCAGCTGGCCGTGCTCCTTTAACTGAAGAATTCTAAGGGCAGCATGCAGCTCAAATGATACAGGTGTGCATCTGGATGATTTATTTAAACTTAAATAACAGTCCTCCCTTCAAGGGCTAGAAATGCAACTGGCCACTTGTTTGTGCTCTGCCTGTGTGCCCATTCACCTATACACATCACGAAACTTGAGTAGGTTAGATGAAATGAAGGATCAGATCAGGCAAAAAAAATCGGCGTGGATCAATCCAAGATACGTGAATATGTTAAAGAAGCCCTAAAGCAACCAGTTCTCATGACCCTAAGCACCACATGGTTTCCACAGGGTCTGGGAGAAGTTTGAAAGCTGTAAGCAGATACAACTGACTAAACAGGAACACATGGTGGTGCTGATGGTGCAAAGCAACCCTGAAGTTTTAACCCTGTATTTTAACTGTGGTCTTCTTGGGAATACTAGTCCTCAGTGAGGAAGAAAAAGGACAACTCTTCCCATATCAAGGGAAGAATCCACTAGGGACAACTTTAATAGCATTGATGGGAACTTAGGAGTGAAGGAGAGGAAAAGCACAAAAGGAACGCCTCCTGCAAACATAAATGAGAGGGTGACAGCAGAGCAACAACCTGCCAGTTGAAGTCCTGCAACAGTGTGAGGGTCTGAACCATGCCGGAGCTGACATTCAGGCCAGAACTTTGTTGCCATGCTAAGTGTTCTCACAAGAAGTCACTTAAAATATCAGGAACGCTGAGATATTCTGGAATTCCCAACACTCCACCCCATAAAATGGAAGTGTTGGAAATCCAGTTATTCCCCCAAGATGCAGGCATCAGAACCAGAAAATCCTTCCAGGTTTGGAGAAGGTATTTGGAGAAAACATAATTATGTTCCTGACCCACCTCTCCCCAGCCATTTTTCACTGCTGTGCTAGCCTGTAACCTGCAGAAATATATTATTCCTCAGGGGCAAACAAAAAACCAGAAATGACCCAGCTTGGTAAAATAATACTAAACAGATCTGACAAAACACTGGGAAAACCCCCTCCTTACTGAATAAAAACATCAGATGTGCTCTACTCCCCAAATGCAGAGGTACCTACAGCATTTGGTTGGCGCAGTTAAACCAAGCATAAGGTTTAAAAGAACTGTCGTAGCAGCTTTTACAGATAAGGATTTACCCAGCGTTTGGAGTAAACCCTGTACCTTTGAGGGATCTTCTGCTTGGTTCTGTCAGACCTGTGACCTTCCTGCCCTTTGGCTCAGAGATGGAGACGCCACTCAAGGCAGACATCAAGATACCTGGAAATACTGCATGAATTCCGACAGCAGAGTCTTACGGGGATGAAGCGATGGAGTTTCAGCCCCAACACAAAGCAATGACAAGCAGATGAAAGAGACCTGAAGTCCAGTCCTGCTGGTCATCTCAGAGGAAAACTTGGCACCAAGAATCAGAATTGAGAGTGGAAACAAACACTAGTTGACAGGGAGAGAGCCATAAAGTCTACCTGCTTTTTTTTTGTTGGCCTGCTTCTATTGTAAAATCACTTGTAATAGCTAATAGCACTCATCATATCGATTGTCACTCACGTCAGCAATCGCACTCAGTGGCTGCAAAGAAGCACTGCAGTGCACTCCCAGGTGGTCAGTGCTCCAGAGCTGTCTGCTCCTAACACGACTGATTGCTTGCTCTACCTAAATTACACGAAGAAGAATTTCCTGGGGAAAAGCAGCCTTCAAGAGCGCTTCATTTTGAGTGCATTTCACATTCATTTAAAGCTGGATCCTTTAAGTTAGGATCCTATTAAAGATAGGATCATATTTAAAATGGTTTGTTGCTGCTGAAATGGCCTTGTTTTTCAGCATCATCTCGGTTACTGCTTGGTCAGCTACTGTATCTCTCAGTGGCATCAACAAGGCAAGCAGCACCAAGTATACTGCAAGCTGCCGTGACTTGGGCTGCTCTAGGAAAACCGTGCTGTCAAGCTTCAATAGAATCCCAGAGGAAAAGGTACTCCTGTGGTGACAGGCTGGCAGCTTCCAGAGCTGACGTCTCTCACTCGTACACAGAAGGCAGAAATAAACCACAAGATGGTGTCAAAAGCACTTTCCAGCTCATACTGGGAAGTAAACTAATTATTTTTAACTTGAAAATCCACCATCATTTAAAATTCTCTGCAGAACTAAGTTCAGACCTACCTTTAGGTTTGTTTGGAATTCAGTGTACTTTCTATAAAGCACAGGGACTGCAAATTTTCCTCTCATTTTGGGCTTCTTGACGCATTCATTCTCTTCAGAAGAAATCCTAACAGCATAAACCCCACCATGTCCTTCTTTCAACCCTTACTGCTTGTTCCTCTTACTGTCTTGCACAAGGGCTCTTGACCCACGTGAAAGTACGTAATTAAATGCAAACTGCACTAGCACACTGGCTGAACACTGTGTAAACTGTACAGAAACGAGCAACTGCTGAGTAAAACCCAACAAACCAAAGTCAACACCTGGCCAGTTCACATCAAACACATTTCTGACTGATGGTTGTCTCAACCAGCACCAACTCAAAACATGAAAAACCACAGCTTCAACAGGGCAAACCCTAAATTGGGAATGCGGGCTGGAAAACAGAGAGGCAAGTCTTGGGACTCTGAGGAGAAACTTTGGTGAAAGATAAGCCATGCCCTATCACCCCTATCTTTCTGTTAGGGAATGTACCGGGCAAATTCAACGGACAGACAATTCCTGCGCGTTCAAGGGATTAATTACTTCTTGCAGGTAACAGTATCTAACTGTCTGCACGTGTAATGGCCCTAATGCAGATGTTTGGGCACTGACAGGAGACTTGCTAAGCAGCTAACCTGTAGGATAAACTACGAAGCTAGGTTTAAACGTGTAAGCCTATGCATCGCTTAGCTTGCATGAAGTCAGAAATGCACCCCACACCGAGAAGCACAGGCTGGTTTTCACAGTGATACGTCTGCTACTGTACTGCAGCTGGACGTACAGCTCAAGAGCAAAGCTGTAAATTTGGAATAAGCAGGAAACTTGGAGGTTTTGTTGTCAAACTCTGGATGTCACCTGATGCTCCAAGTAACAAACAAGGTTTGTTTCTTCTATTTCATAGTTAATGGGTACCTACTGCACTGCTAGTGTCTTCTGCCTGCAAGACTGGAAAATAAGAAGCTGTGCTCGCAGATGAACATACTCCTGAGCACTCGTGTTGCCTTACGTGGTTATGTGGGGGCCTGATACTCCTCCAGTGCTTTCAAGGGGAAGGACCAAATGATGCAACTGCTTCCCAGCTTGCCGCAGATGGTGGTGGTGATGCAGCAGAACTGGCTGGCGGCAGCAGGTCGTTTTCCTAACTAGAGGAAAGCGCGATAGCTTTTTCTATACGCTCCTCATGCACGCTCACAAGTACCGCATTCACTTCACGAGCAGCTCATGGCTGTAGGTCCCCTCTTTGCAAGAAGTGAAGCTTGGAAGTTCTAATAACGTGGTATTTTAAAGAAAGACGAAGTGCTAGGGTTACCCAGCATTGTTACTGAACCGACTGCTTAAAAACCTATGTCTGGGGTCTAAATTAGTTATGATGGTGGTTTAAGATTTGGTATTAGGAAAGAAATTTGGTTCTTTAAATGTACCTTCTGAATTTTGAGCCATTTACTGCTCAGGTTTTCAATGTTTTACTCACAACTAAATTGTCCGTTTCCAAAAGGCTCTCACATCACCACAGGACTACAGCAGGTATCTTTACAACAGTTAAGCCATGCCGATAGAACCGGGGGAGCATACTGGCTGTGCTTTACAGACAACACAGATAGACAGAATACCAAGTTTCAGTGCTTCTCCCTGGGCATTTCTTTCCCCTGGGGATTGCCAGTTGGGACCAAATGCCTCTAGTCTCTCACAAGTGAACTATCCCACGTTAGCAGGAGGTCAAAGGAAAATACCAGCGCATGACATCATGGAGTGGGGGGGAAGACTGCTCTGGCTCCTGAATGAATGATGTAGGAATGACAACGGAACTGTGTTTATTTAACCTAGATAAAAAAAAGCCAGGGCAGATCTGGCTGCAGTGTTCCACCCTCTAAAAGGAGTAAGAGCGAAGACAGGGCCAAACCCTTTTCAGAGAGACGCAGCAAAAGAACAAGGCAATGGCCACAAGTTGCAAACAAGGTTAATTCTGATAATGGGAAAGTTTTAACAGTGGGAGTACTCAAGCCCTGGAACAAGATGCCCATTGGGTTGTGGCACTCCATCCTCAGAGATGTTCAAAACCCGACAGGGCAAACTGGTTTGCCTCAGTTGTCAGCCCTACTGTGAGCAGGAGGTTGGACCAGACAATCTCCAGAGGCCCCTTCCCACCTGGGTTCTCCATGGTTCTGTGACAGGCACAACACAACTTGTCACACAGCTCGCAGGCATGGCGTGAAGTGACACAGTCAACAGACACGCCTGGTGACAAGCACTTAACTAAGCAGCTTACACCAGAACCTTGGTGCTCAAACTTTGTGATGCACAGCTTGGCTTCTCACCCTTCCGCTCCCATGGTACAAGGCCTTGCTCAGACCGTACTCTACTGTTGTACATACTAGTAAACACTTTGGATTTCTGCTTCTTAGCAGATGATGCCTGATTACTTCAGGATTTCTTGGAACTCTCCCAAGGAACCACCTGGGTGGGCATTCAGCAGGTGGTATCCGTTTTCCCTTCCAACCAAAACCAAGTGGTGATAGTTTCCACCTGAACCTGATAAAGAGGAAATCTTTGGGATGCAATGGTGATGAGAACCTGCAGCAGACATAAGACCAATAAAAACTGAGATCAATCAGACAACTATTTACTCCTTCAACTGCTTACACCCCGCTGTTAGTCCACAGGCATCAACATGTCCTGTTAATCAGAGAGTTACTGTCTCAACCTACGTTTGCTGTTGAAGTTTGCTGGTTTTATTTCAGACCTGAAGAACAGATGTGACGGTGGATCAGGTGCCAGCACACTGCACTGGTACAGTCTTGTGGAAACAGGGTATGACAACCACTGCCTCCGAGAGGCTACCTTCCCAGCAGTTATCCACCTCTGCAGCAACAAACAAATGCCTTACACACCACAGCACAAGGAAGTTCGGAATTGGCTGTAGGCTGCCTGGATCTAGAATTCTGCCTTTTTCTCTTCCAGACTTAACTAAAACCAACCCAGTTTCAGGACATCCCTGAACCCTGGCCTTGAACTGAAGGACTGGGCTTTAGGTCAAGCCTTTCATTCAAAATACCAACATACTGCTATTTTTGGCCTTCAGTTGTTTCTTTAGTATATTAGATGCAACAAACTCTCTTTATCCTAATCCACTAGCAGCTTAATTCAAAATGGGTTTTAAATGTGCCGAAAGGCGATTCTTACAATTAAGATCTTCAGAAAATCCCCCAAACTATCTTCTGAACCCATAAAGTGAGTATTGCCTCTTACTATTTTTTGACGGTTGACCTTTGAAATACACTTTCCCTTTAAAGTCGGTGTCCTGGTGCTGTTTTAGTTCTTTGCTGGGCTTTTAGTACCCTCACTTGTCTATATAAGCATTGGAGGGACAAACTTCCCCAAGTCCATCTTTCGTCTGGCAAGGCTATTCATGGGACAGGTCAAAAGACATGGCCATCAACTGAATTAACAAGCAGACGTGCTATTGTTACACTCCAATGTTATTTTCACCCACTTTCATGGCAGATCTGGTGGAAATGATAAAGAAGGGCTTAAAATGCGAGGCTGGACATCCAGCCGCTCCATCCAGAACAACTGCTTCACGCTTGCCTGCAGCTGCTTTCGCTTGAAAAGAATCTCTCGGTAGTTTTCTAACAGCGATTTAATCTTCCAGTCTTAATCCAAGAATTTTATGCCGTTTTGATTTTGGTCAGAAAGTTTTTCAAAGAACCCATTCAGCATCTGTCTCTCCAAGAGCAAAGATGAACGAACCGTTCTCTCTTCAGCAGCCATTTGTAACCACTTGTCAGATCTATTTAACTGAACATTTGCTATGTTGTTGTCCTTTTGGAGAAGCTAATTTCTGACCTAGTTGTGGGCTGCTCTAGCCACTGTACTTAAATGGCCTACTTTCCTGGCCTAATTTCCCTTTCTCCATCTACAATGCTGCACTTCACTAGAAAATAAATAAATAATCACCCCAAACAGTTTTGTACATTTTTTTCCCCTCCTCTGCAAAGCAGCAGCTCCGATTCAAGCAACACAGACAAGTTTATTCTGCATGCCAGAATCGCCTCTGCCTTGTGTCCGGCTCGTAATGACCATCAGTGTGAAACACCACCACAATAACTTGTGTGTCTGCCCATAAGACCCATCCCACCCCTGCTACTCCTCACTGCCCGGTGCCAGGAAGGGCTCCTTTAAGGTTGGGGGTGGCATGGCATGAGCACAACAGCATTGCTGGAAAACTCATTTTGTTCCAGGAAGTGGAGAGAAATTCATGACTGCAGGCAAAAGCCATGGCACAGCCAATTCATTACTAAACAAGTCACTGAATAACTGGGGTATGGCCACAGGACATTTGCACTGAATTCAGATTTAAAAAAAAAAATCTCGGTTGTTACTGCAGAAAATAATTTAAGTGTATGTTTTACTGACACCATACATTCTACCTGCTGCATTACTGATAACTAAGGCGACTAGCTGACATGACTGAATAACTACGGCAGTTCAGGTGACCAAGATGACTCAGATTTCCCTTTTCACTGGCACGAGAACTGACTGGACACTGGAACCTCTACTCTCCATGAAAAGACACAGTTGCTCACAAACAGCATTTTACTTCACACACGTTGCTGACCCTAACACAGATCCTACAGCCGTCATCAAACTTCAGACGCACTTGCTGGTCCAAGCACAGGAACATGCTTCAATGGTCAACCACTGAGGTAGAATAAGCCATTTACTCCAGGTGAAGCCAGCTGAAACCCTGTCCCTTTGTTCATATTCACCTTAACGCCAACATTTAAAAATGCCAACTGTATACAATAAATACTTTGAAAACCATTTAGCAGACGCTTGGCTTGTTTTTTAGGGCTGATCCAGTAAGCTTTAAAAACAATCTTATGGGACCTTTTTGCATATATAAAAGGAAAATCAGAAATTCTCTAGATGCTGCCTCATCATAGCGACACGTATGAAATTACTGATTTTAACTTTGTAGTTTTCCTATAATGTCTTAAAGGAAGCCTAAAGACTGATGCTAGACTTCAAACAACAACAAAACAAGCAGAAAGACCAAGACAAACATAGCCAGGGTAGAAAACTGTGCAAGATGCATTCAAAGCTTCTTAAAAACCCTAATGGAATTAACAACGCATTTAACACGGCTAATTGTCTTGCAACGGAGTTCATACAATTTACGCTCATGTTTATTTTTCCTACTGTCACGAGTATTTTGCTTATACATTCAAGAAAAGAAAGTCAAATTAAAGTCTCACTTTAATAATTACAAAGTAGAGAGACTGCAAGTGGCATTCCTACTCCTGGAAATACCCGGCTTTTTTTAACCTTGTTCTTCCCCTCCCCAGTTTTCATGTGCATGAGAGACTTTAGACAAACAAGGGAAGAAAAATGACTTTACAAGACAAAGAGTGAAATTAACTACTCAAAGTGGTATCAATGGCTCATTGTAACCCTGGGAAAAGTGAAGCAATAGAAGTCCATTTCTGCAAACAATGTTCAACTTACAATGTTCTAGACACTCTATAATAGTATAGAATAAGAAAAAAGGTCACACTGTCTTAATTTTAAGACAACGGTATATACTTTACAAGAACTTTGTATATACCTGAGCCTTCACATTTCAAATTTGAGCCCCAGAAATGACACAGACCTTTAGGTTTCAGGCACAGGATAAATAACATAAACCAGAAGCAATAATCTGGGATCACAGCCTACAGAAACAGAAGAGACTTGCCTATAAGCAGAGTTTGTATTCAGCTTCAGCAGAAGACCCCATGCAGAAAACCTCAAAACGACCCTGATGTGAGCTTTACAGGGAAATGAAGAGTAAACTACCCAAACAGGTCCATTGGAAGCTCTTCTGATTAATAAGAAGCATGTCAGCATCGAGCCCCAGCAACTCTGAGTTTTCACTCCCCTCCCTCCTTACACGAGTGTTTCCACGTGTACTTTCACTCCGTCTGCACGTCAGCAGCATTACAAGTGCCCAGTGTGTCGTCCCCTGTCACAGTTTCCCACGAAAGAGTGACCAGTTCAGGCTGTGCATAGCTCCTCCTCTTGCCAGCAGCGCCCTTGAAAGACACCAAAGAAGGGCTGGAGAACAAAGACTGTGCAAGGAAGCAGAGAATAAGCATCAGAAAAAGCGAAAGGGAAAAGGCATGGCGTACTCTGCTCATGGTTATGTCTGGCAGCCCTGGATTCATGTAAGGGATCGGAGTGCAGAATTTCTTCCCCACAGGGACAAAGGTGAGGAGACAAATACTTTGGACCAGCTATTTAAATAATCTTAAAACAAATTAAAAATCAAATGAACACTATCTATGCTTTCCCTACAGAGAGGAAACATTGCCCTCCAACTGCAAGAGCACCTTTTTATAACTAACATTTTATTATTATCCATTTAAAAGAATTAAGCCACTTTAGTTCTAACCAGAATACAAACAAAGTTCTGCAGCCTGACAGGGGACAGGCGCACAGATGTACTCCTGACCACGACCAGAAATCACAGAAGTCAGCACAGCTGACAGCACAGCTGACTGCTGTAACAGCAGAAGCATTATTCTAAATCTAAACCATTATTCCAAGTTTGTACTATACCTCACAAACAGAACTGGAGGGTGGTGTGGGGCAACCAGAACGAGACCCCCAGCTACAATCATTTGTCATAGCTCTATTTACTTACTTGAAGCCTCTGCGTATTTATACCAGCTGAACTGTGTCCCAGAGGTTACAGTCAGAGGTGGGTACAAACCAAGTTGCATCTGCCGTGGTTAGATGTCAACCTGAATCCGAAGAAGTAAACTTGTAATGGGTACTTCTCACCCACAAAGGACTGTAGGAGCTGGGTCCCTTAATCAGAAACACCAGTGTTAATTAAGAAAGTGGAGGTACACCTTTTAATAATTAATAGTGAAAGAGATCTTCTTAGAAGACCAGCAGTGGATGATAATATTGAATAATTCAGCAGTATAACCAAAGGAACGATGGTACAGTAACTTTATACGCGAGCATTTACAACAAAATCCAACAAAAAACACTGGATGTGCTGATGGCTTCTTGTGTTCACAAAAGGGTATACATTCAACAGACTCTTCCCTCGTGAGTGGGCATCAACCAATTTCTGAAACCAGTCTTTACAACAAAATTCAAAGCAGCTGGTAAAATGGCACTGAAGCAAGTGACTTTCTACTGGGCTTACACTCTGCCAGACTTGGGCCCAAAAGATCAGAAGTGGGGCCCAGTAAAGCCAATAGCTCAAGCCAGTAAATCTGGGTTCCCCACAGGCCAAATTAGCCACACCATCAAGTCAGTTTAGTTAGCAAGGGGAAAAAAAAACAACACCAAAAAAAGAAAACCAAACACAACAGATCTTTCACTCATCCTGTCACTTCACAAAGCTCCAGCAGCAGGAATACTCTGTGCCTGTCAAGTGCAGAAGCAAACCAAAAGCTTCAGCAGCTGTTGAGCATTCAGATTTAATTTGTGGTCAAAAATATTGGGGAATTTTCATTTGTTGCCTGGCTAGCAGCTGAGAGGTAGACACGTATCAGTTAAAAAGTGATGAGTCTCTGGTATTGCATGAGAAAAAAATGTGTATTATATTTAATTGCAGAAGTCTGGCAAAATATCAAAGAGCATGGAAAAAAGATGTTTTAAAAAAAAAAAAAAAAGATCTGAGTGATGGACCAGGAAAGACAAAGCCTGCTGCTGTCGAGCCTCTTTCTGTCCCACTGCTGGCAAGGATTGTTAGCCTGCTGCGGCTTCCCTTAGCAGACGGAGACCAGCCAAATAACAATTTAGGAAGGCAATTCCAAAAGCATTTTGGTTTATGTATCGATGACACGTTCCTATTAAGAGTTGTTGTGAATTCATCAGAAAGTAGATGCAGCTTCCTCTTCTTACCAGGAACTGACCATCACGTCTCCTCTGGCGCCAAACCCTGAGGAAGTAGAACCACGGCGCCACGTACCCTTGCGGACATCCCAAGGGTGGGAGGCGTCTCCCTGCCACCCTGCCAAGTCCAGCGAGAAGGCATTCTCTCGGGCGCTGCTCCTGCAACGCACGCACAGGCTGACAGAGCTCCCGGTTACCAGGCTGGTCGCAGTTACTGCAGAGCACCGCAGCCCATGGCGACTGGAGGGACAGGATTTGGGGGGCACTACTGAACCGGGACACCGGCCCACACGGTAACAAAAACTGAGTGTAACCAGTAGGAAGTTGGCAACGCAGAGGGCTCTGCTCGACTACCTGCAAGTAAGAATATTTAACCGCTCAGACTAAGCAAACGGACGTATGTAAGGAGAGGCACAACAGAAACGTGACAATAATTCGTTTTTTAAAGGTCAAAGAGAAACGAACACGCAGCTGGTTAGCTGGTAACACTGCAGCACTCCAACTGCCTCAACGCCCCGGAAAGGCAACTCCCCGGCTGTTCCCTCTCGCTCACGCAGGGGGCAGCCCATCGGCTGCAGACATGTACCGCCGCGGCAGGGCGGGACCTTTTGTTCCCTCAACAAAATGGCCGAGCAGATGCCAAAGCTCCTCCCGCCACCCTTAGGTGAGGCCCCCGCAGGTTTCCCTCTCCCCTCCCCGCCGGCAGCGCGCACAGCCAGGGGCCCCTCACCGGCGCCCCGGGGCCGGGCGGGCGGTTCCAGCAGGCCGGCCGCCTTCCAACGGCCCGGGGCCGGTGAGGCGGAGCGGGCGAGGCGCGGGCACCGGCTTCGCACGTCACGAGAGAGGAGGAGAAAAGAGTCCGGGGCGCGCACCCCTACCGCTCAAAGCCGCCCGGGGAGGCGGGAGCGAAGCCCGTCCCTCCGGTGCCCGCGGATAACGGGTGACGGTACCGCCGAGCCCCGCCCCCCTTGCACCTCCTCATTCGCCCATCTTCACCTTTGCGCCTGCGAGAGGCCAATCAGCGGGCGCGGTGGCGGCCGGCGGCTCTCACCTGCTGCAGCTGCACCCGCCCGCTCGCTTCTGGCGGCCGGAGGCCTCCTCCTGCACGGTTCTCCGGCGGCGCGATGGTGTGCGGGGGCTTCGCCTGCTCCAAGAACTGCCTTTGCGCCCTCAACCTGCTGTACACGGTGCGTGGCTGCCGCGCCGATGCCAGGTTTGGGGGGGGCGCGGGCTGCCCCGGCGGGGTCTCCCTCGGCCCGCGGGTTCCGTCGCAGGGTGGGTAGGGGAGGTGGCGGGGCCCGAGGCGGCCTCCTCCGGCCGCAGGGGGGAAGGAGGGGGCGCCGAGCCGGGGCCGCCGCTCGGTTGCGGCCTCCGGCGGCGCTGGCGGGTAAGGTGGCACCGGTCAGGCCGGGCTTTGTCACTGCAGGGACGTGGCTCCTCGGGATCAAAATCCAGGGCGGCCCAGGAGCGGGCGGCGTGGCGACCGCTGTCCGCCCGGGCTGGGGCCTCGGCTGCTGCGCCCCCAACCCCTCTCAGCGGGCCGGGCCGATGTGGGGAGGGGGCGGCGCGATGGCGAGGAGAGGCCCGGCTTGACCGTGCCCTTTTTCCCTGTCTGGAAAGGTCGCTGCACCAGCGCCGGCGTGAGCGGGGAAGGGTTGGTTTTGTTGCTCCTCAGCCAAGGGGCAGCACCGAAGTGAGCGGCAAGTGCCGTGTCGGTGTATGGGGCCCTGGGAGACCCGTACAGACCAAAGCACGGTGGAGAGGGACGGGGGTGTGCTGGGAGAGGCCCCCCCGGTGAGTGGGCTCCCCTGGGGTGGAACAGTGAGTTACAAAGTGTGGCCGCATGGGTGGTGTGGGGGGGGAATTACGCCAACTGAATAGCTGGGGAGCTCCAGACAGGTGCCTGCTTTTGTTCAGGCGAGTTGGAGGACCTATTTCCAACAGAGAACAATAAAATCTCTATTTGTGGTATAGCTGTGGCTTTTTTTCCTCATTACCCATTTTAAAATGATATGGAAATAGAAAGAAACAGGACCGTGTAATGGCTTCCTCTCCCAGCATTTCTGGAGAGGTAGTATGTCCTCTAATGTTTCATGTTAACAACTGTGCTTGGGGATGGCTTTCGGCAGGCTGAAACTGGGATCAGCCAGTGCTCGCAAGCAGTTGTATCGGTGCTTTTCTGGAAGGACTGCCTGATCTCGACTGAAGGCCAGATGGGAGGACAAACAGGTCTATTGCTGTTCATCAGAACAAACGGTTCTCATAGCTGGCAGTTACTGGACCTGATGGTAATCACCAGGACGGAGCATGAATGGATGTAGAAGCGCCTGTGCTGAAGCGAGAGTTGTTTATTGCTGTATTCTTTGGTATATGAGGTGACCCTCGTTCCTCAGAATGGGGTGTGATGAAAACCTTAATACAGGAGAGGCAGAGCTATTGTGTGTGCTTCCTTGGAGGAGCTTGTATAGTGTCCCTGAAAAGTCTCTGGAGCATGCTTAGAGAGGCCAGCCTACCTGCTGTGAAACTGGGATCCCTGTGATGCTATGGGTTGCCCATGCTACCTCCAGCCAGAAGAGAGGGGAGCAGGGTGGCATTGCCTCATTTGGCATCTGTAGCTGGAGGTAGGTTTGGTGTATACAGACTGTCATGATGAAGGTAAGTCAGAAGCGTGGAGTAGCCCAGGTTGGAAGAGACCTCAGAAGATGGTTGGCCAAGCCTTCATGGGATTGGCCCGTCCCAACGGACAGGTTATAGATGAGTTGCCCCATTGTGATTTTTCTTTGCAGTAAACCAGAGGTTAATGCAAGCTTTTTTTTTGTTACTGTTGTGGTGATTATTTCTTGTGTGACAGAAGAGGGAGAGAAATCTGGATCTTTCTAACCTAATACATGCCCAAATCTCATTTTGATGTCATGTGGAGAGCAGGTGTTTTTTTCTGGAGTTACCATCACTTATCCCTATATATACATTCCGATGTGGTAACCAGGTGTAAGGGGTCCAGTAGGTCTTTTGGGCCTAGTTGGCCTCAGCAAGGGTGGGTTGATCTTTGGGACCACTGCAGTTCTGTTTGTGATACCTGTACAATGCACCTATGACCCTAATCTTGCTCTTATGTCTCCTTGAGTAGAACTTAGTTACTTTGTGGGTGTCACTTGGTATTCTTTCATCTGACCTATGCAGAACATTTGTTTTTGCTGAAGGGAAGGAATGACTTCTTTGAATTACAGTAACTGGAATATCTGATTGTTACTGCTTGTGGTGTTTGTTAATTTTAGGCAAGTTACAAGACCAGTGCTTCTAAATGCTGTGTTGCAGAAACAACATTTAAGGTGTTTAGTTGTCCTGGTGCAGTTGATCTAGCAAAATGTGTGGGCATCTGTTTCTTTGTTAGGCAGAAGCCTAACAAACCAACATTTGGGTTGCAACAGCACAGTAAAGGATGGGCTGCTGATTTCCCAGCTGGAAAAAAATCCAGAAGTCAACCAGAGCAAGAACTTTATCATCTTTTTACACTATGTTATTTCACAGTAATAATTGGTGGGAAGGGAGTAGTGGGGGAAAGAAGGAATGTAAGCTCAAGTAGGTAACACCTCTTTGATGTTTTTTCTAGCTAGCACTGATATGTCTGTATCATGTTTTTGGAGTGAATTAACCCTCAGAACTGTATATTGTGAGTTACAGTTTATATTCTGCTTTTCTTTAAAACACTTCTAGAATAGGATATTGGAGCTTGATTTTTTTTTTTTGTTGTTGTTGTTAATGCTGTCTTGTTTTACTTTTTATGGTAGTACACCAAGAAAAATATGTCCTGACAGTATTAAAACTGTTACTAGTTTAAGGCAAGAAACCAGAAACCCACTAACCTAATTGCTCACTTAACATTCTTTTCAGATGGTACTTTGCTGATGACTTTTGGTTCTTCCTGGGACTAAGTTAATGTCCTTAGGCCCTGATCCTATTTTTAAATTTATATTATGAGTAATTCTGGTGTGTATGCTGAGTCTTGCTGACTTCAGTATGGTTCCTTATGGGTATTGGAAAATAACTGAGACTGTTTGTTGACTCAGTGTGTATATAATGATGTCTGTTGCCGGAATAAAGTCTTTCATGGAAGAGCTGTCTGCATACAAGGACCTTTAAAATACTAGTTTTTGGTATCTGACTGATTTTTGTCTTTATTCCATCATATTTACATTTCCCATGTAATGGCAGACCCATACAAACTGTTTAAAATGCCTGTCGACAGAGTTCAGCCCAGTTCAAGGATGTGTGTGTAACTCAAGACTTCTAATCTGCCAAGTATGAGAACCCTGGGTGCTGGCTCCACCAATATTTGCTCACTTTAACCAGACAAGGATTTCCTTAGGTAGACAGTGTTCCTTCCAAGGAAGTAATGAGTAATTGTGTTGAAGTGTGAGCAGTTGATATCTTACTTCAAATGAGATCCTCAGAAAGGAAAGGGAAATTCCTGAGTCCTAGCTAGTGATGAAAGATTGAAGTGGGAGCTGGGCTACAGGATTCAATATTTAAATTAAAAAAAAATAAATACTGACAGTCTGTTCATTTGGATGGTGTGTGCTCCTTCTGTCACCTGAGCAGCTACTTAATTATTGCTGCAGCAGCAAATGTGGACTGTTTTGTTGTCAGTATGCAAACATCTTGCCTTTGTTTTGATAAGCAGGCTTGCAGTTTTTCTTACGCCTACAGTGGCTATTTGATGTGAAGTAAAACATACGGTACTTTTACCATTAGGAATGTGTATTTTTTAGTAGCACAGAGTTCATTCCAGAAGAGCACCCGTCTTTCTTCTTCACACTAGAAAGTACTTTTATAAAAATCATTCACTTTTTATAATACTTTGTTCTCTGAACCTGTTTTCTAGACTGCCAATGAAGTGTCTTTTGTTTTGCATCAATTTCCAAAGCATTGGATTGGAAAGAGTTGGGTTTTTTTTCCTATGACTGCCCGTTGTTCTCTGGGTACAGTATTTATTCAAGGTGTACTTAGTGCATTTCTTCCCTCTTTATTAAAATTGCTTTTCCTGTATTATGGAAGCATGCAGAGATGAGGACCGATTCTCAGATTTTGGTGGCACATGTTTGGTATGGTAGGGTTTTTAGTAGCGTTTGCCTTAGCTGCAGTATTCCTGATGCAGGGGGGGAACGTGTTATGTCTTCCCTGCAGATCTGCTAGCTCCATCATCTCCCTTCCCTCTGTACAGGGGAAACGTGGTGTTTGAGGCAGGGTGAATGTCTGGATTTTCCTAGGGAAAGGATATGTGACGGTTCTCCATGATTTCTGATAATTCCTGACTGCTGTAGTGTTTACATGGAGCCAGGTACTAGCAGACAGGAATTAAAGAAACACAGCCCTTGCCTCATACCGATTTCTTTCACATTGTTAAATGAACCTGTGATCTCTGAGTTCGGTTCCACTTTGGTTTGTATAAGGTGGTTTTCAGCTGTAAGAAGAAACCAGTTTGCTGTGTCTGATGGTCTGCAGGTCAGCGTTTAGGAGTACAGCGTCAAGACTTGGCTCCAGCACCAGCCTGTGCGGGGCTGGTTTAGATCATCGTCCTAACTTAGCGTTCAGCAGATGGGACAGGTCTCCTTGGAGCCAGTTCTGTCTTTCCCAGGGCTGTTTTGTAGGCAGCAGGTAGCTAGATAGCGGTGCTGTCCAGTCTTCATGTGTAAGTAAAACAGTGGCACCCAGAAGCTCCCAGGTGCATGGCAGGGGAGGTTAATGTTGGCCATGTCAGTTCAGTCTCAGCATTTTTAATTTTCGTTGGTTTTTTGGGAAGGTTTCTATGCTCATGCTTGTGAATACTGAAGAGTGACTACAGCAAACATATAGATGGGTATTTTAAGACTTTTCATTTGTGCTTGGGAATGCTGTCAGCTATACCGTCTGTCAGTTTATAGCCAAAGTGACAGCAGTTTGTGTTAGCGTGTCGGACCTAAGATGTGTGCTGGGTCTGTAGACCACGTTTGAGTGAGTTTTGGTTTTTGCACTTGGCTGGCACAGAGCGCATAGTGGCGTTTGGAGCTGGGAAGGCAGACCCTGGATAGAGAAAGAGCTGGAGAACTATGGAGCATGGTATGTTTTGATACCACTGGTGTTTTCAACCATCCTAGCGCTGCAGATGGACACTTTATAACCAGCGCAATTATTGAGAAGCCCTTTGAATACCCTGTAGTAGTCTTGTAGCTTAAATCATTAGTTGTTCTCTTTCCACTGATGTTTTCATGTCGAGAGAGCTAGATGGATGGAAGAAGGCTCTGTGAGATCACTGAGCTTCCTGAAAACGTTTCACAATGTAAGAAACAATGAAAAAAGAAGGAAGCTACAGTAAATGTTTCAGAAGACAGTTGTTCCTGCTACACAGCACAAAGCTTGCATTTCCAAAGACCAGGGAGTACAAAACAAAGGTTAAATCTCACTGCTGTTTTAACATGAGAGAAACTTGTTAGGTGGTCAAAACCAATTTGATCCTAATTATTGGCCAGTAACAAGAAGAAACTCTGAACTAGGCCATCAAACTGAAAGAACTGGCTGTGGTGATAAGAGACAGGACTTCTGCCTTTCACATAAACTGCTTGTTCCCCATCACGTGTCTCAAGGCTGCTCGGTAACCAGACTACTGATCACTCTTCATTTAAATAAGTCACCTAAAGGTGGAAGATTTTGCTTTCTGTTAGAAATCCTTTGGAGGTACCCAGGGCTTTCCTTACTGCTCAGCCTTTATTGTGCTCTCAGTGAAGTTGAAGACGCACTCTGAGTAGATAAGTGTTGCTTACAGTTTGGCTAGCTTTCAGCTGTGATGGAAATCAATTTAGCTTAGTCTTAGCTTCCTAATGATGTGCCACTACCTACTGCCTGTTGTTTTAATGTGCTTTTAGAGGAAGTGCAGGGGACCAGAAGAATTGTCTTCTAGATTCTCCATGGCTGTGCAGAAATGGTTGGCCAAGTTGGAAGGAGGGTGGTGGGGATCTCCACCTTCAAAATATATACCATTTGAGGTTTAAACATTAAAGCCCTCTTAAAGTAAGTGGAATGTGAACTTTATGTGGAGAAAGAGGTGAGGGAGGATGTGTTTCATCAAGGGTGTAATCTGTCTGGTTTTAGTTCCTGTTCCATAGCCAGCCTGATAGCTATTCTGTAAATATTTCCTTTGCTGATACCAGTGTAAATGCTATATAATCTCTATACCTGGGAATGGTGAGGCTGTATTTCTTGAAATTCAAGTTCTGAAATGCAGTTTTTACTAAACTCCTTTTTGGGCTGAGGCTACAAGACAACAGTGAGAACAGTAACTTCTGCGTATGACGTCCTTGCTAGGAAGCACTCCAAGCTAGCTGAAATGCTGAAGAGTTGCTAGTTAGTCAGAACAGCAGATTTGCTTGTGGCTTGATGTTGAAGGAGGGAGGAGGAACTGGTTTTGGCATTTGAATGGTTGCTCAATGGTGTTGTCTAGAGAAATAATTCGTTTGGTATCTTGGTTTCTTTTTGTAATGTAGACTGTAAGTTTATGGATGAGTACACAAGAATGAGTGTGAAGAGAAATGCAGTTTTCCAGTTCAGGAGTGAGGGAAATGAGTAGCTATGTGCACACGGAAACTTGGATTCAAATAAAAAAGCTAATCAGTGGTGGGTGGGGGTTTTTTTGTTTGTTTGTGGTGGTTTTTTTTGTGTAGGAGAAGTAGTAATTTATGCAGCAGTAAGGGGAAAAAGCACCCTGACAAGTACTGTAAAGGCTAGTGCTTTAATTTTGTTAAGAAGTTAACTGGAGAACAGGACAATCAAACTTGTGATAACTTTACCTCTGTGACAAAGAAATTCTTTTTCTAGAAGTTGTCATTTTTGAAACATCCCTTAAAGTGGGGTCTGATCCATTCCACTGATCTTCAACTTACAGTCCCTAAAATCTTTCCTGTAGAGATGCTGACATTGGAGTAATATTTTGTCTATTAGCAAAATACTTGATTTTTCTTAATTTTGTGGGTTTTACTCCATAGAAAAGGTACTTGATCTTGTAGTGAAAGCTGCTGCTCTTCACTTAGGATTTGTGCTACGGTAAGGCATTTACTGAATTTCAAATTGATTAGCTTATATATTGAATTAGGCTAAGCCTGTGGTTCTGAGTGTGCTTTTTCAAAAAGATTGCTAGTTTGTATTGATGGAGAAGATAGTGTGTAGTGAATGAGGATATTAAATTTAAAGTACTAGCTGCCGCCCCACCACACACACATTTCCCATGGCTCTGTGTTGCTTTTCTGGTTGGTGGACAGCATGTGCTTGTAGCATCTTTTGTGAGACATACTGCTTCAGCTTGAGATTGTAGTAAACTCTTTTGCTCTTAATGCCTGTTGACTTTCTATGTATACATGCCTTAAGTGAATAGAACCTTTTAAATCACTTCTGAGAACAAGACTTGTATTTTGGAAGCTGTGTAAGTACTTCTGATTATTCATTCATTGCTTTTTTTATTGGGACACCTACTTACTGCCTGTAATAAGGTGGCTTGTTGGTATGGGGTTTAGGAGCTGGTGGTAGTCTCTATTTAATGAGCTAAGTGGTACAGAAGAGTCCTTGGTAAGTGCTAAATCTGTCCCTTAATTTGCCTGTTAAAACTTAGATTTTTGGTGTGGAGAGTGGAAAAGTTTCCATGGTGGAAGAGCTAGCTGGCTGTGGTGTGTGGGAGTGTTGGTTGGAAAGGACTTCTGGGGCTCACCTGTCCAGCCACCTGCTCAGAGCAGGATTGCAAATAACTCTCGTTTGCCAGCTGTGGCTTTGTCTACTGAGTCTTGAAAACCTCGAGAACAAAGATGTTCACCTCTCTGAATAGGACACCAAACCACCTTGCAGATGTGTTTTTCTAACGTCCAGTCTGAACCTCCCAAGCCATTACTTGTGGTTGTGGCCCCTTATTTTGTGATCCGTCAATACCGAGAAGAGTTGTTTTTGTAATGCACCTTCAGCTTCAGTGGCTATTGGATTATCCCAAGGCTGCCTCTTTGTCAGACTCACCAAACCCAGCTGCTTCTCACACATCATTCCCCAGGGCTCCAGGCCATTTTGGTGACACTCCAGTTTCTCAAATTCCTTTTCGACCCAGGGGGCTTGAAATAGGATGCAGTATTTGAGCTGCAGTCTCACCAGTGTTGAGTTTCCTTTGATTGCACTACTCTTGGCTTTCCCGATTTGCAATGAAAGCAGTCTCCTGGCTCGTGCTCATCTTGGCAACCAGTGTGATCCCCAGGTCTATCTCCCTTGTTCAACCGGTCTGTTCCTAGGCTCCACTGAAACACCCTGGGAGCAGAATTACGCACTTCACTTAGTTCCTGTTGGCTTATTCCTCAAGTTTATCAAGGAATTAGCTGAGTTGAACCTCTGTTTGGAGGGTCAATTGCTCTTCCTTGTTTAGTATCATCCACAAACTTTCTGAGGATTCGTTCTGTCTTAGCACCCAGACTGTAGATGAAGATACTGTAGAATACTGGCCCCAGGATTCGCCTTTGTGGTGCTCCTTACCTACTACCTCTGAGCCATCCATTACTAGCCTTTAAGCTCAGCAGTCCAGCTGTTATTCATGCGAACAGGCCATTTCTTCAACCCATGCCTTTTCAGCTTACTAATGAGACTACTGTGAGAAAAAGGGTCAGTCCTAATCACTAAAAACTGGACTGTGGCTTCAGGTATTTCTAGTAGATTTATATTGATCAAGCAATATTGGAAGTGTTGGTAACCAAGGCTCAGCTTTATGTAAGGAAACTCCTGTAGGTAAAATGGAGTTTCATGGGTACTTCAGTCTTCCAAGGATGATACTGTTTGCTTTGGGGGAGTTCTTTGTTTCAAAACACTGAAATTAGCACTGTTGAGTGTTCATTTCTAGTAGCTAAACAGTGCCTAATGCTCTGTCTTGCATTGTTTTACAAACTTGCAAAACCTCTTCCCAAAACAGCTTATTTTTCCTGTTTGTAGTAGTATGTTTACTTTTTAGTTTTTCATATTACGGCACTATAAAACTATATATTTTTATTGCTCAGTGTTCAGGTAGTCCAATCCAAACCTGAAAATGAAGGAATGACCATAATTTCATCTTGCAGTCAACATGCATCAGAGTCAGACTTAGTAATAAATCTGTTTCTGGACTGGTTTGTAAACCTGCAGTCTCCACTTCAGTTTTGAAACACAAATTTTAAGTTTTCCACAATTTTAAGTGGCCAAAATTGGAGTAGCCTATAGTTATTTCGCTCTAAATCATATATCTGCATGACTAGATACAGTATCTTCACATAGCTTGCTAACTGGAGCCCAGTGGCATGGGTCTGGAGTAACACTGAATTTCCAGATGTTTTAAGGAATTGGAGTGGATAACTTTGTCATGTGAAAGAAGAGAAAATACAGCCTTGGCATTATGGAGGTGAAGCTTGAAAATGAGGCTGATGGCTCTAAAACTAGAATGTGATCAAAAGAGAAACGTAGTTTCATTGCCTTTGAGATTTTTTTTATGAGGTAATGCTTTGAAGAGCTGTGTAGTGGCAGTGTGAGTTCAGTGCTTAGAAGTCGATGCAGAGCGTGGGATGTCAGCCAGCGCTTTCTGATTGGAAACTGGGTTATGGGATTTCTTTTGTTGTTCACTTCTGCCGCTTACATGGAAACATAAATCTTCCCAGCGGTATGAGACAGTGAAATAAAGTGAGTGGGCATGGATCAGAACAGGTAGGCCTTGCACTTAACTGCCTGATTAGCTAGGCTAATTTTTAACCTAATAACATTAGGAAGTTTACAGCCTTGTGCAGCATGCATTCAGAAAATCTGTCTGTGGAAGAGCCAAGGCTTTGTGTTATTTTAACTTTTTTCATTCTCCCTTCCTATAATTTATATTCATGATGTCTTGGCCCAGTGTTTTGGTTTTAACTGAGCATGGTGATTAAGGCTGTTTGTTTAAAAAACAAAGATGAATGTGAATTAATCCTAAAACTCTAATTTGAAAACAATTCTTCTGAATTTTATAGCATTCTTCCATCTTTTCATGTGGGAAGGGAGAGGTATAGGTAAGGCAAATACCCTGCTTTTTTTTCAGACTCTAAAATTTCTCGTGGGGATTACTGGCTTTTGGTAAAATTGCTTTTTGAGGTGTGTTCCTGTGTGAACACACAAAAGAAATACCCGCAGTGTTTTGATCTTGATGAGCATTGCTACTTTTCTTACTAGCTTGCTTGTTATCTTAGATTTCTGTGTTTCAAAACCAGCATTACATAGGTCAGTCTTCTAAAAGCTACTTAAGCTGAAACAGGTATGTTTTCTTAAAACCAAGAAGAATGCCCTGCTCTAGGGTAATTAGCCTGAAATGATGGATAAGTTGGAAATCTCCTAATTTTTTTTTTTCACCCCTTTGGACAAGCAGTGACATGTAAGGAGATACCATGTTTTGAAACTGGTAAACAAGTGTAAGTGCTTGCTCTGTATTGTCATTAAATAAAGCCAGGTCGTCGGACTAGGCTTTTTTTCTAAAAATTATAATTTCTGGGTAATTTTTCATGAGGTCAGGGTTTTTGAAAGTTAAAATACTGAATTGGTGTTATTTGACAGAGAATGTAATGGGTGATATGGTACGTGTCGGTCTATTTTAAACACGACAGGGTTATGCATCTTCTGTATTGGATGTCTGGGTTGACTTTGCTGCTTCTCTCCCGCTGTAGCTCACTACAGATTTCTCCGCAGCTTTTCATGTTGGATTTTTTTTTTCCTGTGTTTTTGGCATGGAAACAGGAAAGGCTGGAGCTTCCTGCCAACATAAACAATAAATCCCAGTAAACTTACTGGGACAGATTCTGCCTGCCTTCCCTGAATACCATCTGTAAAAGAAAGGGAATGGCATAAGAGCGCTTAGGGTGTTGAAATAGGATTGACTTCATAGTAGAGCTATTTTCTTGAAGAAATGTGTAGTGGAGACAGGGCACCTTTTATTACTTTACTACATGAAGTCCTGGAGGTATAGATCTAAAAAGTATTTTTGTGTGACCTTGTTGACTGTTGTGTTATATCACCAACTACGTAGAAGCTACTCTAATGAATTACACAGCTATAGTCCTGATGACACTATGTTCTGGCAAAGTGCGCTTGTTCACATGTTCAGAGCTGTGTATCGATTTTCTTGCAATACACTGCCAGTGTTTCAGAAGACATGGAATTTTCATTCTGCCATTCTGTGAGTTAAAGGCGATGACTTTAGCTTATTTGTCAGTTCTGTTATAAGCCACACTTCAGTGTCTTTAGTCACAGCTAATGCAACATGACTTGACTTGTCAGCAGCTTCAGTTGTAAGGGATCCACATTAGCAGCGTTGAAGAATGTGTGCCTTAAAAGATCAGGAGCTGAAGTTATCTCTACGATGAAGTGGAGGATTGGTTTGTTTGGGGTGTGCTGCTTCTCTTTGCACTGGAAATTAAAATTACACCTTTCTAATAACAACTTTAATGTAAAGAATGTAGCTGTGTGTAGGCTGAGCCTCTTGTGATATGCAGACTTAACTTTCTGTTTTCTGTTTCTTCCAGCTGGTGAGCCTGCTGCTGATTGGAATTGCGGCATGGGGAATCGGCTTCGGCCTCATCTCTAGTTTCAGAGTTGTTGGAGTGGCCATTGCAGTAGGAATCTTCCTCTTCCTTATTGCCTTGGTCGGATTGATTGGTGCAGTGAAACATCATCAAGTACTGCTATTCTTTGTATCCTTCTAATGCATTATATGGATCACAGCTTGGTTCAAGCCATGTAAACAACCTGCTCCGTCAGCTGAGACTGATGTGGAAGCTGCTTCAGATGAGATCAGAAACTCACAATCTTATTTTAATCCAGTACAGTCTAATTTAGACTTCCTTCCCATTTAACTTTATTACAGCTTCTTTTTCCTCCTCTTGTTTGTGTTCTGAAGACAGAAGTATTCATGTGTACTCTTCTAAAAATGATAATACTTTAATTTTTTGAGAACTTTTATGGTGGGTCACTGTGTCACTGGTGCCTCTTACGGTGTGTTCAGCCCTACACCAAGCTACAGTACGTGAACTATTAATGTTTAACAGTAGAGAAAGGTGATACTTCCAGATAATGAGCAGGTTTTAGCTAGCAGGGGGATGCATTGTGGGTAATACAGTCTGTTAAGACTTCTTTTCATACCTAGCCCTTTTACCTGGGCTAGAAATGAGCGCATGCCTTCTCAGTATGCTTTGCTGCCCCTTTATGCTTACTGACACTGTAAGCCATCTGTGGTGCTCCCTGGCCTAACAAAATTGATCTGCTTGGATGAGAAAAGAGATTCATCAGAAAAAATTCTTACTCTTCTGGCTGCGGCCTATGAATAAGTAGTGACCTCTGCTTTGCAGGCATTTTAATTGCGTGAGATAAGTATCTGCCTTTGAACACAGCAGCCACATGGTGAAGACAGTGTCTGACTTTCAAAATGTGATCTGTGGTATCAAAGTTTGTTTTACGCTGTTTTCAGTCCAAAAGTGTGTGAGGCTGTGTTCCACAAGCAACTGCCACTTTTTTTTTAACCTAGGCTAAAATTATCTTTTGTAATTACAAGATTATGTCATTGAAGAAAAAAAAAATCTGAATGTGCCATACCCAGAAGAGTATTTTCTTTCATACTTTATTTACGTGAAGTATCTTGAAATGACAACATGAGTGCCTAAAGCTGGAGAAATTGACTGTAGATTTTTCTCTCCAAGCTCCTTTTATTAACCTTTCTGCTCATGTTGTCTTGCTAGGCAAGAAACACCTAACCCAGAAATACCAGCATTGTACGCTAGTAGCCCAAAAGACATAATACATGGTGATTGAGTTCTGGGAACGTTGTTTGGGTCATCTTTTCCACATCCCATCAGAATTTACTTCTATAGTTCTTTTAAAGCACCTATTGTTATCCAGTGAAATAAGGAATGCCATTATGCATATGTATTATAAAACCAAACTTAATCTGAGAGTTTACCCTTAACTACTGTTTCCAGTACATGATTATTCTTTTGCTAGTCTTCATTTTCCAGTTTTCTGTCTCCTGTGCCTGTTTGGCACTAAACAAGGAACAGCAGGTAATAAAAGTTTCCTGCCTTCTCAGTTAATCTATAGCATAATACTATACTATAGATGTACATACACACACACATATATTTATGTGTAGTCTTAGACAAGGTGGGGACAGAGTATTTTAAGAAAATCAGCATTAGCCTTTTAAATAAGGTCTAGACCTTAGGCAGTGCTTGGCTTTGGTAGCTAGAAAGAAATACGTCTGGGTCCTGAAATTACTTCCAGCTGTCTTTCGTTTTTTTTCCAAACTGTTTTGTTTTTAAGCTTCCAGTCTGGGCTTATGGTCACAAATGTAACAGCATGATATCTTGACTGTATCATGTGTTCAGCAATTGCAGATAAGCTGGTGAAATTACAATAATCATACTGTAAAGATGATAAAGCCACTGAATTGTTCTTGTGTAACTGAAAAGATCGTAACTACATTAGGAACAGAGGTGACCCGTAAGCGTGAAGGTAAAACCAGGTTCCATGGGGTATAGTGACTAATTCTTACTGCATTAGAAGCAGGGCAAGGGTACACAGGGACTAAATAATCAGCTTTTACATGTAAGTACACTTTCTGTTTAAAGTCTGAGTAGTCCCAGTTAGATTATATGCATGTCCGAGTACTCCTGTTGGCTTTAGGAGAAAGAAGGGAAGGAAGTGAATTATAACCACGAACGTGCTGCTGCTAAGTGCTGCTATTTCATGTTTGAACATTCAAGTCATCCTTTAATATATTATCCATGACTTCAGGATTTGAGGGTTTTAGTTAGGGACTTATCAACTTGACCTAGTATACTGCTTTCCAATTAAATGCAAAATAGTTCAATTCATATAGTCTTTATTTGCTTATGCCTTCTAGAGTCAACTTCTTGAGGTGGGATGGAATAACACTAACAGCGCGAGAACAGATATTGAGAGAAATCTGAATTGTTGTGGATTCAGAGTTTTTGATCCGAACGAAGTCTGCTTCTCTGTAAGTTCTTCAAGCATGAAAAAACTTAGAACTTAATTGTGTTTGTTCAAAGATGTACGGCTGTTTTCATAGCTGTGGAAAGCAGAGGTTTTCTAAGAGAAGTGTAAGGTGGTTGTTCCAATGATACTAAGCTCGTTAGTTAACTTACTGGAAACATAATCACACAGCACCCTGCACAGGTGGTACTCCATTGTCATTTATGTACTTGCTTATTTGGAGTCTTTAAAACGGCTAGAGTTTTTTCCATGGCGGGCAGTCTTTTATACTGCCAACTAGATGCTTTCAGTCAACAAAGTGAATTCATCAGAAAACGGAGTGCAATTCTCTGTTTGTATCTGCTGCAGGATTGTTTTAGACGTCACCAGTGTCAACCATGTGCACCTATATTGGAAGAATATTCTGGAATGGTGCTGAGATTTGTTGGAGGCATAGGACTCTTCTTCAGTTTCACAGAGGTAAGGGAGTAGGAGATTAGAAAATTGAGTGCTTTTCCCCTACTTTTAAGGCTTTTTTTGGTGAAACAATTAATTTTAGGGGGCTTATTACAGGAACTCTTAAGTACTATCACAAGAGCCAAATAATTAGGTCAGATTTTTCTAGGCTATCAGCTTGTTCAAGTCTGCCAAAAAGGAGGGCTTGTATTTATTCAGCACGGGCAGTTCTTGCAACTTTGTTTAGTCTACAAAGCACAACTAGATACCACATTAAAACGTGGTGCTGTAAAGTTTAAGTGTTGCAGAAAGTTGGGTTTCAGGTTTCCCGTTCTCCAAAAGTAAGAAAAGGAGTGCTGTTGCTTTACCTTGTTCCCCTGTTCTTCCTACTTCCCCCTGCCCATGCACACACAGAGTTTTTTGTGCTTCCTGTAGTGCAAGGAGTTTCATGATGAGTGAACTGTATTTTAAACATCAGGTTAAAGAGGTCTGTGACTCTTTGCTTTAGTATCTAGATGATACACCTACTTGCTTTATTGATCCTCAGTAAAAATCCTCAGAGCAGGTCTTGCATAACCCCACAGTAGTGAAAATGCTACTCCTGCTGCTTAGTGAAGTTTTCAGAAGGGTCTGTAGATATTACAGCAGCTTAAACAGAACCACTCTGACATCTGCCCTCAACTTCTCTGCTAAAAACGTGAAGATGCTGCAGGAGGGAGATGGTTGGGGTGAATGACAAGATTTGAAAATGTACTAGAAAAATAGCCTTAGGGTTAAGTGGTAACTGTAAAATGAAACAATTCTGAAGATTTGTTTATCATTGCACAAAACCTGGGTTGATGAATATTTATCATTTGGGGAGGGGGAAGAATATTTTAATGCTAGACATGCCTATGGGAAATATTTTGCGTTGTGGACAGTTTTGTCTTTTTTGTGGTGTTCTCTCTTGCTAGGTGTGAATTCTTTCTGATAAGGTGCATTCTTTTTCCTAACTAAGAAAGCTGGTGTGGTGGTGTGCAATTTTAGCAGTAGTAAATATCCTAAACCTCTGTACTGGAAATTCTTTGCCTGGATTTTATGCTTGAAACAAACTTTGTAAAACTGATGGAAGATGGTGTGGAGACCCTCTGTTTAATAATATCTTTGTTTTTTTTGTTTTCAGATTCTGGGAGTCTGGCTGACGTATAGATACAGGAACCAAAAGGATCCCCGTGCAAATCCTAGTGCATTTCTTTGATAAGTTTATAAAGGACTGAATCTTCTCTCTGCACCCTCTACTTCAAAATACTGATTCTTTATAGTTTGGTATTTCTCCATCGTAGGGGTTCTGTGTGTACCAAAAAGAAAACTTTATTTCCATGAGAAATCGGCAGGTTTCATATTAATTTCCCAGTATTTATCTTCTAAGACTCTCTATCTTGAAGTAGACTGGTGCATTCAGTAGCTGGGCAGTGTCAAACTTCTGCCCTGAGCTGGTTAAGTAACTCTGTTAAGACTTTGGTCATTGATGTGGTGAACTCTATACAGTCAGTTTTACAGCACTACTGGCTTCTCTGGTGTCCAAAAAATCCAAAGTATTTTCTGCTGTATTCATTGATTATTCAAAAATTCACATGGTTTCTCATTAAAATGATAAAAATACATGGTGTATGGTTGGACTGTATGATTTGATTAGGCTTTAGGATGAACTGTAGTCCACTTTTTTGTCTTAATAGTGGTCTGCCACTTTCCTGTTAAGGTAAACATAGAAGCTAATGATGTTATTTTCTGTAGTGCACATAAGTGTATGGTAATGACTACTGTAGTCTTCACCCCTCTCCTTCCCTGTTTGTTTTGGCTTTCTAGTAGCTGTAGAATTTTGTTGAGAATAAAAGTAATTCTTTTTAATGGATATCTTCACAATGAATGAAGAAAACCAGGAGAATGTAACCTGCAACTGATTAACTTGAAACTTTTTTCTTTGCCGAGTGAATGAAGTTTGCACATCAGAATCAATAGTGGTCTGTCATCTTTATGTAAGAAACTTAGTGTCTGGAAAGTTGTTGTATAGCTGTTTTTTTCAGATGGTGTAAAATTATCGTTGTAATAACTCAGCGGTGTATATTCCTCTCATCCAGCTGACAGTCTTGATTTCATGAGATTGAATGATGTGCAGAAAGGAAAGAAAAAAAAAAAGCGGTGGTTTTCAGTAGTTTGTTTATTAAAAAAGAATTAAAGTTAGTACATGGCGGTGCACCATTCTGAGTGTTTGAGCTGGAGGCAGGCACGGTCCCTCTTTCCAACCTGTAATAGAATAGGTGCATCACCTGGAACATGAGACATCTAAACAGGTGAGATGCATAATGTTCCATTTGTTTCTAATCACACTGAATTGCAGACCCCAACTGCAGCTTTTCAGTTGCTGCTTCTGGTGTGGTAGGCAGCTGCTGTAGCCTGAAAGGGGTCGAAAAGGGGACGAGTATTATGGCCATCTGCCAAGGCATATTGCAGCTGAGTGAGGTGGAAAGGAGGACAGTGAGGGCAGACAGAAGTGGGTTCTCATACAGTCCCCTTTTAACTAGGGAGATGCCTCCTTGCTCCTGCAACGGAGGCAGATAGAAGTTGAAATACATGCCCATCAGAACGCTTTCAGATTTTCATGTGACCAGTGCTCCTAAAGAAGGAATTGTCTCGAGGTTTTAAATGGGAAGAGTTGAACCTGAATGCAGAGGGATGTCAAGAATGCTAAAGACAGCTTCCCTGCAGGTGCAGCTGGTTCTTCAACATCTGCTGTCAGCGCCATCTCCTGGTGTTTGCTCTGTGAATTACTGCTACTACCTTGGGCGGTATTGATGCCTGTTCCAAGCATGTACTTGTACCTTCAGTGTAAGAGCCCACTCATGTACTGAAAGACCTTAAGAGCCTTTAGACTATTACTTAGTATAGAGTAAATGTATGCAGCTTTCCCCCACCCCCAAGTGCTGTCCTGCATAAGCAACTAACCAGTTGTTTACAGTATGTGTCAAGAGGACAGTGATCATCTTGTTGGCTGTCTTTAGCAAGTTAATTTTCCTAGTCTAGACAGGCTCTGTATTTTGTATGTTACCGTAATAAATTAAAGGAGGAGTCGTATGGAGAGGGTGTATGAAACTTGAAATAATACCACATTGCTGCTTCAATTTTGACTTTTTTCCTAATTTCTTCAGTGCTTAGTTTTGGGTGGGTCTGATTTCATAAATATAGTAGGTGGTATCGGGGTGTAAATGTGCATCACTGAGAAAATACTGCACATATTACCACTTCATGTCTCAGAACATACGAATTTGTTTTAGTAGTCAAAAAGACAGATCAGTGGATTGTATGGTTTGATTAAAGTTTTTCTATCATATTAATAATGCTTTGTCTCTTCAAGAGTGTGATTTAAAACAAACAAAATCCCCAAAACAACACACACCTTAATGTATATCAGGGATGTGGCTTCCCTTTCAGAACCCTAATTCTTAAGGGGGAGCGGGGATAAAACACATTGAGCCTGGCTTTGGGTTTTTGGGCAGAAGGGAGTAGCCTCCCTCAGGAGAGGTCTGACTTGCAGGCCTCTGTACAAGGAATGTTGTACTCTTCTGACTTTTTGAAAAAGGGCATTTAAAAGAAGTGTTTATACCTGTTCTTGGTGGGTTTTGTCTTTTGAAGTTTTCTTTGTTTATTGTTTTGTTTTTCCTCTTGAGAAAACCGTTTCATATAAAGATTTTTTTTGTTTGTTTGGGTCCTAGAGAGGCATTTTAATTTTTATTTGACTGCTTCAGAACCCGGCTTAACTGTAACCAGCTTTTTTATAAGCTGTTTATAGCAGCAGAGTGTCCAAATAACTCCGTTTAACTTGGAGGATTCTTAATGTTTGCATTCGATGTCTAGTTATGTTGAAATGCTTTCTTAATGTTTGTTATTTTGGAAAAGGTAGAAACCTGTCTTGACTTCCTTCAAGACACCTGCACATTTTTATCACTTAAAAATAACTGGCTGTAAAATACTAAAATTTAATTCTGCCTCTATACAAGAAAGTGAATCCAGGTCTTGACTAACATACTGATACCACTGTACAGCGTCTGCCTCCTTTCACATGAGAATAATTATTAGAAAAAGAAAAAGCTTCCATAACTTGGATTGGTACCTGTATAAATGTACCTTAAAATCTGTAGCTGATAAGGAAATAGGAGTGGATTGGTATTATTAACCTGCATTATTATTATTTTTAGGCCTAATTATTTAAAGATTGTCTGAATGCTAGTGGGGTTTTGGTCATGCCATCCATCCTGTGCACTTCAGGTTACTGAGCATATATGTACTTTGGAATGATTTTCCAGGTCTTCCAAAGAAATGGAAAAAGGAGGTTTTTTAGCCACCTCAGCTTGGCTTGATGCCTCTAAATCTAATAATTTCTTGATGCTTGCAGGCTGAACTAGCTTGTGTGTTTGCATCTATAGCACATAGACTATTAGACTCCTGTAGAATATGCCTCATGTCCACTTGCTGGCTATCCATAGCATTAGTGCATCGGATTAAGAAAATTGCGCTACTTCAGTAGAGTTACAAAAGGAGACTTTTAACGTGTGATGGCACGGGCAGCTTTTGTTTGTCAGGTACACAGCTCTGGCACGTGTCCTTTGGGTAGATGGTGAGTCTGATAACCAATTGGTGCAGCCTCCCTCTGTGCTGTCCCTCTGCTCAGTGCTCTAACCACATTTTTAGCTTTTTGTGGATGATAGCTGCTTCTAAAAAATATTTCTGCCCCTACTGCATCCTTCCACCCTCCCAGCCCCATCTTCTGCTTGGAAGGGAAAAGGGAAAGACCTTTCTGCAGCAAATCATTTCCTCATCACAGTTAAGGGATGCTGCAACAGAAAGGAACATCTTAATTGCTGAAGGAATATTGAATTGCGTGTCTGGGACCATTTCTGGCTGCCACCTGAGGTTTTCTGGTTGGTAGGGTTCATATAACTTGCCAAAGACCTACTGGCAGGTGCCTTGCTTCTCATTTTGCTGAGACATTCCCTCGAGCTGAAACCCTTGCTTCTCTTGCCTCTCCTACCTTCTGAGGTGTATTCTTCTCTCGTGGTTATTATCGTGGCTGGTAGTGGTAGGAATGGTAACAGGAGTGCTAAGAGTGGCTGACATCACCCAAAGCTGAGAAGGTAATGGAGGTATAGTCCTGGGCAAAGCGTTTGTCACTGGTGCTGCTCCTGAGTTCTTAGATACTTGAGGTTGAAAAGTCTCCTTTTGGTCTGTCTTCAGGTGATGGTATTCCCATGCTGTTCAGCTGCAGGGTTTCTTTTAGTTCTGGCTTCTCTTATCCCTTTTGGGCTTGTAAATCACAAGTCATAACACAATCTTGAAACCAACCATATACTCAATAGAATATCGCTTCTTATCATCTCAAGACTTTGGTGATTCCTGACAGAAGCAGGAATCTTGTAAGGAAAGCAGGTTTTGTCTTTAAAAAAAAAAAAATCTTCAAGTAGATAAGGTGATAACTTCAGAATGCAGCCAGTTTAACAAAGGAAACCACCCCTCCACGTAAACAATCCCATCCCCTGGTCCCAAGTACTCTTCTGTAGGAGGTTTGCACTTCTGCCTGTCTAACTAAACAAAGCCCAGATAATGAGAGCTGGAATTGGGTTGGTGCTACAAGAAAGTGAATGGAGATGAAGCAGGCTGGGCAGTGCAGAGCTTAGCTACCTGCTGAGCTGGAGATAAATCTGCTTTCCTGGGCTGGGTTTGGCTGGGTGGAGCTAACTTTCTTCATAGTAGCTTACGTGGGGCTGTGCTTTGGAGTTGTGACCAAAACCAAGGCCTTCTCTGCTCCTCACCCCTCCCCACCAGCAAGAGGGCTGGGGGTGCACAAGAAGCTGGGAGGGGACACAGCTGGGACAGCTGCCGCCAGCTGACCAAAGGGATATTCCATACCATATAACATCATGCTCCAGCATATAAAGCTGGGGGAAGGAGGAGGAAGGGGGGCCATTCAGAGTGATGGTGTGCATCTTCCCAAGTAACCATTAGATGTGGTGGAGCCCTGCTTTCCTGGAGGTGGCTGAACACCTGCCTGCTGATGGGAAGTGGTGAAGGAATTCCTTGTATTCCTTTGCTTGTGTACACAGCTTTTGCTTTACCTATTAAACTGTTTTTGTCTCAACCCACGAGTTTTCTCACTGACCCTTCCGGCTCTCACCCTCATCCCAGCCAGGGGGAGTGAGCAAGTGGCTGTGCGAGGCTGAGCTGCTGGCTGGCTGTAGCCCACAACAGCCTGTTTGCTTCCACAGTGCTTAGATGTGAAACTGCAAGCTGCAGTCTCAAATGACACCATGATTTTACTCTTCCTAATGATGGTAGATGATAATAAGGAAAAAATATGAATCACAAGGTTTTATATGTAAACATTTGAAATGGATTTATTACTTCAAAAATCATTTTTACAGTTGGATCATACAGTATTCTTCTGTATGCCTTAAGTTAAAAGCCTCCAGCTTTTACAAATGCCACCCAGTACAAAAGTGCTAATGTAAAACTGTAGTGTTTGTGTATATAAACCAGCACTACGTATCGCTCTAAATAGTCTCTTCACCAGTTTCAATGAACAGAGAAGAGGTGGAAGGTCAGACTTCATAGTATTCAAGGGTTTCCTTCTTTCCCCTTACAGTTCAGTCTTCAGGAGCTTCAGTGCTTTCTGCATATTTGAATACACTAGAAATGAAATATTCATACATGTTAGGGGTTTTTTTGGCAACTTCCTCTTCCATTGACCACAAATACCATGGAGAAAATGCCATGATTATGAAAGCCTTTGCTCACATGCCTGTTGCTATACGGGTTCTGACACACTGCTCTTCCGTGCATTTTGTGGAGGAGGTCTGATTCTGGCTGGTGAGAACATACGTTTGTTCATGCAAGCGCACAGGCGCTGGCAGGGCAGAGACGGGAGCTGTGCAGCACTGGGGTGCTGGTGTGGGGAGGGGGGGCTGTGGCACACAACCCCTCCCTGCTCCCAGGTGGTTTCCTGGCCTGCCCTGGCAGGGCCTGTGTGCAAGAGCTCTCGTGGCTGCTTACAGTGAACGCTGCTGAGTTATGCAAGTTCCTATTGATGTATGCTGTCTTTTACAACAGATGGATGTTTAAGGCTCCAGGGCTCTGCCATCATTCTCTTCACCTCACCGAGTTTAAAGCTAGCATCCTGTTTAATTTAATTCCCAGTTAACTGTCTTTCAGCAAGGACTGGGTGTGCGAGTCTGTAATGCCTGGTGTTACTCCTTGTCACACGAAAAACATGACTGCTTTCAGAGTGTTTCAGAATACTCTACTTACACAGTGAAACGTCAGAGGGCTCGTATGCGTACAGACGGTTTGAATATCTTCCAGTAATATCTGCTCTCACTGTCAGGGAAGGATCTGGAAAAAAGGATGAGAGAAGTTGTAGAAGACAGGATAAACCTGCAATTAGAAGTAAAACTTTCTGCACTTCTGCTTGCTTCCTAACTGTTTCTGGAAGACAATGTTTCTGCTTTATCTAAAAACCATCAGGCTGTTCTACGCAGTCACTGACATTTCAGTTTTAAGTGTTGTGTTCGCAGGTTTTATTAAGAAGGGGATGGGTTTGATTCTGGTCAGTGTTGCTTAGCCGTACACCCTGTGCCACTGCACAGCACCTGAGTTAAAGCCACGAGCTGAGGCTGCTTTCAGGCTGCAAATGTTATTACAAAAGAAATAATGAAGGCAGAGCTAATACAGCAGTTGCTTTGGTCTGTTGAACATGGTCATCATGACCTAGATTTATAAAGGCATGTGTTAATGATACCCGTGCACAGCATCTGCTCTGGGAGAGGGAATACCTGCATACATGCATGGCCACTCCTAAGTCTCCAAAACACATGCTTCAGAGGGGTTTGTGCAGGTTAGCGGGGCACAGAAAGGAGAACAGAGCTCTGAAAATCAGCCCCTGATGGGTCTGGGTTCATTGCTGTTCTATGGTGCCTGGGATTGTGTTACAAGCAGAAACCAAACGGGTTTAAAATATTTCTAGAGCTAGGGGGGTGAGCAAGGCTGAGCTGGTGCCTACCCATTCCAGGGGCTGCAGCATCATGTCATTTCGGTGACACGATGGAAGGAATTACATGTGGAATCCGTGAGGGAGGAATGCTGGACCTGTGATGCTAGTGACCCGGCTGGGCTTGCTTTGGAATTTCATCCAACAAAACCAACTAGAAATTTTATATGTCCCATGGAATAAATTCCTGTTAATAAGCCCGAGGATTTGAAACTCATGGTGCAGCAGGGGCTTCGATCTGAGATCAGCTTTGACGCTTGAGGTACTCACCTACAAACAAAATCCGAGGGACATACTGGCCATCAGGTGAAAGATTCTTGTCTGTGGTTTCATACTGAAAGAAAACAGATAAGGTTCCCAGTCAGGCTTGCAGGAGGACATGTTACATAAATGTGCTTTTCCTTCTTTGTACTTTGTGTTCTGAAATGGAGTTTAAGTAATACATTTTGCAGTTTAAGAAATTCATTGTCTGGGATGCAATCTTTTAACAGCAGGAGCTGCAAATTGATAACAGTTAATACTATTATTAAACTTGAAATTCCCTCATATCTTGAGGTTATGATAGCTACGCATTAAAGAGACTTATCACTAAGTCTATTATGCTTCAGCACTGGCCATTTCCTGGGCAACCCTAGCTATTAAACTGACTAATTATAGCTAGAGAAGCCGTAATTAAAAATAGAACTTTATTGCTTTCACTTCATGAAATGTAACCGGGAAGCTTACCACAAGGTTCAGGAGAATGAATTTTTCAGCCAGTTTCTGTATATCTTTATGTTCGGCAAAGACTTTCTTGAGGGCTTGAGGGGAAACAAATGGGAATGAAAGTAAAAAGTATGGCCCTGAAATACATTGTCCTTGAAAAGGAAATTCAAACCCATAGAATCACAGTGAGAATTCCTCGTTCGCAATTACAGCAAATAAAGATTTTAAGTTCATTCCACTGAAAGACGATTAATTTATATTATATATTGGTACAAATTGTCCCTCCTTCCCTCAGAGAGCGCAGCTCTCCGATTTGTCTGCTGAAGTTTGAATCTGAGCATCTGACACCTCAAACCTCCTGTTCTACTGTTGCAGCCTCTGGGCCCGGTTGGTAAGGCAGAGACAGCGTGGCGTGGGGGTGCACGGCTTCAGCGTGAGGTGCCTGACGGATTTTAATGCTTGTACAAAGATCCTGCTGGAGTTACGCCAGCTGTGGGTGGACGCAAAGGTCTTGCCGCGTGGATGGCCTTGCAGGAAGAAGGGCCCACAGGTAAGTCTAGAAACACTGGGAAAAGAGCAGTCCCAGTGACCAGGAATCCCACGAGGGCTCCGTTTCAGCCTGGTTTGGTATCAGGGATACTGAGAGCTGAATGCGCCCTTTCCAATAAATTACTGGTTTTCACTACTCCCGGTCTTGCTACTGGTTTTGGCTGTTGGCGACACCAGCCAAACCCAGATATGCCACAGGTCAAACCAGTGCTCGTTTCGGTATCCGTTCCGGATCGTGTCGTCCTGAACGACCGTTTTCATTTTATTTCCGCACGTTGGGTTGTTGGTTTGTTTGTTTTTAAGCATCGTTTATCCAGACACCGAATCCCAGCTGATTCCTGGTTTTGTTCAGGGCGGGAGGATTACCTTGGCTGTGCGGGCAGTCGTCCAAGTGGTGGATAATCATCAGGGGGCTGTTGCTGGAAGAGAAGGTTCCTGGTTAGGGGCCGGGGGGAGGCGCCAGGGGGCGCTAGGGCGGCGCGGAGCCGGGCGCGGGCGCGGAGCGGGGCGCGGTACCTGTGCTTGGAGCGGAAGAGGGCTTCCTCGTACGTCTGCGTCCAGATGAGCTGGTCTCCCCAGCCTGCGGGGCAAGGGCAAGGGCAAGGACAAGGCGGCGCGTTAGAAGCGGGACCGGAAGCCAAGGGTTCGCGGCCCGTCCCTTCCTCCCGTCTGCCGGGAAGGGCTTGGAGCGGGCGCGCTGCCGGGGGGCTTTAAATCAGGAATAAAGGGAGGAAGTACTAAAGCATGTTTGTGCAGAATGAGTTGCAAGATAATTAATATATTAGAACAGGCTAGGAATCAAAAGTTTAGCAGATTGCACTTCTTAAAAAACACTTGGTTTGGGTTTTTTACCTCTGGAGAGCGTCTGAGGCAGTTTTGGTTTAGCCGGAGTCTCCTTTGTCTCCTTCTTGGCCGCATCCTTTGCCAGAGCACAGGAGACGGCAAGGAGCAGCAGGAACACGGGCATGTAACTCTGGTGCATGGCGGCTCCTGGAACAGACCGGGGGGCCTGCCTGGTGCCGTGCCTCCGGGGCACACGGCGCGGCAGGACGGTGGGGTGGCAGGGCAAGGCAGGTATGGGGCAGGGGGAGTCAGGGCTGGAAACCGGCTGCAGGTGGGGGCCCGGGCTTGGGGGAACCTGAAGGGAGCGTGAGGATTGCTTAGCGAACTGCTGCAAAGGGCCGCTTTCCTCTGCCCTGTTCGTGCCGTTGGGATGTGCTCCTCTTAGTTCCTGTCTGCTTTTTACATGCACTGACTTCGCTCAGTAAAACAACCGAGTTTTGGCAGTTCCGAAAGTATTTACAAGTTCTAACAAATTCACAGTTCTGCCTCGATCTCTCAGGGTTACGGTAACCAGGAGCAGGGGCTGAAATACTAACTTGCCTCAACTCTTCCTCCACTTTGCAGCGGGAGCAGCTCAGAAGAGAAATCAGAATGTTAAGCATGGTTTTGCAGTGAGCCACTGGCATGGGCACAGCTTCATGCTGTTGTTGAAACTTCAGAACCTGTCTTCCCCCGTGAAAGTATCATCTAATCTTGACAGGTAAACCCAGATTTAAACCCATAATAAAAAGAGCGGGGAGTAGTTGCTGGGTGGAACAGATCTGAAGTGCAGTTTGCCAGTGGAAGAAACACAGAGCAGGGAGGTTTTCCTAAGCTGGATGCTGGGGCATGGAAATGAGACACGTCTGATGGGAAGCTCCTCAGTGTTTCAGCTGGGATGCTGCTCTGAAGGAGGAAAACACTTCAGCAACATGACCCTGTGTTTTCTCGTTAAATTTCCTCCTAGAAACTAGAACGTGAATGTCATGGATATGCTAGGAGGACCTAAGATACTCCAAAAGCAATACAGAACATTCGATTCATGCAAAAAATTACACCAGGCTGACAATTTTTAACATTCAGACAACGAAAGTGAAAGTTCAGGGAAATAGAAGCGTTTTTCTGGGAGGGAACTACAGGAGGCAGCATTAGCTGGTTTTCCATCAGTGGTACAGTGCTTTCTCCTACTGGGATGTCCAATAGACCTCAGACATCTGAAAAGTCGCTGTTTCAAGGGCATGAAATATGCCTTTCCAGCAGGCTGCTTTTCTGCCCTAAGAAAAGTCTTGGCAAGGAAAAAAGATTTCATAAAATTAAATGAGACTCAGTGGATTTTCAGGAGCTGTTTTGGCTTGAGCTGTGTAGCAGAAGTAGTGCTTCTCTAAAACAAAATAAAAAGGAGGTATGGGACAACCAGGAAATCAAAGACCAGGCAAAAATTTATGCTGTTGTTGATGCAAAATGCAGAAAGCAATGACAGAGGAACGTTAAACCTGGTCTTCAGAAACTTTGCCTCTGGAAGCCCATGTGCACTTTGCTAAGTTCTTCACCCCCCTCAAAAAAAAACCCTCCTCTCCTGGCTCTTTTAACCTGCAAAGCCAACATTTCTCTACCCCTTTTTTCTATATAGCAAGCTGTGCTGAACTGTGCCTACGTTGCTGCAGCTTTTTCTTTCCATTGATGGGGTGCCCCAGCCCCAGGTAGCCCAGGCTCAGAGCTCCCCCAGGTCCTTTCGAAAGCAGTAAGCATGCGGTGCCTTACCTTATTCACTCCCAGACACCTGCCAAGGTCCGAAGGTGATCCTGGTTACGGTGCTGCTGTTCCTACTGCCTATTTATGCACCTTCACACACCCCAACTCCACCCACAAGCTTTGAATTTGAATACCTCTTCCAAAGAGCTAAACTTTCCAGTTTTTCCCCAGCTAAAGCATTCAGAGTTAAGTTTGTAATTAAATAATGTTACAGTTGCCTGTCAGATGCTGTTATCTAAAGCTCAGAGATGTTTCTGTAGGCTTTTGGGACATTTTTTGAAAGGTGATTTTAAAAAGTTGGCACAGATCCAAGTCCAGGTAAGCTTAAGTCAAGACTCCTGATTTGCCTGAAGAGTGATTTGTCTTTTTTTGATTGGCTGGAAAATCAATGTGGGTCACTGGTCTTTTAGTCCTCTGAAAAAGTTAAATTGATGACTCAGAACTTTGGATGTTAATTAGATAATAAATTAGGGAGATTATAGAGATATGCGTGTACACATGCACATGTAACAGCATATAGGAAAATTGTAATAAATCCTAAAAGAAGGTTTGTAAAAAACCCCACGAAAATGTATTTGGAAGCCATAACCATAAACTGTGTTCATAAGTGGAGGTCTAAATAAACCTTTATTTCAAATTCCATGTTTAATTAATTGTGTTGACATTTACTTTTAACTACAACATGAAAATCAACCGTTTTAGCTTGCAGACACACACACAATATAGTGGAAAACAAGACCTTTTTAGGTGGCTGGAAGGCCATCCCTACTGTTGCACCGACTGCAGGTGGTCCTTCCTCAGAGGTCAGTGCTGTCCTCAGCAATATATGTTAAAACTACAGTATGTTCTCCTTGGTGCATGCCTCATATATTTCAGGGAGAGTAAAATCACATGTTCACGGGCAGTGAACACTTAACATTGCTCAGTTGGGTAGATGAAATCCATCAGATACAGATTTTCCTGTTTGAAAGTCTAAGTGCTCTCAGATTGCTGCTAACAGCATCCATTTTTCCTGAATATACTTAAGAAAATGTAATGCTTTGGATCACTTCTATAAAAAAGGTTTGTAAATAGTAATTAGGGAAATGAGGTGCAGAAAGCAAGATGGACCTTACAAATGTACAGTAGGACCATGCTTTGCTTGGATGTTTGACTTATTAGGAAGGTGAATCCAAAGCTTGTAGGAAGGCCAGTCATTTTAACTTCAATTTCTGTATGGTTTGGGTCATCTTTAGCCTGATAAAGGAATGAAATAAGAGAAATAAATTGCATATCAATCTCTGCTTCTTCTCCAGCACTTCTCCCTGAAGGTTCAGAGAGATACTTTGTTAGTTTCAAATCACATCCACTCAGATTTTCTTCTAAAACATACAGCAAAATAAGTTTCCAAGATCCATATTTGGACTTGTGAGAGCTCACTTTGGACAATCACGTTACATCCTTAATCCACTTCGATGCTGATGAATGAGTCAAAAATTAGGTACCTATTTCTGAAGTCTTGGTCTCAGCTCAGGCAGTTCATAATTTAATACGCTCTTGTTGACTGCCTTCTCTGGTTGCACCTGATAGCATTTGGTAGTTTTAAAGCCTGTAACAGAAATTCTAGCTGCTTGCTGGTTGTGTGCAGAGATAATGAGTGGGTAGGCTCCCACTCACACAGCTTTTTAAAAATTGGATTTTGTCTAAAAATGCACTCCCAAAACTAAGCTCCCACCTGCTCCTTGGCCCCTGCCTTAGATGTACTTCCATTCAGTTTGTACCTTTGCTTTCTCCTGTTTTCAGGAGATGCACTTACTTAAGCCTATTTCCACACAGCTTTGTGCTGCTCGGTCAGAACTGTTCCTAGAGGAAACTCAGCAAGTCAAATATAGCTGCTCACAGGGACTTCGCTGCTCCGCTCAAACCCTGTAATCTCAACGGAGGTGCTTGAACACGTCTCTAAACCATCCTTGTGCCTTGATGAAGAGAGAGGAGCGCTCTGCCTCTCCCACACCACCCTGCTTGCGTCCTGAGACTGTACCAGCCACTAACTTAGCCTCTGGCTCTTTATCAGGGGTTACTCTCTGTGCCTCAGTGACTAAATCCTGCAGGAATTGCCCCAGGAGAGCTTGGAAAAAAAATAGGACTTTCCCAGAAGGTTTTTCCTCTTTTGTTAGAAGGATCTGGTAGACCCCATTACCGTTAACATTTAACAGATGTCCAAATCTAGTAATTTCCTTTGATTTTCACTTTTCTGGTGTGAAGGTACCTTTGTTCATTATGTTACACAGAGATCAGCACAGCATCAGGGGACTGATGTTATAGCTGTTTTGAAGGCATTTTCTGATGCGCTTCGTTTTTCCTGGTGTTTTGTAATACGCGAGTTTTAGAAGTCAGCCATTTCTCCAAATTTCGTAACAACCCCCTGCTTCCAAGTCTTGTGATCTGCTGCTCAGAATAAATAACAAAACTTTACATTGGAGGAATAAAAGTAAAGGATGCTTTTAAAAGTAAAATAAAAGTAAAGTAAATAAAAGTACAGTCAGCCCCACACCAGCAGTGCCCTGAGCTGAAGCCAGAGACAGCCGTACCTGGGAGTCAGCAGCCTCCTGGTGCTGTTAAAGTTGTAGTATATCGTAAGACGAAGCGGTTGAAAGTAGAAAACATTCATTTGAGAACTGGTCAGACTTCTTATGTCAATGTCTTAACCACGTGAACTGAGCGGTAATTTTTTATCACCTGAAAGCTTCTTGGATGAAATTTGCCTGGCAATTTTTCTGGAAAAACTTTCATCCCAAAATTTAGGAGCTGAGACATCTCTGACATGTATGGCAGATGCAGGTCCCATTCTATTTCCCGCCCCCTGAAATAATTGAAATCCTTATCTGGAAGACTATAGGTAGGTGGTCTCTGGATTCAGCGATGGAATGTTGATCAGTGTTCCCAGTCACTCATTTCTTTTTGCATTAGTAGTCATTTTTATGCTGGAGCAGGTACCAGACCCCAGATACCCCACTTCCCTGTTCAGTATTTGGTCTGCTAGGCAAGAAAGCGATTTTTCTCACGTTGGCTTGGGAAACTTTTGCAAATACATGCAAATAGAGAGTACTACTAAAAGAGAGACTCAGAGGGACTTGGCATCTTCCAAGTGGCCCAGACATTCTTCTGGGAGTTGGAAGACCATGGTTCAACCATTCTCCTATCTACTTTATTTACAGAATGAAGCTGAATTTCAATACAGAGCTAGAAAGTCAAAACTTCAGTGTATTTCTACTACTGAACAGGTAAAGCTGGTAACTGTAGTTCAGGGAGATACCTGCTAAGAATCTGATGATCTGTCTTGAAGGATGACGATTTCCCAAAATATGTCAGCCTAACACTTTCCCCTTTTTTGTTGAATGAATTACTCTATTAACTCGCAGTACCTACAGTTTCTTGGAAATATTTTTCAAATTGGATAGCAGAACAGGTGGTTAGGTTTTGAAATGTTGCATTCTTAAGAGTATCTGACCCTTTGATCACTTCTTTCCAAACAAAAGACCAATCTCTCAGGATTTTGATCTCTCTGAAGGCATTCTTTTCTACTTGCGTGTGCACATTTATAGTACAGATTACCACCACTTGATAGAAATTGACAGGCTGGCATGAAAAGCATGGAGCATCCTCCAGATAATGGTAAACGGTTCTTATACTCTGGAGCTGTGAAGTATTGGGAAGTCTGGAAGGCATTGCTGAATGGTACGTTTTAAAATCAGTAAGACATTTGAACACTTACAGTAAATACACCTTCTCTTGTATTGTTTAATGCCCTTTTCCACATAGTAAGGAAACTATCATGATCTGTTACACCAAGGAGTCCTGAAGTTTTCAGAATATGTGGGACTTCATTGCTCAGCTTGTATTTGGTGAGAGAAAGCCTGATTCTGTCAACATTTAGATTTAACTTTGAGGTTCAGCCCCACAGGGAGGTGGTGAATGAGTGAAGAGGGATTCTTTGATGAGAGGGATTGGGAAGCTGGGGGTGTACCACAGCCTGCAGAGAAGACTCTTCATCTAGTCTTCTTAACTGGGTAAGTGGGTTATCATTGGCAAGACTTCATGCTTGAAGTTCTTGTACTTAATTTTAAGTAAATGAATTTAAATAATTGAAATTATCTGTAAGGAGTTTCCTATTTTTCTTTACTGTAATATATGAAGATGGTGGGAAGACCTCTGTGGTTTGGACAGCTTAGTTTCGTACTTGATGTCACATGGATAATTTAACCTCTTTTTGTTAATCTAACATGTTTATAAAACCTGCCTCCCCTGATCCTTGGATGATAAGCTCTACAACGGGCAGGTAGCTGAGCCACAGTGTACATAATTTAGCAAGACTCCTGGATCTGTCACCTTACTGTGATCTCTCTGGGTGCCTCCTTGTATTCATGTGTTTTATTTTGAATTGATGCCTGGTTTTACTTAGCCCAGACCCTCTCAATTTTCCTAATGCTTTACCTCAAAGATCAGAAGGCTTTGGTTTCTAGTATCAGTGACATGATGCCAGCTCTTACTACTAGAATTGGTCCCTAAATAGTAAGGGATAGGATTCTCTTGGTTCTCTTTATTCTTACTAACTTAATAAAGGATTCCATCCTGGTTGTTTTTTGCTGGAGTTTTTTAAAATTTTGTATCAGTGAGCAGTAAACACATCTGCCCAGTGAAATTCCAGCTGAACCCACTCTCATTATTAAACATTGCTTTTGCTTTCGGGCTGATACCCTGATCAGCATCACCTCTGCAATGAAGCTTATTTGTTCTGCTGAGTTTGTCTCTGTTACTCGTAGTGTTGGTCTTTTTCTCCAAGTTGTGCAGACTCTAGTGGTGTTGGCACCTTCTCGACAGCATGACGTGCTCCACAGCACCCTACATCTCCTCCCAAATTTCTGACATTGCCTTGGTTTGTGTGTTTGTCACAGAATGTGCAGTTCTGGTCAATCACACAGACTGCACAGCTTTAAGGGACTCCAGCTTTGAGGTTCACCTGCTTTTCTGCAGCAGGTCTCACAGTTGTCATGTCTTTGATATTCCACTGTGTCCCCACCATGTCCACACCACAATACTGCTTTTTCTCCCTCTGCTTCAGTGTGAACTGGATGAGGGTCTTTGCTGGAACAACTGCAGTTGCCTTGTAAGGGTTAAGTCTGTGATTTAGCAGTCTCATTTTCTGACTCTGGTTTCCTGAATATAATGATATATATTTCCTGAAGATTATCTGGTTTGGTTTTTTTTTTTTTTTAATCTGAGCCTCAGCTGCAGAATTGTAAAAACTGACTCTCCAGATTTAAACCAGTGATAAAGTCCTCTATGATTTCACCTTCTGACCTTCTTTTTTTTTTATATTTTTTCTGTGAGGTGGCATGGTGGGGTGGTGGGGAGGAGGTTTTTCTGTTCCCCCCACCCCCCCTTCCCAGAGTGCAGTACTCTGAATTCTTGTCTAATATCACAACTGACCTCCTCTAATAACATTCAAGAAGTTGGCTGGGATTGTCTAACCTGTCAAAGAGGAGGATAAGGGACTACGTAATAGCAGCCTGCACCTACTTGAATGGGTGCTACAGAGATGAAGGATCCAAAGTGTTTCATCAGTTTGAGGGTTGTGAGCTGTGTCTTGGGAGTTTCATAGACATCAGGAAAACCATCTTCATGAGGAGGATAGCGTAGCGCTGGCACAAGTTACCCAGAGAGGTGGAGAGACAGCTCTGCTGTCAGGTTTCTAAGGGTTCGCTCAACAAAGTTTGACCCTTAATGTCAGTATTCAGTGATCACACAGAGGGATGGGGTTGGGAAGAGTACCTTCATCCTGTGCCTGACCTTCAGCTGTGTAACAGTTTATTACACAAACTCTGAAGTAACATAGCAGCCTGATCCAGGTGGTTCATGCTATGAGGTAGTTCCTAATGCAGATAGGTGGAAGTGCTTCTGAAGGCTTCTCACTACAATTCTTGTCTGCAAATATTGACATAATATTGTTTCTTTCCATACACAATATCTTAATGATGCATGATAGACCACTGGTTTGTCTTCCCATTGAATAAAGCTGTTCTCTTGGAGAATGCCTCAGACCTCACATTTCCTGTTTGTTTTTACTTTTAGGTTGCCTATATTCTATGCTGTGCTGATATTCTGACTCCTAAAATAATCTCTTATTGGCCAAAATAACAGAAACATTAGGGACATATATCTTTAAAAGGTTTTTACCAATGTCACCTTAAAAAAATCTCTGTAGAGCTACCAATCCCAAAATAGTCCTGGGACAGAATTTTTCCTCTTTTTGCATTCCCTGATTGTGTGACTATAAAGTTGTACCGAATTTTCTATGTTCCTCCTGCCTAAACCCTGCTTACTGACAAAATAGCCCATTTCACAAGGATGAGAGTCTTTCCCCCTATTTCTTTGAAGAATAACATTTTACTGCTAATAATCTCTTAGCACACGTTACCAGTACACAACCTTGAGTTTCTTGCTAAAGAGTGAGTGTGTGCAGGAAGCTGGCACAGGATAAGGGTCAATGATGGTGGCTTCTCAAAGTTCCTGTGTCATGAAGAAACTGAGCTGTTTACTTGGTGGGGGAACATATCACAATGCGGTGGCCTTGGATGGGAGAAGATACATCTCCCATAACATCCCCACAGAAATACTGATAAAGTATGGACTAAGTAAGGGGAGAGTGACAGAAACTGAAAACTGGCTGAACTTCCAGGCTCAAAGGATTGTGATGGCGACACACAAGCTGGAGGCCAGTCACTAGTGGTGCAGCCCAGGGGTCGATACAGGGACCAATATTATTTAACATCTTCATTAGTGGATGGAAAGAGTGCACCCCCAACAAGTCTGCAGGTGATACAAAGCTGGGCCAGATGGTTGTGGTACCATAAAGAGGGACCTTGACAGGTCAGAGAAATAAGCCAACAGGAACTTCATGAACTTTGACAACGGGCAATGCAAAGTCCGGCACCTGGGGAGGCACCAGTACATGCTGGGGTTCCACCAAATGGAAGGCAACTTTGCAGAAAATTACCTGGGTTTCCTGGTGGACAGCAAGCTGGGCGTTAGCCTGTAGCATGCCCTTGCGGCAAAGGTGGCCAGCAGCCCGTAGGGCTGCATTAGGTAAGGCATTGCCAGCAGGCCAAATAAAGTGAGGCCACATCCAGAATGCTGGGTTCAGTTCTGGGCTCCCCAGTACAGGAGAGACATGGACATACCGGAGCAAGTCTAGCAAAGGGCTTTAAAGATGGTGAAGATATGGAGCATCTGTCATTCAAGGAGAAGCTGAGAGAGCTGGGACTGTTCAGCTTGTAGAAGAGATGGCCCAGAGGGATCTCATCAAGGTGTATAAATACCTAACCTGGGGGAAGTAAAGAAGACAAAGCCAGACTATTTGATATCAAGTGACAGGACGAGAGGCAATGGGCCCAAATTGAAGTTCAGGAAATTCCATGCAAGTGTCAAATAAGACTTTTTTTTTGGTAATGTGAAGACGAATGAAGACTGGATCAGGCTGCCCAGAAAATTTGTGGAATCTCCGTCCTTTGACATATTCAAAACCCTGGCCCTGAGCAACGTGCTCTAGGTCACCCTGCTTTGAGCAGGGGTCTTGGACTAGACAATGTCCAGTGATGCCTTGCAAATCCAACAATGCTGTTACTTTGTGATTCTACATAAGTAGCATATGTGAAAGAAAGGTTAAGTAGTACGAAGTTGAACTTATAATTGAATGCAGACATATACCACTCTCAGCTACAGCCACAAAAACGCTAAATTAATGGAAAATTGCTATACTGTGGTCACAGATTAGGATATTATTACTGGAACAGTAATGAATGGTTATTAATCCTTATCCATGAGGTGCTCATGTTTCACCACTGTCTGGGTCATACACTTTACAAATACAGTTGTAATACCCCAATCAGAATGGTTAGCTGGCTATTTAAATCAATTAGAATGACTTAAGGCAACGTGTACTTAAAATCTTGTTTAAACGTTATGGCCTGGAAACGGTAAGCACACTCCCGCAGGCGGTGACGCTAAATAAGCAGTATCAGTCACAGGGAGCTGACAGGAGGGTGGGTGTTCCTGCTCTCCTGCTGGCCTAGTGCCAGCCAGCGGCATGACGATAACGTGGCTCTATCTTGGTTTTCAAATGCACAGTGCTCCTTTAAAAATACATTTTTTTGCATCTGCCATAAGCAATGCTGTCCCAAAACTTGTGAAATACGTCATTTCTAGTGGTCCAGGGGTTGAGAGATGCTTCAGCTATGCTTAGCATAGAGACTTGGAAGTTGGGATGGAGCAGCCAGCTCTCTCAATTCCCCTCCCATGCTATAAGGTCATTCTGGCAGCTGAGAATGGCAGAAATAGAAGTGAGCTTAGGCAATGTGGTCATTTTGCACCCAGCTGTATCACTTGGAGGTTCCTTGGGAGGCAAGGAATTCCCACATAGTCAAGTCATGGGTGATCTAATCTCTGCATAACAATAAAATTGGTTGGGAAAAGTGGAGATAGAAGTGCAATCTGAAAGCAAAGCACTTACAACTTTGTGAGGAGTCACTTATATGTAGCAACATCAATGCTCTTTGAGGAGCCAGTTCTGCTTTAACATGCCTGAAAAGATGAAATAAGGTGTCATTTGTTGTTTTCTGCTGAAAGACCTGTCAGTATCCTGCTTTGATTAGCCAAGTTTTCAGAGCTGAATGCATTGAGTCATTACAAACTCCAGCAGGCTGAGGCTTCCATTCCTGTCCTCCTGTTTCACAGCATGCAGCTGTTGGAGCTGCAGAGCAAACAGCCAGCCTACTGCATTCTCCAAGTGTTGCTGGGCAGAAATAACCTGGGGCCAATTGATAGCACCCACCTGCTTTCTGGCATGGGGGTGGGGCAGGATATAAATCAGTAGCAGGAATGGTGGAAGTGTCCATCTGTGCTTGTTCTTTCCTTGGTTAGTGTGAAGTTCTGGTGTCTGCTACTTTGGTGTATTGGTGAGTGGTGCTGAGACCCAAGTTGCTAATTTGATGCACAGTGCTACTCCCTCTGCTGACTGTAAGTTTTAAATGTCAAATACCTTATTAAATAGCCAAATAAACTGAAGATTATGAATAGCAGACTCAGGTAAATGATATAAGTTACCTGAAGAGAAGCAAATAAATTAGGTTATACTCTTCAGTAACGTGCAGCTCTGTGGGTGCCATATGCCAACAGGCCACAGGCGTGGGAGCCTGTAATAGGCCTTTTTCTTTGTCATCATCCTGCTGCAGTGTCTCTGTGCATTAGTTCTCTCATTTGTAAACAAAAACTGAGTATTACTATTACTTTCATTAAAGGTTTATATGACAGGTTACTTCCCCTGTCTCATATGATGCTCAAATAATAACCCACAAGCAGCTGGTAGGTTTTGCTGTCTGTTCTAGCTCCCTATACTTTCTGTTTTGAAATCCTGAAAGCAATAGGTAAAGATGTCATCTAAAAGTCAAAAATTACCTGCAGCTGTAGATGAGTTTGATGTGGACACTTGGATGTTGCAAACAGCATGCTTGTGTATGTGTGAAGCTGTGCTCTGTGGTCATTTATAGGAGACCTTTGGCATGGTCTCCTATAAAATCTTTCTCTTCTCTTCTAGAAGAAAATGACAATCTATCAGACAGTGGGTCCAACTAATGATGCCTTCACTGTTGTTTCATTAGAGGTGTTCATTATACTCAGGTTTCTTCTTTCTATTGGCCAGTAAGATTGTAGCACCTGTATTTCCTTGCCAACTTCCTGGCTGATGTGTGCAATATATCAGCATCTAGTTTGCTTGACTTTGTCTGTCATGTAGGTGTTATGCAGAACCAGCCCCACTTTCTGCTCTTACTGTCCTGGCTCAGCCCAAAAAATAAATAACATTCCTGTCACTGGTTAATTAAAGCAGAGTCATCATAAAAGCCTGAGAATTGATGTAAGCAGTAGCAGACTGCCTCATAGGCTAGAAGACCATCCTTTTGGTGACTGACACTGCTGTGTCAATGAAATTTAAACATGAATGCACCATAAGAATCAGAATTTTCCAACTGTCTCTCTGAGGCACTCAATTGGTTTTAAAATAAACCCAACCCATTTCTTCTGTTAAATACAGGAAATGTAGGAATATAAAACTCCTAAGGCGAGTAGCTCTACCTATTAACTATTTCAGCTGTAGGCTGTAAGAATTTCTGGAAGCTGCCATATACTTTGAATCTATCTGTATGAACCTAGACTGCTAGGGCCTGTGCTGTGAAAATGTGTTGTACTACATACATTGCGAGGTGCTCCAGTGAAGTCAGTGGGACCTTCTGCCACATGTGCACTTAGCTAGCAGAGCTCAGGTCTCGATTACTCACAGGTTTCTTAGCTTCTTCTGACTTGGGAAATGAGGGCAAGAAAAAGAGTTTGGTTTGACAAATCTTTTCAAGACTAAAGATACTTAAAGAAGTTCATGTAAAAAGATTAAAGGTGTTGGTTTAAGGGAAGACGCGTTAAATTCACAAAAGTGTGGGGGAAAATGAAATGTGCTTTGTGTTTACAGACAATTGAAATGGAAGAAAAAAGTTATTCCAGAATTTATTTATGATCATGAGGTTTTCTTCCTGTCACTAACGTTGCTCATGTAAAGCAGAATGACTCCTTGTGCCCTGCAGCACCTGATTCTATCAGCAAGGTGAATCTGTTAGCAAGGACCCCTCCAGGAAGGTCACGGAGTTTTGCCTTCATGAGAGCACACCATGTTGCCATGTTTTTTTTGTGTTGCCTCTTTGGTGAGCAAACAAACCTTCTGTGAGTTTATTCAGTGATCTGGTTCATACTAAGAGAGAATTAAATTTCCAATTTTTCTATGCAACTATCACTTAAATCTATCTTAATGTAATTTCTAAAAACCTTAGGTTAAAGCCAAACTCTGTCTTGAACACTTGTCAAAAGCTCATTTTTGTAAAGGCATGCTGTATCAGCTGATATAACAAGTGAAGTCACCTCTCCTTGCAAACTGGTTTATATAAAAATCTTACTTGATAAAATGCTTTGGTTCAAGTGGAAAATACATTGTGGCAGGAGCTGAATTCTGTAAAACCTTCTAGCCAGTTGCACGACAATGCTGCTGGTCTCCAATTTCCTTTGTTTCACTGAATTCTGCTGGGTGACTACTCGCAGAGCTGGAGAGCAGGAATCTCTAACAGCAGCAGCCCTGGGCGTTGGCTTTCTGCTGTGCGGCACCATAGCAATTTGGGAGTGGCTTTGTTTAATTAATAATCAAAATCCTGTATTTGCTGCCTTTAGTTTTATTAGAGGAGAGAGAGAGTGCACCTGTGGCTTATCACAGTAATGAGGTTTAAATACAGAAAATATGGCAAACACTTTTTTCTATCCATGAAGGATGATATAATTTTCCTTTCTCTTTGGGGGTTTTATGCAGGACAGTGTTTCAGTCTGAACATACTGGAGAGGGCATCCTAATGTAGGAGTGCAACTCAGCAAATCTCAGATGGCTAAAAGTTAGTGCTGTGCTTATTGTGCTGGTTAAACAATAGCTTGCAGCAAAGCTGTATAAGGAATGTTACTGCAGTTTTAATAACAGGAAGTGAATTGGATATAAACCTAAATGTAAGTAAAAGGTCTATCTTACAATTTTGTCTTTTTGTTATGTGATTCTCCACTTCTAAGATTGCATTATTCTCCTGCTAAGTCAGTGTTAAAGACTAATGAAAGACCCAGCAACACTTAATTCCCCATTAGCTGCAGGTGTCAGCATGGATATTTTGGAAAATAAATGCATAGTTGGAGGCTGTAATAACATCACTAATTCATTGTTTTAGTGAAGATACCCCCTGCTCCATGGCCTACTTGTAGATTCTGTACCATGTACATTTTTAGAATAACAGTGAAAGCGGATTCAGGGCACTTTCACTCATTTTTCACTTCACTCAAACTTTTGCAGAGGGATCCAACCTATGACTTAGACAATCTTTTTGAAAGCACAGACTGGAGATCCAGAGAGTTAATTGCTGTCAACCAAACATCTTTAAAATACTACTAATAAAAAAATCCCCCAAAACCTTCCCAGTACTTACTTCACATGTACAGTCTGAAGCATTAAAGCTTTACAGTGGTATCACTAAAGTGCTTTTGGGAAATGCTGATGGTTTTGTGCCTAATATTTGAATGCCTGGTCAACGAATGGGATTTTTTGTTGTGTCAATTTGTCATTTTGGAAAAAAATCTGTTTGGGAATGAAAATTAAGACTTTTTTCAAAATTTCTCATGAAAAAGAAATAAAAGTTGTTTAGAAAAAGTAATTACATTGGCTTAACTTTCCAAAATGAAATTGTGTTACAGAGAAATGCCTGTGCTACCTCTGCCTTGTGGAGATCCAGTAAGAACTGTCAGTGTGAGAAGTGTTTTAAGTGATAGCATGAATCGGTTACAAAGTCGGCATTGTAGAAATTGTTTAACCAGGTGGATAGTCTGATGGGAGATGGGATAGATGAAACAGATTAAGTCATAAGAAGATGGTGGGGAGAAATGTGGTATGACAGATGAAATAAGTCATACCTTCTTCACCGGACTCTTGCACTCTTGGTAGAAAATGTGGTCGTGGAATTTTGTCTTGTGGAGTAAAAAGGAGAATATAAGTGCCCCTTCAAGTTCAGTGAGGCTTTTGAAAATATTAGAGCAAATGATTCAAATTTTTGAATTTGTGATTCATTCAACTAGCAACTCCAGGACAAAATGTCACTGAAATTTGAGTGATTTTGGACTCAGCACTTGGGTCCACAGCCCAATTTTATATCTCGTGCCCACTATTACTGAATTTACTCAGGAGTTTCTACTCAGTCACCCTAACGTTCTTGATGATTAGAAACAATTTGTTAAGCATGAGTTAGATGCTTAGCACTGCACAATGACTACAGCTTTTCCCTTTCTGGAGGAGCTGGTTTTGGATATGAACCTGGGTCATTCTAGTGTTCTTGTTGGGCATCTCAATATGACATTTACAACTTGGGTCCGTTTTTTCTTTAAAGTCTCTCTGCTATTTATGCCTCTAAAAGGGGGGAAAAAAATAACCAAAAATTGTAAACATACAAAATGATTCATATGGATCAATTCAGTTATGCAACTTGTACTATTATGATATCAAAAAGAGAAGTAATATAAATGAACAAGTGATAGCACAGAGTGCTTGCAAGGTTGATGGTGTCTACACCAGAGCTACTGGAGCAGAGGAATGTAAATGCACACGGTGGTGAAGGAATTAGCTACGTAAATGTTTGGAAAAGCTGCTACTTTAGGGTGGGAGGTGTTAGTTTATGTGATATACCATGAGATATTTCAGTCCTCGAAGGAATAAAATCAGCCTATGCAGCACTGAGCTTAGTTAGGAGATAGCAGGGATTGTACTGTCGTTTTGACAGATAGAGTGCAGATTCATAATTATGGGCGATCAGTTAACTGCTTAGCCAGGTGCCTTCATTCCTACACCATCCCCTTCACTGGAGAACTTACCCTCTCCTCTTGGGTGCGCTTTGTTGTATTGCTGAATAGCCCTTCCCTCACCGGGACTATGTGAAATGTTTCCTTTCCCAGACCTGGTTTTAAGGTTGAGCTTGCTGAGGTATAGCTGTGGGTCATGCACTCAGTGATCTCCTGGTTCCTGGCCAGTTTCTAGCAACTGACTTTGAACTGAGGCACCAGCTTGGAGGGAGTGAGATCTCAGCCTGCTCCACAAATGACCTGGGAGCATGGTGATGTATATATGTGTGATTGTAACTCTTGGTTCTAAGATAACGTCGCAGGGCAACTTATATGTTACCTGCCTCAATTTCTTAAATTAGTATCTTCCTTATCCACCTGTCCTGATTATGGAGATGTCAAGATTTGATAATCTTTGAACTATTCTCCTTGTGACACAGAATGTGGAAATATAAATCACACAGGCAATGGAGTGAGCATGTGTTCAGGCATCCTGACCCAGACTTGCTGGCAGGACTGTTCTGGAACTACCTTCCTAATAATTCCTGGGTTTAGCTCACTTGCAAAGCTAATTGGATATAGTTTCTCCATCTAAGCTGTAGCTTGGCTTGTATTTCTACTTGGTGTAATGACTAATCTTCCAATCTATATATGTTTAATCAGGAGGTGACCTAGGTCAGATAATATGCCTGCTGCAAATGTTGTTCTACTTGCAGAATGTTTCACTTAGCGACAGCGAATCTATTCAAAATTCCTGCCATGCAAACCTCTTTCAAAACACTTCCTGAAGGAGAGAATATGTGTCAGGTTGTGAATGGCTGCCTCCCTATTCCTTACTGCCTTGATGTTTTCAAGAACAGTTTCAGGGGTACAATATACCCATGCTATATTTATCCATGAAGGTTTCCGCTGCTCAAGCTGTGGCTAATTTAAGTTTCAAAGCACTTCCTTTGGTATTAAGCAATTATTTATGTGTTTGTTATATTTAAATAATTTGTACTAAAACTCAGACCTGTCCTAAATCTTGTTTACTTTCATTCCTGTTATTTTTCCTATTTCTAATAGATGCAAATCTGCTCTACGAATTTCAAATTGCTGTGTCTGTCTGTCAAATCTGCAATTTTTTTTAAGCCTCTGTCGGTGTATGACTATACACATGCTGACTCCAGAAAGGACAAGGGGTCTTGCTGAAGCAGTGACCCAGTAGGCTTCTTTTTCAGTTGATATTTGGGAACAGGAAACAAGCGTTTTTCATGGCCATTTCAAACATTTAATATTCATTAAGACCCCTGCTTGTTGTTGCAAAACTGAAAGTTGCCAAAGTAGAGCCAATGGGTGGATCTAGTGCAAAGCAACAGCCATGCCAGGGAAGGGTGACTGTCCAGTTCAGTGAACCTGCCCATTGACAAAGATGTACTGGTTTTGCTGGGTGGCTGGGCCTCCTGTTACAGTGCCTGGCGTGATGTCCATGGCGTGGTTGGTGCTGAATGAAATTGCTGCCACTCTGGTGTGGGAGGGGGCAGGGGCTCAGCTCTGCCAGCCGAGGCTGAGGAGTGCTTCAGTGCTAGCACTGATTGTATTCCTGCCCAGAAATGAGAGAGCAAATTGCACTAAGCAGTTTTTCATGTGGTAGCCTGTTCAACCAAGCCCCTAAATATGCCCACGTGGGGAAATAGCTGTCATCCTGACCCCAGTTATTTGTTTTTTCTTGACTGATTATTGCAGATTAATATGCTGCCTTTTTTCACCCCTGTAATATTCTGGGCTTGAGGGAGCATAGGAAATAGCATATCCTATCAAATAAAATGAGAGGGAATGGTTCTTGAAAGCTTGATTGTTCTTGTCATATTGTTTGTATGCTCTTTTTGCATTGTAAATACCGAGACCTTTGATCCCAGAGCTTGGTGCGTTAAGTTTCTTGCTCAGGGTGAGGCCCTGCTCTGCTCTCACTGAAGTTATTGTATCTGTGGAAGAGAATGAAGGAACACAGGCTGCTTTGTGCGAAGCAACCTGGGAGGACAGAGGTGCTCTAGGAATAAAGGTCCTGCAACTCTGCCTCAGGTGTGCCTCTGCAGCGGGGGCGGCACCGCTGCGTGCTTGAGCTCAGCTTTGCCTTGCTGTGTTTGCCTAACTGGGTGGATGCTAGCAGACACGGGGAAAGCGGGTAGGAGCTCTGTTTGGTTTGCCCATTGTGCATAGGGTCCTTGGCAGAACGCGGGCATCGTCATGCAGCGAAAAGGGGAGAAATCTGTAGCAAAAAGGGAGGGTGTGACAGTCACTGACCGTTCGTTCTGGTTGTTTCCTCGCTGGATACAGCCCCTCGCTGGAGGAGGAAGTGAAGAATTAGGGCCGAGATACACACGCTTATGGTGTGAACTTCCTGTAGTATTGAGAAGGATGCTGCTATCTCCCATAAAGCCTGTAGGAACAATTGCAACCTCTCTTGACGTGAGTAACCTTAAGCGACTGCTTAGCGGAGTCCACAGTGAATACCTGCATTGTGAAGGGTCTTGGCTCACTTCTGTTCTCAGTGGCGTTTCGGAGAGAAGGATCTCAAGGTATTTGAAGATAAATAGAATCAGCAATATGGTAAACCAGACAATGACAAAGAAGTGTTGAGCCACTATCAAAACCCTATGCAGGGACCAAAATTTTGGTCTCACAGATACATGCCCATTTCTGGTTTATTTTATCTGTGAAGCTAGATTTATAATACAGAAAAAGACAAAGTGCTATTTAGGTGCAAAAATCCCTCTATCATACCTATCATCCTACCTAAAAATAAATGTTATAGGTTTTTTTTTTTTTATTCTGAAAATTCTTTTGGTTTATGACAAATACTTGGATTATCTGTCCTAGTGATAGTACAATATTCTAGTTACTTTTGCAAAAATATCAGCTGGTGAAGCATATCCTTATTTGCATTTGGTGTAGAAACTGGCACTCCTGCCTTCTTTGATTCATTTACCAGCACAGCCAATCCAAGTGGCCTTTCTTTGGTCATGCCTGTAATTCCTTTTCTCGGGAAGGACCAGTACGTAGGCACAGCCTGCCTACATGAGGAAACTGCATGGTCCAGTGATATGAGTGATGAATAATTGTTATTAATGGGGAGGCCAAGTACCCAAGCTCCTTCCCTGGTAAATCTTCACTGGAAAGTGGCTGTTTGAAATAACTCAGACCAGCATATTTAATGCAAAGAATTTTCTTTTTTTCACTTCATAGAGCACAGAGAAAACAGCCTATAAACACCCACCTTGCACTGTTGTCCTTTACAACCTGTGCTTTCCTCCCCCCCCCATGTCATTCCATCTTTTTACTGAGTAGTTCAAGAGTATATATTACAATATGGGGTTTTTTAATATCTGTCAGTGTGATGACCCCCTCTCCCCCTGGCAGCAGCTGACAGCTGATTTGGGCTTCTATGCTAGAGAATGACAACCCCAAGGTTTTAGCTTTTGTCTTGATTCTGGCTCAAGTTTAGGAAGATGTAATTTAAACTATGCAAGGGAATTTCCTCCTAGTGAATAGCTTATCCACTGTTCCTCTACTGTCTTCCAGTTTCAGTCTTACCTTTGATATCATATTATTTCTTGGTTTTCTTTTTAAATCAAACAAGGATGTAAATTTTATGCAGTTGAACAAGGTAACAGTGACCATGCACGTGCTCTTTTTTAGAACAAATTAACAAATATATCACTCATGTTCCGTAGACCCAAAGTTTTGCAGCGAATTAACTAAATTAATGGTTCAGTAGCATTAATTTAGTAGTAACTAAATACTTTATCATGAGCTTCTGTAGTGTTACTTGCTGTCCTACCCAAAGAATGAGTTGAAATATAATGATGGGTTTTAGGTCCATGTCATATATGGGTAATTGTCAAAAATAAAAAGAAAAAAAAAAAAGAGCTGTAGAAAGAGAATACATGTTTCAAGCTTACTTAATGTGTAGTGTGACTACTCTTACACTTATATAAGTTGCCACTTACAGCATGAAAAAAAATCTGTACTTTAATTCAACATCTACTCTTGCCTAGCATTATGGCTTCAACAGTTTAAGCTGTACTTTTCTATTAAACAAGCTGATCTCTAGCTGTTCTGTTCTGGTTGCATAAAGCCAAGCTCATACAGGAGATGAGTTTGAAAACTTTCTGTAATCATTGCATGGTAACCGCATTGGTAACTATGGGGATTAAAGTTTTACTTTGTTCCCGTAAGAGGTGCATGAAGCAGTGATTAAAGATAACTGGGAGGATGCAGCCCTTCTATATTTATCCCCACAATTTAACTGCAGAAACACACAATGTGTTTGTTTTATGCAGAATAAGTTTATATCCATTTTATAGACAGTAAAATTAGTAATTAAAAATACTACCACCCATTACAAGAGAGAAGACATGTTACCGGTATGTGCTTAAACTGCATTAAATTAAGCACTTGCTGTGCAAGTAAGTCAGAGTGATAGGTCTGCACATACTTGTGTACATTCACCTTCTGGTATAAACAGGGATTTCTAGCTCAGGCACTTAAAGATAATGTATTCTGATTTTACAATAATACTGCTAACATAAGAGAAAAAACCACTTGTCAGAGATCTTTCAAGACTTGGTTGCTAACTAGCTGCACACTGAAGACCAGGGTTTTGCTCTGAGGTGATTGCTGTTCTCTAAACAGAAGTTAGCTCCATGTGTGGCAGAGAGAGTGCCATCCCTTTACTCCTGTAGCCTGCCTCGAGCTGTAGTGGATATCCTGGCTTTAAGCATAAGCCTTTCCCCTGAATTTGGACAAGGCCAACTAGTATTTAGATACTTGTTAAACTTCTGACGAGCTTGTAATAACCAGGGGATTACGATTATCGTTTGATTGTGTCTCAAAATGAACCAAGAAGTACAAAAATAGTCAGCAGCTCCATCTAAGCATCTAAGATCCCTGAGGAATGCTGCTTGTCACTGGTCTCCACTCAGACATCAAGCTGTTGACCACAACTCTGAGTGCGATCATCAAGCCCATTCCTTATCCACTGAGCAGTCCATCCATCAAATCCATGCCTCTCCAATTTAGAGACAAGGATGTCACGTGGGATGGTGTAAAATACTTGGATGGTGTTAAACACTTAATGAATATAGCATTAGTATTCCAAATTCATTTTTTGAATACAGAGAACAGTAATGTGTTATTGGGCAAAATGTTGTTAAGAAACTGAGACTTTTATTAGAGTCCACTTTGTTTTAGTGGGGGAGAGGGGATTATTTAATTGCTGGAAAGCTTTTGTGTCCCAGTGGTTTCTGCTGAGAACAGTTAATATCAATCCTAAAGAGCAATGAGCTTTACTTCCTACCCCTCTTGCCCTGTATCAGCATGCAAAGCAATCTATGCTTCTATAAATAAAATATCCTTAAAAGTATGCTTTTTTCTAGGTTTCATCAGTGAGTTTTGCCAAAACATTCAGAATTTATGCATAAAATCCATAAGTTTTTGTTTGCCCTCATACTGTTTTAAATTACTGTAAGTATTTTAATGGAACATTTTACTTGTTTTTCAATTTTGCTGTTTCAAAATATGGTTAGCAGCCTGACACCTTTATGGAAACTTGCCCCTATAGTTACTGTGTAGTTTGAACATTTCCATGATTTATCAGCATACTGCCACAAACGTATTGAGTCTACATGACTAAAATATACACTCTGAGTAATGCCAAACTATTTCTTGGCATAGGCAGTACTTGTTATTGTCAGCCTTTGAACCACAGTTCCTTCTTTCAATTAATTTTAACTTTACCTGGAGACATGGTAGCTACTATAAGACCTCTAGCACTGTAGCTGAGACTGTGGAATTACCTGTTTACCACAAATATTTCTGGAATTTACTCTTTCTCAAAGACATTGTTACTTCTGGGTTTGTTTATGGCTCAGTAGAACATGTTATGAAACTATATAGCACAGGGAGAATTTTCTTTAGCCTTCTTGGTGAGTCACCCTTTCTCTACCAAAAGGACACGTATCCCTTGATTTGTTTCAGTGCAGGAAGGAATAGCTTTATGCTTTGAGGTTTATGCACTGGGTATAAAATCATGGGTGCTCTCATTTATCTTGACACAATGCCTTTTTCTCCTTAATTTCAAGAATTCAAATGACCAATAACACATTTCATAAGAAAGAGACAGCACTAATTTGTGCTTTTTTTCATTCATATCAGCTAGATTAATGCACCTTCAGTTCCTTCTCCTGTTACATGCTTGTCGTGTGATCTTAACCTGCCTATGTTTTAGTTCATTCTGTATTAAAATATGGAGAGCTAAACATCCTTAGCTCCTGGGACTCTCTTCAGGATAAACAACCAAAGGATCTATCAGTCACTTCAATGTTACTCCCATATCATAAGCAACCTTCAGGCAGCATACCTGCCTGTGGATAAAAGTGTTGCCTAATGCTTAAGCTGTCTGGTCCTTTGTGCTCCAGAGATGCCCTAGTACCTGGGTCTGTGCAAGTTCAGCTCACCATCTCTGCAGCCAACACATTTTGTCAGGAAAGGCAATGTCGAGGTATCCCCAGTAGTCATATTTGGTGGTGTCAATACAGTGGATACCAACATAAGCACTTAAGATAGGTTCACATTTGCAGTTACCTTCTACAAACACCACATGAAAGAATACTTACTCATTTAAAAATCTCCATAAGACATCAACAAAGTTGTTTCTTTGCTTTTATAAACAGCACCCAAACAACCCCCCAAAGCTTTCTTTCTCTTTAACAGAGTTTTTCCACATCCTATATCTTTATTCCAAGAACGGAGAACAACCTGTAACACCTTTTCACTGGAGTGTGGTTCCTTATGCATTAATTTGTTTGGTTAGTAAATAAGGAAGGACATTCTTTCAAGGAAAAAAAGATTTTTTCAGCCCCAAGGTAACTGCTACTCTGAATCTTTGAATTCCGTTTTGGGAATTCATTATGGGATTTAAGAGGTTTTTGCCTTATTTTTTCATGAAGGTCAAGAGTTTATAATTAATGAGAACTAAAGCCACTGAGGCCATGAGGGAATATTTCTTCCAATTAGGTTGAGATTGCTCCTCAGTGGGCATGCATGTGTGAAAATATTTGATAACAGTAACATATACTGGATGTGGAGTTGTCTTCCAAGAGAAGCAAATTCTGGAGATTTTCTTGTGGAAGAATAAATATTCTTTCCCTTCTCATTGGTGTTTGTGGACTTTTTCATTGCCATGGGGACTTTTTGTTTCCACCTGACTTACAGTGTGGACCTGTGCATCCGTTTGAATAAAGGAAGAAACAAAAGCAAGCAGAGCAGTGACTTGGCCAATCCTGTGAAGGACACCTCAGCATTTGGAAATTTCTCCCTGCCAACCTTTGGCAAGAACACGTGTAGCACATGGAACAACCCAAAGTGTATCAGCCTTATTCTGCAAGAACAAGTTACTTGTGCATTTTAAGTGCTGAGGTGTCCCACAGTCTCTCACCTCCATGGTACACAAAGGTATAGTGGCTTTTCTTTTGTTCTGGTCAAGTGCAAATGTTTGCACATTGGAAAATGTTTTAGCTCTGCAGACCAATACATCAGCCATCTGCCTACAAAAGCCAACGCCTTTCTGCGCTGAGACGGATACATAGGGGAGGATCCTGTTCTGTCGGTTCTCATGTTCCTGTGCCTCACCTCACTGACGTTAAGTCCACGTTTCTTTGACTACCCTTGATCTGATTACAACAGATAAGTCCAGACAGTAAAACAGGCATGGATACGTGAACAAGTGGCAATAAAGTTTGCTTTCTGGAATGCGTTGTGTTCATAGCAAAGGCAGGACTCAGAAGTCTTTTATACAAAGCATGGGCTTCCACAGGTGACGCTGTATTATGCTCATGTTAATATTAGCATCTGTACAATATAGTATACAGGTGATGTATTCTGTAAAAACACAGTCTGCACAGGTAGGCTTTCTCAGCTACTAGTCCTTATGTGGCTCAGTTTATTCTCTGTAAAACAACTGCTGCTCTTGCACTCACATTTTCAGTCCTTTATTCTCTTCCTTCAGCTCTAACCGAAACAACAGAGGTCAAATAAAACCTTGTTAGTTTAGTTCCAGTTAAGCAAGGAACAAAAGGAACAGTTTCCCATGCTGTGTTAAGAGAGGGAAGTCAAGAGTGTGAGTAAAACCTCTGCTCACTAATATTGTGAATAAAGCTGTGTGGCATGCAAGCAGGCAAGAAGGGAAGAAAAGAGGGAGTAGTGTCTCATGTCATTCATTTCAAAGTTAAAAAGAGGAAAGGATCATGTTGTGTCTGTCATTGCACAAGCTACAGACTTATCTTATCCCAGAGCAGTTTGAGATCTGAGGTTTTGTTCCATCAGGAGAAATATTACCTGGCAGAACAATTTACAGAGAGGAGAAAGCAGAAATATAGTAGCAGCTCTAAAATTAAGGATGAATGTTGAACTAAGCTGTGAATGTGTAACATACAGGGTGTTTCTTTCCTGAATATCTAGCTCCACCAAAAGGACTGGATCTGAATCTTTAAGAATCACAAAGGTTTAGTCCCATTTCTCAAGGCTATGGCTGAGAACAGATTTCAGCCTGTTACCTATGGGGATGTGAGAAGGGAAAGAAGAGGGTGAAATCTCCTTTAGTCATTTTTCAAAGAGATCTCATCTGAAATGGAGGAATTCATGTGTCTGTGACATTTCTGGAAAGTGGCTGCTTTCTGCTTGGATGAGTGATTTGTCAAACTGTCAAAAACTTCTGCAATGGAATATACGGTTCTAAATTACTGATAGAATCAGTGTCAATAACACCTTTGGAAATTAATCCAGATTTTCTTCAAATGTTAAAATAACATGTATTGAAGTGTAGATATAAAGGCTAACTTTTGTTTGAGATTGAAAGTCAGTGATCATTGTATTGTTCTGACAATTTTGTTATTTATAATATAGTATTTGATTTATGTCACATAGTTTATTTCCTGTCTGCTGGTTCAATGTCAAAAGCTCAAAATGAGGAGAATAACAGGAGACTTCTAGATCCAGAGCTTGTATTACTTGTTTCTTCCATGATATCAACAACTGAAAATTCTACCATTTATTTTCTCTTACAATGTTGAGATCAGTCAGACTACAGAGTTCAGCACTTCTGAGCCCATGCAATTTCTGGACTGTGGTCCTGAATCACAAACCTTTTGGGATTCCAGCTTTGTGGATTCTTGACAGCCAACTCTTTGCTTATGAATGGATCCACTCAAAGAAGTGACCCAAATGTAATCCCCAATCATGCAAAAGTTTTTGTAAAATAATAGTCAACATACTTTCAGATCAAGCAAGTTGACACCCATCTGCTTATAGTTGAGTGAGTATAGTGTAGGGTATATACAGGAGTTCAGTGTTTCTGTAAGGACCAAGATGTATTTGATTTGAGTATCTGGTTTTTTAACTTGGTACCCTACCTGCTGCATCATAGATGCTAAGAGGGAAGCATGACAGTAGCCATTTTAATATAAACCTGCACCAGCCAAAGTAAATATGTACAAGTATCTTATTAGCAATTGTTATCAGTGGTGAAGAATGAATAAACTTGATTTTGACTGAGTGGGGATAGCCAATATGTGCTGTCTCCAGAGAAAACAGAGCATCAGGATTTCTTAGTACTGTAAATTCACTGAGGGCAACCACAGGCAGGAGATGTGGGTTGTGTTTGGTAACCTTATCTCAGAGCAGCTACAGTGTGTCCTTGTATCTAGGAATAGCTTTTGCTGTTACTTTGCTGTGAGGGCCATCTCGCATCTCTGTAACCCTGGCAGTTTAAATTGTAAAAGTAAAGCAAGACGCTGTTGCTTTTACAATTTTTCTCCAGTCAGTTAAACAAGCAGGTCTTGTTTTCTATTACCTGAAGTACTGATTTGTATTTGCAGCTGGTAATTCTCTGAAAGCAGTTAAATTATAAATCCAGCTAAATAGTTGCTCTGAGTTGGGACTGCTGACTTCACTAAATGATTGAGGTTGGAAGGCACTCTGGAGGTCATTTGGTCCAGCCCCCCTGCTCAAGCAGGGACACCTTCAGCCAGTTGCCCAGGACCATGCCCAAACGGATTTTGAGTATCTCCAAGGATGGAGCGTCCGCAACCCCCCTGGGCAACCTGTGCCAGTGCTCAGTCACACTCACTGTAAAGAAGCGTTTCCTGATGTTCAGGCAGACCCTCCTGTGTTTCAGATTGCGCCCACTGCCTCTGGTCCTGTCACTGGCCACCACTGCAAAGAGCCTGGCTCCATCCTCTTTTCACCTTTCCTTCAGGTATTTATAATCATTAATAGGATCCCCCCTGAGCTTTCCTTTAAAGAGCTACAGTGGAGTAACGTCAGACTGTGTCTGTGGCTTCCCACTCTTTGGGACAGAAATGTATTAACATTGCCGTGTGAGGAGTGACAGCAATCAGCACAAAAAGTACATCATCCCTGTGTTTGGGAGGTATATGTGAGCATGTATCTACTTAACAGGAAAGAAGAGGTGAAGTGCTCATCCACTGTGTAATCCCAAAGGGTCCCTCAGCATATTTATGGTCTTCAGCATTTGTATGTGTGAGGATGCCCTTCCTTTAATGAAAGGCTGATGGAATACCTGGGCTGACTAGGGTTACCCGTGAGAGTAGTCTTTTGTGGCAGACAGTCATCTTTGCAACTGATGGAATAGTAGTAGCAGGCAAAGAAACAAGAATACCATGAACAAAGATGTAGTTGCTAGAGTTGAAGGGCGAGCAACAGATTTGTTTTGCAGCTGCTTTCCAGATCTGAAAGGGAAAGTTTCACACTGCAATGAAAGCATAGCCATGCAAATGCTTCCACAAGTGCAGCCTTCCCTCAAATAGCCATCCAGAGCTTGCAGCCTTGCCCTTCTGAAACTTAAGTAGCTGGAGCAGGCTTTGGCTGATAGTGTAACTATCCCACGTTTGATATCCCATCTGAGTTAGAGCAGAGTTTGTTTCAAACCAATGTCTCCCATGATCTCGGCTGATATTGAAAGGGAATATATGGAGGGAAAAAAATTCTCTGCAATATGACAGCAAAGACCCACCTTCCACCTACTGTTTTTGGTAATATTTTGAATCTACCCTACTTAAGCATTTCCAAAGTTATTTTGTGCTCTGCTTCTCTCTGAAGTAAATCTTCTCTCGACCTTACTTTGAAAGTGCGACCCTGGCTATCCTGTGTCATCTCTGGCAGCTACTTCATATCCCTTTCTCCTGAACATCTCTGGCATAATTGAAAGAGGGCAAACTCACAGGCTGGGAAATGTTGCCAAATCTGGAATAGATACAGACATAAATGCGTAGAGCTAAACACAACTCAAAGGAACGTGATTACCAGTTTAATTTTTTTTTTCTAGCATTTTTCCGTAGATAAAAAAATCACTTAACTAATTATGAAGACAGTATATTGTTAATGACTAATTCAAGATTTTTTTCTCTTCGTGTACAGGTCATTTATCACTGATCTGTTGGGATATATGCTTATATCCAAATTTGACATAATTCTGAAGACATAGATAGGTGCGGTATAACTCATTCATGACAAATTAATACTAGGTATTGTAAATTAGCAAAGCTGTCCTGCAAAGACCCTTGCTTCATCTATTGTATTTTTATACAGGCAGTGTCATAGGAAATGGCAGGTAGTGCAAACAGGCAACACTAGTGCTTTGCACATAACATACATGCTCTTACTGCAGATGTATTCCTTACTATCTTGCTCTAATGTAAAAGCACACTGCTGGGTTAACAAACTATTTCAACTGACTTCAGCTTTTACTCAAAAGACGTGTCCACCCTTGCACAGGGTGATCCTGGGAAAATATTGTGAGGACTTTGTATGTACAGATCTCCTCACTTAGCTGACACCATAATGTCTGTCTGTGCTGGGATGCAGTAGCAAAAGAGAGGATGACCTGGGATGAGGTTCACATGATTCAAGTTCCATTTAAATGAAAAGAGCTAGGACAAGCATGTTCATTTTTCCCATACCGGACTTTACAAGCATCACTTAGCCTCAGGGGTGGAGTTCTGGGACTATCTCCTTCCATCTCTCTTGCTTCACTGTATCTTTGTCATAACAAAACCTGTAATTGTTATATGATTTGTGTCACTTCACTGAGACCTCATGCTCAATGGGAAATCTCTGTTCTGTTTTCAGCTATCAGAGTGATAGTTAAAGAATTATACAGAGGAAAGCTAAGCCCAGATCACTGTTTTAGCTTGGAATAAGCTATTCCAAAATTATAGAAAGAGACTTCCTGTCTGATTTGCCAGCAAAGTTTCTTTTCCTTTAATGAGAAATAAGTGCATAAAGCAGAGCCACACTAATGGCTTAGAAGCTTCTTTTAATAAAAATAAAAAGTAGAAGCCAACATGCAGCTATTAACTTACATAACAAATTGCAAATAGACATAGAAAAGATTAGTTATAACTCTCAGCCAGAAGTCATAGCTGGATTGATAAAATACAGCTCAAAGTTGCTGCACCTTAAACCATCACTTTCAGTTATTCAGATAATTTCAAAGTTTTGTATAGATTTCTCCTTTTGTTTTCCAAATGGGTGCAAGTCCTTCTATGTTTGTTCTTCAAATTGTACATATACATTTCTTCTGAAATCCAATATGTCAAAGCTGCTTGGTAAGAATTCACAATGCTAGTAGAGACAGAGAGGCTAACTAAAATATTTTAAAATGTTGTGTTTCCTAGTGCAGCTTCACCTCGTAGAGGCAATGGTCATTTCACTGTTGCTGGTTACAGTTCTGTCTGAATGAGGCGTAGTGCTTTCTTCATATTTTCTATCACTGAAAGAAAAATAAATAAGAAATGTAAAAATATACTTAAAATGCATTCGTACAATTAAAAAACCCACCTAGTTTAAATAGTAAATTGTTCGCATTCTCATTAATTTATGGTCACACATTATATTTTAGAGCTTTCTCTTGTGAAAATTCTGGCATTGATACTAAATCAGAAGGTAAAAAGTTTCATTAATCAAAACGTTTAACTTAAAGGGATTTGACAAGACTCCGTTCAACTGCCTCATTTCTCAACAGCAAGCCTGGTAACCAGAAGTGACCTGCATATTTGTGGTGAAATACTGCATCGGTGTCAGATAGACGGTGTAGAGTAAGGACTAGCTCAGCCTGAAAAGTCACATTCCTTTCTGAAATATGGGTGTTAGGTGGTACCCAAGGAACCTCCAGCATTTCTTTACTGATTCCCTCCCACCGATAGCTGTTTCATTGCATGGTTAGATACCTCTGAGCATTGTGACTTTCACCATTCTCCAGCAAACTGCTCAGATCTTGATCCTGAAAGTTCTCACACATGATCTTTCAATTTGTCTTACCTGAATAATCCCAATAAATTCAATAGGACAATAGGTTTGCTTAAGTGTTTTGCTAGAACATGTTATACTATTATAATTTATTGCAAATGCTCACACAGAGTCTTTATTCATTATTTTGAGACCTTAACAGATTCTGAAGCACAAATGATCGTGATGGGGTGTATCTGGCTGCTTCCACTGTAAAATGCAACAAAGGGAGCACTTACAGTATGGTATGTCTTGTGGTTCGTAAGTGTAAAGCCTGTTGGAGTATCTTCCTGTGATATCAGCTCTTACTGTGAGAGATGGGTCTGAAAAAGTAATCATATTAAACATTGCTTTCCATTCCTGCAACGGCTGTGGGCGATGACCATTTGACAGCCCTTTTTCTGAGGTGTTCGGATTTCATCAACGAAGCAATGACGAGGCCGTTATGCTCTGTTCCAGCCAAATGCTCTTTACTAGGATAAATGCTGATTCTAGGATGCTAAAAAGCTAATGCTCATTTTTATATTATGCAGCTATTTTTAAGTGACAGACTACACATGCATTTCATCCATATTTAAAGAAAAATAGACTGTTTTACAAGTTCTGGGGTTACATCAGGAGAAGCCAATTTGACTGGATGCGCACATAGCGAGAGTCGTGTATCTAATGCAATATTAGCGTGACCTACCTAGAGCCTTCAGAACAAAAATCTTGTGATTCTCAAATGTTCCCATCATGGAAGCAAGTTCTTGTGGACATCTCCCAGTTCCTCTTCTAAACTTTTTGTTAATTAACTGTCTGCTGTTACTACATTTCCATCTGTCTGAGCGTCAGCTTTATCTCACTTAACTTTGGATGCCACTACAGATCTAGTCACTCTAGGCTCCCCGTGCAGTCACTGAAAAGGAACAGGCACTCTGGGGTGTGATTCATTCCATCTTTTCCAGAAGTCAGCTTTACGATGGGAAAAACTAATTCCTTAGAAGGCACGGAATATTGATTTGCTCTGTGGTAATGTACATGCTGCAGACATCTACATTCAATCAAATATTTGACTGTTTTCAGTAAACTTTGTCTTACAACAGCACAGCAAGAATCACAGAGAGCAAAAGCCCAGATGCTAACAGGTATTTAAGCATCGTGCCCCCAAGCACAAATTAGGTATCCTCCAGAACACATCTGTTCTTCTGAGGAAGTTTATGAGGGTCAAAGCCTGCAACAGAGCGAGAACCAAATTCATATCTGCCAAGTTCCATACTAATGCCATGGTAATGATAAATTCTGAGCTATTTTCTTTTTGCAAAATGATTTTCATGTCCCCAAAGGAGGACACTGGCAGAGATTCAGATATCACATTTGAAGATACATAAATACCGTACATACCTACGAACATGATTCGAGGCACGTATTGTCCATCAGGTGACAGGTTTTTATCTGTGGTTTCATGCTGGCAGAGAAATTAAAGCTAATTATTAAAATATTTATGTAAATTTTGCTGAAATAGTACCACCTGTGAATAGTCTTGTACCAGAGGACAAAATCAGAAAAGGTACTACTTTCGTGTGTACACACATGCACAAATGCCTCTACTTACATGCAATGGAAATGCCAGAAATATTTAGCTAAAATGACATGGAAAAGCAAGACAAAGAAAGAGAAAACACAGGCCAAAAAAAGATACCAAACCTTTCTTACCATGAGATTCAGCATAACAAAGTTATTTTGGGCCATTTCCTGTATCTCTTCATTTTCTGCGAAAGCTTTCTTCAGTGCTAGAAAAGATGCAGTCATTTTGAAGTCCATCTCAAATACTTCATTTCCTTCTGCATTTAGGCCACACGTTGGCCAGAGACTGGCCACATTGTTCCTGTCTCTGCTGATTCACATTCCTGAGGAGACACTTAAAGGTTCTATCGCTGCTTTTTGGTTTTTTTGACCCATGTCAGTACAACCTCCCGGCTATGAAAATGGAAGCTCTCTTCCATCATTTATGAAGCCTGTCGTCTCAACGGATATCATGTCTCAGCTTGACAAAAGTGCATTATTCTCAGAAAATTCTTATTAGATAGATTTCAGCAGCCCTGTCCTCATCTCCTTCTCTAGTTAACAGTTCAGGAGAGCCAAACAATATTAGGTCTGTTCAATGAGTCGGTAGCAAATCTGTGTCTCAGTTTAAACTGGTGACTGCTGCATTAGGGATAGCAGGAGAGCAGCACTGGTTTTCATGCTCTTTATTGGGTAGGTTCATAGTGGAGTTTTTGTAAATAACAGTAATAAATTTTTAGCTTTTCAACTACATTTCCATTCAGCTGTTTCTTTAGTTTTGAGCAGGTGCAAGGTAAATATATAGATAATTGTAGTTTCTTATAAAAATGTTCACAAAATTTTAACACTCAAAAAATCAAAATTACCTTGGCAGTATTGACAGTCTTCCAGATGATGAATGACCATCAGTGGCTTGTTACTTCATTAATAATAATAAGATATGTAGTTAGATCATTTGACGAGTATGCAAACGGGTGATTTTACTAGCAGACCAGAAAAGGCAAACTGCATTTCATCTTACATTAATCCACAGTAAAACCATAGAGGTATTCCATAAAGAATTGCAGGCATTTCTGAGCAAGGCAAAAGAACATAATTCCTTCATAAAAGAAGGAAATAGAAAAATAGAGTTTCTATATATAAAGTAAGAGATTCTATAAGAAAGAAACGAGTTTCATCTTCATTTCACTCCTAATTCACCTATAACCAAACTGAAGAGGTATTTCATATTGCTTATGTGTGAAGTTCCCCATGATTAAGAAAATAAAAATAATCTGTATAAACTGGAATGAAATCATTTTTATAAAATTGGGTTTATATTAAAATACTTCCATGTTCTTTAAGCTTTCTTGAACAGATATACAGTATTTTTTTTTTTTTTTGGACACCCAAAAATGTAAGATTTTGATACTTTATCAAACTATTTACAGGAAAAAATAATTCTGTGCATTTTCTCCTATTTTTTTAAACTGCTGTTACTGTTCAGCAAATCAGTTAGTAATGTTTGATCTGCTGTCACTGTGAAAAATTGTTCAGTTCCTAGCCAATTTCACATGAAATCAATTGCCTTTTATTTTAAAAATAATTGGCCTTCAATTTAACAATAGCTTATGCTACACTATTGTCATCTAAAATGAACTGTGAAAGAGATTTAAACAATTATTGTTATCAATTCTCAAATATATTTCCAGCTGAATCCTAGAGAAGATTCAGATTGTAACTTTCATTTCAACCAGGATAATGAGAAACTGTGAGTCTATCATCCACATAAGCCAACTAATAAGGTGTTGGGGAAAATATCAGAGGCAGAAGATCACCATGCAAGAGCAAATGTAACTGGTTTCCAGGTTTTGATTAAGGAAGTAATCAGAGGTACTGGAGATTTTTAAAAAGGGATGCATTTTTTGAATTATATCTACTTACTGTTGCTCGTTGCGATGGCAACACTGTTTCTTGAGTCATAAGACCTGTAAAATGGCTTTTATTTACAGGCACAAAATTTATTTTATATAACTAGGTGGTCTGCAAATCAGCTCTTATGGTGTTTCCTTGTTCTATTTATATTCAGGCATGACTGACTAACAGTTCTTTCAAACTGTATTTTAATCTCTTACCTTTTTTTCGCTTGATAAAGCCCTTCTTCATAAGTTTGTACCCAGGTAATTTCATCTCCCCACCCTAGAAATACAACAAAAGGATTAACTGGTGGCCAGTCAAGTAACTTACGAGAAATTGCTTTTTTTAAAAAAATATTTATCAGTAGTTGCACACAAATGGGATTTGGGGTTTTTAGTCAAAGGTTCTTAAACATGGTGGATATACTAATTCTACATCTCCTTATAGGTGCACTGGAAAATTAAAAACCTGAAACCAAAACTCCAAAAAACCTCAGCTGGTTGTGTATCCAGTTCAAATCCTTTGGCAAACCTGTTAGCTGTCCTTCAAAATACTCAGACATCCCTAAATTAACACCCAAATCCTTTATCTCTTCATATTGTTTGCTCCATATTTCATGGAGACACTGGGGCTTAAAGAGAAAGTTAGTTTATAAATTTGAGAGTCAGACAGAATATGACAGCTCAAATAAGATTGACTTTATACGAACATCATTAGAACAGTCTTGGATTATAAATTTAACTCCCGAGTAATGAATTTCAATCCCTGCAGTTGCAAGTACTTCATTTAATTAAATAATTCAATAAAAGAATAACTGTTAAATAAAAATCTTCAATAAAAAAGTTATATCCTAATGGATCATCAACTTCATAGCTCATCCACAGCTGTCAATGAACTGATCTCAAAAAGCAAATTGTCTAGCTGGTTTCATGCCTTCAGATCCCGGACGCCAGCCCCTGTGTAGTAGATTCCTGCCTCCCAGGCAGCATTGCTCCATTCATGATGGCCCTCATGGGAATTGTAGAACAGCTTCTGGATCTGGACCAGGTTAAGGCTCTGTTCTCCTGTGTTGTCTGGACAGCGCTTGGACCAGCCCTGGCTATGCAGAGATTTGCTGTTAGCTTTCTCATGGCACAATTGCTTGTGACGCTACTAGGTCATCTCTTCTTTCAAGAGAGTGGTTTCTGTTACAGATCTGTCTGGTTGATGCTGGGGTCCTGGCATGTTGACCAGTGTGTTCCCTGTCCTGGCTGAAGTCAACTGCTGACGTCGGTAACTGCATAGAGAAGTCATTTAGTCAGCCAGGGTCATTTTACCGCAGGTTCAAGCATTCCCCTTTGATCTGTGAAAATTGCAGGTAAAGCGCTCAAGGCTCTACAGCATTCCACTAGGCCTGAAATCGGAATTAGAAAACCGACACTTTGCTTTCTCTGACTATTTTTTTCAAAATTGCCAGAATAGGAGGGATTTTGTTATCTTTTCATGCATTTAGGCTTAGTGAGAAAAATAAATCCTGATCTAGGCAGGATAGGCAATAGATACCAGGTTGAGTGTAACTTTTTCCCTGGGATACCACTTATGGGAAGTGATTGGCAATTTCTCTTCTGTTAGTCCAGGTGTTGCAGGATTTTTTCCTATCTATACAGTCCTTTTGCATATAGAAAAACATTTATCTTTGTTCCTGTTATTTCATGAAGCATTTTGACTACCCAATAATATTTTTCTTGCATATGAACTAACTTCAAAATTTAGTGCACTTCCTGCAAATGATCTGTTCAAGCACGGCTTTCACTGCCCAGGTGCTCCCTGAGAAATTGGCCTCATATGGCTTTGCCAGTACTGTGTATGGGAAGACCTCAGAGGTGAGCTGTGGGATCTGCAGGCTTTGCAGAGCTTGCAGAAGAGGGCAGGGAGGGAGCTGGAGATTTTTTTGGTGAATAGGACTGAAAGGAGAGGGAAGAGGGAGAAGAGGAGGACACCTCAGTAAGGTATTTCTCTGCTTGCATTTCTAATGATTGATCAGACATAAATGACTTAAAATAGAGTCTTTAGTTAACATCTATGTTGAAAATTAAGCGCTGTGAGGAAGTGAATTATTCACTGCAAAGCATGACTGTGACTCTCTGATGAAAAGCAAAAGGAAAAATAGGTCACCCAGAAAAACCCACTGGTGGCTCAAACTGTTGTTCTGTGTATAAAAATGGGTCTGTAGAAAATGTTTTCCATAGCAGCTGAAGCTGTGTTTCAGTAGTTAATAAGTTACCATAACAAAATATCTTTTAACTGGTATATGAAAGAATATTTTTTCACTGATAGTCCTACAAGTGTATCCTGATTTGAGATACAGAGTTTAGATTATTTGCTTCTACTAGGTCCCTGTGAGTTATATAAATTATGCAGGTTATATGGGACCCTCAGCCATATCCTTAAGAACAAACTGATGCAGTGATAAGACATGGAATAAGAAGAGGCACTACTTAGAGTTTCACTTAATACCTGAGAAACACTCCTCAGTAAGTATATATATAACTTCAGGTATATTCTAAATAAACCCAATACCTATATGGTAAGATAAGGAGGTAACTACATACAGTAAATATACAGTACCTCTTGACAGTGTCTGAGGTGCTCGTTTTTCCTTTTTGATTGCCATTGCAAGGTTGGAAGAGACTGCAATTAGCAGGAGGGACAAGGCCAATGTTGAATGGAGCATTATTTCTTTGAGAAGATCCCTTTCAATGCAGCAAGGAAACTGGAAAACAAAGCAACTGCATCGGTCGCATGGATTTGTCACCTGGTGCGGTGTGAATCGATGTGTTAGTGGTATCATGACAATCTATGCTATAGAGACAGTTTGGCTTATTTCTAGAAATGCTTTTCTTTGTGACAAAAGTGCAAAACTGAGGTGCTTAATTTTATCATGCAGCGCTGTTTTCAGCTGCCAAAATTAAGCTACGGGGACAGTTCTCACTATGGTGTGATGAGGGGAAGAAAGTAAATTTCAGTTAATTTCTGGTCACCCAGCATTTGATTCATATGAACTAGTACAGTAATAGAATCATAGAATTGTTCTGATTAGAAAAGACCTTTAAGATCATAGAGTCCAACTATCAACCTGGCACTGCCAAGTCTACCCTAAACCATGTCCCTGAGCACTGCAATTACAGTGTTGTAATACTGGATCATGGAAGTTTCAAGACAGTGCTAGTAGGTACTCATTCTTTTAGGTTTTGATTTCAGTGAAAGGTAACAGCATGGTATCTTTTTTATGGATAGTAATTTTTTTAGTCAAAAATCATAGAATGGTTTGGGTTGGAAAGGACATTAAAGACCATCTGGTTCCAACCCCCCTGCCATGGGCAGGGACACCCTCCACTAGACCAGGTTGCTCAAAGCCACATCCAGCCTGGCCTTGGACACTTCCAGGGAGGGGACATCCACAGCTTCTCTGGGCAAGATGGCTCATGACGTCCTCCTTAATAAAATATGAAAATTGACAAGTATTTGCCTCCAGGTGTAATACACTTTAAATCAGCAAATCCCTCCAGAATCTTGAAATTGCCATAACTTTTTTTGCCAGCAGTCTGTGAACCAGGTTGTTAAGATTGTGAGATAAATGTCAAAGAAATTCGCAGCTGTTTCTCACAATGAAAACTCAAAAAATTTCCCCATTCTTCATGGCATTTTTAAACTGATTTCAGCCTAAGTCCTGCTTAATAAAACAATCCATCTGTGCTCCTGGCTGTTTCAGTATTCTGAACATCTGAAGATGTTTGCTTCTCTTCCTGACAAAGATAATGGTAAGAAATTCAGTAACTTCTAGTGTTGATAAAAGTCATAGAATGAAAGTGATGGTTGAGAAAAGGCATTATAAAGCTGTCTTTTTTTTTTGTTTTTAATTGATAAATCTTCTTTCTGCCTGGTACAACCATCTTTAAGCATTAAAGCTCTGAGATTCAGGTGAATACCTGAGGATTTCAACTAAGTTAACAAATATGATGTATGTAGCCCAGGATACCATCCAGTCAGCTTATCAGTTCTAGGTTGAGATTTCATTTTTCAGAGACTGAGCTTTAGGAGGTAGCAGGATGACCTGTTGATAAAGTGCTTAAATAAAGGCTTAAATTAAAAACCAAACAAACAACCCACCCTAAAAAACACCCAAACAAAAACAAAAAAAACCCCCCACCTAACCCAAAGCACTTGTTCCTATATTGATAAAGAAAATTTCAAACTTGAATTTAACAGTGCTACCCAGCGGGGAATTACAGCCCTGAGCACTGGCAGAAGAACATGCTTTGTGCTTCTTAGGACAGAGAGGCATGAGATGTGCAGCACCTTTTGTCCTAACTTTAACAAATTCCTCGACATTACTAACATTACCGTTAAGAGTTCAATTTCTAACGAACAAATTCAAATACAGCTTCCAGTAGCTGGCAATCTCAATACAAGAAAAGTATTCTATTCAAGTAAGTGGAGAAAAATTTGCACATTTTAATGTGCAAAATTTTAGAAAAAAATATCATCTTATAGTTAGAATTCTATGTTTCTCGAAGGTTTCTAAAATAATTAATGTATCCATTATAATATCTTTCTCCTCAGTCTTGTCCACAATAGTTCCTTTTCCCCCACATGGCATCACAATTCTGGGCTTGTTCTTAGTTTCACACGCTTTCCTCTTTAGTCTTGTTTATGTTAGCTATTGTTGACTGAGTTTTAGAAAGGAGCCTCCTTTGGAGCTTATTAATTATAAACATTAATTCGATGATTGGTGATTATGGATGTTTAATAAGAAAATGTGAAGTTTCCCAGTATTTCCTAAGGAAAGACTATAACTTTTAGGTAGGTCTGGGGGATGAGGCTTTTTTTGGTAAGTGAGTATTTGTAGCAACTCTGTGTGAAAGTTACTAATTATATTTAGTACCAGTTTACTTATTAGATGTTAATAATAAAACCTAGCATTTATATAAACGTGTTAAAATGTTATTTAAACATAGCTTTGAAACCACACCAGATGTCTCTGTAAAGCAGGTATAGAAGCTGTGAATCAGTTCTTTCTTTTGCGGTGTATTCATAATAAAATCAAAGTGTAAATCTCTTCAAGTCACATAATTAATTATCTGAAGCTTAAATAATTGATTATCATCCTATTGAAAACCAATAGGGTTTTGAAAGGATAATTTATGGAGTTCTAGCTGGAGGCAATTTAAATTCAGTATTCTGAATTTTTTATGTTACATGATCCAATGTTGGTTAATTGATTAAGAGAAAAAAATTACTGCCAATGCCATATAAATTGCCTTCATCTCTGTCAGAACAAATGTTTTGCTAATCTCTAAGCATCTATCATTCATCTTCTTTGCATAACTAGGTTTGTAACACATTCATCAACCAAATCTTGTTGCTATATTAGAGGAAAGTTAAGAATGAGAAATACTTGCTCACCAGCAGTGATCAATTCTCCTGATGCAAGGTCCTTTTTCTGGAACTGGTTAGTTAAAAATCACTGTGACCTAAACACAGAACACCTGAGCTGCCTAGGTCTCTGTATAGCAACAACAGCACATTCACCTGGGAAAAAATGAGCTGAAAACCAAATTCACGTGTTTCCACCCTCCCCCTTCCTTTTCTGCCATCCCTCCAACTTTCACTCCTGTGAGTTCCCATGCTTGTATACTGGATCCTTGGATTTCTCTTCATCTTGGCTTGTATCAGGTGTCTTGTATGAGGATTGGAAATAAATAGTGGTTTATGTGTGTCTGCGACTTCCCCCTCAAACAGTTTCAGTCTGGCTTATGTCCAGTGAAAAAGAAACCACCAATGAAAGCTGGAACTGTAGGTCCTTTTGTTCCCAGTGAATGGCTGGGTTCACTGGTGCTTGAAGATAGGTATGAACCTAATAGGGAGACACAAAGGTTACTTTGTGTAGATGAATGTAATTAAATAAAGGTAACTGGTTTTTGAGGAGGAAATGAAATTCTTTATTTAAAGAGTATGGTTTTAAGTATCTTATTATTGCTTCTGTGAGTTGCAGTTTAAAACTGGTCTGATTCTTTGGACGTGATGCTTGATATAATTTTTAGCTAACTTGACTAATATAGGAAAAGCCCTTTATTCATCATCTTTACACAAAGAAGGAATTAGCTGTGTCACCTTTTCCCTCCTCCTTGGATAGCTTTTGCAATGGAGTTAGGAGCAATCCAATTAGAAGCAATCGAAGTAAAGATTCATTTTGGAGGTACAAGTAACTATGGGTTACCTGTGTGTATACAGTTGTATCCAGGTCAAAATTAGGAAATGCAAGAATTAGCTAAATATCAGGCAGAGCAAGGCAGCAATAATAGATGACACTTGGAATTGTATGCTGCTGCTTTTGTCTGAGTCATGCAGCAGCAGATTTAGGTACTTATCAGCCCATTTTTGAAACATGAAACTGACCTTTAATTTTTGCTTTAAATAGTGCTGCACCAATGAAAAAAATCCCAACCCCACTGTATTGATCAGTTCCCTGATCTCACTCCTTCTGTGGCCTCATGAGGTTTGTTCTGGCACAAGAAGGGATACTGTGATGTAAGGAACAACAATCAGGGTGTAACAGGACAACCCCATGTGACATATGCTCTCACATATGCATACATTTAAATTAAAGTGATCATGGACCAAATGCAATTTATTCATATAAAATCTTATTGAGTCAAAGCCTAGACAAAATACTTCCCTGGGTATTGTGCACAAAATGTTCAGTGCCACGATTTCATACCATGGGGATAACTCTGTAGACAGAAAAGTCAGTCATCTACCTGAAGTAGCTCGCTGCACTTCGTAGCACATCAGTGGCAGGGGATGAGCATCCCTACTGGTCTAAGCAGTCTCTCCTACCCCCAGGCTGCAGACATCCTGAGGGCTGGGTAGCTCAACTTACCACATGTTTTGCAGTAGTTTTTGCACAGCTATGGCTTACTTACACGATCCAGTTACAGTGGTGTAATGAGCTACTCAATCTGCGCTCAGCTGCAAGAACTGTCCACTCTGTGCGCCACGAGCATGAGTGCAGGCAGCGCTGGGCTCTGTTAACATGATGACTATCAGATTTGTTAACCTGTCGGAACTTACTTATTTGAGCCCTTAAGCTGAGTACAAAGCTGAATTTTCTGAGTGCACAGTATGAAAATTCAAACTATGAGAATAGAAGATAAAAGAGAAAAGTCAGCATCTGAGTTTCTAGGGAAAAAGTTTCCACTGTGACACATTTTTACTCTGTGTGGTTTTTTATGGGTTAGGGCTTCTCCTCATGAGGGTAAGTGTGAAATCCCCTGAATTACAGCAGGTTCAGTAGAAGAAACCACTATCATAAGAAAAATGAAGTTTACTCAATTCAGATGAAGAATGATTAAAATTTTTGCTTTTTCTTTTGATCTACTCTTGCAGTACTTGCAGAACTGAAACACTCCTGTCTGATACCTCCTCACTCCTGTCTCTTTGGGTCCCACTGGCACTGGCCTCTTTCTGTCCTCAGGGGAAGGTAATGAAAAGGATGATGATGTGCAGCACATCTCCACTACAGCAATAAAAAGGAATGTTAACACACTTTAAAAAACTGTTTTCTGTTTTAGCATCTATAATGTGGACACTTTGTTGGGTTTATCAGTCAAACTATCCTAATTCTGTAAGCATTACAGCTGAAGAAGTGGAGCAGGCATGATGAAATGAGGTGAAAGGAGCCTACTGGCCAAGCTGTCTGCTGCTGCAGGTGAGACGGTCTTTCTGCAGGAACCCAGGGAAGATTTTCAGCTCAATTGCATTAAACCCTGACCAAGTTTCTCCAGCAGTTGAAACCAAATGGCTTGACCCTTTGTTTTGTAAGCCTGGCAGTATCAGCTCCCTCTATGACAGTAAGACAAAAGGCTCTGGGTTTAAAAAGAGAAGCAAAAATGCCCTAACGTCACTAATAGCAGAAAGAAAAGGGAATGAAGGATTCAGATTGCAGTGATGAGTTAGTTCTATATAAAAGATTTCCTTCTTTTTCCTTGTGAGTTGTTTGTTGTTTTTCTACAAAGGTCCTACCATCAGGATGGGTATGAATTTTTGATAGTACTGTTGTGAAAGCTGGGAGTGAAATGCCTGCCCCATGGAAGTCAGCTTTTGCTTGGATGGTGCCAAAATATTCACCTGCATTTCTAAAAATACTACTTGTGCTAGGCATTGACTTTCAGGAGGCGTTTGGCCAATCTGGGAACCTGCTAGTAAACTGAGATGCTCAGCTCTAAGCTTAGTGGGTTTAATCCCATTGCTATGGAATTCTACGGTCAGTGTATAGTAAGCAGTCACTCTTTGGTTCATTGGTACCCTGGAGTGGTATGGTGGGGACTCATGTACATTACACCCTGCTGCAACAGTACGTCCTGTGCAAGTTCTCTGTCATGAGCATCCTGTGCTCTCCTGAGACCTGCCCTGGAGTACTGCATCCAGCTCTGGGGCCCCCAACATGAGAAAGATAACAATTGGTTGGAGCAAGTCCAGACAAGGGCGATGAAGATGCTCAGAGTGCTGGAACACCTCTCCTATGAAGAAAGGCTGAGAGAATTGGGCTTGTTCAGCCTGGAGAAGAGAAGGCTCTGGGGAGACCTTATAGCACCTTCCAGTACCTGAAGGGGGCTACAAGGAAGCTGGGGGGGGGGTTTTTGCAAGGGTCTGTGGTGACAGGACAAAGGGTAATGGGTTTAAACTGAAAGTGGGGAGATTTAGATTAGATATCAGGAAAAAATTCTTCACAGAGAGGGTGGTGAAGCACTGGAACAGGTTGCCCAGAGAAGCTGTGGATGCCCCATCCCTGGAAGTGTTCAAGGCCAGGCTGGATGAGGCTTGGAGCAACCTGGTCTAGTGGAGGGTGTCCCTGCCCATGCCAGGGGGGTTGGAACTAGATGGTCTTTAAGGTCCCTTCCAACCCAAACCATTCTGTGATTCTAAGTTATAAAGCACCTTTGGGCAGGCAGAAACTGAGGCTCATTGGCTGGACTTCCCACAGCAGCAGCTCCCTTGCACATGTGGAGCTTGCTGCAGTGTTGCATGGCAGGGCATATCTGCCTCGGGAAAGCAGCGATTACAAAACCTTCCCCTGTTCTTCACCCTATCCAGAAAACCATGCTGTGACTTGGAGAAGCAAAATACCAGCCAAGATCTGGCGAGATATCAGGCTGATAAGATGGATTCTCAAGCTCGACTACCTTCACAAAGAAAAACAAACCAAATAATGCCAGGGCAGTACTTACAGAGAGTAATACCATTGCTTGTTTCACTGCATCAGTAACTAAGATGGCATCAAAATTAATTTATAATATACACGTATTACATTATCCTTACAATTTTAATTACACAGGCATATGTGAGGAAAGACTTAGACTGAATTAGCTGATGATGGACAACAGGCAGTTTTTTCATTTCAGCATAGAAAAATAGGAGGTGGCAGATATCACAGTAACATATCTGGCTGAATGGATCCTGGAATACTTAGTTATTATACTGTCTTTCTAAGATGCAATATTATAATATTTTATGTCCACATATTTCCTTTCAATGTGAAAGGAAATGTTTCACAGAGCATATGTTTTTCCTGGGTGAGAGGAACTTCTGGCTCCTAACACAGGTAATTTGTGTGCAGTGGATCTGGACCTTAGGGCACAATCAAACAGCAAATACTACCAGACCTGAGAACTAGGCTTTGGGCTCAGAGTGCTGAGCTTTCACTGCCAAACAGAAAAAGGAATAAAGGGGAAAACACTGCAAATGTTTCGTTTTGACTAGACAGCCAAAAATCGTTATTAGAAAATTTCTTGTTAATTTCAATAAAGCCATTCAAAGAATTCTAGATATGACATGCTGCTTTGTTTCTGCGCATGTCTTTCAAAACAGTCACCACTGTGGAAATGCTGCCTCTGGTTTTACAAGCTGATTCACAACAGATGCACTGGTTTTCTTTCTTTCCTAAAAGCAGAGCTCTAGGTAATGCTCAAGTGAACAAACTACTCCAGTGTTGCTGGAGTCCCAGTGGCTTGCTTCCACTGGACCAGTGTGCTTTTTTAGTTTTGCATTCCTGCAAAGACATTGTTATGGAACATAAGCATAATAATATAACTGGAAAAACATTTATTGAATTAGTTTTTACAGTGGTTTATACTGGCTGCAAACCATATTCTCTGCTTCCCAGGCCAATGTCTATGCTTTCACTTCTAAGCCTTCATCTCATTCCAGTACTGACACCTCCAACCCTCTCCAGTATTTTCTCTGCATTTTTGGAACACTCTGGCTCCTCCATCCTTAAACTGCCCTGTGGTACGTGGAAAACTTGGTTCCAGGCTTAATCCACACCTCACTGTCAGCTGCTCTGCAGCTCTGTACCTCCGTGAGTCACTACTGCCTATTGGCTTCCACTTCCCAATGAGATTATTTTCCTGCCCTGTAGGCTTTTCTCAGCTACTTTTATAGATACAAAGCTTTGAATACTGTCAGGGGAAAAATGTAATTTATTATTTTTCATTAATTTTGCTGAGATTTACAGAATAAATGTGTTTTGGTAAATAAAAGGAAACCAATGCTGGATGTTGTTGTCTCCTCCCTTCAGTCCAAAAGTACAAAATGTTCTGGACAGCATGTTTATTTAATGCAGCGTGAGCTCTGGCAGTCAGAGCTTGCCCTTCTACCAGCAGATCTTCCTGCTACAGTGTTTCTAGCCATGCAGTTTTCAGACAAACCTCTAGGCTTCTGCTAGGAGAAAAGCCATGTTTATTTAGGTTCAGGCATCTCTCCACTGAATATCAGTGCAGAGCAATAACAAAGAGAATCCCTTCTGGTGCACCCCAGGGCATGCACTGTCAGTCAGGAGTACAGGTACTGTGCACTCCCTGGCTGGCCAGATGGCTGAGTTTTTATCCCACATAAATATAGAGTATGATTTCTTAATGTGCTGGTTTTGGCTGGGACAGAATTTTCTTCATAGTAGCTAGTAATGGGCTATGTTTTGGGTTTATGTTGGAAACAGTGTTAATAACACAGGCATGTTGAGGCGATTCTCTCCCTATATTCTGCTCTCGTGAGACCCCCCCTGCAGTGCTGCATCCAGCTGTGGAGCCCAGAACATAAGAAGGATATTGACTAGTTGGAGTGAGTCCAGAGGAAGCCACGAAGATGATCAGGGGCTGGAGCACCTCTCCTACGAAGAAAGGCTGAGAGAATTGGGCTTGTTCAGCCTGGAGAAGAGAAGGCTCCGGGGAGACCTTATAGCACCTTCCAGTACCTGAAGGGGGCTACAAGGAAGCTGGGGGGGGGGGGGCTTTTTACAAGGGTCTGTGATGACAGGACAAGGGGTAACAGATTTAAACTGAAAGTGGGGAGATTTAGATTAGATATCGGTAAAAAATTCTTCACAGAGAGGGTGGTGAGGCACTGGCACAGGTTGCCCAGAGAAGCTGTGGATGCCCCATCCCTGGAAGTGTCCAAGGCCAGGCTGGATGAGGCTTGGAGCAACCTGGTCTAGTAGAGGATGTCCCTGCCCATGGCAGGGGGGTTGGAACTGGATGATGTTTGAGGTCCCTTCCAACCCAAACCATTCTGTGATTCTAAGAATATAGAGCCCTGCTTTTCTGGAGGTGGCTGAACACCTGGCTGCTGATGGGAAATGGTGAAGGAATTCCTGGCTTTGCTTTGCTTGTGTGTGCAGTTTTGCTTTACCTATTAAACTGCTTTTATCTCAATCCATGAGTTTTCTTACTTTCTTACTTCTGATTCTCTCCCCATCCCACCAGGGGGGAGTGAGCAAGTGGCTGTGTGGTGCTTAGTTGCTGGCTGTGGTTAAATCAGAACACTTTATTTCAATAGATTACATAGTCTTATCTAAATTGTAGATTGAGAAAATGATATCTAGGTTTCATTTTGTCTTCAAAGTGATAAATTTTTAATTTTTTTTTTTTTTTGATACTTGCAATATCTTGTGCAATTATTTTTCCAAAAGCTGTTAGAATGGCTCAGTAAACCTTTGAGGAACCTGAAGTAATTTGAGATCTGACCTGATTATACTTGAGTTTCTGGATGATGCGACTTTTAATAAAATATTAACACTTGTATTTGGATTCAATAAATGGTTTACTGAAGCATCAAAATCTAAAGAAAATTAAATGCAAACACCACTGTAGTTAGAGGCTTTGGGTGGGATTTCTCTAGAGCAAATACAATCTTTTGATATTTATGGTTATACAACCCTTTAAGTTTATTGATGTGGTCTGTAAGATGAGATTTTGATCATTCCCAATGCCTCTAGTTGGCAGTGTTGCATTACTAATAGCTAAAGGACAACTGGTTTTATTTTAGTTTTGCTGGATTCCAGTGATAAGTTCAGAATACAAATAATTTAAACATAAAAGTGATTGCATATAAAATTCGCAAAGCTTGGAAAAAGAATTAAAAATCCAATTTGAAAAATCAGATTGCCTTTTTTTTTTTTTTTTTAAATTTATATGCACATAAAGTAATTTGAGAGGGACCAGAGGTAGAAACCCAGACCAGATTTTAAGGAAGAGAGCCAGGAAATTCAGCATGTGTTTTGGAAAAGATTGAGAGCTCAGAAATATTCAATGAAACTTTCTGACTGCCACAAGAAATGAAAAGCGGCTGCATTCCCCTGCAGTCAGTGTCCCAATAAAGACTTCAGAAGCAAGAATGCTCTCCAGAAACACATTGGACTACTTTGTTGCAGCTGTGAGTGTGAGTCAACCAGGCATCTGTTGAAAGAGATGCCTGTTGCTGCAATGTTTTTGTGATGTTTTCCTGCAGTGACATCACCATATCTGCTTTAAAATGTAATAGCATATAAAAATCAAAAGACATTGTGTGCTGTAAAATGAGTGTTTACAGTATTTTTTAGCGTTTAAGATTTCTATAGAGGGATTCCGTTAACATTTACTATAATAAGGGGTTTATGCCAGGGCTTGCTTCCATGAAGGACTGATACAAGAGGGCATGCGAGCAACTCAGTATCTCTCAGCTTTTGTCTCCCTTTTTACTCTCTGTTCTTCAGCCAAACCTTGATCCTGCAAGTTTTTGAGTCCTTGGCTCCATTCCAGCACAGCACTTGATTCGTATTTAACTTTAGACACATTAGCAACCCTACTGAAGTCCATAGGACCACTCATATGCTTAAAGTTAAGCATGTTCTCAAGTGTCTATACTGGAAAAGGCAACATGGGATTGAGGTTTCTGGCAAGTCTCCAGGAAGGCTTCTCCTAAAGAAGCCAGACAAGCTTCTCTACTGATGTGGACCTGTGCTGGTGCAGCCTTGGTCATCCCCAACAGCCAGTTGCTAGAAAGGGACCCTAGCTGATAATTCCTTACAGACTGAGCAGGCAGTGCTGCTTTACCAACAGGGAGGTTTCAGCTGTGGTCATTACAATGTAAAACTGCTCACCGGAACACCCTGTAGAGCCGCAACATGAGGTCCCTGTACTAACCCCTTCGGTGGTGCTCACCCATTAACCTAAGTCTGAGTTCATTCCCTGAGGTTGATCCATGGAGCTGTCATCCCTTCATCTGCAACCTGTTCTTGTCACATGGAGCACTTTTCTTCCAGTCTGAAAAAGATAAGTGAGAACACACTTCCATATTCCTAAAATAGAAAGCTGCTTTCACATACATTATCCTCCATAACACATGTGACTATTTAGTATATTCAGAAAACTTGAATCAGAAGTTAAAACAAACAAACAAACAAAACTTTTGTGGATTGTTATGACCTCCTGTTGTTACAATTCACATCTGAGAAGCAGGACAAAATTAGCATTACGTAACTAAAAATAATTTCACTTTGAGTAGAGTGGCATAGATGGGGACATGGGACATGTTAAAGTCAGGGGTATCTTGAAATGTTAACAGGTATCCCAGGTGTTGCTTTTCCTTGTCTAAATGGCTATTAAAAACTGAAATATCAGTCTGGTTTCTGCTGAGTAACAGTTCCGTTTAAGTGTTGGAATGTATTTTTAGCCTGGCCAAACATAACATTTTGTTATTTTGTTGTTACATTTATAGCCTGCATAGTTGATGCAGAAACATCTTTAGCTTCAGATTAGCTTCTAGCTACAGTATTTTCTTGTTGTTGCTTTTTTTAAAGCCAAGGATTAATAGGACACAGACAGAAATGTAGGACTGAGTCATCAAGTGTAGTCCTCCACTTCTGGACACAGCCACACCATAATATCCTGCTTATATATGTGTTAAAGTTACTTAGGAATTTTGCCCATTCTTCTTTTTCCAGGCTGCCTTTGAAACTCACTCCTTTGAGAGAAACTCAGATTTAACTCGGCTAAACTTACACTTGGCAAATTCTGATCAGGTTTTCTTTTGCCAGAATTGCCCTAAATAATTCTTCTCTCTCTCATAAATATTTCTACAGGGAAATCATATCTCAACTTGGTCTTCTTTCTCCTGGACTGAACAAAAGAGGGATTTTGACTTTCTCATTGCATGAAAACTTCTTCCTTCACCACATCTAGTTAACCTTTTCTGCATATATTCTACCAGGAGTTCAGCATTCCTGAAGAGAAATGTACCACTGTATTACAGATATGGTCCTGTGAGGCCCTGTACAACTACTCTGTCTCTCTGGACATACATTGTCTGATACCTCCTAGTGTCACATTTGCCGCTCTTACAGCTGTCCTTTTTTATGTATTAGTTACTAATGGTCAGTTCTAGTACAATCCATCAAATGGCTGACCATGATTACACCCGCATCCATATCTTCCAGGGTCTTTTTCAATTGACAGACCTCAAACTTTGAACATAAATGTCTGCCAATAGTCTCTGTGAAGATAATTTTTTATAGGAGTGCCTTTTCCATCTTTAGCAGTATCTGTAAGGTGTGGATGAGCTGGCTTTTACAATGAGGAAAACTGGAACAACTTGCATTTTCCCCTGTAGGACTCTCTTCACTCAGGCTATACCTAGCCTAAAGAAGTTAGTCTCCCTAAAGCCATTACTTTAGGGAATGGAGGTGAACAGATACAACTGCAAACATACAGGTTGTCTACTCTAAATCACCATCTGGAGAAGCCAGATGAGACCCGGATGGGAGGCATCAGATGAAGACAACTAAGGTGATTGTCTCCCACCAGCTGATGTTAGTCCCTTTAGGTATCTTTCCAGTCACATCTTCGGAAGATATTGTTATTTCTGCATTCTTCCTTAGCTTGTACATCAAAATAGATTATGTTAGATAAAAAGTAATAATAATAAATTCTTAACAGATTCCAGGCCCAAAGATCTAGATATTTGAAACACTAAAATATGCGTTACTGATACTGAACCTAACCTTAATGTGTGTATTATGTGCCCTAGCCATCACCATACACCTGTTTAATTGTTATTCTGCTGACAATCATTTCTAACATTTGCATAATAGCTTCCAGCTGTGGCACATTCCCATAAATGTTTCTTCAGAAAAAAGGATGATATTTTGTTTGAATTCGTGAGGTGTTTCAGTAGACAGATATAACCCGGCAGGTCTTTGTTATCAATTAATGTGATGTTGCACAAAAGACATTGTAAGAGAATCCAGTGACTTTATCTTACCCCCTTTCTTGAATAAGAAACATGTTATTGTTGCATATACATGTAATGCACTGCAGCTGATGTTTGGCTGAAAGATTTTGGCGCATCGTTTCTGGAAGCGTGGTTTGTGGTGAGGCGCGGGTTGCAACTACCCTGGGATTCTGCTCAGCTTCTGCCACGGTGTGTTTCCATGATGAAGAGCAAATTAATGAACTTTCTCTCTCAACTTACACCACTGCAAATTGGAGACAGCCCACAGAGAGACCAACCTGTTCAGATTAAAGGTTATGAAGTGGTATTCATATTTCTTAACTTTCTGTGGCTAGTGAGGAAGATACTTTGTCTAGGCTAAGTTAGATTAAGCTAGACTCTTGTTCTTAGTCACCCTCTTGGGAGTTCCCTTCTTTCTCGATTGACTGAAGGTAGATACTGAGGAGATTGGCCTCTTCTGTGAACTGAGGTGCCTTGGACTGTCTAAATGTAGATTCCTACATGTTCTGCAAGGACTATTGCCTAAACAGAAACACTTATGTTTGGGAAAACACGATTCTCAAATATATGGGGAAACACTGGAAAGGATGTAGGTCTTATATTTATCTTAAATATCAACTTTACTCAAGATTGTGTGACTATTTTCCATACTTCTCTTTCATTTCAACAAAAAACCAAGAAACAAAACAAAAAAAAAAAAAAAAAAAGAGAAAAATCTGAATCCCACTGCACCAAAAGGCAACTTTCTCCTTTATGTTAATAGAGCCGTGCTGACACCTCCAGCAGCCGCCTTCTTATGGAAATGAGATGGTGTAACCTCTGAAAGGTAAGCCCATCTTTTGACAGCACAGAATTTTATCCAGAAAGTTTCCTAATGGTTTTGATAGTAAAAAAAAATTAAAAAAAAAAATCAATCTTTCTGTTGTAGTTCTCCTAAGGAATGAAAAATCCTTATTTTCACCATAGTTATTCAGAATAATATATAAGAACAATTCTGATGCTGGCTGAAAAGCATGATTGCCACTCTGTAAAAAAGCAGAACTGTGTGTGTTTGTTTGCTTGTTTGTTTTAAGGGAAGAACATATATGAGGGAGAAGAGAGAATAATTTTCAGAAAAAGTTGAGTTTACAAGATGGACCACTGGAGGAATGTGAGGGGGAATTTTTACTTACAAACTGAGAAAATTGTTCATAGTGTGTCATGTGAGAGGTGCGTACAAATTACACAGTGCTCTGTGACATTCCTTGAGGTGTGAAGGCAGAAGGAAAATCACTTAGTTTTTACCAGTACTTGTAAGATTTTGGTGATGAGACTGGAAAGAAAAAGGAAGTCTGCCAATAGCTGACTTAATTTGCAGAAAAACCAAATTTAAGTAAGTTAATAAAAAAAAAAAAGAAAGAAAATATTTCATTACGGTATTTCACGACGGCAGGAAAATCCAACACAAATGGTGTAGCGAAGATCAGTGGCAACTTGCTGGAAAGAGTGTATGTTGTTTGTCGTAAGAGCATGAACTAGACTGAACGCTGAACTAAGCCTGTGATGTAGCACTACTCTAGAGGCAATTGTCACAGCATGTCATCGGTGGGACCTGAGCTGCTTGGAGAATGCGAGTGGCTTACGGACACTTTCCCCTTCTCTTACAGATTGATTTAATTCTAGCTTAGCTTGCCAGTAGTTGCATGAGAATGCTATATGGATGCCATAGCACAGTTTACCATGCTTTAGTATTCTAGCTGAGATGAAAGACCCAGTTCCAATATGAGCATAATGCAAATGCCGTGGGGATTTTCCCTCTGACAAATGCAGACACCTGCACTGTGCTTAGTCTCATTCTAATGTAAAAGTCTAAAATAGATTGGTGGATATCTCTGAATTTTGTGGTTCCACACATCATAAGGAACTTTGATGGAAGATACATTGACTGGTACAGATATGTAAGTCTGCACTGTAGACACCTGTAGTAAAGTTATGTGTGGGGGAAATCTGCTGCATATGTTTCAGTTGGGGACAACAGAGGGAGGGAACAGTGGAGCACACTCTGGAGGAACCCACTGCTAAAACTAATCCTTCCTCATGGACAGTAAGCTGTCCCTGGGCTCTTAGTGAAAGGAGGTCCTTACATTGACAATGTTTGCCAAACAGAAAAGCAAGCATAGGCAGAAGATGGGTCGTGACAGGAACAGGAAAAATCAGCTATTGCTTGCACTACACTGAGCACATTTCAGAGAAACACATCAGAGGGGCGTCATAAGGCCCAAAT